>CM053595.1:114187859-114207897 GCA_028646575.1 Pseudocheirus occidentalis | reverse complement strand
CCCCCTGTGGGGTCTGCAGGCCAGGGGCTCTGAAGCAGCCCAGTGGGGGCAGCCACAGGTTACAGCAGTTCCTGCCCTTCCCCCACTGCTTCCTTGCCCTGGGGGCTGATTGGCCGAGCTGCTTTTTCTCCCCCAAATTAAGTTTCAAAGTTTCACTTTCACTGACCGTCTCTAATCCTGCTTTGCTAGATGTGAAGATCCCCTCAGGTGCAGTAGATCTTCTCTGAAGTAGACTCAAGCTGCAGCTTGGGAAGCTCGGCTCCTCCTGACCACCCTGGGGCCTGGCCTGGCTGAGTTTTGGTTTTGGGCTGGGCTGGTCTTGGCTCCTGGCCTGCTGGCCTGCTGGATGAGCCCCTCTGCTGAGCTGCCCCTCTCCAATCTCTGTTTTTCATGTCTTGGTAGATGTGGAGTTGCTAGAGGTGCGGTAGATTTTCTCTCTTGTAGACTGGCTGCGGCTCAGCTCCTCCTGACCTTCCTGGGGCCTGGCCTGGCCGCATTTCTGTTTCAGGCTGGGCTGGCCTCAGCTCCCAGCCTGCCACGATGAGCCCCTGCTGCTAAGCTGCCTTCAGTGAGAGATGTGTTTCCTCTATTTTTGTAAGTCTGAGAGTCCTAGACTTCATCTGGGGTCATATTTTATGGGTTCTTACAGTGGTTGTGTGGGAGCTGTGGAACCTTGCTGCTTCTACGTCGCCATCTTGGCTCCCTGAAATCTTTGTGGACATTTCTGACTGGAAAAGGAGATAAACCAGTCATCTATTGGGAATGTTAGATGACAGATGGATGCCTCCACAAGTGTATTGGTAATCACTTAGCTATTAAGAGCACCAAGAAAGCTTCTAATGAATGAATGTATTGAGTGCTTCCTCTGTAGGAGATTTACAGTAAAATACAGATGCATAGGATATGAGAACATGAGGAGGGCTACAGTCTGTTCTGGTGAAGGGAACAGCATATTTAACCATATTAAATTTTTCACATTTTTTCACAGTAATACCACAACTGGGCATCTACTTGATGGAGGTCAAAAACAGGAAAAAGACCATAATGTATAGAAATATTTATATCAACACTTCTTATAGCAAAGAACTAGAGCCAAAGTCAGTGCCCATCAACTGGGCAGCCATTGAACAAGTTGTGGTAACTGAATGTAGGGAATATTATTGTGTCATAACACATGATTAATATGAAGAGCTCAGAGAAACTTGAGAAAATCCATGCGAACTGATGCAAAGGAAATTAAGTAGAACCAAAAGAACAATGTTTGTGTTGGATGCTGAGTTCATAATATAAAAGGAAAATAATTTGGAATGATTATCTTATCTCCCTTCCTACATTGTGAGCTCTTGGAAGGCATAGACCTGGTCTTACCTAGTCTTTTCTTCTTCTTCACAGGATTCACTTAATGTCTAAAGAATTAATAAAGTGAATGAATAAATTAATGAAATGAGTGAATGAATGAGTGCCAGTCACAATAGGTTAAGATCTCATCCAGGCTACAAATGTAGTATCCTAATGGCAAGTAAGAAACAGAACTGGTCTTTCATTATCTGAATATTAGTATTCTGTAATCTTCTCTTCCTTCCTCTGTCATCTTTTGCCTTCCCTTGTTCTTTATATCTTCATCTCCCACTTCCATTTTTTGGTAGGAGTAGACGCAGTAGGGAATAGAGATTTTCATGTAAGTCTTTATCCTATTTTATGGATAGAAACACTAAGGCCCAGGGAGATTATAATGGCCGATGGCTCTCATAGGTCAGCAATAGACCTAGAATTGGACCTTCCAGTCTCTGAATTTCTAGATGGTTGCTCAGATCCAGGTTCATTTTGCCTGGTGATTTGTCTCCCAGAAGGAACAGTGAGTACTTCCATTTCCATGGCGGGGGAGGGAGAAGCCTCTTCCCCCACTTCCACCTCCAACCCTGGCTGAGGATTTAGTCATCCTTAGGGGCCCTTCCAAGATCTGGGAGAGCACAAGAATTCATCCTACTACTGAAACAACCTGAGAGATTTCAGGACTGATAATGGGGATGTGAAAATCAGAAGAGGCTGGCTCCACCCATCATGAACAGGAAGAAAAGCCAAAACTCTTCATTCGGATTCCAGCTTCTCCAAGCTCAGGGTGTTGATGGAGCATTCCTGAAATACTTTTCCACCATTCATCTCTTAGAAAACAGACTTGCTTTGCAAACACACACATATACTTGCTTGCTCACAGCCCTCCCTGCCCAACGGCTTAGGCCCAAATTCATTCCTCACCCCTCCTCCTATCCTGTGTTCTTTGTACTGGTTGGAGCTATTGGCCTTCTGTGGATCGGCCCAGGGGATAGGGGTAGGAGGGAGTGGGGAGAGGACAGCCTGGAGCAGGGGGGAGAAAAGGCCTCTTTCCTTTATCCAGAGAAGGAAGAGGCCAGAGGGCTGGAAGAATTGCAGTTCTGAATCACTTGGTGGTTATGAATAGCAATGCAAATGAAATGCAAATGAAGACTTGGGAATAGTAATGCAAGTAAACTGAGTCATATTAAAACCTAGAGCCAAGAGATGTGAATGAATGAATGAAAATAATTTATCAAGTTCTTATATGTGACTAAATACTGCTGGGGGGATAGGGTGGGTGGGGGTACTGAGGTCACCATTCACCTGTTTGTAAATGTTCCCCTGAGTATGTCCTGCAATAGCAAACCTTCAGCATGGTCATTTTATTTCTAGTCCATGCCATGCTGAGATTTTTTTTTTTATAAGGTGAAGAGATCAGAGGAGAATGCTCTCCTCAGAGGTCACTCAGCATGTCCCCATCGTGCTAGGTCACACAGGGCAGTGTCTACAGCTTAAGCTACATGTGTTCCTTTCTTCCTTGGGACAATCCTTAGAGAACTCTTAAAAGAAAAATTCTATGTGAATACTGATGCAGTCTGGGTGGTTGGGTGGGACTTTTCTTTTTTAGGGGTCCATATCCCATTCCCCATCAAATACAGAACTTTGGTGGTAGTGGTAGGGATATAGAAAAACCTTCTAGAAGAAATAATGGCTTCTTTCTGGCCTTCTAATTTTATGTCCTAAAAGTTTAATACATAATCATTTTTCAAGCTCTTCCAGCCCAATGCTAGGAGGAGCTGAGGGATGGAAAGGAGAAAGAAAACCTAAACCCTGCTCTCCTACACATTTGGTTTCAAAAATTCAACTTTGTAAGTGAATGAAAGGTGAGGCATGGCTAGAAAACAGTTCACGTGGAAAAGGATCTGGGGGTTTAAGGGGACTTCAAGCTCAGTGTGAATCAATAAGGCCACACAATAGCCAAAAAAGCTAATGTGATCTTAGGCTGCATTCAGTAAACAAAATGGCGCACAGGAGAGCTGCTAACCAGTTTCACTGCACTCTCCCCTGATTAATCACTTCAATGAATCAATCAACCAACAAGTATTTATTCAATGCCAACTATATGCCTTTATTGAGTCAGCTCTGGGCATCACATTTTATGAAGGATACTAATAAGCTGAAAGGTATCCAGAGGAAGATGACAGGGATGGTGAAGGACCTTGAGACCATGCTGTGCCATATGGAGAGTCCATCATTGTTTATTCTTTGTTTTCAAAGAGGACCAATGATATCACAGGGTGACGTCTTGACTTGTGTGTGAATTGGATTAAAGTGAGGCAGAATTGCTCAGTTGTCAGCCTCACTTTCTCTTCCAGAGTCACTGAAGTCCAGGGACAAGACAAAAATCAGGAGCAGTGGTGATGGCTGGATGCAGAAGATGACCTTGGCAATTTCAGTGTCTGATCAAGAGCCTACTTTGACTGTCTTCATGGCCTTTGAAACAAATTGTTCTCAATTGCCCATTCGACTGTGGGCAAGTTTTCACATGGTTGGCATAGATACCTCCCTAACTCATTGACATGTTTGAGGCCTGTGGGTTTAACCCCTCTGCCTACACAGTTTTTTGGTTTTATTTGTTTTTTTTTTTTTTTGCTTTTTGGAGAGGGAAAGGATGGGCAATTGAGGTTAAGTAACTTGCCCAAGGTAAGTGTTAAATGTCTGAGTCCAGATTTGAACTAAGGTCCTCCCAATTCCAGGGCCAGTGCTCTATTCACCGTGCCACCTATGTGGTTTTTACTGAAGTGTGGCTACTATGCATGCTATACCTTCTTACGAAGTCACAGGTGAGAGTTGGAAGGCAGGTGGACACCAAAAGTGAATGAGCTTACCTAGTAGAAAATAAACCGTGGAATCAGAAAGATGTAGGTTTGGATTTTACCTTAGAAGTTTACTTTCAGTGTGATTTTCCATTTTCCCCTCCTGTTCTGATGTTTTGGTAACAGAATCTTCTGGCCAAAAAAATAACAGAGGGATCTAGTAAATTAAACAAAACAAAACATCCTTTCAAGTTGCCTAACCCCCAGGGAAGCCTTGACTTTGACCTGACTTTGACCAGGAATCTTTGAGCATCCTAATTTCCAGCCTCTGTCATACCACCCCTTGGTTTCTACACCCTTACCTCCAAATCCGAGAAGGCTTTGTTATATTGTGATGGAGGATTTTATGACCTTAAAATCTAATTTAAGATAAGTAGTGTCTGTGTAGTACAATAGAAAGAGGCCTGGAATTGTTGCCATATCTGGGTCTGAATCCTGGTTGAGTTAACTTCTTACTATAACATTTCTCTCTGAGCTTCAGTCTCCTCATCTATAAAGGAGGCATACTAAAACTTGCCCTATCCACCTTATAGAATTGTTCTGAGGATAAACTGAGAAAATGGATGTGAAAGTTCTTTACAAACCATAATACTGGGAGAGTCCTGTCTTTGTTCCAGGAAGTATGTGCCAGGACTTTTAGGTCCTTTCTACGCTTGGATGGAACATTGTTCTAATATAGAAACCACTCTAGGAGAAGTCATCCAAAGTATGAATTTTCTGTCTTCCAATTATTTAAACATAAGGATTACCCTGTTGTTGTTGACTTGTTTTTCAGTTGTGTCCCACTTTTCATGACCCCATTTGGGCTTTTCTTGGCAAAGATAATGGAGCAATTTGTCGTTTCCTTCTCCAGCTCATTTTACAGATGAGAAAACTGAGGCAAACAGGGTTAAGTGACTTGCTCAGGGTCACATAGCTAGTTAAGTGTCTGTGGCTATATTTGAACTCATGAAGATGAGTCTTCCTGACTCCAAGTCAGGCACTCTATACATGGTCTTCTCCACTTTCTCTTCCCTATCCCACCCCCTCAAAAACAAAAAACAGTTTACTTCTTGGGGTCTCAGTTTCCTCCTGTGTAAAATGAGGTTAAGCTAGATGTCTCCTGAGGTCTCTTCCAGTTCTGTCTGTGATTCTTATGAATCAAAATATTGGTTATATCTAACAACACATGTTTCATTTTATACCCATGGTCCACCATTTCATTGCTAAGAAGGAATGAGATGTGTTTCACCAACAGTCCTCTGGAGTCAAGATTGCTCATTGCATTGATCATCATTTTGAAGTCTTTTTATGCTGTTTCTATGAAATTTTTTTTCTCATAGTGTTCTGAAGAGTGCTTGGAACAGGATGAGGAAGAACAGAGACAGCCAGGAAGGTACATGGACTGGGCTGCGATGGGGAGGATCAGCCATGAGAAACAGATGTTGCTCGAGAGCCAAGGTTCTTGCCTCCCAGAAGAACTACATGAAGGGTACAAGGTTGGATAGGCTGCTGGTTACAATTATTACCCAGAGCTCTGTAGAAACAGAGAAGACAACAAAGGAATAGAATAAGGCTGAGGAGTCACCAGCCTGGGATCCAGCTTCCCCTTCCCAGTCACCTTTACCCCCAACAGAGGCCAGCTTGATTTCATTATTGAGGACTGGACTGTGTTAGCCTACTCTATGAGTCACAGGCATCTCTGGGGATGGGAGATCTCTTTGTGGATGAGCTTGGATGATTTCCTCATCCTTCCTCTGAAAAGGGTACCAGGCCGCCTGAAGAGAATGTCAACCCTAGGAACTCAAAGCTGATGTCTTCATTATTGGGGATATATGCTAGACTTGTGGTTTCAGTGCTCTAAGGAAATCCCAGAAGAGAAAACTATCAATGTAGGGAGGACCTTCTGTGCTACTTAACATCTGAGAGATGTTGTCTAGAGCACAGAGAGGTTAAGGGATCTGCCCAGACTTATACCACCTCTAAATGTCTGAAGAAGGACTTGAACTCAGCTCTTCATTCTGCCACAATGTCTCCATCATTAGCGAACAAAAATAGGCATATGGAAATTCCCTCTGGCCTTGAAGGCATCAGAATAATTTGATCTCCTGACTTAGAGTCCTGGGAAGCAAGAAACCCCACACCCTCCCATCTAATGCTTTCTACCACCAGCAAATCTCTCCAGCTTGGAAAAAAATGACCCTTGGAAATACCACTGCCAGTCAGTTCCAGCTAAACTGATTGTTGGTGGCTCAGCTTCTTATGTCCTATCACGTCTTCATTTAACTCTTGAAGAACCATGACTCTCATTCTCCTTTGAATGGGACATTGGCCTGATATATGTGAATAGTCCATTCTCCCAGTGTAGGCCTCTCTCTGCCTTCCAATTCTCTAGGTCAGTGGCACTCAACCTTCCTAATGCCCCACCTCTTTAATACTCAGATGTGGGCATATCTGCATATGGGCAGACCCACATGGAGATGGATAAAGGAGTGGTGTCTCAGTTCTTAAGACCATCAGAAAGCAGGTGTTTTCCGATGGTCTTAGGAGACCCCCCAAAGGGGTTGCAGCCCACAGGTTGAGAAGCGCTGCTCTATGTGAACACTAGGGTTAGAACAAATGGAGAATAATGGAATGACAAGAACTGAGGTGACCCTAGAGATCCCCCAGGGAAACATTTTACAGATGGGGAAACTGATGATGCTCACAGACAGAAGCTGTAAAAGCTTATCCAAGTTAACAGAGACAGTTGAATGGCAGGGCCAGAAAAAGAATCTGTGGATTAATGTGTGATATGAGATGATCCCCTGAATATATTTATTCCCTGGAATAATTTCAGGCTTTTTTTTTAAAACTAGGTGGCTTTTTTATTTCCAATCATGGCACATCATGAGCTGTCTCAAACCTACCTCTAGATTTCTGGTTCTAGGTTCACAGGGAGCGCTCAACAAATAATGACTAGTTGTTCTATTGGGGCTGGATGACCTAAGTTACATCTTACAGTGCTCATTTAAGTCATATCCAGCATGTCAGGTACGTCATAGGAGCCCCTTGAAGTTGTAGGGGAAGAGAAGAAAAGAAGTATAATATAGTAGAGAAAAACTAGAGTCAGAGCCAGAAGAGAGTCAGAGCTAGAAGGCCTGGGTTCAAGGCTTGACTCTTGGGCAACCCTGTTTCTCTTTATAAGCCTCAGTTTATCTTTATATAAAACAAAAGCCTTGGATTGCATCCTCTCTAAGCATCTAGATCTAAGACGCTGTGTGTGAGAAGAGCAGAGGTCAGCATCAATGGGATCTGAGTTTATTAGTTTGGGATCTGAAGCACTCTGAAAAGCTTCTGGGGCCTCTGGCAGGAGAGTGGCTGCTGAGAGCAACTCCTGACAACAGTCCTTGGCTGAGTGTCAGATGTGCCCCCAAACTAAACAATGCCCCTTCTGTGGTCTGACAGTGAATGATCACAATAGAAGGAATCCGACGTCCTGTGCCCGGCCTAAAATTACTATCTCTCTGAACAGTTCAGATTATAAAAAGACTGCTTTCACTGCCAAGCATACCTTTGTCTGCATCCCTTTCCCCCACTGGCCCCAACATCTCCTCTCCTGCATGCCACGCCTTCTGGCTTAATCCTGAGATATTGGACTTTGCTGGAATCTTTTTGGCAAGCAAGACCTTCCTTCCTAGCTGTTTAGGGATGCCTCGGGGGATGCATGATATCTGAATCACTCCAAAGGGGTGTATCCCCACATATCCCATGGGAACAGCTACAATGGTCCCCCAGTATTGGAAATAAACGAGAACTGTCTTTTTCAATGGTCAGAAAACTCGAGGCCACGTGTGGCTTTGAGGCTGCAGGTTCCACACCCCACATCCATCATCAGTGCTTCCCGGGAATCATGTTCTGTCAACTAGGATATTGATTCCCATATGACTTAGAGGCTAAAGACAGGAGAGACCATACTATGGCATAGTGAAAAAAACACTGGATTTGGAGTCAGGAAAACTGAGCTGAAATTCCAATTTTGTTCTTTACTAGGTGTGTGTCATTTATCTTCTCTTGGACCTCACTTTCTCCATCTTTAAAATGTCCTTCTCTATTTAAATCCTGCGTATTCCATGATTCTATGAACTTTCTGTTTCCTAGGGCAAGTTCTGTACTTTGGACGCCTCTGTTCCCAGTAAAACAGAAATAAATACTATCTGTCCCTTCCTTCCTTCAAGTAGCCCTTGAAAGAATCACGGGGAGAAAATATTTTAAGCGTTTATTAGAGAAAGAAGATCTAAAAATACAGCATCTCATTTTCCTCATTTCTCTAACATTCTTACTTGATGTTGAGAGGACTCTATTCCATACATAGACTAAAATAGAGTCAGCACAGAGTAAGGGGAAATGTGGTGTGGTTGAAGTCAGCCGAGGGATCCCCTCTGACGCTGGCAGTGAGTCCACTCCTCTGAGCCTTCCTCCTCCTCCTCCTCCTCCTGCTTCTCCTCCTCCTCCTCCTCCTCCTCAGTGAAAATAAGGATGAGAAAGGACACCTATAATACCTACTCCTGTGTTTGCTGTAAGACTCGCTAGAGATAATGGCTGTAAAGTGCTTTGTAAATGCCCAAGTTGCAGAAGTCGGTGATAACTGCTATTGACATCAGTGACAGTATCAATCTGTCAAAAACAAACCCTTGTGTTTGGATAGCACTTTACAAGTTTAAATTGTTTTCACATATAGTATCTTATCTGATCTTTACTACACCCTGTGAGGTAGCCTATAGGCACTTTTATTCCTCTTTTACAGGTGAGGAGACAGAGGCTCAGAGAGGTCTAGGGAATTGCCTAAGATCGGTCAGGTTTTTTGGCAGCACATCTAACTGGGTCTTGACCCTAGCTGGGTTTTTTATTTATTTTATATATATATATATATTTTACTACAATTTAGTGTTCTTTTTACTGGACCACCCTGCTGGGAACTGGGGTGGGGTGGGGTGGGGTGGGGTGAGAAAGTCAACCATGGCTAGGTTTACAGAGAACTGGGCCTAGAGTCAAGAAGACTTGAGTTCAAATCTAGACTCAGATGCTTAATAGCTGCGGAACCCTGAGCAAATCACTTAACCTCTGTCCTCATCTGTGAAATGGGGATAATAATAGCACCTACCTCCCAAGGTTGTTGAGAGGATAAAATGTGATGATATTAGTAAAGTGCTAAGCACAGTGTTCAGCACGTTTTTGTTCAGTTTCTGTAACCCCATGGATAATATTGTCCTTCTTGGCAGATACTGGAGTGGTTTGTCATTTCCTTCTCTAGGGGATTAAGGCAAATAGAGGTAGAATGACTTGTCCAAGGTTACACAGCTAGTGTGTGTTTGAGGCTAGATTTGAACTCAGGTCTTCTTGACTCCAGGTCCAGTCCTCTATGCACTTAATCATCTAACTACTTGTGCTTATGTTTGAACACAGTAGTTGCTTAATAAATGTTTGTTTCCTTCCTTCCTACTGGGTACCCAGACCTATGCTAGATATTTTGAGGTAGTCAGTAGAAGATTTAACGAGGGTGTACAATGAAGTCAAGCCTATGGATCTGTGGGACACTATAATTGTGTAGCAAACATTAATTGAGAAGGAATACAGTGTGTAGGATTTGAAGTCGGGAAAACCTGGGTTTGAATTCTGTTTCAGACAGCTGTGTGACTCTAGGGAAATCATTTAATCTCCCCTGGCCTGAGTTTCCACTGTAAAATGAAGAGATTCAACGCTATGATCTCAATGGTCTCTTTCAATTCTGAAGCTATTAAAAATATGATTCACAAAATCAGAAGGAGGAAACTTCAGAAGATTAATTTTTAACAGTGAAATTTCATCATGGTCCATGTATGCATAGTAGGCTCCCTAGTGATTATACATGTACATAATATCATATATAAAAATTAATATATTATATTATTACATATATAATCTCAAGAATGTCAATGGGAAAGTTGGGGTTAGGAGGAAAAGGGAATGCCTGTAATGGAAAATTATAATATCAAAATAACTTCTGAGAAGAAATTCTTTTCTTTGACACACCCATCTCAAAAATCAGTCTGGAGGGTATATAGCAAGGGGAAAATCCACTTTTGTGAGACATCTGTAGTCATGATTGAGAAAAGGAGACCATTTCTGAGTGCTTCTGCCATGCTCCATCCACTTAGTTCAAGCTATGGACTTAGACTCTGGAGGTATCTGGGCAGGGTTTACACAGAAAACTCTGGTCCAATTTTACAAAGTATAAGAGCTTTCTTTTTTAAAGACACTGTCCCAAAATGTATCTTTTAAAAAATATATCAATAATAATATATTTTTAAAAATCAAGCTGCCATGGGGCAGCTAGGTGACGCAGTGAGTAGAGCACCGGCCCTGGAGTAAGGAGTATGTGAGTTCAAATCCAGCCTCAGACACTCAACACAAAAAAGCTAACGGTGTGACCTTGGGCAAGTCACTTAACCCCAACTGTCCTCCAAAAAAGCAAAACAAAAAAAAAATCAAGCTGCCAAAAGCTTCTTCAGGAGAAAGTGAATGCTCTCTGAAGATCCGATAAATCTCAGATCCTGGTCAACTGGATGCATTTGTTTTCTAGGCAAAAAATACTCCAGTTACCCACAAGAAACTAAATATAAAATTTGGAAAGATGTCCTGCTGGCACAAACACACTGGAGACTATAAATATATATTGTAGGGATGGGTCTGGAAATTAAGTTTGCTCAAAATAACATTCTCTTTCCATTTTATGCCATATTTAGCCATTGAGACACCTTCCCATGGCTCAGAGGACTCAGGGTATATCCGAGATTAATGAGCCAGAGGACCGTGGGGGCTTGAGCTCCAGAAGAATTGGTCCGATAGCAACACTGCCCTGTGGACTCTTTCTCAGGGTAGAGGAAGTTGCAACATTTGAGTCCCTTCTTCTTTCCTGGATTCCAGGGAGGTCATTCATTCCTGGGTGGGAGAGAAGAAAGAGTTCTGCTGGAGCTGGATAGGGTCCTTTACCATGAAACATGAATCCGCCATCTTCTGAGTGGCAGGACTGGCATTCCTACAGCAGAAGCTTTAAACTTTTAAAAGTACTTTCTTTACACAGACTTACACTATCTTGCTAGGTCTTTACCCAGCCTGGGAGATGTAGGCAGGGAAGGAAACTGAGAGGCTCAGAAAGAATTAGTAAATCACCCAAGGTTACAGGGTGATTTAGTGGCCAGGACAAGACTAAAATCCAACTTGTCTCCTCACTTCCAGGTTAGAGTCCCCAGCTTGATTGGTGTCTAAGAGGAAAAGAAGCTACATCTGAATAGACTGAAGTACCCATCAGGCACAACTCAGGCAGTCTTTTAACCACCTTCCCCAGGTTCAAGAGATCTCTATGAAACTGTTTGTATATGTACACATCTTTCATTCTCCAACACTGGAAAAGATACAGGATCTGGAACATAGACAGCTCAAAGTCTACAGGGAAGACTGGACGACTGGCGCTCAAGCAGAGTGGAAAGAGCGACTGGCCGTGATGGGAGCAAGGGGATCCTTAGATTGGAGACTGGGCCATGGCAAATAGATATCTTGCCTATGTGGACTTTGTAAGCCATTGTTCCCAAAGGTTGGGAGCATGATGGGATCTGCTACTGCCCATTTCTTGGACATCCTCAACAAACCCATTAACACTGGACTCAAGGGGCAGAATACCTGGGTTCTAGCCCTGGCTCTACTACTAATTAGTAGTGTAACTTTGGGCAAGTTACTGCAGGGCCTCAGTTTCTCCAAATGTAAAATGAGATAATTGGTTAAACAATCTTTAATAATATTTAGTTCTAAGAGGGATTTTAGAAATCACCAATCCAGTACCTCCCCCTTCCACTCCACAGATGAGGAAGACTGAGGCCCACAAAGATGAAATGACTTGCCTGGGGTCAGAAAGCTAATAAATGTCATAGGCAGGATGTGAACCCATATCTTCCCGCTCCCAAGTCTAGTACAGAGAGGCTTAGGTGGCTTGCTCGTGGGTAACACATCTAGTGTGTATGGGACTCAGGACTTAAACCCAGGTCTTTATGATTCCAAGGCTGGTCCTCTATCTACTATTTCAAGTTGCTTCTCTAGAATTGTGGGTACCCTATTCGTCTTGTCCCCAGATACAGGACCTTGGAGCCTAGATTCCTGGGGATGGATGGCCATCTTTGGAGAGGATGTTTGAACCTGGCAGTGACAAGAGAGAACAGGAGGGGACAAGGGACACACATTTCCCCACTAACCCTACTCCCAGGCTCCTTTAAACTTGTGTGTTTGTGGGGGTATTCACCCTATTTCTGGGAATGCCAGTGCCCTGTTTCCCCAAGGGCAGTGCTGACAAAGGGGAAAATGCCAGGAGCTATTGTCTATTCACAGACTTATCTGCAAAAAGGTTCTGATTTCACTAGGGCTGCTTCCAGCAATCCCAGGCACATCCAGGAGAGAGAAGTATTATCAGCTCTTTTCGAATCTGCACTTTTCTTCTGGGCTTTTTTGTTGTTGTTGTTGTTGGGGGGGTAGGGAGAAGGGGGGGGAGCTGAGTGCTCTGAGTGCAGCATGGCTTCTCACCATGGACTAAGAGATAAGGGGCTAGACTCAAAGCGTTATTGTTTGGTCCAACAAAAGGACATTTCTGTAACTTTTCAGTGAGCTGGGCCAGGCTCCCTCAGCAGGGCAGTCTTGTAGTGTGGCCCTCTGTGGACGGGCAGAGGGGGCTAATCAGAGCTACAGCATGGCCCACTAGTGGGGACAAGAGAAACCCTAACCAGGCATTGGCTTGGGGAAGAAAGCTGGGGAAAGGGCCTGATTTCCTGCTTCCCAGGACCTCTGGACCACAGCAAGTTTCTCCTTTCTGACACCCCCCCCTCCTTTTCTCTGGTCTTTAGACGGGGGAACTTTCTGGGGGTTTTACTCCAGAAACCCCCAAGCAGTCATAACCATGTGTCATCCTTCACACACAAAGACAGCCCTCCTGACCAGAGCTAAAGATGGTGTCTCCAGCAGTGAAGAGGGTTTCCACACTCTCAGGTCTTCATTCAGCTCCACTCAGTCCAGGGATCATTCCATGACATCATCCCACCTCACCTATTCTGTTAAAGTTATATCCTCCTACTCTGCTTTCTGCCTGCTCTCGCCCCTATTCCCCGCCTTTGGAAGAGCTCTATGGGTCCCTGGCTCCATTCCATCCGGGCTTCCTTCCCCCTCCACCCTTCGACTCTACTCCTCAGGTCACAATACTGGCTCTCCTGGCAGAGAGAGACTGTTCCATCAATCCCTACCTCCTGCTCCCAGCCAGACCTGGAGCCAGGCTTCCTTCCTAGGTCCCCACTGTTGTTTCCCACGATGCATGCCCAAAACTCCTTCATGTGCCTCTTCCCACCCTGCAAGGCTGCAAAGAACTCTGAGGGAGGAAAGGCTCTTAGAGATCCAGTCAAGGCTTTGGAACATTGCACAGAACCCTGGTCTGGGATTCAGGAAACCGGGGTTATATTTCTACTTCTGCCCCAACTTGTTGTGTGATGTTGGACAAGTGGCTTCCCCTTGCAGGTCTTAGTTCCCTCATCTATGAAATGAAGGGAGAGATATAGGTGCTTACTAAGGTACCTTCTAGTTCTCACGATATGTTATTTACAAACCCTGTGCTCAGTGATATAAAGTTGGAAGATATATTTCTTTCCTTCAGGATTTTCTTACATATTTGGGGTGATGAGACTCATATACAAGGTGCTCCAAAAATTTATTTTAAGTTTTAATAGCTTAAAAAGTTCACTAAGACTTTGGGGACACCTTATATAGGAAGCAGCTAGAGAGGAGAACAGATCATGTAGCACCACAGTCCAAATCACAGAATTTGGACTTTACTAAGATCCTCTGATTGGTCTTTATAGGGTAGAAGGTATTTTGACAGGTCCTACCAAAATGGAAATGCTTCAAGAAATCTTTTGTTTGTTAAGTTTTTAAATGCCTTCATAGCCAGGCTCCAATGGAATTGTCCAGCCTCCTTGTTTGTTCCATCCCTTCCAAGGCCCCATGATCCAGCCAATTTGGGCTTCTCTTGGTTCCTCACAAATGACATTTCCTCTCTCATCTCTATTTCTTGGCACTGGCTGTTCTCTATCCCTGAAGTGCATTCTTTCCTGCTCTCTGCCTCCTAGATGCAGCTCAAGCACTAGCTCAGAGGTGTGCTGGAGACAGCTCTTACTGGCTGGAGAGCTGATTGTTAAATTTTCAGTGTGAAATTTTACATCTCCCAAATCAGCAAATACTATAAATTAAGGTTTGATTTAATTATTTTGTTGATTGTTTAGACTTCAGAAAGCAATGGAGAAAATGTTAATAATGAAAATTAAACTTAAAAGCGTGTCATGGATGTCTTTTTCTCCAAACATCTTGTTGTTCAATATTTCCCCACATATCCCATCAGTCTTCTGAACTCTTTCTTGATCCCCTCAACTGCTACTGCTGTCCTCAAACTGCCTTGTATTGAACTCTTTTGCATTTATTTACTTCATATTTATGTTGTATATACTTTTATATGTACTTGTGTTCTTCCCCCATTAGAATGTAAGTTCCTGTGAGTTATTTCATTTATTGTCTTTGTATCCTCAGCACCCTTCACAGTGCCTGGCACAGATTAAGCACTGAAGAAATGCTTATGGATTGACTCATTGATTGATTGGTGGTGGGAATAGTCTTATCTATAAAATCATAGCTCTTCAGAATTGAGCTTGAAGCATCAGCTTGGAATGTGACTGATGAAGGACCTTAGAGATGGGGGAGGAAAATGTTCATTTTAGCAATCAGGGAGGGCTTCATGGAACAGTTGAGATAAGACGTGGATCATGAAGTATAGTAAGAATTTGGACAGGCAGGAAGAACCAGGGAGGTAGGAGGAAATCATAAGCAAAGACATGAATGATCAAGGTGGACCTGGGACAATGAGGAACCTGATTTCTCCAGAGTGGAGGGTGTGTGTTTGGAATGGAATATTTGAAAAACGAGTACTATTGAACCCGAAGGGCTTGAACCTGCCCAAGAAACCTGCACAGGGTTTAGGGGTTCATGGAGGGTAGGCTCCAAGGCCTGTAGAGAGGGTATTTTTGTCCACAGGAGGCTAAAAGAGCCTTTCATAATGTCTCCTTCCTGGATCTGGGAAATATCTTTGCACCCCAGGCTTTACTAACTTTTCAAACTTCCCAGATTCAAGCCCAGTGCATCCCCTCTTTCCCTTCTCAGGCTCTGGCACTTAGCTCTTGGCCTTGACCACATTTGACACACCCTTGGCACAGCCCTACCCCTGTTGAGTTTAGCTCCACGGGCCAAAAATATGCCAAATTTCCTTCCCCTATCTACCCCTCCACAAAGAGTCTATAAGCTAGATTGCACAGAAAACTCCCAACTTCTACCATGAATCCCCTTGGTCTAGGATACTATGAAACAACCTCTCCCCTCCCCCCTAGACCACATGGCCCAGACGTGGTTTGTTCACATCCCAGTCTGGAGTGGGGGCTTGGGCTGTGGAGCCAAAATAGCTTTTACCCAAACATCCCCATAAACCCGAACTGTTGCCCTATGGCTCTCCAGAGACTCGACACCAGCACATTCCCATAACCTCTTCCTCAGCTCAGCTCTTGTCAGACCTTGGGAGAGAAGAGCTAACGGGGAACAGTGAGCTGACACAGATTGTGTCTCTGGCCTGCTGGTCCCTCACTGCCTCCTTCCCTTCCCTCCCTTTCCCTACTCACACAGTCTCAAGGCAGTTTTCCTTTACATTCAGGCAAAATACCCTCCCTCCCCCAACCTCAGTTTGGCAAAAAGAAAACCTGCACACAGACCTTAGAGGAGTTGAATAGGATCTGGGCCAAGCAGGAAATATTCAATAAATGTTTATCCTGTAACACAATAGTGGATTTTTCAGAGCCCCAAGTGGCATTTAGTGCTGTGGGAGACAAGTGTCCCATTTCTGAAGGCCTGAAGTCAGAGGGGAGGGCAGGGGACTAACAGCATTCCTCTGAAGGAGGCAGGATAAACCATTGATGGTGCAATCAATAAACCTTTATTGAGAACCTACTATGTGCAAGGGCCTGCCTGGAGAGGGAAAAATGGAAAAGACACAGTTCCTGCCTCATGGAGTTTCCAGTCTATATGGGTTTTTATTTTTTACTTTGGAAAAAATCAGAGAAAGATTAACTAGTAAACACTGGGATCATTCTGTGTGGCGTAGAGAGAGAGTACTATAGATGTTCTGGATAGGAATAGTCTAGGAAGGCTGCCTGGAGGAGGTGTGCCCTAAAGGACAGGTAGAATTTGGAGAGGAGGTAGGCAGAGAAAGAACACTGAACTTGGCTTCAGGAGACCTGGGTTCAGACCCCAAATCAGCTTCTTAGTACTAGTATGACGCTGAGTAAGCTACGTTACCTCTCTGGGGCTCAGTTTCCTCTTCTGTAAAATTTGGGCTGGATGCTCTCTAAGGTCCCTTGCCACTCTAAACCCTATGAACCATATAACTTAATAACTCTGCCTGCCCTCTGCTTGAAGACTGTTTTTTGAGTTCAAGGAGTCTTTACCGATAGCACAATGAGCATTTAGTCCTCAGCTGGACAATGTGGGAGAGTTAACTACTTTGGCAACTCACAATTTGGTTGAGTACCAGAGAGAGGTGCTCATTAGATGATATTTTAAAAATCTTGTTTTTATTGACTTTTTAAAAACAGCAGTGAAGTCTTCCTCTAATCCAGTAAACTCCACTTATTCTAATTGTTTTTAAAAAACAAAGTGAAAAAAAGCAGCTTAGCAAGACCAACCAACAGATCCATTGTGTCTGACAATATACACCATTTTGGACACCCATAATTCCCCCGCCTTTGCAAAGAAGGGAGGGAGGCGCGTTTTCTTAACTATTCTTTGGGGACCAGTGTTAGTTGTTATGATTATATACTATTCAATTTTATTTTATTTTTTAAAATTTCATTGCTACAGTCACTGTGTATATAATTTTCTTGGTTCTGCTTTCTTGACTTGGTATCTATTCACATAAATCTTCCATATGCTTCTCATGAAATGATGCAATCAAAGGATCATAGACTGAGAATGGGAAGCAATCTAAGACCATCAAGTCCAACCACCTCGATTTACAGAGGAGGAAACTGAGGCACAAAGAAACTAAGTGACTTGTCCAGGGTCACATATCTAATAAGGATCTAAGAAAGGATTTTAATCCAGGTCTTCCTGATTCCAAGTCTAGTGTCCTTTCCTTGTGGCCATCCTGCCATATGTATACGTCCTGTATATGGACACAAGATGTATGAGCTAGAGCTAGATTGCCTGTTCTGTATATATGCAGAGGAGTCTTAGCCTGTTTTGGGGACATAACTGAGTGATGTTTAGAAACCAAGATGCTATAAATGTCATAGCCCCAGGCTGAAATGGCAGAGGATGTGCAAAACCTAGCCCAATGCTTACTATAACCTTTGACTCCAACTATCCCAAACCCATCGACTTTATGAGAGAGGAAGACTAGAAAGAGCTCATTTAAGTTGGATCAGCAAAATAACACTGGGTTGGGTGATGTGGGTTCTAGTCCTGGGTCTGTCATAACTCCCTACGTGACATTGGGCAGTTTCTTCATTTCTCTGAACCCTAACTTCCACATCTGTAAAATGAGGCAAGAGTGGGAAGGTGGGGAAATTTCATCTCTAAGGTCCCTTTGAGCTCCAAACCTTATTAAGCAGGCTATTTGACCTAAAACTGAGCCATCAACTTCAGACTGTAACTAGAGTGCTGAAACTTGGAGTGTGGGATCCTTTTTGGGGGCTGGGTATTTCCTACCTGCAATAACTGAGGTCAGGCTGTTCCCAGAGCTGCCCCCGCAGCTGGGCAGGCCCCCACAGTGACAAGCCTAATTCCCTGGATTCGAAAAGACTTCCCCCTCCACCTCCCCTGCCAATGCTTCCTTCCAAGAGCAGACTTCTCTTCCTCCCTGGAGAAGATGAGAAGGAGTAAATACATCTGGTTGAAGTTTCCAGCGGGATGGAGGCAGGGAGCCAAGAGGAGAACGAATGTATGCAAGAGGCAAGTGTGGGAGAATCGGCAAAGTCTATGAGATGTACTCCAGATCCAACTTCTCTCAGCTCTTTGGGGAAGTCGGGGGTGGGGGTGGAGAGGGCTGGGCAGGGGGCTAGGAAAACTCATTGGGGAAGAGATGGTCCTTAAGAAGAAAGCACCTTCCCACCTGGCATCACCCTCCTGGGGGGTGGGGGATGTTACTTCCCAAAGAGACTATAATGCTGGTGCATAGCCTTGGTTTTGGAGAAGAGAGGTGAGGAAAAGAACCCCGTACAACGAATCAGGAAACCTGGGTCCCAGTCCCAGCATGGTCCTGCAAGCACACTCTATTTGGCCTTGGGCACATCACTTCCCCTCTCTGTGCCTCAGTGTCCTCCTCTGTAAGATGCAACACTTGAACTATTTTTTTTTTTAATTGGCCCGGCATGGTAAATAGAATGTGGTACTTGGATCAGGAAGACTTGAGTTTAAATTCTCCCTAAGATAGTTACCAGCCTGTGTGACCCATAACAAATCATTTAACTTGGCTCAGCCCCAGAAAACTAGGGATAATAATACCACCTGCCTCCCAGGGTTGTTGTGAGGATGCAATGAAATAATATACACAATGCACCTTGCACTCCTCTAAGTGCTACAGATATTAGATCTTTTTATGATTACCTTTCATCTTTTAAGAATCTGTAATTCTGGGGAAGCTAGGTGGTGCAGTGAACATGACGAGGTTAGCCGGGGCTCCCAGAGTCTGCACCTGATCAAACAGCACTGACCCTGGAGTCAGGAGGACTTGAGTTCAAGTCCAGTCTCAGACACTTAACACTTAACTAGCTGTGTGACCTTGGGCAAGTCATTTAACTCCAAATTGCCCTGCCTCCCCCCCTCCAAAAAAAACAAAACAAAAAACAAGAGTCTGTGATTTTATGAAATACCACATGGTCTCAAATAGGATACAATCCAATAATCATTTCTGGTTAGTTTTGACACATATGCAGAGGTATAATACATATTTATGAACATGCACATGCAAATATTTTTATCCTTCCCTAAAACCCTCCTTCAATATTTCATTCTGGCATTTAGATGATTCTGGGTTCTCAAAGGCAGACTGTAGACCAGTGGTTCTCAACCTGTGGGTTATGTTCGATTTAAATGTATCCTGCATATCAGATATTTACATTATGATTCATAACAGTAGCAAAATTACAGTTATGAAGTAGCAGTGAAAATAATTTTATAGCTGAGGGTCACCACAACATGAGGAACTGTATTAAAGGGTTGCAGCATTAGGAAGGTTGAGAACCACTGCTGTAGACTATGATAAGTCCTTCCAAGCCAGGAAAGCTTTGATTATCAGCTCGATGAAAGACTGTTTGTATTCTGAGGACCAACCTGGCTAAATTCAGAGAAACTTATGATCAGGTTGGCTGAAGGGTGATGAATTTTTTGGCTATGTCAACTGTCAAGGACCATTGACTCTTATAGAGAATTAGATCCTAGGATCTTAGATTTTGGGCCAGGAAAAACTTTAGAGGCCGTGGAGTCCAACTCAGTCTTCTACAGATGAGGAAACTGAAAATGGAAAA
The DNA here is from genome assembly GCA_028646575.1 of Pseudocheirus occidentalis. NCBI lineage: Eukaryota > Metazoa > Chordata > Mammalia > Diprotodontia > Pseudocheiridae > Pseudocheirus > Pseudocheirus occidentalis. The sequence continues at coordinate 114,188,063 of CM053595.1, read as the reverse complement.
AAGGTGAAGTAATTAGCCCACAGTCCAGAGGTAGCCAGGAAGTGGCAAACGTGGATCTGAACATTCACCAGATCTTCTGACGACAGATTCAGTGTTTATTTTTGTAATTACATTTTTTTTCAATTAATGAGCATTGCTTTTCTCTTTCTTTCATCATTCCCCTCCTCCAATTCATTGGAAAAAATGAAAAAGAAAAAACTTGTG
>CM053595.1:114093007-114178764 GCA_028646575.1 Pseudocheirus occidentalis | reverse complement strand
CCTTCCTTTACTCCTTCCTTCCTTTACTCCTTCCTTTTCTTCCTATTTATTGAGTACCTGAGGGGGCTAAGGGATATAGACAGTCTGGTGCAACGAATTTGGATTCCTGGATTTGGAATCCAGTGACCTGCTTCTGAATTCTAACTCTGAAACTCATGACCTATGTGACTTTGGACAAGCCATTTAACTTCTCTGAACCTCAGTTTCCTCATCTATAAATGAGAGGGTTGAATCAAACAGCCTCTAAGCTGTAAAGAGCTCTATCTCTATATTTCTATGATCTTGTGACATAAATGAAACACAGGACCTGCCCACGTGTCAGAATATGGCATTCACCAAACTACAACACAGTACAAGGTGGAAAGGGAATAAGCACCTAAGGTGAGTAGGCACATGACAGAAAGGGAAAAGTACTTAAGAAAAATACAAACAAAGGACTATGGGAGTTTGGACTTGCAGCAGACCTAGCAGGGGTGAGAAGAAGGAAAGTGGAATGTCAAAGAATATTCTCTTCACCTTATTTTCTCCTCCCTCAGGGCACGAGCATGCTAATTTTCCTCCTCCCTGGCCCCCTGAAGGAGCTGCAAGTGACACAGGCCCAACAGGCCAGGAAGGGGAGGGGCGCTGTCACCAGGTGCCAGGATATAGATGGGGGATGGAAGTCATAAATCCCCTACAGAAGGGAGGGGAAAGGGGGGCTATTAAGCTATCCATCTACCTCTCTGTCCTATTAGGAAATACTAGACCTACTATGTGTCCAGCCTGGGCTTCAGTAATGTGGGAGGTCCAGGCTCTCTAGGGCAGGACTTGGCAGTTTGGTGTGAAATACTTCATAATTGGGCCTTCCTAGCACAAAAGGAATCAGGTTTCTTTCTCCTCTTGATTCAGAAGTATCTCTAAGGAGTACAGTGCTAGAGAGTTGTTATAGCTTCCAAATACCTGATGCATATTTCTTTTTTTTTCCTTGATGAAGTCATGCTAGCTAATATTTATTTATTTTCTAATTAATTAAGTAAGTAATTTTTAGTTTTCAGTGTTCACTTTCATAAGATTTTGAGGTCTAAATTTTCTCCCCCTCCCTCCTCTGCCCCCTCCCCAGGATGGCATCCAATCTGACATAGGTTCTACATATACCTTCACATTAAACATATTTTCACATTAGTCATGTTGTAAAGAAGAATTAGAACCAATGGGAGGAACCACAGGAAGGAAGAAACAAACAAAAAGGAACAAATAGTCTGCTTCGATCTGCCTTCAGACTCCATAGTTCTTTTTCTGGATGTATATAAAGCATTTTCTATCATGAGTCTTTTGGAATTGTCTTAGATCCTTTCATTGCCTAGACGAGCTAAGTCTATCAAAGTTAGTCATTGGACAATGTTGCTGTTACTGTGTACACTGTTCTACTGGTTCTGTTCACTTTACTTAGCATCAGTTCATATAAGTCTTTCCAGGTTTTTCTGAAGTCTACCTGCTCATAATTTCTTATGAATAATAGTATTCTATTACATTCATATACCACAAGGCCCAACAGGCCATTCGCCAACTGAAGGGTAGCTCCTCACTTTCCAATTCTTTGCCACCACAAAAAGAGCTACTATAAATATTTTTGTACATGCAGATCCTTTCCCTATTTTTATAACATTACTCTTTGGGATACAGACCTAGAAATGGTATTGCTGAGTCAAAGAATATGCACATTTTTATAGCCCTTTGTTCCAAATTGCTCTCCAGAATGGTCGGATCAGTTCACAACTCCACCTACAATGCATTAGTGTTCCAATTTTCCCACATTTCTCTAATTTAACCTCATATGTAAAGTTGGGATAATAATAATGCCTCTCTCAGAGGTTGTTGTGAGGATCAAATGAGACAGTATATGTAAAACTCTATGTAACTATCAGCTGTTATTATTATTTTTGCTTTTTGGAGGGCAATTGGGGTTGTGACTTGCCCAAAGTCACATGACTATAAGTGTGTCAAGTGTCTGAGGCTGGATCTGAACTCAGGTCCTCCTGACTCCAGGGCCAGTGCTCTATTCATTGTGCCACCTACCCATCCCAGCTTATTATTTTTAAAGATGTAAGAACTAATTCTCAATCTCCTTTGTAGAATCATCATTCATGACTCCTCCATATACCTGGGGGTACCCCAAGACTCTGCTCTGGGACTTCTTCCCTCCTTATATTCTCTTTTTCTAATCTCATTGGCTCTCATGGATTCAATTATTATTTCTATGCAGATGATTCCCAAATCTATATATGAAGCCTCATCTTTCTCTAACTGTATGTCTCATACACATCTCAAACTCAATAGAACCTGTGAACTTTCACCCTGCACTCACTCCTCTTTCCAATTTCCCTTTTCCTGACAAAGGGCAGCACGATCCTTTCAGATACCCAGGTTCACAAACATAAGTTATTCTCAACTCTTACTTCCCCTCTCCTCCAAGTTATCGGTTGTTAAGACTTGTCAATTTTATCTCAACAATATCTTTCACATCTGTCTCTTCTCCACTCTCAGGACCTACATTCTATGTTAATCCTCATCATTTTTGTTCTGGACAGTTGCTATATCCTCTTAATTGGTCTCCCTTTCTCTAGTCTCTTTACCTTCCAGTCCATATTCTACATAGTCGTCAGATGAATAATCCTTAAACATTGGCCTGACCATGTCATTCCTCGCTTAGAAAGCTTCAATGGTTCCCTAATCCCTATAGGATAAAATACAATTGCCTCTGTTTGATTTAAAGCCCTTTACAATATATCTTTAATCTGTCTTTTTCTTTCATTTTAAAAATATATCTTCTCAAAGACTGTTCCCATCAGAGAACCCTCCCTTGTAAATAAATTTTTAAAAAGATGGTTAAATGAAACAAGTCAACATCTTGCTTGTGTCTACAAATATATGGCTCATGCCCCCTGTAGTTCACTATTTCTTTGAGAAGAAATGGGAGACATGCCTCATTATCAGTTCTCTAAAGTCAAGATTGAATATGTCATTGAACAGAATTCTAAAGACTTTCTATATTTTACACTATTCAGATTATTGTGCAAATTGTTTTTCCAAGTTTCTTAATTCCCTCTGCATCAGTTCATACAAATCTTCCCAAGTTCCTCTGAATTCTTCATATTCATCATCATCATTGTAATTCATATTGTATTTCACTGTAATTGGTTTTTGGTTTGTTTTTTTTTGCTTTTTGGAGGGCAGTTGGGGTTAAGTGACTTGCCCAAGGTCACACGGCTAGTTTTTGTGTTAAGCGTCTGAGGCCGGATTTGAACTCAGGTCCTCCTGACTCCAGGGCCGGTGCTCTATTCACTGCGACACCTAGCTGCCCCATTTCACTGTGATTGTAATTCATTATAATTCATTATTGTATTCATATACCGAAATTTGTTGGTTGATTGAGCATTTTCTAATTCTGGGGTGGGGAACCTGTGGCCTCAAGGCCACATGTGGCCCTCTAGGTCCTCAAGTGTGGCCCTTTGACTGAATCCAACCCCTGTGTCTAATTAATGGATACCTACTTTCCTCCCAGTTCTTAGTGTTGTGATTTGTAATTTTGTGTACATGGGACTTTTCTCTCCTTCTTTAACCTCCTTCACTGAAAGAATATGTATATTTTAATGACATTTTTACTATAATTCTAAATTGCTTTCCGGAGTGATTGCACTAATTCACAGCTCCACCAAAAGTGTAGTAGTGTCTCAGAGTATGCCTTCAGACTTAGTTCCTCTCTTGTAATCCATATTCCAGTCAACCTGGACCATTTGTTGGTCTTTATATACAATGCTGCATCTCCAAACTTTCTGCCTTTGTGGAGGCTGGCTGCTCCCCTACTCCACCACCATGCCTGTGAGGCTTTCTCTCATTTTTGCCTCTTGGAACCTCTGACTCCCTTCTTGGCTCAGCTCAAGGTCTGCCCCTCGAGAAAGAGCAAGATAGTCCTTTCTTTATACCCACAGTCCTTACTGCTTCTCCCCAGTGACTTTATATTCACTTTGTATCTGTTTTACATTTATCTGTTTGCATACATGTTACTTCCTCCGTAGTAGAATATATGTCCCTGCAGGGCAGGGTTGCTTTTGTTTTTAACTTTTTATAACTGGTGTCTAGCCTTGTGCCTGGCACATGGTAGGAAAGCAGCTTGGAACAAAGGACATCAATGCTGGAAGGAACTCTAAAACACGGACCATTAGTATATAGAACATAGACTGTCAGAAGCTGAAGGGATCCTATAAGGAAGAAAGAATGTCAGAACCAGAGGATATCTTAGAACACAGAGCATCAGAGCTAGAAAGGGGATCTTAAGGCAAGCAAATGAAATATCAGAGCTGGAAGGAACTTTAGAACACAGGATAGTGTGTGTGTGTGTGTGTGTGTGTGTGTGTGTGTGTGTGTGTGTGTGTGTGATAACTTGGTGCATTTGTATCAGGTTTTCCTCCCCTAGGTCTCCCACCTCCTTCATTGACTTCCTCCCTATGACCTGCCCAGCTCTCCTTTTCCAGGGATAACTACTCCAGGATTCCTATCTTGCTCTAAAGCCCAATTGGAGGAGAAAGGCAGCAGAGCCTGCTTGCTATCAAATGAAATAATATTTGTAAAGTCCTTAGTACATAGTAGGCACCTACCAAATGCTTATTTCCTTCTCTAGCACTATCCAAGGCTGGGTCTGTGTTTGTGTGTATCTATCACAGATATCTCTCACTTTAGGAGGGGAAATGAGGCAGCAGGATGACATTTTCATCATTTTGACTGGAGAAATAAAGATTTGTCAATTATTAGAGGTTTTTTTAGACTAACAGACTAAAAAGTAATGCTCTGGCATCATTCTGCCTTTATTCCTCTCTTCACACTGGCAAGCAAAATGCAGCTGCCAACCTGCCTGGGAAAGTGATCTGGGGAAACAAGTCAATTCTTGCTCATTTTAGCAGGTAGAAGAGAACCCCCTTTCCCCTCCCCTACTAGAAGTCAGATGTTGCCAGTTAATTGTGGGAAGATCCCTGGGAGAAAGATGCATGTTGAGACTAGAAGGTCTCATTACTCACACTAAGAGATTTCTTTCAGGGTAGTCACTTGTCCAAGGCAAACTTGATTTAAAGAGACAATGCAAATTGGCTTTCTTGAAAGTAGCTTCCCTTAGACCAGAAGCTTCCTCCCCCACTCCCCCCACTCCCCACTTTAATTCCCTATCTCCACAAAGAGCAGAGGCCTTTGAAGTTCTTTCTCACCCACCATCACCTTGTATTTAAGGCTGATATTTATAACACTCCTATACAGTACACAGACTTGACCTACTATTCCCATCTTACAGGTGGAAAAACAAAGGCCCCAAGAAAGTGAAGGGATTTGTCTAAAGTCACCCTTTAGTACACTTGGGAGCACACTTTCATCCAGGGACACCAGGGCCCTAGCTAGAGGTTCTTCTTACCTTCTCAATTCCTTACATTTTTATATGCCTCAGAGACATGCCTGGGAACCAACCCATTCAGTGTATAATTTCTTCACATAACTAGTGAGTGGTGGAGCCAGGATTAAGACTGGGTTTCTCAAAGCCAAATCCAGTTCCCTTTTAAGCAGTATCATGCTGCCTCATGGCTTCCTCTCTCTGTAGGAGATATCTATTATACATCAGGCATAGTTACTATGATTTGGTTTCTCCTTCAAAGAACTTGAAATGGAGGGAAGAATGGTCCAAGAAGAGACCAAAAGAAAGCAAATGACTTGCCCAGTCATGTAAACCTTTCCATGCAGCAAAGCTGGGACTGGATATCTATTGCACCATCATATCTGGCCTGAGATGCATGGTCTCCAAAACAGGCTAGTAGTCTCAACATCCTGTGGGTTATCTTGTATTTACTGAGTATGGCCTGCATGGCCAGCCTTTACCTAGGTGCTTTAGCTTTGGAGGAGACAAAAAGGGGAAGACATAGTCCCTATCCTTAGCATTTTGCAAACTAATTAGAAGGAGGACACTCAGTACAATAGGAAACAAAAATACAAAATAGTGTGTAATTTAAAGTTCAATTGTGTAGTATGGTCTCCTGTTACACAGGAGATTGCTAAGTAGTGATGGTGGTTGGAGGGGTGGGGTGGTCAAGGAAGGTTTCATGGAAGAGGTGAGGACTGAACTGATCCTGGCTGAAGAGGACCATTCCAAGCCAAGTGTGAGCAAAGGTATGGAGGGGAGAAACAGTAAGGTGGTTTCGGCAACAATTAAAATAAACCCAACCCCAACTATGTGGAGCAAAGGTTATGAATAAGGCTAGAAAAGTAGGTAGGACACTGATTACAGAGGGCTTTGAATCTTAAATTAAAGGGCTTGTAATTTTTTTTTGTCAAGACAGCTAGGTGGCATGGTGGACAGAGTGCCAGAGCTCAAGTCAAGAGCACCTGAATTTAAGTTCATCCTCAGACACTTATTAGCTGGGCAAGTCACTTAACTTTTACCTACCTCAGTTTCCTCAGCTTTAAAATGAGGATAATAATAATAATAATAGCACCCAGGGTTGTTGTAGGGATCAAGTGGGATGATATTTGTAAAGTGCCTTGCAAATCTTAAAGTACTTTGCAAATGCTAGCTACTATTATTTTGATTCTAGCATGACTGCTGAATGGCAAGAATGGATACCAGAGTGGCCCTGGGCTTTCCTTTGCCTGATACTGACTCAAACCTCTGCATTTAGTCCCTTCTCCCTCTCTCCCTCCCTCCTTCTCTCTCTTTCTCTCTCTCTCTCTCTCTCTCTCTTTGGAGGGGGGAAGGCAGGGCAGTTGGGATTAAGTGACTTGCCCAAGGTCACATGGCTAGTAAGTGTTAATTGTCTGAGGTCAAATTTGAACTCAGGTCCTCCTGACTTGAGGGCTGGTGCTCTATTCACTGCACCACCTAGCCACCTCGAGTCCCTTCTTTCATACCCAAGTGTAGTGGTCTGTGAGGTAGAGCCCATATGAATGACCACATAGGTGCTGGCTCATTCAGCAGGGTGCAGAGCACAGTTTTGGAATGATAAGGCAGAATTTTGGAACAGGTCAGTCATTTCATGTTGTTCTGCCACAACAAAGAAAGTAGATAGAGGAGGTTCAGGCAAGCCAGGCAAGGATGAACAGATTCCAGAAGCTCAGGCTTGTGAGAATGGAGGTCACCCTGCCAAGGAAAGCAAAAAAAACAACAAAACAAAACAAAACAAAAACCCCAAGGACTCCTAGAGCCTCTGGGGGCTCATGTTTTTCTTTTTCTTCTTTATCCACTGATACTTTCTGACAATCTCCCTTGTGTTTCAGGGATGGGGAGGGATTATGAAGACTTGGAGAGGGTTTGAAGATTAGGGAAATATCTGTGAGTAAAGACGCAGTAAACCACAAGCAGACAGGGCTGTCATCTGGGGGCTCTCCAGGCAATGATGGGACTATTCCTTTTCCTTTCCCTCCTCTGCCAGCGTGAGAACTGGGCTCATCCCTCCACTTGACCTCCACTTGACTTTGGCTCCATCTTCTACCTTTTCTGGCTGTCTCAGAATCTATAGGGAAATCTCATTCCAAACCTTCTTTGCAGCAGGTGACTTGGTTGAGTCACTCTCGTGCTCAAAGATCTTCAATGACTCCCCTTTGCCTAGAGGACAAATTCCAGCCTCTTGAGTCTGGTATCTGGGGTCTTCACAATTTAAGCCCATAGGTTCCCCCTGTCCCCTGCCTTCTCAATACTTAGTATTGCTAGGCCTCCTATTGTGGGTTAGCTTTTTATTATCTGCATGTCTCATCTCCTCAGAACAGGTTCATGCCATGAAGGCAAGGACTATAGCTTTTCCTGTCTCCCCAAAAGAGCTTAGCATACTGGGCATACACTTTACTTTCCATGAATGCTTGTTGACCCAGTGATGGACTGATTATGGACAGACAGCCCTTGGTGTTCAGGACCTGATTAAGGGCTTCAAGGATCAAATTCCCATGCTCAGAAGCTATTCCCACTTCTAGGATTTCATGTCCCTGGGCTTGTCTCTCCCTGTCTCTCACCACCTGCTGCCTGCAGAGCACTCCAATGGCTGTGACAGCATCCAGTTGCTTCAGGGAATAGATTATTGCAGCCAACTCCCTGCCTTTGGCATTCGTAGGATAAACTGCTTTTAAACTGTTAGCTAGGAGCCATGGAGAGGTCCTGGGTGGGTCCCCTGGTCTTCAAATTAATTGAAAGGAAAAGGAGGGTTTAGAAGGGAGTCATGATAGCAAGGGAGGAAAGCCCAGCCCTGCTGTTCCTGGCTCATTCCTTGGCCATGTCACTCTCCTCCCAAGCTAGGAAGGGCTTTTAGATACGGAAGGTATATATGGAATATATCTAAGACTGGGCCTTCTATCCCCCCACTGCAGGGACCCTGATTCAATTCAACAAGAAATTAGGTCAGTCAACAAGCCTTTTCTGCCTGAGTGCCTGGCCCTGGATTAGGAGCTATGGGGAAAACAAGGAGAAAAGACATGGTTTCTGTACATCTTTGACTTCTACTCCCATTGAACAGCAGAGAGATAGGACATGCTATGGAGGAGTTGATTAGGAAGTCAGAGCTGGAGAGGATTAGAGTGTATTGCATTGGGAGTCAGAAGACTTGGTTTGAAATCCTCCCTCTGACACCCTTCTGAATGACCTTGATCAAGTAAAACAACTTCCTTGGGCCTTGGTATCCTCGTCTATAAAACAAAGAGATTGGACTAGATGAACACTTCTTCAACTGTGGGTCACAACCCCAAATTTCTGCAAATCTGGCAGTAAAAGGTTCTGAAAGCACAACAACCAAAAAGTAATTCAGCATCAAAAGTGTGATGAATCTGAGGTGTTTCTGGCAGCACTTGCTCATGTTGTATCATGCGACTGCACTGCAGCCTTGGTTCTGAACACACAATGTGCACACTTTGAGCTGTGCCAATGAATGCTGCCCAAATGTGAAAAAGGGTCATGAGTGGAAAAGGTTTAAGAAACCCTGGACTAGATGACCATGAAGGTCCTTCCATCTCTCAGTCTATAACTCTATAGTGAGGAGACTAAGAGGCTGTCTGGAACATTGAGCCCAGCTGGCATCTCAGCATCTATGGGGATGCCATCTAAGTTGGTTGAATCTTGTCCTTACCATAGATATTAGGAATTACTAAAATACAAGTATGTTCTCCTTGCCCCCAATATTTAACTCTGGCACCATTCACTTCTTAATCAACAAGCATTTATTAAGAACCTACTAAGTTCTAGGCTATATTAGGTACTGGGGACACAAAGGCCAACATTAAATGGTCCCCATCTTCAAGGAGCCTACATTCTATCAGAAGAGACAACATAGATTCATGTAAGTACATACAGAAAAAAGAGCAAGGTGATATATGGGGATGGGGGAGACGCCATCACCAGAGAGGCTGAGAAAAGGGTTCATGTAATAGTGCTTAAGCTAAGTGAGAAAGGAAACCAGGGATTCTAAGAATTAAAGGGGAGGAAGGAATAGGGGGCAGGTAGCCTTTATAAATTCATAGAGAAAGGAGATGGAGGACTGTTTGTAAGAAATAAGAAGAATACTATTATTTGTTTTTGCTTTTTTTTTTGGAGGGCAGTTGGGGTTAAGTGACTTGCCCAAGGTCACCTGGCTAGTTTTTGTGTTAAGTGTCTGAGGCTGGATTTGAACTCAGGTACTCCTGACTCCAGGGCTGGTGCTCTATTTACTGCGCCACCTAGCCACCCGAAGAAGACTATTATTTAGATCCATCCATTGGGCCTTAGTGACTGTCTCCATTTGTGGGTCTGCAAAGGGACGACTATTATTTTGGGTTCTAACCCTATTGATGTTTATCCTCTTAAAATGATACCTCACAAGCTCCAATTTGTGTACTCCTTAACAATCACTCAACTTTTAGAAAAGATGCCATTTCTACCCATTGAGCACTATTTCAGGAGTCAGAGGACATGGGTTCAAATCTCATCTTTGATATTGACTCCCTGTGCGACTTTGGGTAAATTACTCGATCTCTCTGCATCTCAGCTTCCTCATCTCTAAAATGAAGGGTTTGGTTTGATGGTTGAGATGCAGTGGATGAAGCATGGGCATGGAAAACAGAAGGCTGGGATTTGGGTGCTACCTCAGGCACTCAGCTGTGGGATCCATGGTAAGTCACTTAATTTCTCCAGTCTTGGTTTCATCATTGGTAAAATGTGAGACTTAATGGTCACTAAGATTCCTTCTGGGGGAGGCTAGATGATGCAGTAAATAAAGCACCGGTCCTGGAGTCAGGAGGACCCCAGTTCAAATGCGACCTCAGACACTTAATATATAACTAGCCATGTGACCCTGGGCCCTGCCCTCCCCCCTCCAAAAAAGCAAAAAAAAAAAAAAAAAGATTCCTTCTAACCCTAAATCTATGATCCTGTGAAACAGTGATCCCATGTTTAGATGATCTCTGAGTTTTCTTTCAACTCTAGGTCTATGATTCTAATTGTTATTGCTGTTCAGTCATTTTTCAGTTGTTTCTGACTCTTTGTGAGCCCATTTAGGACTTCCTCAGCAAGGATGACCTAGTGATTTGCTGTTTCCTCTTCCAGTTCATTTTACAAATGAGAACACTAAGGCATACATGGTTAAGTGACTTGCCCATGGCCACATAGCTAGTAAGTGCCTGTGGCTGGATTTGAAGTCAGGTCTTCCTGACTCCAGGCCTGGTGCTTTATCCACTCCACCACCTAGCTGCTCCATGATTCTGATACAAAGTAGTATTTATTCGAATGCCTAGATACAATAGGCTCCTTAAAAAGGTAAAGAATTCTCCGACACTGGGTAAATGGAAGCTGAATAACCACTTCTTAAGGCTGCAGTAGAGCTGATTGCTGCTGACGTATGGGTTGCTTTAGATCAGATGTGTCAAACACAGTCTGTGGTGGAATTGTGACCCACAATACTCTCATATGTGGTCAGAATCAGTGTAAAATATAATTGGAAAATATTTAACAAAAGAAATAAAAATACAATAGAACATAGATAATGTTACTTTGTGGTTCCTAAGTCGATATGCACTCCCGGGGATACTTACCTATAGTTTAGTGGCTCCCATTCCTAATGAATTTGACCTGACAATTCTAGACGTCCTCTGAGGTTTCCTTATGATTCTATGACTTTCTCCTGTAGGTAATGGGAGGTCATTGAAGGTTTCTGAATAAGAGATTTACATGAGCAAAAATATCCTTTAGAATAATCAGTCTGACAGTATATGCGAGATGGATTGGAGGGGTAGAGACAAGAGGCAGAGACACCCATTAAGAGTTTGTAATAATAGTCCAGGTGGGAGGTAAAGGAGGGTATCTTCTACCAATCCAGAAGGGTAAATTTCTCCCTCTTTTAGCTCACTTCCTAGTGCTATGGAGCCTGCAACCTGATGAATTGTTTCACATTTTAATAAATGCCCCAATTTGTGTGACTCATGCCAGCAATCTGCCCAGGCCACCCAATCCAAGTGGTAAAGTTGTGCATTTGAACCGATAACAGCTCTGGGAATAAATGCGCTGCCAGGATTCTTAAGCTCAAGAAGGCATTTGAGATGCAGGAAATAGAGTGAAGAGAGACCAGCCGGCAATGGAGCAAATCCTTGTCCCATGTGGGGAGGCCCTATGCTGCCTTAGAGGGGGAGTAGGGGTGAGGAATGGGTTTGAGGTTTCAACAGCCTCTTCCAATGCCTATAGTTTCCCTCCCCTGGCTCTGTGGGATTCCCAACCCTGTCCTCCCGCCCCTAAGACAGCCTCTAATTGCTAGCCAGATTTGATTGAGGACTCCATTAGAATTCTTCCCAGGTCATTGGCATTTTGCATTGGCCATGAGGGAGGAGCCAGTCTTCAAAGTATTCAGTGAGTGCTTGCTTAACTGAGTGGGAGACATGGTCCCTACCACCCAGGAGGCTCCAGGTTTAGATGATAAGATTTAAGAGATCATAGGAAATATCTTAGAGGTCTATAAGAATTTTAAAGACAATTTATAATCTAACCCTCGAGTTTTACAGAGGAAGAAACTGAGTTCCTTTGTAATAGACCTAGCACTTGAACCTAGGTCCTTTGAATTCAAATCCAGAGCTCTCTTCTGCAACATACTGGCCCTATCAGGTCCAACAGTCTTAGTTACAGAAAGTCAGACATAGAAAGATTTTAAGAATTATCTATTCTAACTCTTGATCTTATAGGCAGGGGAAATGAGTCCCAAAGACAGGAAGCAGTCTGCTCAAGTTCAGACAGTGAGCTGATCACAGAACTCAAGCCAGTCCATCGTCCTTTCCAGTATGCCATGTTTCTTGCCTTTTGAGACCAGTCTGGTACAAAAGGGCTTCAGGTGAGACTTAAACAAGGCCTTGAAGGATGGGCAGAATTTAAATAGGCAGAGAAGAAAGGGAAAAGGTATTCTACAGGGTAGAACTGCCTGAACAAAGTCTAGGACTTGGAAAACAATGGGACATATTTGGGGGGATAGTAAGAAGTTAGGTCTGGATGGTAGAGAGGGTGTCCTTTGGGAAGGAGAGAAAGCAAAGCTAGGCTGGGATCAAAACCTTCAGCTTTAAATGCCAGGCAGAGGAGTTTGGGCTTTACATAAAGGAAGAGGGAATAGACATTTTGTGATCTTGCAGAAGGGATGTGGAATAGAGTACTTTGTGGAGCACAGAACGAAGAAAATGACTTAGTGCCCTGATATAGGGAAATAACTTTTTTTGTTTTTAAGCTGTTCCCACTCACAGAGACATTCCTGTGAGGGCCCAGGACTTATTCTTGGGGAGGGACCCATTGAGCACCAGACCCTCATGTGAAAGCTTCCGTGTGGCGGGATCTGAAGAAAGAGTCCAGTGGGGGTAGATATGGGGGACCTGTCTCTATCATATCCAAAATCGCCAGCCAGTAGCATATGCTAATCGAAGCCATTGTCCCCTCTGCTGCCTCCCGCCATGACCCCCCTTCAGAAAAGGGGGAAAAAAATCTAAGCAGGCCGTTGGTATGTGGTGTGAAGAACAGCTCCAGTGAGTTTCATTCAGCTCTGCTAACCTTGGCAGGCAGACCAGGCACAGAGACAAAGAAGCCATTGTCCTGGACAATTTTGCCCTCAATTGGTCTCCCCATCAGTTTTCAGGGCCATGCAGTCCCTCTGTGATTCCTCCATGACTAACAATGTTAAACCTAGCTCTATCCACCTCCCCCTACCAACAGCCCCAGAAAGTCCCCAGCTTTTTGTCTTTTTTGTTTTGTTTTATTTTGTTTTTGGGGGGTGGTGGGTGGGGATGGTTTGAATAATATGGGCATGTCCATTTTGAAATTGGCCATAGTCTCCCCCTACTACTATCCAAGGTTGGGGGGGGGAGGGAGGGGAGGGGGAAACAGAGAGCCCAGCCTTCAGATTCAGTGAAATGAATGCTCTCTTTTCCACACTCTATGCCATTCTCCTGTCAATGGAGTGACCGAGCTTCTCGTGCTAAAAGGAGGGCCTGAATGAGAGAGCAGGGCTATGGAGGATTCTGAGGTGGGGGGGGGGAGGGCCAGTAAGGAGGAGAAAATGGCTAAGATTAGGCTGGGGAGAGGGTGGTCATTGTGGTGAATGGCCAGCCCTCCATCTACGTGTCTCTCCCCTGCCCACATCCTGGGGCTGCCCCACTGCCTTTCTTGTGGCTGAGGGCCAAGGTTGATCAGGTGGCCCTTGTTTCCATTATCCCTACTACATATACACCAGGGTGAACCTGAGTGGGGCCCAGTCTCCTTCCTGAGATAAACAATATACATTTATTAAATATCTATTGTGTTCAAGGGCCCACAATTGGTGTAAGGGATATAAAGATTAAATATAAAAATGGTTTGCTCTTAAAAAGCCTTTCCATAAGTATTAAGCAAGGAGGCTGCTACACTTGATTCAAGGACTAGGATTAAAAGGAGATACTGAACAGAATGAGGAAGCCATGGCTTGGGGTTGGGAGCAAATGCTGTAGGGGACCCAGCCTACTTGGGATGGGGGCTCCTTCATCCATTTTCATTTTTATTTTGAGACTGGACCTGGTCCCCTTGAGCAGAGTGGGCACCATTCCCTCTTCTCTCTCTGGCTTGGCTTGGGGAGAGGCATAGGGAAGGTGGGATGGGGGGGTGCAGAAATGGAACAAAGTATGTAAAGGCTGACAGGGAGATAGAAGAAATTTCCGTCAGCTACAAACACTGGTCAATGATAGCAAGGACACTCCAACCACTTATACAGACAGCCTTAGGATATAAGGGGAGGGAGAAAGGGGTATATGGAAAAGGAGGAGGTCTTGAGTTGCAAGAAGTGGAGAAATGTATGGAGGTCAAAGAGCAAGAAATACCGAAGTCTGAACAGCTGCTTAGTGGTAGCATCAAATTGTGTCATGCATGAATAGAGTAAGTCTCCCCTTTCTCTCTCAAATCCCTTTTAGATTCACTGCCAAGAGGGAAAGACAATGGTAAGGCTAGTGTTTGTGTGTGTGTGTGTGTGTGTGTGTGTGTGTGTGTGTGTGTGTGTACAGATGGAGAGAGACAGAGACAGAGAGACAGAGAAAGACAGAGAGAGAGAGGGACAGAGAGATACAGAGACAGAGAAACAGAGAGAAACCAGAGAGAGGGGACGGGTAGAAAGAGCTCAAGCTGTATAGTTAGAGGAACTGGGTTCAAATCCTAGTCTGATGCTTTATGCTTGTGTGATCTTGGCAGAGTCATTTACCTTCTTAGGGCTTCCATTACCTTGTCTGTAAAATGAGGGTATTTAATAAAATAGCCTTTGAAGTTTCTTTGAGTTCCAGATCTATAATTTTATGATCGCAAAAATAAGGAAATCAAGCAAACAAGCATTTTTAAAGTGCCTACTATGTGCCAGGCACTATGCCAAATGCTGGAGATAATATAAAAATCAAGATAGTACCTGATCTCTATAAATTCACACAATACACAAAAGTAGGTTCAACTTGAGGTTGAGTGGAAAGGACCAGAAATCCCAAGGGATACAGTGGCAGGAGCAGGGGACAAGGCCTTGGGATCTTTAAAAGCCACATCAGTTGCTTTAGATGACAGTGCTAGAGGTCTACAGGACATAGAGGGAGGCAGATGGGAAGGGTTAGGGATCATCCATTTCAGTGGAAGGGAGAGAATAGGTGCCTCCCATCTCTAGACAGGAGAGAGAGAGGAGGCAAAGGGGAAAGGGTGCTTCTCATGGTAGAGGCACATATATGACTATATATGTATGTACATATACACACATATATAATATGTAAACAATACATATATGTGTGTGCATATATATATATATGATATACAAACATACATATATATACAATATATAAATTGCTCTTGTTCAGTCGTTTCAGTCATGTCTGACTCTTTGTAACCTGATTTGGATTTTTTTTTTTGGCAAAGGTACTGGAGTGATTTGCCATTTCTTTCTCCAGCTCATTTTACAGAGGAGGAAACTGAGGCAAACTGGGTTAAGTGATTTGCCCAGGGTCACCCAGTGTCTGAGGCTAGATTTGAACTGGGTTTTTCTGATTTCAGGGCCAGTGGTCTATCCACTGTAACACCTAGCTGTCCCATCTGCAAAATAAATACAAATAATTTTTTTGGAGAGGAGGCGCTAGTGGAGGGCAGTGGGGGGGCAGGGATGAGGAAAAGACTCATATTTTTGCATTTATATCCCTAGAGCCTAATATAATGCCTGGCATATAGGAGGCACTTGATGAATGATTGTTGAATGAATTGAGTTATGGCAGGAGCTGGTGTAAGGCTGAGCTTTGAATTAGAAGCCAGGTGGATGTAAGGAGGGAGTATGGCTTTGTTGATACCCAAGTAATAGCAGCTAATATCTATATGTCGATTAAAGACTGATAAGGCATTTTGCAATATATTATCTCATTTGAGGTTCACAACAGCTCCTATGAATTAGGTGCAGGGTCACATAGCTAGAAAACGATCTGGGATAGGATGTGAACTCACTCTTCCTCGTTCTGGGTCCATCTGGCATACCTCTCCCTACCCCCATGTCAGCCTTCCATTAGTGTCTCCCTGGCAAAAAAGAAACCTGTATCTATTTTATATACATTAATATATGTGCCTCTACCATGAGACGCACTCTTCTCACTACCCACTACACCCTTGACTGGTCTCCAAAGTTGGTAAAAGGCCCAGGGCCCAGGGTCTAGGCTTCAGGTCATGGCCCTGGCAACTTCTTCCTCTGGGGAAAAGGCCACAGACAAACAGAGTCTCTCTGTTTGGGAATCTGAGTTGGAGAGCACATCATCTGTCTTCCCTTCTACTCTTGGTCCCTACCTCCAACGTACTTTGATCATGAAAGCAGATTCCAGCAATGCCCTCCCTCTGCCAGGGATAGGTCAGGTCTGAGACCTGAACCCTCCTTTGTTGCACACAATTCATTGTAACCCAGTCAACGATATCACCCTGATACTCTGTCTTTCTCTATACCAAACATTTCTCAAAATGGGAGTTTTCTCTATTCTACAGAATGACAGAGTAATAGGGCATTGTTGATTTGACTACAGTGAATTCCAAGCAACAAAGGGCTAGAAACAAGGGCTTTCTCAGCCCAAGCACAAAACACTCTTCGTACCTATGTGTAGGAGGCAAGAAGTTAGTCTGGCTCTTACTCCTTCTAGTCTTACCCCTAAACCTGCTCTTAGAGGAGTCTGGTGGGGAGTGGAGAGTATTTGGCAATCCCCTGTAGTCTGCCGAGCTCAGAACTTGGCACGAGAGGGCAACAGAAAAGATAGTAGTACTCTGTTATTAAAGGGTTGGTTAGTAAAACCTAGTGGGGAAACAAAACTTAAAATACATGAAAAAACATGTAAGAATCTAGTGGAAAAGTGATATAATGATAACATTATAGAGCAAAAACAACTTAGAAAGACTCTAGAATGTTGATTAATGCAACAATAAGCCATAAATCCCCCCCCTCCAAAATGAAGAAACACACCCCTCATCGCCTGAAAGAGGTGATGAACTCAGGATGCAGAGACAGAACATTTTCTGATGTGGCTAGTGTGAGAATTTTTTCCCCCACCAAACTGGGTAGATATGTATTGGGAGATGTTTTTTTTTTAATTTTAATTTTTAATTTGTTCATTGACAGAGGGGCAGGGGTAGTAAAGCAAATTAATTTTTTAAAAAATTACTTGTTAATTGAAAATTTAAAGAATATAGTATGAGAGAGTGAGGGAGTGTTGTACCAGTAATAAATGCTAGCTATAGTAATGCAAGAGGAAGCTAGATAGCTCAATGGATAGAACACCAGGCCTGGAGTGAGAAAGACCAGAGTTCACATCTGCCCTCAGACACTAATTGGCTGTGTAATCCTGGGTAAGTCATTAAACGCCAGGATGCCTTAATCTTTTAGAGAAGGAAATGGCAAACCACTCCAGTATCTTTTCCAAGAAAATTCCATGGACTGTATGGTTTATGGGCTCATGAAGACTGAATGACCAAACAACAATAACAGTAGGAATCCAAAGGAAGGAGAGGCCAGTGAAAGCAGGACTAATCAGGGAAGGCTTCCAGAAGGAGGTGGAGCTTGAATGATGGGTAGAATTTGAAAAGGTAGAGAGGAAAGGGGGGGGGAGGCATTCTAGGTGGAGAAAGAGCAGGAACAATGGTAGCTAGAATGAACCATTTCAAAGTCAGTATGGCTGTTGGGAAGGGTTTCTGGAGGAAAACAAAAGAAAATGAATTTGAATGCATGTGTAAGACTAGACTGGGTGAAGATGGAGATAGGAGAAGGAGTCCAAAATGTCATGCTAGGAAGTCTGAGTTTTGTCCTGTGGTTAATAGGAAACTATTGCATATTTCTGACTAGGAAAATATGCTACAAGTCATGTTTGGGAAAGATGAGTCTGGGCCAAATGCATAAGATGAACTATAAAGAAGGCCTAAAGATAGGAAGACTATGTAGGCTACTCATTAATTCAGGTATTAGTTGATGGGACCTAGCTAGGATGGTTTGAAAGTGACCCTTAGGGGGCAGCTAGGTGACAGTGAATAGAGCACCAGCCTTGGACTCAGGAGGACTCGAGGTCAAATCCAGCCTCAGACACTTGATACGTACTAGCTGTGTGACCTTGGGTAAGTCACTTAACACCAATTGTCTTACTTCCCCCCCCCAAAAAGTGACTCTAAGCTGTAGCATCTCTGGCAGATTTGTGTAAAATTGCATGCCTAATTAATTAAGTAAATATTTATTAAATATCTTCCACATATAAGATATTGGGTCAAATTCATTTGGGCAGTACCTGTTTGTTGCTATTTGGGGTCCCAGCACCCCCTAAACCTCAATACTGTACCTAATAGGACCTACTGGTTCTTGAGGGAGAACGTCCAGCCTTCTCTTCTTCCTGTGGTACCCTCCCTAGAGCTGGGAGTGTTGCCCGGGCATATGCCTGCCTCCCCTAAACTCAGAGATCCTTGCCAGGAGGAAGCTCAGCTCAATCAGCCGCACCTGGTTTCAAACGGATTTCTAGCATGACTGTCTGAGTGTCCTCCCAAGCCAGGACTCTGAACACAGAGAGTCAGCAATAGCTTTGCTTTAGAGACACCTGGACATCATTGTTTCTGGCTCTGCATAGATGCCCCCAGTAAAAATTTTACAGCCACCTACTAGGATCCTAGAGCTACAAGTTGCCTTAGAACATTGAGCTTTTAAACACAGAACACAGAGTCTCATAACTGGGAGAAACCAGAGAGACCATCTAGGTCAACCTCATCATTTTCTACACGGCCAGGATACTGCGACTTAGAGGAGAGAAATACCTCATACAATGAGCTGCTCGCAGAGCTGGAACTAGAGCCCAGCTTTCCTAGCTCCCCCCTCCCTCATCCACACCACTCTGCATCCTGAGAATAAGGATGTTTTAAGCCAAGAATGAAACCTGTAGTATAACAAATTAGTTGGTTTAGGCTGGTGCCCAGGTGGAAGGAAGTCTGGCCCACAAACCCACCCATCTGATTCCAGGGCTGAGCTCTTTCAGTGTTTGAGGGATGATGGTAAATGGGCAGGAGGAGTTACAATGGAGAGAGGATGAGGCAGGATCAAATGGAGTCCTCAGTCTGCTATTGATTTGCTGTTTGACCTTAAACAAGTGCCTTCACCTCTCTGGGCCTCAGCTTCCTCTCTGTAAAATTCAAAATGATCAGGGGAATTTTGAATCTACTATTTAGGGATCTGACTACACGGAGAATGCCAGGTAGGCATCCTCTAATGGGTAAAGGGGGAGGATAATCCTAGAGGTTGCCCACCCTTTTGATCCTTTGGTGAGCAGTGCTGGTGCAACAGTGGCCTGAGCCTCCCAGTCTAGTCTAATAATGACGATTATTAATTATCACTATTATAATAATATTATAATTACCAATAATTAGTTATTAAATCAAATCCCCTTGCCAGAGACTGCTTTAGGATCTGTATTAGGGTCATTCCCAAAGCACCCTAGTCAGGGCCCAATCAACTCACTCCTGGATAATTACTAAAATTAATTGCCATTGTTATTAATAATATGATAATAATAACACCTTAATCTAATGCCTTAAGATTTGTAAATATGCTTGTTTTCAACAACCCTGGGAGGTAGATAGTGCACAGGCTATTATTCTCATTTTATAGATGAGGAAACAGCAATGCAGAGACTTTAAGAAACTGGCCTGAAGTCACTCAGCCAATTAGAATTGGAGCTAGAGCTTTTTCTAACCAATGTGAACCTTTCTTTTTGTGCTTTTAAAAACATTATTTTATTTTATTTTCCTCAATTGTATGTGAAGACAATTTTTAGCATTCATTTTACAAGATTTTGAGTTCCAACTTTTTCTCCCTCCCTTCTTCCTAAAAATGGTATGTAATTTGTTGGGTTTTTAAAACTTTTTTTAAAGTTAATTTGTTTATTTTTAGTTTTCAACATTCACTTCCACAAATTTTAAAATTTTTCCCCCTCCCTCTCTTTCTCCTTCCCCAAGATAGCATGCAATCTGATATAGGATCTACATATACATTGCTATTAAACATATTTTCATATTAGTCATGTTGTATAGAAGATTAAAACAAATGGGAGAAACCATGAGAAAGAAAAAATCAAAACAAACCAAAAAGAAAACAGTCTGTTTTGCTTTACATTCAGGCTCCATAGGTCTTCTCTGGATGTGGATGGCATTTTCCATCATGAGTCCTTTGGAATTGTTTTAGGACCTTGCATTAATGAGAAAGGCTAAGTCTACCCAAGTCAGTCATTGAACACTGTGGCTGTTACCATTTTCCATTTTCTCTTGGTTCTGCTCATTTCACTCAGCATCAGTTCACATAAATCTTTTCAGGTTTTTCTGAAGTCCACTTTGAACTTTATATATTTACTCTCCATTCCTGCCCTCATCTGTACAGAGCTGATAGAACCTGTCTATCCATCTGTTTGTCTTTCCTTCTTTTCTTCCTTCCTTCCTTCCTTCTTTCTTTCTTTCCTTCCTTCCTTCCTTCCTTCCTTCCTTTCTTCCTTCCTTTCTTCCTTCCTTCCTTCCTTCCTTCCTTTCTTCCTTCCTTTCTTCCTTCCTTCCTTCCTTCCTTCCTTCCTTCCTTCCTTCTGGTGAAACCTCTTCTGAAAATAAAGTTTTCCTTCTACTAGAGTCCAGTCCAGTGGTTCTCAACCTTCCTAATGCCGTGATCCTTTAATATTCATATGTAGGTGTATCTGCATATGGGTGGACTCACCTGGAGATGAATAAGAGGAGCCGTATCTTGGTTCCTAAGACCATCGGAAATATGTGTTTTCCAATGGTCTTAGGTGTCCCCTGTGAAAGGGTTGTTTGACTCCCAAAAGGGTTGTGACCCATAGGTTGAGAACTGCTGGTCTAGTCCTTATAATTAACTTTAGATTAATCCCTGGGAACTTCCCAACTTGGGGTGGAGGGTATGTGTGTGTGTGTGTGTGTGTGTGTATCTTCTCTATTCTTAGTCTCCAAATCACCTTCTCTACACTCAATGATGAGACAGTAGAAAAGCTATTTCCTTTCTTTTTAAAATTTATTTTTTTTCAATGAAGAGAACTCTTTTTTCTCTTCCTCACATCTTTACCCAACACAACTGAAAAAAAAAAAAGAAAACTCTTGTAACAAATAAGTCAAACAAAACAAATTTCCCCATTGGTCATGTCAAAAACTATCCATACCTCCTTCTATATGTCAGGAGGTGGGCAACATACTTCATCTTGAGTCTTGTGGAATATGCTAATCAAAGTTCCTAAATCTTTCAAAGCTGTTTTTTTTTTACAATTTTTTTGTCATTATATAAGTTGTTCTGTTTCTTTTCACTTCATTCTGCATCAGTTCATAAAGTCTTCTAAAGTTTCTCTGAAACTACCCCTTTCATAATTTCTTACAGCACAATGGCATTCCATTAAATTAATATGCCATAATTTGTACAGCCATTTCTCAAATGATGAACGCTCCTTTAATTTCCAGTTCTTTGCCACCACAAAAGAGATAATGTGTATATTTTTGTACATGACATATTTCTTTTCACAAGCACTTAATAAGTACCTATTGTCTGCCCAGCCCATTGGATGATACTGAAGGAAATGATGAGGTCCCTACAATTCCATGTGGCCTCAATCCCTTCTGCTTCTCTAGCCAAATAGGCTGATATTATCAAGTCTTGGGCTGAATCTTTTCCCCCAGGTAGTTAGTTTTGGATAGTAACTAAGGAATGGGAAGCCTCAGCCAATCCAGGAGCCCAAGGAGAAAGTATCTTGCTCTTGATGCTCTGTTAAGCATTTTATATCCTGGACCAGAATTGTGTTTTCTCAGATGAGAAAGGTGGAAGTGAGAAAAGTGGGAACATGGAAGTGGGGAATAAGAGTACAGCTTTATAGGGGACTTGGAAAACTGAAAATCTAAGCATTGTGGATAATTCCCAGCTTGACTGCATTTTAGAGATTCCAAATAGCACCACAGAGAAGTCATAAGGTCATGGAAGTTAGAGCTGGAAGAGATCATGCGGGGATCTGTCTTGCCCTACTTCCCTCTAATGCAGGACTCTCCTCTCTAGTGCCC
This sequence comes from Pseudocheirus occidentalis, assembly GCA_028646575.1. Classification (NCBI taxonomy): domain Eukaryota; kingdom Metazoa; phylum Chordata; class Mammalia; order Diprotodontia; family Pseudocheiridae; genus Pseudocheirus; species Pseudocheirus occidentalis. The sequence goes on along the minus strand of CM053595.1, from coordinate 114,156,698 downwards.
TGAAGAGGCATGGTAGAATGGAAAGAACCCTGAAGTCAGAAGACATAAATTCACATTCTGACTTTCATTTACTAGCTATGGGACCGTAGACAAAATTGCTTCCCTTCTCTGACCCTCAGTTCTCTAGAGCAAGGGTTCTTTTATTCTTCTCTGTATTTAAACAATTATGGCCTCATTTTATTTCAGAATACTATTGAAAAATGATCTTTACTATAAAGCTATAACATTATACATATAGACAAAACGTGGTTAGCAAAACCTTGTTATGTGAGCGCTGTATGGATATCTAATTTATTTTAAAGGTGGAAAACCATGTACCCTGATATATGTATATGTGTGTGTGTGTGTGTACACACATATATAGACACATACAGATGTTTGTGTGTATATGTATATGTATGTATACATACACATTCTCATTACTAGCACTACAAGCATGTCACTGAGATTTCACCATCACAAAGTATTATTATATGTGTAGATTGAGGGTTGTTTTTTTTTTCTTTTTGGAGGGGGGAAAGTAGGGCAATTGGGGTTAAGTGACTTGCCCAAGGTCACAGGAGTAGTTTTGTGTTAAGTGTCTGAGGCTGGATTTGAACTCAGATCCTCCTGACTCCAGGACCAGTGCACTATTCACTGCACCACCTAGCCATCCTTAGACTGAAGTTCTTAATCTAGGCTCGATGGCTAGACTTTAAGGAGCCCATGAACTTGGATGGAAAAATAATTTATATCTTTATTTTCACTAACCTCTAACTGAAATTTAATATTTTCTTCAATCATTTAAAAACTTTATTCGCAGAAGAGGTTTCATCAGACCACTGGAGGGGTGCATAATAACAAAAAAGATTAAGAAGCCTGGGTCCTGATGACATCTTCCAGCTCTAAATCCTATGATACTTGGACATGACCTCAAATGGATCACTTGCAGCCGCAGAATTACCCCTCTCCCTCCTTCCTTCCCTCCAATGCAACCTTTTCTATTGGTGGACAGCTCTAACTGTGAGAAATTCTTTTTCATTAGGCTGGGCCTTCCTGGGCCTCCCAGGAAGGAGGTTGCTAGGGTACTTGTATTGGCTGGATTGGTGTCACTTCTGCTAGGACTGCTGGGGACCCAGCATAGATCCTGCAGCTTAGTGTATGGAGGCCAGAACAAGATGCACTGCTAGACCCAATACAAAGGGGACATGGCAGAGGGGAGGGGGAAGGCAAGAACTCCTAGAGGCTGGGGGAAAGGTATAGGATTGGGGGTGGGCTATGATGTAATGCATACACCAGCTGCCATGGTAACACAGGCTTAAGGGATTTTTGACTGAAAGCAGGGGAACTATCCAATATAAGACCACTTGGAGGATCTGCTGTGATGCAGTGGAAAGTATATTTCCACTGGCTCTGGGTTCAGAAGTACAGAAGACCCAGGTTCAGATCCCACGTTTGCCACATTCTGCTTGTGTGACTTTTAGTAAGCCACTTGACCCCTTTGGGCCTTAGTTCCTTATTTGTAAAATGAAGAAATTGAACAACGTGGCCTCTGAAGTCCATTCCAGCTCTGGATCTATAACCCAATAATCGCAACCTGGTTATGAATCCAGGTGACAAGGATAAAATCGGGACATATGGAAGAGGCAGAAGATTAGAGGGAGATCACAGGATCACATATTCCAATTAGAATTGGAATGTAGAGAGGCTATTGAGACCAACAACCCTATTTTATAGAGAAGGGAAACAGGCACACATTGATTAAGTGACTTGCCCAGGATGACACAACTGTTAAGTGTCTGAGGCAGGATTAGATTCCAGATCCTCGTGACTCCAAGTCTAGTGAGATGGAACAAACATCCACATAGAAACAACCTGGAGGGAGCCAATGATAGGGAACTTCAGTTTGAGCAAGGAATTAGGGCTAGCTATGTAGGTTTGGGAGTCATCTGCTTCAAGATGATCATTGAATCCATGGTCACAGTTGAAATTTTCCAAAGAGAGAGTGTAGAAAGATAAGAGAGCCCAAAGCAGAGTTTTGGAGGGTCCCTACTCTTAAGAGACAGGAGATGGACGATGGAGAAGAGGAGATGAATGGAAAAGGAGTACAAGGAATGGTCAAACAAGAAGGAAGCCCGTCAAGAGTAGCAGCATGGAAGCCAAAGGAGTAGAGCGCATACAGGAGGAAGGGGACGCAAAGCCAGCACAGATCCCTGGCTGGAAGTATCAGCACCTCAGGAGTGCTCCGCTTTATCCAATCTGGGTAGGAGGGACCTAGGAAGAGTGATAGTTAACAGTGTCAAGAGCTGAGAAGATAGCAATGATTAAGAGGAATGAGGAATGTCCATTAAAAAAATAAAAGAAACACTTGTTAGGTAATTACTATACCAAATGCTCCTGTAACTATGTTGGAGATATAAACAGGAAAGAAGAGTCCCTCCCCTCAAGAAGCTTCCAGTTTAGCAGAGGTGGCTAAACAGATACATGTGATGAGGGAAAAGGAGGGATCCATGGAGCAATCTTTCTTTGATAAATATAAACCCTTCGGACATTAGGCCTTGGGGAAGAAGATCAGGTTGGTTCTCTCTCCTTTCTCACCACCATCAGAACGGCATCTGTGGACTAGTCTAGCACTAAGGAAATTTGGTTTCTAGTCCTCAGTCTTTCACAATGTGATCCTAGATAAGTCGCTTTCTTTCCACAGGCCTCAGTTTTCCCCACTGGAGAAGTGGCTTAATACAGCAGAAAGAGTCTAGGTTTGGAATCAGATCCTGTCTCTCGCACTCTCTGTGGGACTTTGATCAAGGCACCTTACTTCTCTAGTTTCCTCATTGTAAAATTAGGGGGTTAAGTCAGGTGACTTTTGAAATCTTTTCCAAATAAATCCCAGGAAATAAGGGCGCTGTGCTGGACAGTATGAAAGGTCTCTTATAGCTCTGGCAGTCTATAAGTCTAGGGTTTCCGTTCTATCTTCATCATTCAATATCTTCGGGTAAATCTCTTACTTCCCTTCTCTAGGTCCCAGTTTCCTCCTTTGCAAGATGGAAACAATAATTCCATGAGTAATGGGCTTGACAGATATCAAGCATAATGTCACCCTTGTTGCCATTTGAGGATTACCATTTTGGAAAATCCTCTCCTAGGTCCAGTTGGTAGATCGCACTGGGACTTGACTGTAGTTCCAAGGCATTTATCTTTGCTGCCTCTGTGAACACTGATCTCGGCAGTCTAGCTTGGGCTTTCCCCAAGGGATCTGGCTATCCTACAGCAGCATCAGAGACCAAGGAGCAGATTGGGGTTGAGAGTTCCCTGGGCAGGAAATCTGTTTCACAGCTGGGGCAGATAGCCACAGAGAAGGGCCTGGTCCCTATCACCAACCCTGCTGGAAACACCCCAAATGGTCTCTGGGGAATGGAGAGGGCATAATTTCCAAGGAAGGGGAATCTGGGAGGAGCAGGAAAGTCTGATAGTCTGTGACACCACAGGGACTCTAAGGAAGGAGATAAATCTTCTTAAGCAGTCTTCCATCATATTATTGCCATCTTCAATAATGTTCAATGACTCCTCATGATTTGCAGGAAAAAGCCACAAGTCCTCAGTTTGACATTCACTGCTCTCTACAGTTTGACTCTTACCTAAGGATAATGCTATTCTAGTACCATAGATTCAGAGCCAGAAATAACCTTGAAGGTCATCTTCTCTGCTTTCTCCTCCCACCTCATTTTACATACAAAAGAAACTAAGGCCCAGAAGTTAGGTGACTTCCCCAAAGTTACAGGAAGCAAGTGGTAGAGTCAGCATTTGAACCTAGGCCCTCTGACTCTAAATCCAGCACTTTCCCCATTTCACCATATGCTTTCTCAAGAGGTCTTCCATTTCTTCTTTGTCACCAAAGAAAGATTCCATAATCTGATTTTTTCCCCTCTGTTTGCTCATTTTCCCAGCCAATTACTTGACTTTTGAGCTCTTTGGCAAGGTAGGACTCTGCTTCCAGAGTAGAGAGTGCTGTGTCCTAAATTTCTGGGGTTTTGCACAACTGTTTTCAGAGGTACTTCTAGGCACCTGTAAATTGTTCTTCTAATGTGATATGATCAAAGGAGAGGTGCTTAGTTCTCTCTTGGCCTGTGGTCTGGTCTGTGAGTGACCACAAGCATTCTTTCTGGCCTCTGATCTGTTAGGAAGACTCCCTCTCCACAGCCACCACAAGCTCTGCCATGTCAACGCTCCTCCTCACCCCAAGACTGTGATCCAGATCCAAGCAGGGCAAAGAAAGATAATCCTGTCTCAGTGTTATCAAAGAGATCATTGTAATTGTCCTCTGGTCAGCCCCTTGATTCCCCCACCATCTGTGGACCTGGAGCTTCAGAAGTAGCCACTTCTGCTGTTGCTTCCACCACCACCTCTGCTGCCTGGGAGCAGGAGCTAGACTGTGTTCTTCTCTCACCCAGGTCCCACTTTTACTTTGTCTTTGGTGTTTGTGGGTTGAGAAGTCTGGAAACTGCCATAGCTGTCAGTGATTCAGTCCCCTGAGGCCTGTTCCATCCAGGTCTGTGCAGGAGCAATCCAGGCAGGAGTGCACTCTGCCCCCAGCCTGGTGTGATAGACCCTTTCTGTTGGCTTGCCAGGCTGTCTTCAAGCTGGAGATGTGTTTCACTTTGTTATTTTGTGGGTTCTGCAACTCTAAAATTTGTTTAGAGTCATTTTGACAGGAATTTGGAGGTGATTGGGGGGAAGAGCTCCAGCAAGTTCCTGCTTTTACTCTACCATTTTGGCTCCACCCTGTTGCCTTCCAGTTCTAAAATTCTTTGATGCTCTAGCTCTGCATTTCCAACCATACATCTCATGGCTCTCTTTACATACCCTTTCAAATTGATCTCATTTCATCCTGTCTTTTCAAACATGCTTTGCACTGTTCCCACTCTCCTCCCTCCTTAAACACCCTCCTCTTACCACCCACCTACCTATATCCATCCATTCTTCAAGAATGGATGCAGATTCCACTTCCAAGAACCCTTCTCTGATCATTCCAACCAACAGAAATCTCCTTCTGAAAATTTCTGTCACATTTACCTTCTGTAACACTGATTTGACAAATTGTCAAAATAGTTATTTTTTCCCCATTTAATAAATGAAGAAACTGAAGCCCAAAGAGGAGGAAATGACTTGTCCAAAGTCACACAGCTAGTCAGTGGCAAAACCAGGACTAGAACCTGGATCCCCTGATTCTCCTACAAGACCTCTTTTCACTGGATCAGGCTCTTTTACTTCCAGAAAAACAGTCAATGTCACCCTTTTTTTGCTATATAAGTATCTCCCAGCTGTCCTGGCCCTGCCTTGGGCTGCCTGGTGCCTGGGTCTCCTGTCTCAATTCCTGGGATAGCTGGCATGCCACACGGCTCACCATTCTGTCACAGAGAGTAAGAAGAGCTGTCCCCTCCTGATCCTTGTCGTGACTTTTCCTAGGCTGGACTGAGGGCTGTGGCCACAGATGCCTCTGATCTCTGTTGCTCCACAGTTTTGTCCTTACCCCCTGCAGTTCAGAACCCTAGGCTCCACATTCCTGCCACAGCTGAGGGGTCTATCACTTTCTTCCTAGATCTCCCAGCTGGAGTGGGTCATGTACTTAGGAACAGCAAGGCTATCAGTATAGAAGCAGCTGCTATAGGAAAGGAATCCCTGCCCTGAAAAATTACTGACTTTTCCCTCCAGTTTAGAAGTGGCAAGACCCTCTCCTCCCCCAACCCCAAGTGCCTCCAGTAGGATTCAGGGACCTGAAAGTATAGGAGGACTCCAGAACTTTGCCAAACCTCCTATGACCACTGATGGAGAAGAATTCTCTGAGGTTACAGAAAATAGGACATTTATATTCAATCTCTACTGCAGGGAAATCCTCTAAACCTGGGATGAGGAAACATGCTGGGTTATAATCATCAGTTCCTCAATCTGTTGGAGGTCAGTTCTGTGGAAGCACTGACCTTATTGGTGAAAAAGAAAAAAAGCCAATGGCAGTGGAGAATGGGTGCAAATCAGAGCATAGGAGAAACCCTCTGCTTATCAGCTCTCTGTCCTTTTGTCCAAGGGAACAGCTACTGGTGGAATGGGAAACAGGAAATGGAGTCACTTGGCTTGAGAAATGAAAGTTTGTGTGTGTGTGTTGTGGCTAGCTATACAGTGATGGGGAGAGCTCTTTCCCCTCCAGCCACACCCTACCCTGCCTGGCTGGTTCCCTTCATATAATTGGGGCATTACCTCGTATGACTTAGCATCCCCAGTGAGCTCATGCTACGTTCTGGGGTGGGGAGCACCCCTGGAATGCCATTGTCACTGCGAGATTAGTGGACATGGACAGAGCAGACCGTTCTCAGGAGCTGTGGGGGCCGGAACAGGGTACAAATTACTAAGGGCTGTGGAATCTGGCCCATCGTCTGGGGAACTCAAGAGAATATAAAGACAAGTTTTCTGGGCCTTTTCATGGAAGGGACCTTGATTGAAAAAGCTTTCCAGTGTCCCAACTTATGAATGATCTGGAATGGATCCTGATTATGGGTACGGTTGGAGGATTGTGTGATTGTGGGTTTTACAAGTGGAAGGTGGCAACCTTAGACATCATTGGGTCCAATGCCTCATTTGACTATTGAAGTAAATGAGGCCAGGGGAGGCTGTGACTTTCCCAAGGGAATAAGCAGCAGAAGTAGGATTTTAAACTGGGTCCCCTCACTCTGAACAAATCTCGGTACATTCTAGGCTAAGCCAATGTGACCTTGGACAAGTCATTCATTCCTATTAGCCTCAGTTTCCTCATCTGTCAAAGGAAGGCAATAATCCCTATCATTCCCTATGACTGTTGGGAGAATGAAATGGAAAGGAAAGATGGAAGAGTAAGAAGGGCCTATATAAGTGCAAGATGTTTTTAGTGTTCAACTCTGCTGACAGCAAATTGTTCTAATTAACATATAAGACACAGCTTGATTATTTCTCACACTCCATTTAAAGTCAATTAAGCCATCTTGTGTCTGGCACAAAGAGTTGCTTAGTACATGGGTGTTGAGTGAAAGAATGAAAGTTGTCATCTCAGAGAAATTCAGTAACAACATAGATGAAGGACATTTTGATTGGCACGCTGACACCCACAGCGGGAAAGGCCGCAACTTACACATCCTTCCCAGAAGCCAGGCTAAAAGCAGAGCTTCGGGAAGTGAGCTTTGGCTGACCTAGATGCTGCAGCCTTTTCGGAAGTGCCCTGTCTCCAGGCAGGGAGGCAGGGGACTGGTGGAGATGGGGAGGTTCCCATTCAGACACAGGAGGGAGGAAGACATGGAGAAGCTCAGGGGTGGCTCCTTATTGGACACCTGCTGAGTGAGGAAGAGTGTCTCCAAGGGCTTTAAACTGAGGAGGCTGGGTGGACTTGCATCTCTAAGGGGTAAGAGACTCCAGTAATCTAAAAGAATAGTTTGCAAAGATATCCCCTAGGGACACATGGGACAGAAATGGAGGACATGCAAAGCCAAGCCTTTGCAACCAGAAGCAAAGCATTGTGGGAACAAGTTAGCTGTTTGAGAAGAACTCTCTGTCCTGACTATCCAAGGTTTCTGTGAACTCAGAGGCAGATTGACATGAGCCCCGAACTGTGTCTCTAGAAGTGAGGAAAGAATGCATTGACCCATCAGCGCTTTCTTCTTTGGCCCAAATGGGATCAGCGACACATGTCTATGAGAAGGTTAGATGGGGCTGGAGGGTAGTCTGCGGTTGGATAAAGAGGTGGCCAGGGGTTTGAAGGCAGCATACAGGGTGGACTAGGAACTAGGGAACCTGAGTTCTGGTCACTAACTCACTGTGAGCCTTTGGACAAGCCACCTTATATCCAGAATCTCATACTTTGTAGTAATGTGACCTTGGGAGCTGCAGGATCTTCATTTGTTAAATGGACATTGCTATATATGCCTATCTCCCTCAGTGTTTCTGTGACATTTATATGAGATAATTTCAGGAAAGCACTTTGCAAATAGTAAATGCTATACAGTTGCAATGTATTATGAAATCTATTATGAATACATTCTTTTACTGGCTCCCCTACCCCCCAGGATTTAATCTAGATTTGGGCACATAGTAAATGATCAGTACCCTTGGAATTGATTTTTCTGGGTCATCACAACTTGTGGGGGCTACTTTGATGATAGCTACACCTAGAAATGTGAACGAGGGCCCTTGGTGCTATTGCTTCATGCTCCTGCTCAGGGTATTAGTTTTGAGTAGGACAGATAAAGAGCCTTGGTCAGCTTAGGGGATGAGGACTGGCTGGCCAAGCCCACTGTGTTCCTTCCTCCTCCCCTTCCTCCCTCAGCTCCACTCTTTAGACTATTATTTGTTTCCTGATTTTTGGGGGGGGGAGTGAAGGGGGAAATGATATCATTGCATTATACATCATACTTCCTCTCTTAAAGCCAAGTCTCCCTACTCCCTGGTTGGGCATTCAAGAATCCAGAGCCTCCCTTTGTGTCATAAGCAGTAGCAGAATTGAAGGAAAGCCAAAGGAAAACTCATAAGAAGTTACTTAGAAACTGAAGGAGGGGGCGACTAGGTGGCGCAGTGAATAGAGCACTGACCTTGGAGTCAGGAGGACCTGAGTTCAGATGTGACCTCAGAGACTCAACACATACTAGCCATGTGACCTTGGGCAAGTCATTTAACCCCAACTGCCCTGCCTTCTTCCGTCCAAAAAGAAAAAAAAAAGAAACTAAAGGAGTAAGTTGGGGTTGAGGAAAGAATTGTAACATGAAGATGACTCACCCTCACCTTGGAGAAGGCTCTGAGTTGTGTCTCCAGCGGTGGGCATACACTGCATGATGCAGCTACATTCTTTCTTTCCCCCAGACCTCCTTGCAATAGAGGGTATGCATTTGTGAAAACATCATCTCTACACAGATGATTCCCAAATCTATATATTCTGCCAACCCCCTTCTCTTCCTGAGCCCCAGTCCCACATCACTAACTGTCTTTTAGATTTCTTAAACTGGATGTCTCATAGGCATTGCCTGTTTGGCATATCTGAAATAGAATGCATTATTTTCTTTCTCCAAACTCTCCCTTCTTCAGAACTTTCCTGTTAGTGTTGAGGGTGCCACCATTCTCCTAGTCTCCTAGGCTCACAACCTCAGCATCACTCTCAACTTGTCACTCTTACCCTATATATACAATCCATTGAAAAATCTTGCTCTTTTTGCCTTTACATCTCTCCTGTAAGTCCCTTCCACTTTACTCATATAGCTACCACCCTGATATAGGGCCTTATCCTCTGGATATAAGGCCTTTAATGTGGATTCAACAGCCTTCAACAGATTCAACTTCTTCTTCTCCTCCTCTTCCTCCTCTTCCTCCTCCTCTTCCTCCTCCTTCTATTCCTCCTCCTCCTCTTCTTCCTCCTCCTCCTCCTCCTCCTTCTTCTTCTTCTTCTTCTTCTTCTTCTTCTTCTCCTTCTTCTTCTTCTTCTTCTTCTTCTTCCTCTTCCTCTTCCTCTTCCTTCTCTTCTTTGTATAAACTCGACATGCCAGTTACACTGATTTACATGAGACTCCTAGATTATGAAACTCCGATCTCTAATCTCTAAACCTTTGCATTAGCTATTCCTCATGCCTTCTTCATCTCTGCTTCCTAGTTTCCTTTAAGAAGGCTAAAATCCTTCAGCCAGAGTCCTTTCCTGGTCCTGCCTCCCCTCCCCTCCCCTCACTCTTCCCTCCTAGCTGCCAGTGCCTTCCCTGAGATGACCTTCTATCTGGTCTGTATATACTTATATTACCTAGTTTTTATGTGTGTGATTCTTTCTCTTTTTAGAAAAATATTTAATTTTTTTCTAATTACATGTAAAGACAATTTTAAAATTTTATTTAAAAAATTTTGAGTTCCACATTTTTCCCCTCTCTCCTTCTTTCCCCCTCCCTAAAACAGTAAGCAATTTGATATAGATTATATATTTGTATTTATGTAAAACATGTTCATATTAGTCATATTGTGAAAGAAGAAACAAACTAAAATAAAAAAGAACATAAAAAAATAAAGTGAAAATACTATGCTTCCATTTGCATTCAGACTATCAGTCCTTCCTCTGGACGTGGAGAGCTTTTTTCATCATGAGTACTTTGGAATTATCTTGGATCATTGTATTGCTGAGAAGAGCTAAGTCATTCAGAGTTGATCATCAAACAATGCAACTGTTACTGTTGTACCTAGTTATTTTCATGTTGCTCCCCTGTTAGACTATGAGCTTCAAGGGGCAGCTAGGTGGCAGCACAGTGAGTAGAGCACTGATTTTGGAATCAGGAGGAACTGAGTTCAAATCCAGCCTCAGACACTTGATACACTTACTAGTTGTGTGACCTTGGGCAAGTTATTTAACCCCAATTGCCTCTCCTTCCCCCCTCCAAAAATAAATGAGAGAGAATATGAGCTCAATGAAGGCAGAGATAATGCCTGTTTTTGCATCTCTAGTACTTAGCACAGTGCCTAGCTCTTGGTAAGTGTTTATGTTTGTTGACTGTCTGAGATGACAGGAGAGGATCAGGGCTTAATCTGTACTTGAGGTTAGGGCTTAGGCTACGGTCTAAGATAGGGGCCAGACTATGGACAGGGTTAGGGGTCAATCTGTAAACTAGGTGAAAGGGTTAATGCATTTATTAACTCAATGAATAGAGCCTACTATGTGCAAAGCCCTGTGTACCATGAGAAAGGTGAGACAAATATGAGTGATATATATCTTTGCCCTGAAGGAGACTATATTCTAGTAGAGAAGATAAAATGGGAAGAGATATCACTATACATAGCAGAGAGTACTGAGGGCCATTCATAAGAAAGGTCCTGCCAGAGTGCAGTGGGAGCACAGATGAGGGAGCCATTGCTTCCATTGGGATGGTAGGAAGGACACCAAGCAAGATTTGATGGAGAAGGTAGGACTTGAAGTAGGCCCTAAAGAATGGGTAGAATGGGATAGGTAGAAGGGACACTTTAAAAAAGGAGTATGGAGCTGGGAAAGTTCAGAGTAAGTCTAGAACCTACAAATAGTCAAATGTGGTAGAAGCATTCTGCCCACATTCTGGCAGAGCTGTCATAAGATCTCTAGAGCTGGAAGGAGCCTCAGAGATCACCCAGTCTAACCCCCTCATTTTACAACTGAGTACACTGGGGCCTAAAGAGACTAAGTGATGTGCCCATGATTACATAGATGTGTCAGAGGTAGGATCTGAACCCAGGTCCTGTGACTACCAAGTTAATCTTTTTACATTGTACAGGAGTTAGGGATGGAATGCCATATGGTGAGGTCAAATAGAATAGGGTCTTGAATGCTGCACTAAAGAATCTGGATTTTAGTCAGTAAGTAGTAAGAAGCACCGATGCAATCAGCAAGTACTTATTATGCTTACTATGTGCCAGGAATTGGACAAGATTTTAGGGATGCAAAGGCAAAAATGAAATACTGGGTACCGCTAAAGTCTGGACCCATAGGAAATCTCATTAACTATGCATATATTCAAGAAATGAAATTGTCAACATTTTATTTAATTAGCATAAATATTAGTTATGACAATTTCACATGGAATAAAAGCTCTCATTAGCTATTGGGGCTATTTTCCATATTAATGAAATTATTAATTAAATTAATTAATAGAATTTCCTGTGTGTTTCCTATGTCTTCCTATGAAATCTCATTTATACTAATTAAATAAAATGCTGTAGAAAATTTTGTTCATTTCATTTCTTGAAAATATGCATAGTTAATGAGATTTCCTATGTGTCCAGACTTTAGGGACACCTTGTCATACCTGCCTTCAAAGAGCTTACATTCTATCAGAGGAGACAGAAAGTACATATATATTAAAGAAGGATCTTGGGGGCTTAATGGATCCTGAACTCAAGAGAAGGCAAAAATGGTAACTAAAAAAGAAAAATGCTAATGCAGCCTTAGGCCACGTTAACAAAGTTAGGATGTCCAGAATGAAGTGATGATCAATCCATATTCAGTTCCTGAATTCATAAGCACTGATTAAGCTTGTTATATGCCAGGCATTATGCTGATGCTGAGGTTACAAACACAAAACAATTTCTACTTGAGGAAAAGTGTACATTCTAATGAAGAAGACTTTTAATACTGCCCTACTTTGTCCCCATCAGAGCATGTCTGAAGTAATTGTGTTAAGTTCTGAACATTTTAGGAAGAAAGCTAATAAATTGGAGACTCTCCTGAGGAGTGTAACCAGGATAGTGAAGGGATTATAGATGTTGTCATACGGATTTGTTGAAAAGCCCAGGAATGTTTAGCCTGGAGAAAAGCAGACTTTGGGAGGTGCAGTGGATAGAGTGCTGGGCCTGAAGTCAGGAAGATCTAAGTTCAAATTGAGCCTCGGACACTTAAAGGTATTACCTTGGGTGAGTCACTTAACCTGTTTGCCACAGTTTCCTCATCTATTAAATGGGAATAAGAATAGCACCTACACCCCAGGATTGTTGTGAGAGTCACATGAGATAATAGTCGTAAAGCACTTAGTTCAGTGCCTGGGACATTGTAAGCACTGTCTAAACAATGTTAGCTGTTTGAAGTGCTGTCTCAGGGGAAAAGGATTGGATTTATTCTGATTGGCCACAGAAGCCAGACGTTGGAGCAACATCTGGAAACTTAGATGTAATGAAAAGGTTCCTGGCAAGTTGAGCAATGGCAGAGTGTAGTGAGCAGCCCTGGAAAGCAGTGGGTTTGTTTCTTGCCCTGGAGGTTTTCAATTAGAGGGTGAAAGAACATTTATTAGGGATGTCAGAGAAGGGATGTATTCTTGTGTGGACTGATCTAGATGACCTCTGAAGTACCTTCCAACCCTGAGCTTCAGGGATTCTGTGAATACACATTTTTAAACCTGATTTTATTTATTTTTAAAATTACATTTTATTTTCATCACTGCATTCTTTCTCCCCCACCCACTCCCCTCGTGAGAAAGCAAGAAAAACAAAACATGTATACTCAAGCAAAACAGAGTAGACATTGGACATGTCTGGGAAAAAATATGTCTCAGTTTATGCTCCGAGAGTCTATCACTTCTGTATCAGGAAATGGGTGACGTTTCATTTTGAGTCCTCTGGAATTGTGGTTGGTTGTTGAAAAAGATATATTCTGAATGCCAGAGAATTCTATCCTCCAAAGCATATAGGTATTTTACTCTGCAATTGGGCCTGTATATGAAGAACTACTTCTCCTGTCATACCTCTAAATGGAAGTAAATGACTATCTGAAGAAAGAAGATGGTGCTCAAACTTTCTTTGATAGAACCATTGAAGGTTTAGGAGGGAGGGTGAGAGGACTTGTCATGGTCAGATCTGTCTGTGTTTTAGGAATATTGGAAGCAATATGGATTTGACTCCTGAGACCAAGAGACCCAAGTCTTAAAGAAATATATTAAGGTTAAATTCTTCCCTTTGTAGGATCAATCTTTCCCAATGGTTAAGAGCTTAGAGATCATTAGACCAATTCTCTCATTTTATAGATGGGTAAAATGAAACCCAGTGAAGGGGAAAGAAAGAACCAAGACCACCTAGCAGCGGTTCTCAACCTGTCGGTCATGACCCCTTTGGGGGTCACCTAAGATCATCAGAAATTGTATTTATGATGGTCTTAGGAACCTAGACAGCGCTCCTTTATTGGTCTCCAGGCGGGTCCACCTACATACAGATACGCCTATACACAAGTGTTAAAGGGTCGCAGCATTAGGAAAGTTGAGAACCACTGAAGGGCAATTCATTCAAGTTGGGATTTGAACCCATACTTTCTTCCCTGAGTCGAACTTATTCTTCAATTAACTCATTCTGAGAAATGGACATATCTCTGTCTCTTAGAGGACAAGGTCTATGTAGCCTGACCTGCCAGAACTGGAGAAGGAATTCCTACCTTTGATGCTCAGCCAGCTCTGAGATTCCTATTCTTCCTGCTCTCCTTAAGAAACTGAGACATGGGAAGAAGCCCCAGCTGGTTGGTTGGGTCCCTGAAGATGATGAGATTGTTCAGAGGGACACAAAGACATCTGGCCCATGTCAGGAAGTGGCCAGATCTGCTGTGGTCCTTGGTTGGGCTGGAAAATGACTGTTTATTAAGGGAATAGGTTATGTTTATCTAGGAAGACCCCGGGTCCTTTAGGCAGCCCAAATCATCTGGAAAGGGTCAAATGGACCTTTAATGAGGAAAACCTGTGTATGCATTTTGTGTGTGTAGTTATCTATTGTATATGTGTGTTATTTTATAGCTATATTGTATCCATTGTGAATGTATATTGTGTATCAGTTCTGTTATCTTATGTACCTCTTGTATATATGTGTTATGTCCGTCTTATCTATGTGTTGTGTTGGATTCTATCCATCTATCATCTGTCTATCTATCTATCATTTATCCATCCATCTATTTATTTATCGATCTATCATTTGTCCATCCATCCATCTATCTATCCATCTATCTATCTATATCTGTAGGGGAATATTTTGGGGACTGTTAGTGCACAGACAAGTAGAGATGAAATTCTCAGTTTCTTCCCTCAGACCTCTCAGGGGGAGGGCATTTTAGATATAGGGAATAGTGAGAACAAAAGAAGGAAAACAGGAGAATACAAGAGATATTCAGGAAGGAAGAGAAGCTCAGGTTGCCTGGGATATTGAGTTCATAAAGGGGGTAGTGGAAGATAAGACTGAGAAGGTACTGTTTGTTGGGATTTATCCAGTTTTTGAAGAGGATCAATGACATCATGGGGCAATAGCTTGACTTTTGCTTCAACTGAATTTAAGTGAGGCAGAGCTGCATAAAGTCGCCAGCCTCATTTTCTATTTCAGAGTCATTTAAGTCCAGTGGCAGGACAAAAGTCAGGACAACTGGCTATGGCCTGGGATCCAGTGTATGACCTTGGTGTCTGACCAAGCTCTAAGTATTCTACTGTGGTGCTTCAGCCGCCTTCATGGCTGTTGGAACAAATTGTTCTCATCTACCCATTCCAACAGGGGGAAGTGTTCACATGCTTGGGGTAGACGTCGCCACCCTAAATCACTAATGAGTTTGAGGCCTATCAGTGACTCTCAACCCATCTGCTGCAATGATTTACCAGGTTGTGGCTGCTGCACATGCTACAGCTTTTTGGAGCCACAAGTGAGAGTTGAGTGCCAGGTGGGCACCCAAGGTAGATGAGCAGCCCTGAGAAGTGCTTGGCAAACTCTCACACCAGAGTCCTCCCTGAATACTCCATACACCCAGGAAGATAGGCAGATGACAGATCAAGGGGGACTTTGAATAGCAGGATGAGGAATGACAGAATCACAAAATTTGAAATCTGGAAAGGATTTCAGTGGGCATTTAGTTCAGCCCATCCACAAAGGAAATCCCTACCATACCATATTTGACAAGGGGTTGTCCAGTCTTTTGTGAAGCCCTCTGAAGAGGAGGGATCCACCACCTCTCAGAGCTGCCCATTGGGTCTACATTAGGATAGCTCTAATTGTTAAAGAGTTTTTCTCAACATCAAAACTCAATTTGCCTCTTTGCAACTTTGCCTACCTCATTGCTCTGAGTTCTGCTCTCTGGGTACAAATAGAACAAATCTCATTCCTTTTTCACATAGCAGCCCTTCAAATACATCAGTCAATCAATCAATCAATCAAAAATCATTTACTATGTGTCAGGTGCCATCTTGAGCGATGGGGATACAAAGAAACCACTATTATATTTCCTTCTTTTAAGTCTTCACTTCTCCAGGATCACTCTGCCCTGGCCCTTCAGCCAATCCTCATACGACGTAGGCTCGAGGCCCTTCACTATGGCCTCTGTCCAACTTTCCAGTGTTTTCCTTAAACTGTAATGCCCAGAAATGTATACAATACTCCACATGAGCTCTGAGGAGGACAGAGTACCCACAGTGAAATAATCACCTCCCTGCTGCAGGAAGCTATGTTCCCGCTCACTGCAGCCCAAGAGCACATTAACTTTCTTGAGTCCTGCATCACCCTGATGATTCAGCTTTGGATTCCCCCAAACTCGCAGATCTTTTTCAGGACAACTGCTGTTTAACCCATCTGATGAAGTTGATTTTTTATTCTAATGTGTAGGACTCTATGTATCTCCTTTGAATTTTATAGATTAGGTTCAGCATAATGCTGAGAGATGATGTAAAGATTCTCTAGGATCTTCACTCTGTTATCCAGTGTGTTAACTGTCCCTAATATTTGTCTATAGGCTATGGGGAGCTAGAGCTAGGAAACAGGAGAGTGATGTGATCAGGGGTATTCAATAAGATGGAGATCACACTGCAAGTGAGTTCAGGACAGATTTTTTTAGGGGTGGCAAGCTTTGGAGAGTATGGAGGTGGTACTGGAAATTGGAGAAGAGGGGATGAGAGGGAGACCTTGAGAGAAAAATCAGCTTGAAAAAGGGGAGCCAGATTTAGAGATTCTCTCATTAAGGACCCCCCCTCAATCCTTTGCTCTCTGCTCAGATTGGAAAGAATGTATTTTACTTGGGGAAAGAGGCATGTGTGAGGGAGCTACAAGGCTGTGGGTGCATCCATGTGTGTACATGCTTGCTCAACTAATTACACCCCCGGCCCATGTCCTCATCCAGCCCCCCCCAACTTTCCCCACATCAAAGGCTCAGTGTCTCATAAGCCCAGAGAGAAAGTTTCAGAGCCTTGGGCCATTGGGCTTGGGAGGAAAATTGAGAAAAACCAAGAGCTAGGAGCTGGGCATCGAGGAGTTCAACTCTCCCAGTGTGGTACAATAAAAAACAAACCAACCAACCAGCCCCACTGAATTTAGAGTCAGGGAATTTGTGTTCAGATCCTAGCACCACTAAAAAGCCTGTGTGATCCTCAGCAAGTCACTTGATCTTTATGGGCCTCAGTTTCCTCATCTGTAAAATGAGGGGTTTGCACTTAGCCTCTAAGGTCCCTTTTAGCTCTAAATCTCTAAATGTCCTTTAAAAAATTTTTTTGATCTCTAAAGCTTCCTAGCACCAGCTCACTTCCCACCTGTATTTCTGTGACAACCCTTCAGGATCATTTACTTTGTGTTCCTTTCAAGAACTTCTATTCCTCTCATGTCTCTAAAATCCTTCCCTCTTAACCCTTTTGGTTCTGCGTAGTTTCTCTCCAAAGTTATGTCTGTCTGTCCTTGCTTCTTTTCCCCAGGAGGCCAGGATTAGAATATCATAGATGTAGAAGTGGAAGGAACCCCCAGGGCTCATGTAGGAAATGGGGCCGATATCCAGAAATTCAGATTTGTGCTTCTCCCCCGCCTCCTGCCCCTCCACAAGAGTCCAACAGAGCAGGATCCACCTTCAGCCCATGTCTTTCCCTAGGAGTACTATCCTGCCCTCCCCCCTGAGAGCACAGAGACTACAGCACCTGGGGTGCCTTTTGATGTCAGACCAAGAGCCAGCCCTCTGCAAAACTGTGAAGACTTTGAAGTACCTTGACTGACCCTGGTTCCTCCCTGTCAGGAAGGAAAGGCCAGCTCTTAAAGTTAAACTAAGCCTTTTAGGACTGAATATGTCTTCTTCTCAGAATGGGGTTGCATTTTTAAAAAGGAATTTGAAATGAGCAATATTTAACCCAAAGGAATGAATCTCAATAATATAGGAGAGTGTCAGTAGGTAAATCAGTCACCTTAAAGTATAGCCATCCATAAGCATTCCTAGTGTATCAAGAGCCCTGTATCAGGAATCTGGGAAATGGGGTGAGGGATAGAGTATAAATGAAGCAGAAGACACTGACCCTGCCCTTCACCAGTTTACAATCTGAGGAGTAAGGTGACAGTGAAAATTTGAAAGGGAGGGTTAGATCAGGAATCAGAGACTTGACTTCTAGTGCAGACTCTTGTTCTGTGACCTGAGGACAGTAATTTCCTCTTTCTGAGTTTTAGTTTCTCCATTTGTAAGATGAAGAGGTTGACCTAGATGATCCCTAAAGGTTCTTTTCTAGCTCTGACAATATATTTTATAATTTCCAGCTCTGACGTCCGCAATTTTTTGGGAAAGACTAGATATTTGCATATGAGTCAGACTTGGAGGCAGTTGCCTCAAGTGGAGTCCAGAGCACCAAATAACACCAAATAACCCTGATTTAAGATAGCCTGCTCCAGTGAAAAGGGTGCTATAATTGGGGCCCGAGGTCCTGAGTTCAAATCCTACCTTACCACTTACCTTGGGTCAAGTCCCTTAACTTCTCTGTATAAGTTTCCTCATCTGCAAAATTAAGTTTGGACTAGATGATCTTTGGTCCCTTCTAGGCCAAGATTTATGATCCTATAAGCTAAGTCTGTCTGTGCTGAACAGTCCTTTTGGTAAAGAAGGCATCAGAATGGGGTGGCGCTCCTTGTGGAAAGCTTCTTAGAGGGGATGAATTTTGAGCTAGCTGTGGTCAAGGCTTGGCTTAGAGATAGCACTAGTATAGGAAAGACTAAATCATGTATGAGGATGAAAGAGAATAGACTAATTTTGACAGAAGAGAGAGGCTTGATCAAGAAGGAACAAGAGGTGAGATTAGTGTGATCTAGGCTGGGGTGATGGGCCACAGGGAATGAAGAAGTTTCCTGATAGCCCTGAGTCTTCTCAGCTATAGGAAAATTGGGCATCATACTGAAATAAAAACACAGAGAAGGTTAGGACTGAGTACTAGATTCCCACAGTCTCTGGAAAGCTGGAGAAGGACCAAGTGCCTTCAGCCACCTGAAAGGTGTTGGCTTTCTCCCCTTGGAAGCTGGGAAGCCCATCATACCTGGCATCCAGCTTGCAGAAAAGCCTGACTTTGGTTCAGGGGAGTCTCTGGCCACCCAGAACCTCCGTCTACAAGGGAGGGCCCAAGCTCCAGTCCCAGGGGGAAGGGACTCTAGGGTAAACTCTCAGCCTGAGATCAAAGGCATTGGAATCCAGTTCTGTTTAATTACAGAGCAGAACAAATGAAAGCAAAGAGAGGCCATCTGTTTCTCAAACAGTGACAGCACTGGGCAGCTTGACTTTCCCAGTTAGAGAAGGGGTGTGACCCAGTCACACCCAAGGCTACAGTCCCTTCCCCAGCACAGAAATGCCCTTCACTGAGGATCCACTACTGGAGAGAAGTTCCCACAGGAAAGGCTGGGAACACCTTTACAACCCAAGTCCTGAAACCCCTTTCACCTAAACAGGCTCTTTTCTCTGTCTCTAGCTGCTTCCAACTAA
Source organism: Pseudocheirus occidentalis (assembly GCA_028646575.1). Taxonomy (NCBI): domain Eukaryota; kingdom Metazoa; phylum Chordata; class Mammalia; order Diprotodontia; family Pseudocheiridae; genus Pseudocheirus; species Pseudocheirus occidentalis. Next base: position 114,137,506 of record CM053595.1, on the reverse strand, counting down.
ACCAGGCCTTCCTGAGAATACTGATATCCCTCCTTAACTCCCTGGCTCCAGTCTATGTGTTCAAAAGCCCTTAATTAAACTAAAGCAGGGTCAGACAGGGTTAGCCAAAGACCTTGAGGCCTATTTGAACTTGACAAACCTTAGTATGTGTAAATTATTATGCTTTATTCCCTTTCCCTTACCCTGATTTCTTGTTAAAGTTTTTTATTTTTTATTTTTTTTAAACTAAGATCAGTCTTTGCTGAATTAAGGGAAGGAGGATGGACCCAGAATCAGGGGGAAATTGCAGAATCCTCTAAGGTATGACTGATGACGATGGTAATGTGTTAAGAAGAATAAATTCTTTGGGGAAGAATCTTTGGATTATCGGAAGCTAAAACCAGACATTGGGCAGTATTTCTTCACATTTCAATCAAAACAGTCACTAACCTCCTACTACATATACCAGAGTCAGCCCAGAGAATACATAAGATAAAAAATAACACACTTCCTGCCTTCAAGGAGGTTGTAGTCTAATATGAGGGATACATTACATACATAGAAAAGTATGCTATATGGTAGAGAGTAATTTAATCAGAACTAAGGAAAGACCCGGAAAAAGTTCTCTAGGAAAATTTGGGATGGCAAAGAACACTTTCCTTTGGGAACTGAGGCTAGTTCTAGGGTCATGATGGGGGATAAGAACCTGTGGATATGGGAGAACAGAACCTGAGATTGTGGGCATGTCAAGGCCGGGTGTTGGGGAGAAATTTTGGTTGGGCCTTTATGAAGTCAGTGCCAAAGGGTGATCATCCTGAGATTAGGCAACAGAGCCCCAGCTGGGACTTCTAGAGCATAAAAGTTCATTTTGGGATCTGTTTATCCTTCATCCTTGACTGTAAATACACCAGTCAGAGATACGCCAAATGTAATGGAAGCTGTGTATTTATTTTGTTGTTCTGGAGCCAGGAGATTTGGCCTTAAAAAGACAGTCTTTTTCCCCATCCCCAACCTGCCTGTCATTCCTCATGTCCCTCATCTCCCCCCAAATACTAGAAAGTTGGGTTTTCCCGGATGACTCACTCTGCCATCCCTCTCTTGTTTAAGGGATGACTCCTTTGTGAGTAGTCCTTCCAAGGGACCCTCAATCATTGAATAATAGAATAGATTTTGTAATCAAAGAATCATTGCCTCTCTTTTCTTTAGTCTTCTACCCACTCTCCTTGTAGTCACACTCTCATATTCTTTTCCAACCCCCTACCTTCCATAATAATATTCTCCCTCCCTGAATCTCTGTATAAAATTTGTCCCTCCTTCAGGGTTTCTTTTCAGAGGCTGGTCCCTTCCTGAGTTCAACAGTTGGATTATAATAATAACAAACAAGTAGGTCTTTAGTCAATCAATGAACACCTACTAAGTGCAGGCTGCTGGGACCAAAGGTACAAAGAATGAAATGATTCCCTACTCAAAGGAGAACATATTCTCATGAGGATGGAAAACAAGTACATACATAAGTACATATGCTATCCAAATACAAGGTACTTTCAGAGGGATGGAATGTTTTCATGCAGAAGATGGTGCTTGAGGTGCATCTTAAAGGAAGAAAGACTCTATGAGGCTGAAACGAGGAGGGAGTACATTCTGGGCCAGAAAGATGGCCGGTGCAAAGGCCCAGCAAGTTTTACAAAGCACTTTCCACCCAACAGCCCTGGAGGAAGGTAAGGTAAATGTCATTCCCATTTCACTGATAAAGAAACTGAGATCCAATCAGTATCTCTCCCATGGCGTTACCTCTTGAGCCACACGCTGCCCCTCGTCCTGCTGCTGCTGCCACCACCATGCCCTGAAAAATTGAGGAAATAAAAGACTTCTTGCTTGCAGCCAGGAGAAAAGATGCCAAATCCATCAAGATCAGGAAAAACAAGGACAATGTGAAGTTTAAGGTTTGCTCCGGCAGATACCTGTACACATTGGTTATCACAGACAAAGAGAAGGCAGAGAAACTTGAACAATTCCTACCTCCTGGTTTGGCTGTGAAGGAGCTGAAGGGAAGGAAACATTCATTGTTACACCTATATTAAAATGTAGGAGGGGGGAAAGAAACTGAGATCCATAGAAGTGTGTTGGGGGATTGGCCTGCTCTTGAGAACTACATCCTTGTTGTCTGTTCCCTCATTAAAGAAGTAATATGACTTGCCCAGGTTCAAATAGTTATAAGGGTCAAAGAAAGTTTTCAGACTCAGGACTACTGACTATAAGGCTAGAACTCTTTCAGGTTAAAGAGTTTGCCTTTTTCTTCTGACCCCTCTATCTCCACTGAAGCATCCTTAGGATTCCGGTTTGTCTGGAATGAACTGGATCTCTCCTCAGAGCTGGATTTCCCCATCAATTCCTTCAACATACACAGGCACCTCTCTTGTTTTCCTTCCAGGTGACCAGGCAATGTGACTGCCCTCTAGGACAATCAGAAGGATGCTATGCTTTGTCCCTCTTCAGAGCCAGAAGAAGCTTTAGCTCTGCTGAGCCCAAGAGGACTCTACCCACTGCCTGAACGGCTGTTTCAGGGCCTGGAGGGAAGTTCAGAACTACAGACACCATCTTCCAGGAGGTCAAGGGGATAACAAAGAGATAAAGGTACAGAAGGTGCTGCCAGCATTGGCACTTTGCTACCTAATTTCATGTATGATAGTTGCTGGCCATGGATTCTGCAACTGTGCACTCAATGCTCTGGTTTTCCAGGACCCTGCAGGGATTATTGGACAATACCAGGCCCTAGGACTCCTTCCCTCTGGCTGATCAGTTCATTTTGCAATCATACCCTGGACTTCCTCCAGCAGGAATCTTTGCCCAGCCGAGGCACTCCATGGGACATGCAATCTGCCTACCAAACATCAAAAGTACCAGTCACTAGAAATGTGTTCAAAAGATCAACCGATCTTAGAATTCCAGGATGTTGGTGCTTGAGAGAATCTTAGAATATAAACTGTTAAAACACAGGATGGCAGAGTTAGAAGCAACTCTAGAGCCCACTTAATCCAATTTTGTCTTTTGACGAATGAAGAAAATGAGGCCCAGAAATGGGTTATGACTGGCCCAAGGTCATACAAGTGTTAGCAGAGGCACTTGATTCCCAGTCTAGGTTTCTTTTTTTTTTTTCCTCTACCATGCTATGTCAGGGGGGCATTCCTTAGCTCCTCACCTCACTGCTTCCATTTAGTCTCATTCAGGATAGGAAAAATGCATCGCTAGAGAAATACCTAACCAAGAGAGGGAAATCTGTATTTGGAAACACCACACAGGGCTCACAACCCTGCTCTGTTACTCATGTAACCACGCCCAAGGTACTAAAGAAAAATAGGGAGGTAGAGGGTGGACTCCATGACACCTAAAGTCCTTCCAATCATGAAATGTATGATCCTAGGATCAGAGTGATCTCAGAAGTCAGTTGGCCCAGGGCACTGCACTTATCAGAATAACATTTCCATTTTCCTTTAATGAGATTGTATTTTTGTTTTGGATTCTTTTTGTTTGTTTTTGTAGGGGAGAAGGCAAGGCAATTGGGGTAAAGTGACTTGCCCAAGGTCACATGGATAGTTTTGTGTTAAGTGTCTGAGGTTGGGTTTGAACTCAGGTCCTCCTGATTCCAGGACCCATGCTCTATTCACTGTGCCACCTAGCCACCCACCTACATATGATTTTGTAGTCAATATTTTATTTTCTCCTAAGTGTTGGAAGTCTTAGTGCAACCCCACCCCACCCCCACCCCATGTACCAGTCAAGTGTCCATATACTTAATTCTGTTTTAAATTCAGCAGAGGAGCATTGCTTCCCTTGTTCAAGATGTTTCAATGTTCCAGCATATCCTGGAAGCAAAGACATTGGGCCATTTATTCTTATTGCCCTAACCAACAAGAGCATCAGCAAGGGAGCCAGCCTAAAGAGAGAAGTAGAATCTCTGCCCAAAGTACTTTTCAGGTGTGTCCCTTGACATAGATGTGACCTTTGAAGTGCGTTCCCCGGAGAGTCTCATTGATGCTATTGTCCTGGATTTAGGTAGCATCTACACACTCTGAGACTGCTTCCACCCCTTTAAACAACTGAACATAGAAGCCAGAGAGCCTGCTGCCTTATCCCTTGTTCAAATAAGACTTCTAGGCATTTGATCCTGGTTTCAAAGGGGCATTTGAAGGCCTTTGTGACAGTTGGGTGAGGCCTGTGCCTACCAGAAACTGGGTTGGATTAGCTACTGGTTTTGAATATTCCACACCCTTCTACTAGTGTGGATGATAGTTCTAGAGGCCCCTACATCTTCTCCAGAACACAGGCATTCAGTTCACTCGGGGATGGAGCTACTCAAGAAACTGCCATTGGTAAGTATGAGCAGAGATCCCAACTGAGTTCCTCAGTACGTTCCCTCAGCCCAGGGAATGAAGCTCCTAAGAATTCCAGATATTTCAGTTAGCAGAATTTGCAAAAAGGTGGACTGGGAGTGGAGAGCAGAGGCAGCTCCAAGAGTTGACCCACCTCCTTCCTCCCCCTCTTCTGGGACTGGCCACTCCAGGTATCTGACTAACATTTCCCCAAACTGATTTCTTCAGATGGGGGCCATAAAGTTTTACAAGGTGGATATTTCCCTTCTCAACCACATGCTGGCCAGAAGGGGGGAGGAGAGACAGGTGTTGTAAAAGTTCTCACAGACCGCCTTTGGGTTTGTTATCAGCTCCGTGTTTATTAACACCCCAACTGCGCCTAGCTATCTCTGAGCAGGGGGCACAGAGGGCCTGTGTATCTTGGCAGGAACAAGGCTTCCTTATTGGCATAATAGCCAGTCCTTCAGAGACACATTTTGAGACATCTCAGAATTGGGCTGGGGGTCGTGGGTTTCACCAAAACTTGAATGAACAGAGAAGTTCAAAGTATAATTAGTGACAGTGAATAATGTATGCCTTGTGGGATGGCAGTTACTGTGGGGTATTATGGGATCATTGGATTAGGAAAGGAACTGAGAGATAATGGATGAACAGTTTAAAAAGCATTTATTAAGTGCTTACTATATGCAAGGCACTGTGGTAAGTGCTGGGGATAGTACAGAAAAAGCCCAGACAGTTCCTGCTTTCAAGGAACTCTCACTATGAGGGAAACTACTGGAAGTTCAGCTGTGGGGCTGGTTCCTAAGGCTCTGCATAGGTGGCAAGGTCTAGGGATCCTGCAAGCACTTGGAGGTCTGGAAGTCAGAGTGGCAGGGCAGACGCCAAGGCTTTATGGAATCCTGTCTCACCAGTCAGATTGTAGTCAAGGCGTCTAGGTGGCTCAGTGAATAGAACTCTGGCCCAGAGTCAGGAAGACCTGAGTTCAAATCTGTTCTCTGATACTTACTAGCTGGGTGACCCTGGGCAAATCATGGAACCTTGTTTACCTTGGTTTCCTCATCTGTAAAACGAGCTGGAGAAGGAAACGGCAAACCACTCCACTATCTTTGCTGAGAAAATCCCAAATGGGGTCACAGAAAGTTGGGCATTCCTTAGCAACAACAACACTGAGGGTGAAACCATTACCTCACAAAGAGATCCTTCCCATCTCTGGGCATATCTAATTGTTATTAGGGCAGTTAGGTGGCAAAGCCAATAGATAACCGGGCTTGGAATCTGGAAGACCTATTTTTATGAGTTCAAATCCAGCCACAGATACTCACTAGATGTATGACCTTGATCAAGTCTCTTAATTCCAATTGTCCCTTCCCTCCCCCCCCCAAAAGATTCATCTTACTTTGAACCTCATCTTTCCCAAATGCTTTGCTCCTTCTTTTATTCTCAGGGGCCAAGCAGAATAAGTCTAATTCTTCTCCCATATGACATCTAGTTCAATGCCCTCATTTCTCAGTTAAGGAAACCCTGGCCCAGAGAGATCAGTGATTTGTCTAAGGCCATATAGATAGAAAAAGGGGAGTGGAGACTCAGGTCCTTTGACTCCAAATTCAGCACTCTTTCCCATACATAATACTGCCTCCAAACCTTCTGTGAACGTTCATCTATTCCCATCCCTCCAGGCTTCTGACCCAGCCTGTGCACTGCTGCCAGGAGACCACAGCTTTACACTGTCTGATTTGTATGGAAGCTGAGGAGGCAGCTAAAGGAAGAAGTTGCTTGCTCTGGACTCCTCACCCCTTTTTCCATTCTCCTTTCCCCTTGGTCCCAAGGGAGCCTCACCGAAGCAGCCACAGCTGCTGAACTTAAGCGGAACTCTCTGCCCAGCGGGTGAGGAGGGTGTCCATAATTCATCAGCTTCAAACCCAGCCTGACTATTGTTTCTAAGAGGGGAGGGGTCCGGGTCCTAGCTTTTGACTCTAGATGGCTTCTCTCTGTCCCCACCCCCAACCCTCCAGGGAATCAGCTCTTGAAGTGGGTACCAATTTCCTGACACCCACAACAAAATGAGGCTTCTACCTTCCTCCTGGATAGGTTTGCCAAGACCCCAACCAAGCAATTTGCTCACTTTTAGAGCAAATCTTATTTTTCCTAGAGGTTTCTGAGTTTAGTTACAGGGTCTGTGGGAAGGCACAAGAAATTTCAGAGAATCATAGAATATTAGAGTTGGAAGTAACCTTAGATGTCCTCTGGTCCAACCCACTCCCCTCATTTTGTGGATGGGAAAAGGAGAAAGGTTGTGACTTGCTCAGGATAACATGACAAATTAGAGGCAAAGCAGGGACTTAAAACCAGGCTTCCTGACTCCCAGGCCAGTGCTCTTTTCCCTTCCTCTTGTCCCAGGACTTTAAAACCATTTCCTTCCCACAACAATCAGAGGCTCTCTGACTCCCACTTCAAGAAGTTCATTGTCAGCAGGGCAAATGGAGCGATCTAAGCTCCTCTCAGCAGGCCTGGGTTAATACAGTCAGCCAAGGAGAAATGGGCCTCTGATTTCCCATACTCATTAATACGGGCGTCAGTGTCCCATGAAACATCAGATGGGACAGAGCAAGGCAGGGAAGGAACTCGAGTCTCCCATCCCCAGACTGGCCCTGATTGAATCTAACTCCACGCCACCAACACAATGATTCATGAATTGTTTCTGAAAGCCTTTGTATCTTTAACCTTTTCTCAAATCATATGGGGGCAGGGACTGGAAGTCATGAAAGGAGGGCTGAGGGACTCTGGGGTTCCCCAGGACTCCCCCTGCTAGGCAGTGCAATGAACTCCATGAATCCGAGAGGACACATTCCAGGCCACTGAGCAATGCCTGGAGGCTCAGACTACCACTTGTTGTCTCAAAGAACAGATAATTCTCAGTGTACTTCCCAATTTAGAGTCAGACAATGTGAGAGCTGGGAGGGACCCTGGCAATCAATTTCTCCAGGGGTTCTTAACTTGAAGTCTGTGAACTTGCTTTTTGAAATATTTTTCTAAATAAAAAATATATACATATAATTATGTATAAACTGATATGTATAAATATAACTATATAATTGGCTTACTTTGTAATACTGTGTATTTCATTTTATGCATTTTAAAATATTATTCTAAGAAATCCATAAGCTTCACCAGACTCCCAAAGCAGTCTATGACACAAAAAAGCTTAAGAATCTATGTATGACCCAGTCTAACCTTTGATTTTATATATAGATGGGGAAACTGACCCTCAGTTAAGGGCAGAGTTGAAACTAGATTCCAGATCTCCCGACCCCTGGTCCTGGGCTCTCTGCAGTGCATCAGATTGCTCTTGCATCCCCCATCCCCACCCCCCATAGCCATACCTGGCATTTTGACTTGAAGTTCCTTGGAATAATGGAGTGAGATAGGGAGTAGGGAGGCTGGAGGGAAGCTGAGACAGGAAGCAGCAGGTCCATAGTGCTAACCAGGACCAGTTCAATCAATGTCAACAAAAACATATTTATGAAGCCCCCACTCAGCTCAAGGCACTGTACCTACTGCTTGGGGCCTGGCAGGAATAGTCATTTGTTTAGCCTTATTCCTTGGGCAGTGCAGACAAGAGTAGAGGGAGTTAACAAATAAAAATACTGGTGAACTCAGGGAAGTGAACTGATAAAAGAGGGGGAGAGAGAAGATTATTACATATGTGTATGTACATATATATATATACATATGTATGTGTATTTGTGTGTGTATAAATAAAAAATATATCAGTTTAATAAATGGATTATATATAAAATAGCTCACATTTATATAGTGCCCCCTATGTGCCAGGCATTGTTAAGTTCTTTATAATTTGATTCTCACAACAATGGCAGGAGGTAGGTGCTGGTATCATCCCCATTTTATAGATGAGGAAGCTGAGGCAAGTATAGATTAAGTGACTTGCCCAAGATCACACAGCTATTATGAATCTGAAGACAAATTTAAGTCAGATGATCCTGACTCCAGGCCCAGTACTTTTATCTACTGTGCCACCTAATTACCTCTTCTTTCTCTCTCTCTCTCTCTCTCTCTCTCTCTCTCTCTCCTCTTTTTCTCTCTTGTTCTGTATTCTGTCCATATATATATGCAACTAGGTGGCTCAGTGGCTGGAATGATGGACCTGGAGTCCGGAAGTTGTTGTTCAGTCATTTTTCAGTCATGTCTGACTCTTCATGGTGCCATTTCAAGGTTTTCCTTGGCAAATACACTAGAGTGATTTGCCATTTCTTTCTCTAGCTCATTTTACAGATGAGGACACTGAGGCAAATAGGGTTAAGTGACTTGCCCAGGGTCACACAGCTCTAGTAAGTGTCTGAGACTGGATCTGAACTAAGGTCCTCCTGACCCTAGGCCCAGTACCCTCTCTACTTTACCGCTTAGCTGCCTGGTAATCACTAAAATGACTGAACAACAGTAATATGCTTATACATACACATATACACATATGTATATACAGATATGCACACATATAATTCTCCCACTGTAGCTGAAATAATCAATTTGGGGAACTTTTTAAGAGCTGAGAAAGTTTAGCTCAGCCCAAGGAGCAGGGTGGGTGTCAGAGGAGAAGCTCTCTTTCTGGCTGCCGAAAGGATGCTTTCTCAGCAGACCGTGTCGGGCAAGAATTGTGGCCTGTAGCTTTTGAGCCCTGAGGTTTCCACAAAGGACAGGATGAGGTGGAGGCTGTCCAGAAAACTCTGGGTGTGAAACTACTGGGAATAGGGGAGGAAGATTTGCACAGGATGAACAGCTACTGAGAGGAAGCAGCAGAAAGAACCAAGCCAGGGTTGGCTGTTGCCTGGGTGTTCCTTCACCTCTCTTCTGATAAAAAGTCCAGCATCTCTAGGAATATAACTCAGAGAACACGAGAAAGATTGCAGAGGAAGCAGTTTCCTGATGCTTAGGAGTCGAAGGGAAGGTGGTGGTAGGAGGTTAGTAGGGCTTATTCTAAGGGATAAGAGAATTCTTTAGGAGTGGGGGAGGGGAGACAGTGGCTAAAAAGGGCAGAGCCCCCAAACATCTCTGTGAAAGGCCCCAAGAAACCTTCTCAAACTTTCGCTGTTGTGATTTCCTTCCAACATGGTTTTGTACTTTAGTCATAGGTGTATTTTAGCGTGGGTCAACACAGAACCTAGAAAGAGAGAGAATTGTAGACGCACAGAAATATAGAAAAGAAAGGTCTTTCAGGGACCATGGTCCTTTTAGGGACCATTTTGTCCAATGCTTAATAAAAAAACTGAATTTCAGAGAAAGGAGATAAAGCGCCTGTACTGGCTAAATGAATGACAGAGAAAGGATGAGAATTCACGTTTCCTGACTCCCCAGGCTTATGTTCTTTTGAGAAATTCGTGGGATGGACTTTTTTTAAAAAAAATCCTAAATGTTTTCATTGCTCGAGGAAAAACCACTGTCCTGTAGTGAGTGGGCGGAGCAGCTGCTGAGCCAAATGGCCTTCACAGAGGACAGCAGTGACTTATGTCTGTTTTCTTTGGTAGAATAGATTGTTTATTCAGCAGTACACTAGCCTTGCTCCCTCATCCCGAAACACACACACCCTCCCCATCCCTTCCCCACTTCCAAAAGGGATGTTTACTGCAGGGGACTTGCTGAATGAATGGCATTTTGCTCCAACCCCAGGAGGGGACAGGATGGCCTGGATCCCTCATTTCTAACTGTCTTGCTTCCTCCGCAATAGAGAGAAACTGGTGGGAACAGGCTGTGCGGCCTGACTTGGCTCTCCATTCGGAAACCATACCCTACTCCCCGAGAGAGGGAAGGTGATTGAACTCTAACAGATGTGAAACTCCCAGTGGAAGGTAATTACATGCTCTGTCCATCAAGCCACAGAGACAGACAACATTTTTTAACGTGGGCTTTTCCCAAGTCCTTTTCAAAGAAACTGTATGTTGTGCTGCTCAACTGTGTCCACCAGGAAATAAGGGGCATGTTCTTCTCAGGAACTTGGAAAGGAGTCCTATCAATGGATTTATTTTTTTTCTCTCTCTCTCTGGAGCTTACCTCCCTTTCTCTAGTCTCTTAATTATAACCATATTTCCAAACTACACTTTGGTTATCACTCTTGCTCTGGGATTTTCTCTTCCTCAAGTCTAGCTGGGACATTCTGGGAAATTGTGAGGTGAATCATTATAACCGTGACATCACCTTGGCTTGTTGGTCTAGCTGTTTCATATTTCACAAAACATCTTCCCATACATTGTCTCATTTGAATCTCATTTTCTTCAGGGAATGTGATGGCAAGCTGAGCTGATATTTAACCGATCAAAAGGTTACCTCTCCAGTTCAGTGTTCTTGTCATTTCCCTAATCAACAACCTTTGGTGACTCTCACTGTGTATATAGGATTAAGCCCATATTTCCTAGCTCGATATTCAAAACTCTCCATAATTGGGAGAATCCTTCCAGAACATTCTCTCACTACTCCCTTCCATGTACATTTGGTACCATCCAGGCAAACTTCTTGCTATTTCTCAACTGTACTCTACCCATTCTTATCTTTGTGCCTTTCCTCAGACAGTTACCTCTATAATTACTCAGAAAGTCCTACCTCCAATTTTCTTGCTTAATCAGAGTCTTTGTGATGCTGGGCAAGTTACTTAACTTATCTAGACCTCAGTTTCCTCATCTCTAAAATGGAGGTAATAATTACATCTACTTTACCAGATTGTTGAGAGGATCAAATGAATTTACATATGCAAAGCGCTTTGACTTTTATCATGCCCTTTTTTTTTTGCATGAAACATTCTCTTGATAACTCTATTTTTCTTGAAGTGAGCTCTTTTCTTTCCCATTCTATTGTTTTATTCTTTGCATTGCTCATTTAAGAAAACCTTATCTCTACTTGTCTTCTCTGGAATTCTTCTTTCTGGTTGGGTATATCTTCCCCTTTCTCCTTCCCCTTTAGTTTCCCTTCTTTCTCCAGGGACTTCAAAGCCTCATCAGATAGCCATTTTGCTTTCTTGCTCTTCTTTTTCTCTGGAATTTTTTTGTCATTGTCCTGCACAATACTATAAACCTCTGTTCATGGTTATTTAGGCACTCTATCTACCACATCTAATCCCTTAAATCTAGTCTTCACTTTCACTTCATAGTCATAAGTGATGCTATTTAAGTCATACCTATATGGTCTGATGACTTTCTCTGCTTTCTTCAATTTAAGTCAAATTTTGCAACAAGAAGTTCATGATCTGAGCCACAGTCAGCTTCTCTAAGAAAATTAGAGATATCAAGGGAATGTTTCATGCAAAAATGAGCATAATTGAAAAAAAATGGTAGGGACTTAACAGAAGAAGAGATTAAGAAGAGGTGACAAGAATACACAAAAGAAAGATCTTACCATCACCCATATCCACCATGGTGTGGTGACTGATCTAGAGCCAGACATCAGGAAGATTGCTAACAATGAGGCTAGCGGAAGGATGGAATTCCAGCTAAGCTATCTAAAATCCTAAAAGATGATGCTGTTAAAGTGATGCTATAAATATGCTGGCAAATTTAGAAAACTCAATAGTGGTCACTGGATTGGAAAAGATCAGTTCACATCCTAATTCTGAAGAAGGGCAATGTCAAGGAATGCTCAAATTACTGAACAATTGTGCTCATTTCACACTCCAGCAAGGTTATACTTAAGATTCTGCAAGCTTGGCTTCAGCAATATATGAACTGAGAATTACCAGTAGAGCCAGCTGGTTTTCAAAGAGGCAGAGGAAGTAGAGACCAAATTGTAGTATTTGCTAGATTATGGAGAAAACAAGAGAGTTCCAGAAAAAAACATCCACTTCTACTTCATTGACCGAAATAAAACCTTTGATTGTGTGGGTCACAACAAACTACGGCAAGTTCTCAGAGATTAGAGGAACAGATTATCTCACTTGACTCCTGAGGCACCTGTATGTATCCAGTTAGAAATGAACATGGAACAACTAATTGATTTAAGAGTGGAAAAGGAGTATGACAAAGCTATTATATATCACCTTATTGATTTAACTTATATGCAGAGTATATCATGCAAAATGCCAGGCTGGACAAATCAAAGGCTGGAATTAAGGTTATCAGGAGAAATATTAACAATCTCAGATACACAGATGACACTCTAAGAGCAGAAAGTGAAGAGGAACTAAGAAGCCTCTTGATGAGGATGAAAGAGGAGAGTGTAAATGCTGTCTTGAAGCTTAGTATGAAAAAAAGAGAAACAACCTAAAATCTTGGCGACTGTTTCCATCACTTTCTGGCAAATAGAGGGAGGAGAAATGGAACCAGTGTCAGACTTTGTATTCTTGGTCTCAAAGATTACTGCAGATGGTGACTACAGTCATGGAAAGAAAGCTATAGCAAATCTGGACAGCATGCTAAAAGGCAGAGATATCACTTTGCCAACAAAGTAAAAGTTATGGTTTTTTCAGTAGCAAAGCAGTTCATAAAAAGTTAGACACAATTCAACAAGTACTTTTTAAACCTTAAAGCTCTAAAGCAGTGGTTCTCAACCTTCTTAATGCCGTAACCCTTTAATACTCATATATGGACATATTTGTATGTGGGCAGACCCACCTGTAGACCAATAGAGGAACAGTGTTTCGGTTCCTAAGACCATTGGAAATGTGTTTTCTGATAGTCTTAGGAGACCCCTGTGACCCCTGTGAAAGAGTCGTTCTACCCCAAAGGGGTCATGACCCACAGGTTGAGAACCACTGCTCTATAGCTATGTTAGCTATTATTAAAATTATACTCATCCTCCTTTGGGGAAAGTTAGGTTCATTAATACTCCTTTGTTGGTGGAGCTTCGATTGGTCCAATTGTGCTAGGAAACAATTTGGAACTAAGCAAAGTCACTGAATTATTCTGGCAAATAGACCCTTTGACCGCACTACTGGTCATATACCCCAAAGAGGTCAAAGACAGAAAGGTCTCATATGTAAAATATTCACAGCAGCCCTCTTTAAGGATGAAAAAAAAAACTAGAAACAACCTGGGTGCCCATTGATTGGGAAATGGCTGAACCCACAGTGGTAGATGGATGTAAAAGCAGATTATTGCATTGTAAGGAAGGAATATGAAGAGTTCCAAGAAACTTGTCAAGACTTGTGTGAACCAGAGTAAAAAAAGCAGAATCAAGAAAACAATAAATACAATGGCCAAAATAATGCAAAGAAAAACCACGCTAAAAGACATTGGAACTCAGACTAATTCAATGAATTTAGACTCCAGAGAACTGAAAATCAATACTGCTCCATCCTCTCAGTAAAGAAGTGGTGGACAGCAGCTGGGGAGAGAAACTGATGCTTCTGTCAGTTACACATGGTCTAATGTGTCTGTTTAGTTACCTCTATTTCTCTATTACATGTTAAGTTCTGTTAGCATAAGGAAAGGTGGATATTGCCAAATGGTAGCTGTGTGGAGAGAAGGAGCATCAATAAAACATAACAAAAAATTCTGCTCCTCATGCAAACACAAGTTCTACTTCCCACAAGAAGCCTTCCTTGGTACTGTAACTAATGCTGATCTCTTCTTACTCTGAGGTGCTCTAGTCACACTAGGCTGTACCATACAGTTTGCGAGTCAATTAGAGATTATTTTCTTTGTTTCATGCATCTGAATATTACCTCCTCAAATAACCTTCTAACTGGTCTCCCTGACTCCTCTGTCCCCATGCCAATCCGTTTTCCACTCAGCTGCCAAAGTGATTTTCCCAAATCTCTGGTTTGTGTCACCCAGCCCTCCTTCCCTACTCAATAAGCTGTAGCCACTCTGTCACCTAGAGTATTAAGCTCAATGTTTGCCATGTAGAGCTCTTCCACAACCTGACCTTTTCCTTTCTTTCTAGTCTTCTTACACTTTGTTTCCCTCCATGAACTCTATGGCTTCACCAGACTGATCAATTTGCTGTTGCTCACACAAGATACTCCACTGGATGTCCCTGTATATTTGTACTGGATGTTCCCCATCCCTGTAATGCTCTTCTGTACTTTCTGGCAACTAGCTTCCCTGGCTTCCTTCAAGATTTAGCTCAACTTCCCCCTTCTCTTCCCCTTCCCCCCTCCATGGGTGGATGAGAACAATTTGTTCCAACTGCTGCAAAGATGGCTGAAGTAAGTGCTGTGGAGCACTTAGATCAGTGGTTCTCAATCTTTCTAATGCCACAACCCTTCAATACAGTTCCTCATGTTGTGGTGAAACCCAACCATAAAATTATTTTCATTGCTACTTCACAACTGTAATTTTTCTACTTTTATGAATCATAATGTAAATATCTGATATGCAGGATGTATTTTCATTGTTATAAATTGAACATAATCCACAGGTTGAGAACCGCTGACTTAGAGCATGGTCAGATATTAAAGCCGCCAAGGTTGTCCCCATTTGTACATCTGGAGCTATCTCCAGGCATCCTGACTTTTGTCCTGCCACTGGACTTGTATGACTCTGGAAGAGAGTGTGAGACTGAGGACTTTGTGCAATTCTCCCTCACATCCAATTCACCTGCAAGTTAAGACATCACTCCATGATGTCATTGGTACTCTTTGAAAAGGAAGAACCAACAACCATAAATCTCATCTTCTGTAGTAGGTTTTCCCAGGTTTCCCCTTCCCCCCTTCTCACTGTATATATCTTGCAAGTACATAGATATTAGCATTTTTCTCATTAGAAATTGAGCTCCTTGAGGGCAGGGACCCTGTTTTTGCCTTGGTATCTTAGCACTTAATAGGCATGGGCATTTAGTAAGCACTTAAACAATTTTAACATTTGTTGATTAATTGATTTAATTGATTTCTCCAGGGCATGTATTGTGTCCTTTCTCTCCCAATACCTTTCCTTAGTTCATGTCTGGGCTGACTCCCATGGTAGTTGCTCAATCTATTGTTGTTCATCCCTTGAAGAAGACCAGTGACATCTTGGGTGATGTTTTGACTTGCATGAACTGGATTTCAAGGCAGGATTGTGCAAAGTCATCAGCCTCACTCTCTCTTCAAGAATCATGGAAGTCCAGTGGCAGGACAAAAGTCAGGATGCCTGGTGATGGCCTGGGCTGCAGCAGATGACCTTGGCATCCATCTGCAATTTCTGTCCAAGCTCAAAGTGCCCCACAGCTCCCGCTTCAGCTGCCTTCATGGCCATTGGAACAGATTCTTCTCATCTGTCTATTCTGCCAGAAGAAGTCTTCACATGCTGGGGGTAGACATCCCTCTAACTCACTGACAGGCTTGAGAACTGTAGGTCACCCTCAACCTAGTTCAGTCCATTCGCTGAGATGGTTTTACAAGGTGTGGCCGCTACACATGCTATAGCTTCTTGGAGCCACAGATGAGAGCTGAATGGATGACAGGTGGACACCAAAGGTGGATGAACAGCCCTGGAAGGGGTGCAGCAGCCCTCCCACTGGAGGTGCTCATCCTATCTGAACATACTTATTGACTAAAGAACCACTGGGACTGGATTCAGGAGGAAGATTTTTCTTGTCCCAGTTCTGCTCTTGATATGTGGTGTAAATATTGGCAGTGATTTAAGCTCTTTGTGCTTCTGCTCCCTCAGTGGTTAGTTATTGCCACTCAGGGCTGAGAAATAAAGAAACAGGAAGGGGTGGGGTTTCCCAGGATTGATATTCTTACATGAAGATCCTGAAATGCTATCTCACCTTAGAACAGGGCTGAGGCAACATCTTTTCTGCTCTCATTTCAAAACTTAGGCAGAGCCAAGAGGTTAACAGTCAACCCTGGAATGTACCACAGCAGTAGATATCCCTTTGCCATCTGCTTCTCAACACTGCTTTTATGGATTTTCTATGAAAAGTTGAGATATAGCAGTCACCTTTAAGAACCTTAGGAAGTTGAGCCCTGAGGCCAGCACTAGCCTCTAGAGTAAGCCTCCCCTAGGGATCCAAGTGAGTAATTTGCATCAGTTACTCCCCTGGTCAAGAATGTTTATGGGGTTCCCACTGCCTCCAGGGAAGCTGCATAGCATAGTGAGAAGGACACTGGGTAGCTGTTGTTTTTTTTTGTTGAGGCAATTGGGGGTTAAGTGACTTGCCCAGTGTCACACAGCTAGTAAGTGTCTGATGTTGGATTTGAACTCAGTTCTTATTGACTCTCGTGCTCCATTGTACCACCTAGCTAACCCAAGGCACTAGATTTGGAGTCAGAGAACTTTTGCTGGAGTCAGAGGATTTGAATCTTGGCCCTGGCACTAAATGACCTTGGAAAAATTCCTTACTTTCTCTGTCCTCAGTTTCCTCTCCTGGAAAATGAGAAGATTGGGTTATATAATCTCTAAATTCCCTTCCACCTCTAAAGTCAATGATTTAGATCTTTCATCTACAGGACTCTTCTGCCTATCATTGAAGTCCCTTCATAATCATGTTTTCTCATTTCTCCCCACATAGTCTCCTTTAGATAGATGAGTTTCTTCCAGCGATATGCTGGAGCTTTCTCTGATAGCTCCAAAGCCAATTGTTAAATTTGAATATCTATGCATTGAAAATCTGCAACACTATAAATTCATTTGGGCTTGATTTATAGTTTTGTTGATTATCTAGACTTAAGAAAATGATGGAGAAAATGTTAATAATGCAGATTAAATTTAAAAGTCTATCATGTACACAGAGCCAGTTGTTAAATATTTACCCTTGGTTTCCTCTGTATTCCACAAACAGGCTCACTTTCCCTGCTCTGGGTCATGGCTAGTATTCTTTCCACTGAAGAGAATGGATTTCTACCTTCTCTCTACCTATCTCAGAACAAACCAAACTTCAGGACTCATATCAGGTTCCATTTCCTCTGTGAATCTTCCCTTTAAAATGTGCTGTAACAGACTCAATACTTCCTTCAAGACTCTCACCTATCCTGCCTTAGAACCCAGTGGTTTGTGAACAGGTGATATCTCTCCTTCTTGACTGTGAGCTCCTTGAGATCAGGAAGACTCCCTTACACATCTTTGTACACCCTGCAGTGCCTTGTGCTCAGCCTGATTCAGGCAATAGGTGGCTTGTAGAACCAAATGAATGAAGAAGCCCTTGGCCCTCAAGAGACTTGGCTTCAACTATTAACCATTGTTAACTTTCTGTGTGAAGTTGGGTCACTTACCCTCAGTTTCTATGATTGTAAAATTAAGAGGATGGCCTAGATCAGAGGTCATACCACAACAATACTCCCAGGGAACCAGATTAAAATTTATTTGGGAAATATCTGACAAAACGAATGAAAAGAAAAGGAAAACACAAATTATGTTAATATATTGTTTTCTGAATCAATATGGGATCCTTATATACTATTTAGTGACCCCAATTTCTATTTGAGATGGACACTATTGGTCTACACTATCTAGCTCCAATAGTCCCTTCTAAGGTTCCTTCAGGTTCTAACGTTCTTTGTTTTAAGGTTGCTAAAAGATCTCAAAGTCTATGTTTTAAAGGCTTGTCTGGCTGTGACATTCTGGGTCTGACCTAGCTCTTTTTATTCCATCCCCCTTCCTGACTTCCTATAGCATTTGCCTACAAAAGATATTTTGGCCCTACTCAGTTTTAACCCAATCATCAGAACAAAGGCTTTACGGCTAAGGGAAACTTACAGACTATTTGATAGAACCTCCACATTTAACAGATAAGGACACTGAAGCCCATAGAGCTTTGTGACTCACCCAACAGCATACAACTAATGAGTATATTCAGTCTGTTTTCTGTGTTTCCTCTCTCCAACCAAATACAAAGTTTTCTCCTATTTTCCCCATAGCACCTAGATCAATGTTAGTCACACAGTAGGTACTCAATCAATAGAACATCAGATCTTAAAGACAATCTAAATCTAGGTTAGCAGTTTTCTAGCTTGACCTCCCCTCTTGTTTTCAGAGGAAAAAACAGGGCAGAGAGGGGGATAGATTAGCCCCAACATGAATAACTTTTTAAACTAAATTTTAAGAAAGGTAGGGAGCAGTGGTTCACAAGCTTCCCTTGTGGCCTGATGAGTCCAGGGGGTGCTAGGGATATGTGTTCATCCACCTGTCTCCTGGAAAGCAGTTCTGCCCACCAGCCCTTATCTCTATCTCTTCCTCTCCTTCACCCCACCACCTGGCATGTTCACTTGATTGCCTGGAGGAGTTCATGGGGCTAAGAAACTCTTCTGGTGTTCCATCAGCTGAACAGGTGATTTCAGCAGGGATGTGGTTTGCTGAGTTGGCTAGTCTCTGATGATGATTAGAGGAAACTTCAAGATTTAACATGTTACCAGCAATTAAAAACTTATTCTCAGGTTGTAGTAGGGTTTCAGTCCCCTTTGCTTTCTTTCTCTCTGGATCTAGCCTCTTGTCACCTTCCTGTTTTCCTACTCAGCTCCTAATCATGCTTCAAAGCCTAGATGAATTCATATCTCTTCCCTGAAACTGCAGAGAGTTTAGAGTTTAAAGTGCTCTCACAGAGGTTAGGGTTTAAAGTGACCCTACAGTTCTTTTTCTCTTTTCATGGATCTCTAGCAGATGACTCCCCTTATCCAGTCCAAGCATCCAACATATGTCTGGACAGAAGTCCCCTTTACAACATCTTCTCAAAGGGATCATTTGGACCAGTGGTTTTCAACCTGTGGGATATGTTCAATTTGCAAAAATGAAAATACATTCTGCATATCAGATAGAATCATAACAGTAGCAAAATTACAGTTATGAAGTAGCAACGAAAATAATTTTATGGTTGGGGGGGGTCACCACAACAGAAGGAACTGTATTAAAGGGTTGTGGCATTAGGAAGGTTGAGAACCACTGATTTAGACCCTTCTTGAAGATCCCTCAACTACTCCCAATTGAATTACTTGTCCATCATCTCTTCTAATCCTGTCCATCTTCAGGACCCAGTTTCAATCTCTTTTCCTGCTGTGGTAGGAAAGAATATTTACTAGAGTCACCCACCATTGAAGGGAGGCTCAGGGGGCTAAAGGTTCATGAATGTCACTTCCAGGTCTAATGAGTACAAAAAGGCATGAGCAGCTCCAATTATTCTCTGATGCTTGGCTAGTGGACCACCCTGGGTAATTCGAAGGCAGGGTGGCATTCAGCAGACTAAATACACAGTATCTTTGCTGCATATCCTTGTTCAACATTCTTTCCTCACTATTCTAAGTAAATCTTATTTTGTTGACTGCTGAATGTCTCACTTAATTTCAGTGTTAGATCTAAACTACCCAGGGACTGACCTGAGTCAAGTTCAGCCCACAACATCCACGAAACCTTTCCTGGCAGCCTGTGCCAATCTATGCAAAGGCTCTGTCCTGGGCCTTCTTGTCTCCTTTTGTTTTCGCTCTTTCTCAGAGAGAACCAATAGATCCAAATGTGATTTCTAAGTTGGTAACTCCAAATTCTATACATCCAAGCCCTCCTCCATCTCCTGAGTTTCAGTCTCATAACTTCAGCTGTCTGCTGGACATTTTCACCTGGATGTCCCATAGTTATTTCAAACTTACCTAGTCCAAAACAGGGTTCATTATATTTTCCACTAAATATTTCCCCTCATCACTCACTTTCTTACTTTTGTTGAAACTGTATTTTCCCAGTCACCCAAATTTGTAACAGAGAAATCATCAGCTCTTCACCCTATTTACCATTGTCTCTCCCCATCCCACCATATCCAATCAGTTTCCAAGTCTTGTTGACTCATCCCTACAACCTTTCTTATTTATCTGCCTCTCTGTCCACAGACAATCAGCCTATTTCAGGCCAGTATCTTCTTTGTCCTGGACTACAGCAATAGCCTTCCTGCTTCCAGTCTCTTTACCTTTCCAATTCATATTTCACTAAATTTGCTGTTGTTCAATTGTTTCAGTCACATCGGACTCCTCATGACCCCATTTGGGGTTTTCTTGGCAAAAAAAACTGGACTGGCTTGCCATTTCCTTCTCCAGTTGATTTTACAAATGAGGAAACTGAGGCAGACAGGATTAAGTGACTTGCTCAGGGTCACACAGCTAGTAACTTTCTGAGGCCCTATCTGAACTCAGGAAGATGAATCTTCCTGACTCCAGGCCTACCACTCTACCTGTCTTCCAATAAACTACCTAACTGATATTCATAAAGCACTGATCTGATCATGTCACTTCCATGCTCATGAAGTTCTAATGATTCCCTATTGCCTTTAGTTGAAAATACAAATCTTCTGTTTGGCATTAAAAAATACTCATAATCTGGCTCCAGCCCACCTCTCCACATTGGTTTCATATTTCTTCTCCTTATGACCTCCACATTTCAGGATGACTACTCAGCTTACTGATCCTGAGTCCATCTCCTTTCACTTATGCTGCAGAGCTGTTGTTCCGTATCTGGAATGCTCTCCATCCTCACCTCTCCCTGGGAACCCCTAGATTCCTTCAAGGCCCAGGTTGAGTATTGCTTCCTACCCAGAGGCCTTTCCTGACTGCCCCGATTATTGCCGCTTTCTTTACTTCCCCCAAATTATTTTGTACACACACACACACATACACACACACACACACACACACACACACACACAAACACACATACACACATCTCTGTGGGCATATACATGCATACATAAACATGTGTGTATATACACGTGTGCATACATGTGTAGTGCATGTGGCATATACATACATGCACACATGTATGTGTGAGTGTGTATATATATTATTTTTTTTACACACACACATATCTTCATTATCTGTGCTGTTCTCTCTCCAGAAGACTATAAGTTCTTTAAGGGTTGAGATTGCCCTTTTCATTTTTGTTTTTGTATCTCCAGGACCTGGCACAGTACCTTGCACATTGTAGGAGTTTAATAAATATTCGTTGAATTGAAACAATTACTCATTCTCTTGTCTAAGCTTCAAATATTCTTAGAGTTCAAAAACCATACAATTTTTTTTTTCTTTTTGGAGGGGGGAAGGCAGGGCAACTGGGGTTAAGTGACTTGCCCAAGATCACACTGTTAGTAGGTGTTAAATGTCTGAGGTTGGATTTTGAACTCAGGTCCTCCTGGCTCCAGGGCTGGTGCTGTATTCACTGCGCCACCTAGCCGCCCCAAAAAACCATATAACTTTAAAACCTAAATGGATTGTTGATATTATATAGTCTGTTTATAACTTTATAATCTAATTTTATAAATGATGAAACCAAGAGCCAGAGAGGGAGAGTAACTTGTTTAAGGTCACATAATAAGTTAATTAGTATCAGAGCCAGGACTAGACCCATTGCTCTCTTTGAAGAATGGGTCAAATTGAGCTAAGTCATTTTGGTAAATATTTGCTTAGCACCTACTATCAACCAACCAAATTCTAAATAAGCTTTAACTAAGCAATGAATCAATGAATAAGCATTTATTAGGTACTTATTATCCTCCGACATGGCTGTAGATGCTGAGAATAAAAAGTGAAAAATGAAACACTCCTTGCCTTTAGCCTATGTTCTATAGAGGTTATATATACACATATGAGCATATACAAAATAAATATGGGCTTTGGAGCTCTTCTCCCAGACTGATATTCTCACTGGCAGGTTGGGTCTCCAGAGCTTAACTGTTACATCTCTCTCTCAGTTCTAGAGGTAGACTTAAGAGGTTGAAATGTATCTTTTCTAAAGTCATAGCTCATGAGCCCCCACTGGTGTGTTTTCACTCTGATTATCAATTGTTATCAATTAGCCAGTCAGATACAATTAGTTTTTAGGAAGAAGTATTTACTAAATTGGTATGAGAAGGACATTTGGTAAAGACAACCCCCCCCCCCCCACAAAAGTCTAACACACTTTCCCACAAGTCCAGATGAAAGTGGGCTCAAGTTTAAAGCATATGTAGCTCAGGGTTAACAAAGGTCTTGGTTGCTAGAAGTCCTTTTCTTCCCTTTGTGAGGTATTTCTGAAGTTCCCTTAGGCATGGTATAGTTTTTCTTGTAGGCAATTTATCCTAGGTTTTAGATGCAGATGTTGAAGCCATTTGTTGCTGTCCTGGGTACAATGAAAAATCCAAATCTTATGGTCTTTCTCTAGTCAAAGGGGTAGAGGAGGAGACTGAGTAAGGGTGTGCTGGAGCTGGATTGAAAGAGCACTTTATGGAAATGTGTTTTGAATGACTAAACATGTACTACCTGTGTCAAACTACCTGTTTTCTCAATGGGAGGGAGGGAAGAATTTGGAACTCAAAGTTTGAAAAAAAAAAGAATGTTAAAATTGTTTTTACATGTAATTGAGAGAAAATAAAATATTAAAAAATGTTTAAAGAACATGTCAAATTTTCATTTTGAGTATTTTCACTTGGGAAATTGGCAAATGCCACAAAATAGAGTTTTATTGTTTTGTTGGTTGTTTCTAGACTTAAGAAAGTGATAAAGAAAATGTTAGTTATACAAATTAAGCTTAAAAGTATATTATATATACAATTTTTTTTAAGAGCTGACTGTTAAACATTTATCAGCCCACCCCTGAGATCAAGCCCGAGGTGCTCTCCTCACCCTCCCCATTTGTATTTATGCTTTTACTAGGACTTGGATTCCCATTAAACTGTTAGATGCTCTAATTTCTTGATTATAACTAGCTCATTTATCTTATACAAACCTCACAGGGTATGACCAAGTACCTCAACCAATCCAAACAGACTTCCTGTGTAATATCATTTGAATTCTTCTAATAGCTTTCAAAGATATCTAAATTGATCAAGGACTTATTTTTGTAATTAGTTTAAAACCTGTGATTGATTTCTTGATTCAGTGGGGGTATTGAGGCCTTATTCATACCTAGTAAACAGCCAATACAGGTATTGGAGTACTTTAAGTAGAGTGGGATAATTGTCTAGGAATCTGAGGCCTATGGGTCACATGTGGCCCTCTATGTCCTCAAGTGCAATCCGTTGACTGAATCTAAATTTCATAGTTCTGTATAAATTCTGTCAAAAGGCCACACTTGAGGTCCTAGAGGGCCACATGTGGCCTTTGAGGCTGCTAGTTCCCCACTTCTGGTCTAGGCTAACCCTAGACAACTTAATTTTTTTTTTTTTTGCTTTTTGGAGGACAATTGGGGTTAAGTGACTTGCCCAACGTCACATGGCTAGTTTTGTGTGTGTGTGTTAAGTGTCTAAGGTCAGATTTGAGCTCAGATACTCCTGCCAGGGCCAGTGCTCTATTCACTGCACCACCTAGCCACCCTAGACAACTTAATTAATACAAAGCAACTTAAGGAGAAAAAGACTAATAGTTGGAAAATAGGAAAGATCTAGTGTAGGAGCTAACCTGTAGTGTCTAACCTGAGCTTTCAAAGAAACTAGGGGCTCTAGGCATCTGAAATGTGGAAAGAATATATTCTAGTCATGGAGGACAGTCTGTCAGTCAAAGGTACTGAGGGAGAAGGGATGAAATGCCATGTACTATGAACAATCTCTGGCCATTACTGCTCCTCTCTAGAGACCCTCTGCTTCAACCTGGACCCAGCATGTCAGCTCCTATGCTGGGAGTTCAGGCTTCTAACTAATGAGAATTCACTATATCTAGCTTGCTCCACACCCAGACCCATCACACTACTCTCTGACCATCCTCCTGTCATGCTTCTTTGTGAGTACCCCTCCCCCTTCCTTTCCACTTCTAGCCCTGGAAATAATAATTCAATCAACACTACTATTCTTTGAGAGAACTGATAATCAATTGTACTATGACTGCATTTACAATCCCTGTAAATCCAAAAATCAAATCACTCCTCTCTGGCCATGACTCTCTTATATACATTGTCTTCTTTTAGAATGTAAGACCGTAAGGGAGAGGACTATTTTGTTTTTTTATGTATCTCTAGTACTCATCACAGTATCTGGCATATTACTTTCTAGTCATTCATTCATTCATTCATTCATTCATTCATTCATTCATTCATACAGGTGGAGGGGCATGTGTCTCATATACAAGGCTTGTTCTACCTCTAGTATTCTGTGGTCCTATGTAGTTTATAAAAGCTTTTTTTTTTAATGTTTTCTTGATGTCTTTTGTCTTTCTAAAACTATTGTTCATGAGGAGGGAAAAAACTCTTCTTCCCTCCTCTATACTCCGGATTGAGCCCTCCCTTATGACAAAGAAAAATAATTAGTCACCAACCTCTGATAGTGTACGTTTTCTTAAGTCATTTCAGGAACATGTACATCCTGTTAGGTACAGAGCTAGGCACTGAAGCCAAGTCTCCTGACTCCCCATTCTGGGGTCATTCATTCCACCACACTGCCTCCATTCTGGCCCTCAACAATGTCTGGTGACTAGGATTTGCCTCAAGATGAGGCCATAATGATGCTTTTAAAGGAAAAACAATAATGTTCACCATTGCTTTAGCTGCAAAAGGCAAGTTAAGGAACTTAATGCTGACCCCTAAAAGAGGAAGGGGAAGTCAGATGCTGCAACCCTTAGATTTATTTACTCATCAGAGTCACCCTTTCTCAGCAAGGTAAAACGAGCCTCTCACACTATCAGAGGTCAGAAGTTGAAGGGAAAAAAGTGAAGAAGGGAATGTGATATGAAGATTGACCTCTATGAAGGTCAATCTTTCCTTACCCAGACGATGACTGAACGGCTCTAAGTGAACTCCATGATTTTTGAGCTCTATTACAGGAAGGCTATACATAGTGGAAAGAGCATTCATCATTTAATTGTCTGCTCCCTTCTGACTCTAACATTTGGTGATTCTATATGATTTAGTAAATGCTGTTGCATTGTTTACTGGATTGTGTCTTCTTTTTCTTCCATGTCTCCCCACTATGACTAATAACAGCCTACTGCCCCAGATTATCATGTGGCTGTTTTGAGTCTGAAAAAAAGAAAAACCACCCACGTTTACAAAGTATCTGTACCTTGGGTTTTTCTAGAATTCTCTAAATGAATAACATCATCTTAACTCAAACAAAGGTCTGAATTCAAGCCCCCACACTTTTTGCCCAGGAGAGCCAAGAACGTTTCCAGGGAAAGAAAGGACAAGAGACAAGGAAAAGAATCCTGAATTCACTTGAATGACCCTTCATTTCAAAGTGCTAGTGGAGGGTACAGCATGGTGCAGTGGAAAGAATTCTGGATTCAGAGTCAGTAGATCTGGATTCAAATCCTAGTCTATTACTCATTATCTGTAAGACTTTGGGAAAGTCACTTTTGTTTCTTCCTCTATGAAATGAGGGAGCTAAACTAAATTACTTCTTTTTTTTGGAGGGGGGGGGAAGGCAATGCAATTGGGATTAAGTGACTTGCCCAAGGTCACACAGCTAGTAAGTGTGTCAAGTGAGACAGGATTTAAACTCAGGTCCTCCTGACTCCAGGGCCTGTGCTCTATTCACTGCACCACCTAGCAGCCCCAACTAAATTACTTCTAAGGCCCCCCCCTCCAGCTCTAAATCTATAACCCTATGTCCTGATTAATAACTCTTTCATTTCACGTGCCCCAGGCACAGAGGTGTTGTCTTAACTTCGGTAACTTCCATTAAAAACTATGCTTGGTGCATAATGAAGTCCTTTTAATCCTCTCTCCCTCCCATGGAAATAGCTTTGGACAGTGGGAAGAGTACTGTCTATGGTTTCAACATCTGGATTCAGATCCTGCTTTGAGATTGACTACCTTGGGGAAGTCACTTTAATTCCCCTGAGTCTCACTTTTTTCATCTATAAAATGAGGGGATTGTGTTTGAGGAAATGATGAAAGAGACAATTTCTAAGAAACCTGGGAAGACTTATATGGACTGATGCAAAGTAAAGTGAGTAGAACCAGGACAACAATTCATAAAACAAAACAAACATTGTAAAGACACAAAACTTGGGAAGAATTAAGAACTTTGATCAATGCAATGACCAACCATGATGAAACCATCATCTCTTAACAGAAAAGTTTTGGACTTGGTGCATATTGAGACATCCTTTTTGGACATAGTTAATGTGAGAATTTATTTTGCCCAACTATACCTATTTGTTATAAAGTTTCTAGTTCTGTTTTCCAATTGGGGGAGGGGAAGGGAGAAAAATGGATTTTTTAAAATTAAAAAATTAAGTAGAATATGTAAACTATTTTAAGATAGCCTCTGAGGTTCTTTCTAGCTCTAAATATATTAGTTTTTAATTCCCTTGTAGTAAGAGACCTTTTGATGTTTTTTGGACATCTCCTATACACTAGTCTCTGTCCCTCCATAAGGAGACCATTAGTCAAAAAGGGCGTTTACCTCCCAGTTTGAGGTGAGTTTTGAATGAGCCATTTGTTGACTTCTTACAGCTCAACAGATATTCATGCTCTTACAGAAGATGGGTTGCATGATGCAATTCCATTCCACTAACATTTATTAAATGCTGACTGTTTTCAGGGCACTATCCTAGGTCTCCAAAGACTAAAATGAGAAACAGTTCCTACCTACAGAGCTGGGGGCAGGAAAGGGGTGGGGAGCAGGGGGAATGGATCCTGGACCCAAATTAAATCAAGGAAAGGTCATTTGAGGAGGGAGAGAGCTAAGGGTGTGCTGATAAATCTTTAACAATTAGTTCTCAGAAAAATGAAAACATACACACAACAGGCTTTTAATCTTAATCTGTATTATTAACAGTTTCTACATCATTTTCCTAAGTCTAGACGATCAACAAAACAACAAATCAAGCCCTGATTTGTAGACTTTTGCTGATTTCTGAGGTGTAATTATTCACACCAAAAAGTTGAGGATATCCCTAGAGAGTCATTACAGGCTGGTTCATGCGCATGCCTGAAGAGAACACCAAAAAGTTGGGAGTGAGGGGGTGGGAAGAAGAGGTGATTGGGGAAGGCTTCCCAGAGGAGATGGCACCTTTAAGCCAAAGCTTAAAGGAAGATGAAGATTTCTAAGAAGAGATGAGGAGGCCACACATTTCAGGCAACAAGGACTGGATTGTGAGAATTCAGGGAGGCTGGGGATGATGCAGCATGCGGATGATAGAACATATGAACCAATAAATCTACAGATGATAATTGAGAAGGGAGAGCCACTGAGAATTAAAAGGATCAGGAAAGGGTTACCCGGGGAAGATAGTTATCTTTGTCTTCTATGACTAGTCCAGCATCCCTTTTTTAGGTTCCTCCTTCTGTGGCATAGTAGATAGAACACCAGGCCTGGAGTCATGAAGATGTGAGCTCCAATTTGACCTCAGACACTTACTAGCTGTACGACCCTGGACAAGTCACTTAACCCTGTTTGCCTTGGTTTCCTCATCTGTAAAATTAGCTGGAGAAGGAAATGGCAAACTACTCCAGAATCTTTGCCAAAACCCCAAATGGGGTTATGAAGAGTCAGACAACTAAACAACAAATCTGTGGCTTTCTCTTTAGGGCTGAGGAGTCCATGCATTCTCCAGACATTACCCTCTCTCCTTTCTCTCCCTTCTCCTAATACCTTATTAGTTTTCTCCAAACCAAAAGACAGTTTTGGTTGTTTATTTTTCTATAATGGTAAAATTTTACCTTTCAGAGTGCCTTCCTAATCATCATCCCACATGAACTCAACATGGCTGTGAGGTTAGTAGGTCAAGTATTATATCTCCATTTGACAGATGAGGAATGTGAAACACATTGCAGTTAAGAGACTTGACCAAGGTCATGTGGAGTATTACTGCAGCATGTTTTCTACTGTACGGCAGTGGAGTAGACAGAAAGCCCTGTTTTGGCCTCTCAGGAAGCTACAGAGCTTGTATCTTGGTATTCTTGGTGACCAGTCTGCTAGGGAGCATTTGATCTTGGTTTCAAGTCTGAGGTTTTATTAGGCATGGTGGAGACAGGAAAGTCTGAGACTAGGTTTCAGGCCCCAAGCCCTGGCTGGGTTTGCCTCTCCCCAGGCTTCCTGCTAATAGTTACATCTCTTCACTCAGAGAAACCTGTTCCCTCCAGGTAGATGTTTCAGGGTGGGCTCAGTCCCATGTGGGAAACAGCCCCAGGGAACATGCAATCAGCAGGGCCTTTTCTCCACCTGTCCCACAGTAGTCTGAGACTCAGAGCCTCATTATCTATTAAAAAGAAAAAGAAAAAGAAAAAGAAAAAAGGCGTGGTCTGTCTTTCCTTAGAGTAAGTCAATAAATTAAAAGCTGATTCTTCTTGGCTGCATGTTGATTCAGAGACCAAACTGTTTGAACTCCCTGGATTACTGGCATGGTTGGTTCTGCAGACTTCACTGGGGCTGAACTAGTGAAACTGAAGTGGTTTCCCATATACCTCCCCCCTCTACTTCTAGCTCTCTCACTCTTTTCTGAGGTCAACTATTAAAAGAGAAAGGCTTTCTGCTGGATTCAGGTTAGAAATGTCTGGAACTAGTGGTTCCTGTTCAAGCAGTCAAACAGTGCCTAAAACTGGGGTAGGGAGGCAGTGCTTCCAAGTGGTCAGAGTCCAGGTCTGGAGTCAGGATGGGTCTTCCTTTTGGACTGAGAACCAGATAACTAGTCGTGACTGACTTTTCCCAGGACCAAATTTAGCAAGCTAAGGGATCTCTTTCCACTATCTTGACAGGTCTCTATTTTCCTGGGAGGATGATAAGAAAAATCACACCTGCTCCTACTAGGAATACTGGGGAGAATGAAGCCTAAATGTGAAATGGGGTGTTTTCCTCAGACAGGTGAAGTATCTGGGAACAGCTTGTACATAATAGAGAGTGACCACAAGTAAAATGGGGGAGAAAGAATAATTTGAACTTAGAAACTATGTTTGATCTTCTGCCAAAAACCACCTTTAAAAAGGAAGGAAAGGGTGAGGAAGAGAGCTTTGCTCCCTGTGATGAGAACAACCTCCCCCCTCTTTCCTTCCATCTCCCGATCAAGAGCTAGGCCCAAAGGGACCAGGCTCTGGGCTATGCCCAGGGCTTAAGGCCCAATGTTCTCTCTTGTAGGACCTCTTCTTCCCCCACACACCCTTTACTTTTACTCTCTGCCAAACTTTCCTCCTTGCCTCTATCTTGTGGCTTTACTCGGGTGTGAATTAGGGAAACAGGTTGTAGCGGGGGTGTCTACAGGAGAAAGAGGAACAGAATAGGTGTGGAAACCATTTCTAAGATTTCAGACTGAGCCCTAAGTCCTGAGTCACAGACTGAACCCTAGACTGCTCACTTTCTAACTCCAGTTACAGATGACCAGCCATCTCTTAAATACATACAATCTATATAAATTATACTCAAAAAAGATGAAGATAGCTCAGGGCGCTGGTCAGGTTTGAAAAATTGTGCACAGAGCATCATCTTCTGAATGAGGATTTTCCTGCTCTTCCTCCATTCCCCTCACATTACCTCTCTCCAAATTATGTTGTATTTATTATGCATGTGCTTATATATTTCAATATTTTCTCCCTGATAGAATGCAAGTTCCTTGAGGCCAGGGACTGTTTCATTTTTCTCTTGCCTCAGCACTATAGGTAGTCCTGGTACACAGTAGGTACTTAATAAAGGTCTGTTATTAAGAAGGACCTAGTGACACAGTGGATGGTGCTACACCAGGAGTCAGGAAGACCTGAGTTTAAATCCAACCTCGGACACTCACTAACTGTGTGACTCTGGGCAAGTCACTTAACTTTTGCTTGCCTCAGTTTCCCCAACTGGAAAACATCATCTACTTTGCAGGGTTGTCGTAAGGATAAGATGAGATGATAGTTGTAAAAAGCCCTTGTCACAATGCCTAGCATACTGTTGTTCACTCGTGTCCAACTCTCTGTGACCCCATTGGGGGTTTTCTTAGCAAAGATACTAAAGTGGTTTGCCATTTCTTTATCCAGTTCGTTTTACATATGAGGAAACAGAGGTAAACATGGTTAAGTGACTTGCCTAGGGTCCTACAGCTAGTAAGTGTCTGAGGCTAGATTTGAACTCAGGTTTTCCTGACTCTAGGCCTGGTGCTCTACCCACCAAGCCATAGTAGATACTATATACATGCTTATTCTCTTTCTTCCCATTTGTTAATTGATTGTTTTTCCAACAACCCCCCAAATTCCCCAGTGTCTAGTCCCGGAGTCTGTATATTGGGGTGGCTCAGTTAATACTGCTGACTGATAGACTGATTATCTGTCTGATTGAATGTCATAGCCCCAGTCACCGTGAATGGGATCATAGTCAAGAGTCTCATCATCTTAAAATCTGTCCACATCTGTCTACTCTCAGTTCTTCTCCCCAAAGGGGTTAGGCACAGGACAGATGAATGTTTTCTTATATCCTCTTTCTCTCAGGGTTTCTGCCTGGTTTATTTGCAAACTAACTAGAGCTTGTAATGGTGACTATAAAATCTAAACAGTTGCAAAGAATTTATCTCCCTGCCCCCATACACTTGGACTACTTTTCGGTTTATTTCCCCAACACCTGGAGGGCTGAGTTGTCTTTCCTAAATCTATTTATTTTTCTCTGGTTTGGCCTCCATGAGGTTCCCCCTGAGAGAGGACAATTAAAGATAAAATCCCACTGGTTGCAAGAGTCCAGAGCTCTACTCCATCCATCCAGCTGTCCAAACACACACTCCACATTGTAGTACTGGAGGCATAAGAAAGAGACAGAAATAAGGAAGGAAGCTGTTTGACTAAACTTTCTATAAACCGGTTCTATCCTCTTCTCCTGCACAATGTGGGAATGATGGGGAGGGATAAATACTAAATGCCTTGTCCTTGGCACAGCTAGGATGCCTCCA
This sequence comes from Pseudocheirus occidentalis, assembly GCA_028646575.1. Classification (NCBI taxonomy): domain Eukaryota; kingdom Metazoa; phylum Chordata; class Mammalia; order Diprotodontia; family Pseudocheiridae; genus Pseudocheirus; species Pseudocheirus occidentalis. The sequence goes on along the minus strand of CM053595.1, from coordinate 114,106,513 downwards.
GTGTTTCTAGCCTCCCATCTGACTCTGTGTCTCCTTTCTCTTTCCCAGGTCATCCCTGGCCCCTCCTTCAGAGGACAGGTCTGTTCATAGAACCATAGAATATCAGAGCTAGAAGGTACCTTAGAGATCATCTAGTCCAGTCCTCAAGATTTACATCTCACAGAGAGGGAAACTGAGGCCCAGAGAGGGGAGGTGGCTTGCCTAGGGTTACACAGCAAATCAGGGGCAGATCTATGGCTAGAATCCAAGCCTTCTGACTCCTAGGTCAGCTCTCTTTTCTCTCTAGACCAGTGGTTTTCAACCTTCCTAATGCTATGGGCGTTTCTGCATGTGGGCAGACCCGCCTGTAGATGGATAGAGGAGCGATGTCTCGGTTCCTAAGACCATCAGAAATACGTGTTTTCTGATGGTCTTAGGTGACTCCTGTGACCCCTGTGAAAGGGTTATTCGACCTCCAAAGGGGTTGTGACTCGCAGGTTGAGAACCACTGCTCTAGACCATCTTCTACTAGGTGAGTAGGAAAAGGAAAAGGAAGGAGAGAAGATTCAACTTACAGAGATGAGTCTGGAAAGGGCAATACTTAATTCACAAGAATGAAGCTCTAATGTTGGAATTTCAAGCACGAGTGATGACTGAACCTCTGTACACACTCTCTTCCTTGCCCTTGTCTCAAATCATTCCCCCTCCTCTGCCATCCAATTCATCTAAATCCAATATTTATTAAATGACCTACTGTGTGCAAAGCACTCTGCTAAGCACCAAAGAAGATATAAGACTCAGTCCCTTTGCCTTTGTGGAGCTCACAGTCTAGTGGGAAGATATGACAAATACAGCCATCCCTTCTACATCACCTGGGTTAGGAGCTCAGCGACCCTGCGATCTGGAAAATCCATGTAAAATTTTTTGGCCAGAAAAGAAGTCTGAATTTTTTCTTTTTCTCTTTTTTATGGGGTGTTTACAGCACTTTATTGTAAAATTTGGGTCATTTGGTCAAAAGTTCTGTATCGTCTACAGCTTCCACCAAATTCCCCCAAAATTCTCTTCTAATTTCTTATGCTGACCAGCAATAGATCAAAATCACGATAGGGAAAGTTGTGATGTGGAAAGGAAACTATGCAGGGATAACTATAAGCAAAATAAGATAATTCAATTAGAAAAGCATCAAAGAAAATGCTTTGAGTGTGGCATAACTTGGGGACAGGAAGTGCTGTCCTCTTTCAAAGGCGCAACTAAGAAAAATCAAGCAAGACCACAAAAGGAGTTGAGAACGATCTGGAAGAAGAGCCTAGAGTCCTTCACCACAGACCAGTCTGCCATATAACCTCTCTGCAGAGACCTGACGATCAGTCTGAGGCCCTAGTATGTATAAGATTCAGCACAATGGCAGGGACTTAGATTAGAAAGGACACAAAGCCATATGTATCCCTGCCCTCAAGGAACTTATGATCTACATGGGAAGAAAGTAAGCACACATATTCAAAGATAAACAGCAATAGTAGGCAGTTTATCTACCTCACTTAAAAACAATTTGCCAGCAAGTCAAGACATCACCCTCGTGATATCATTGGTCATCTTTGAGAACGAAGGACAAACAACAACTCCAACCATCTGATGACCAGTACAGGTATTTCTAGGAGCTAAGAGAGGGAGAGATCCCTGTAGGTGACTGATTAGGGAGAGAAAGAAGGTGTGATTCCGACTGGGCCTTGAAGAATTGGATGTGATTGTATCTAAAGTAGGATAAATGGAAGTGGTATTTTCTTCTTTTAAAATGAAAAGACATGGCCAGAGACATGGCCAAGGCTAGACCCTTAGGACAGGTGTGCTAACCTCACATGGATACCCTCATACAATGTCATGCCCAATCATGCTCTATAGAGAGAAAAACAGTAGGTTTATTTATAGAAACTGTTTCGGGGCAATAACATCCTCTCTACCCTCCAGCCCACCCCTACCCCATGAAACTGGGAGATGAGAGAAGACTGAGTGACATAAGCCCAGAACTAAAGACTTGAGGGCCTCAGTACTTCAGTGAGGTGTTCCTTAGGCTGTTATTATTCCAATTATAGCCAAGGTCCTCCCCACTCTGCCCATCCTTCTCCAGATTATAACCAAGAGCTGGGCAATTTCCTAGGGGCTCCCCTGGACTCTCAGAGGGGAAACTCTGAGGCCTGAGGGAAAATGGGATGATTTATACTTATTTTGAGTCTACCTGAGGAATAAGGAAATAGTAGGTTTTATCTCCACTCTAAATAGAGAAATAAGTTCTTTCTATAGTACAGTAGGTAATTGTAGTGTCTCTAGGTAATTATAGTCAAACCTCCCTAATCCAAACTAATTGGGGGAGAGGCCCGTCTGAATTAGTGATGAGCCTAAATTATACATTAAAAAAAAGAAATAAACTTTTATTACAAAGAACGATGAGTTCTTTGTCCTCAGGAATGGTGCAGAGGGGCCCCGAATAAAGTCCTTCTCTGATGCTATATCTTGACTCAAAAGACACCCTGAGTTCTCAAAGGCTTTGACAATGGAATGTAAACTCTGAAATACCCTAACAAGTTAGAAAAATCTAGATCATAGTATTATAAACTTAGAGATGAGAGGGAACTTTGAGGTCATCTAGTCCAGTTCTCTCATTTTACAGTTAAAGAAACCTGAAGTTGAGAGCTGAAGTGACTTGTCCAAGGACATACAGGTGGGAAGTAGAAGAACCAGGATTGGAATACAGGTCCTTCTGACCCCAAGCTAATTCTTTCCACCTCCTTTCTGGCAATGGGACAGCCAAATAAGTTTGTGGAGATTGATCATCAGAATATCCAATCATGGGGATGGGGATAAAAAATGATGAAACTGGGGGTGGCTAGGTGGCACAGTGAATAGAGCACCGGCCCTGGAGTCAGGAGGACCTGAGTTCAAATCTGGCCTCAGACACTTAACACTTACTAGCTGTGTGACCTTGGGCAAGTCACTTAACCCTAATTGCCCTGCCTTTCCCCCTTCAAAAAGCAAAAAATAAAAAATGATGAAACTGCTTATTAAGGGACAGAGGGGCTGTAACTGCTGCTAGTCAAGGAGGTAATGTCCTGCATCTCTTCTCTACATTCTCCATAGCCCTAGTATAGGTCCACATCACTTCTTGACTAGACTATTGCAATAATCTTCTAAATGCTCTTTCCTTCAAGCCTCTTCACACTCCAATCCATCCTCCACTTGGCTGTCAATGATTTTCCTAAAGTGAAGGTCTGACCCTGTCACCCTCTCTTCTCCCCCTCCCCGGTCTCCCACATTCGGCAAACTCCAATGTCTCTCTATCACCTCTCTGTTCAGCTGTTTTCCAGTCTGTTCAGCTCTTAGTAGGTCACAGGTGGATTCTTTCTATTTTTACTTCGCCCTGTGGATTTAATAGATCTGGTCAGTTTTTATTCATGATGTCTTGAAATATGGTTAATATTGTTCAGTCATTTCCATCATATTTAACTCTCCATGATCCCATTTGGGGTTTTCTTGGCAAAGATACTACAGTGGTTTATCATTTTTCCCCCCAGTTCATTTTACTGATGGTAAACTGAGGCAGTTAGGTGACTTGCCCAAGGTCATATAGCTAACAAGTGTCAGATCATTTTTGAACTTTCATCTTCCTGACTCTAGGCCCAGCACTCTATCCACCATGCCACCTAGCTACCCTCTATTACCTCTACTAGGATTAAATATAAAGTTTGCTGTTTGGCATTTAAAGCACTTTACAACCTTGCCCCTTCCTATCTTTCCAGTTTTTTTATATTTTATTTCTCTCTATATACTCCAGGATCCAGCTACACTTGGCGTACTTGATGTTTCTCACCTATGACACTCCACCGCCTACCTCTATGCATTTGCATTGGCTGTGTCCCATGCCTGGAACCCTCTCCTCTGTAGAAATATTTCCTGATCTTCTCTCCTATAATGTTAATGGGATGTAAGATCTTCCCCACCCATTAGGGAAGCTTGCTCAGGGGAGGCTTGCTTGTAAGAAGGCTTTCATACCTTTTGCTAATTTCTGATTAGGCACTGAGTCATGAGGGTCTGTGATGCCTTCTGGCTCTGAGAAGTGTATATATTCTTTACCTTGATATTTTGCTTTGGGGGCTCACTTATGAGAGGGATCTTATGATTCCCTGGCCAAGCTTCTGAGTGGCTATATGTTCAGAGCTCCCTGACTGCTCAGATGTTAAGGCTCTCTCGATCTTGATCTTGAGATGTGTATAAAGTGTATAGTTGATTCAAGCAGTCAGAGCCCTGTCTGTTGGTCTTTATTTCTCTGCTTGTATTTTCTCTGAAGCTCAGGGTGCTGACTTTTCCCCTGAACTAGTGAATGTAATTTAAAAAGATTATTGACCCTGTAAACAGTTATCTTTCCTAGTAAAACAGATTTAAGAACCTGTGCTAGCAGTTGTCCTGGGGATGCCAGTCTGGTTGCTGCTATTACTCCCCTCCTCCAACTTCCTTCTTACTTCATATATCCTGAATATACATAATTATTTGAATGTATTCTCTTCTGTCATAATGAGTATAGAGGCAGTGGTTTTGCCTTAGTACAGTAGCTGGTGTATAGTAAGATCTTAAATGGTTTTTGATTGACTGATAGATGAAATTCATTTAAATTCAATATTTATTAAGTGCCTGTCATAGGAAAAGTCTGATTTCATAGGTGGAGGTGATGGTCTTACAGTGAGAACGAGGGATCAATAACCTACGATGAAACAAATACTGCCATATATAATGTTAAATTACATGTGACATTAAAAAAACTAAAGAGAGACCTGGACTATGGGTGGAGCGAGTGTGGAAAGTTTGCGGGAGGAAATGGATACAATCACCCAGGGAGAAAAGTCATGAATGGGTCAGTGCCAATGTTGAAAAGGCCCCCACTCTAAGGAGATAATGATTGGATCCAAATATTTAATGTTTAAAATAAAGACACAAAGATAAATGGTTCCTGCCTGCAAGGAGCTTACATTCTATTAAGGGAATATGAGAACTGCAGATAAGTAAATATAAATTAATTTGAGCAAAGAGTGAACATTACAACGGGGATGGGGGTGAAGAAATCAGGAAAGGAGCATCTGAGCTGAACTTTGAAGGAAAATGAGGATTCCAAGAGGGGAGAAAAGGCAAGGAAGCAAGCATGCATTAAATACCTATTATTTGCTTTGCAATACATGCTTTACAAATATTATTTCCCTTAAAATAATTATTTCCTTTGATCCTCACAACAACCCTGCGGGAATGGGGGGGAGGTTGGTGCTATAATTATTGCATTTTACAGCTGAGAAAGACCTCATGACTTGACCAGTGTCATACATCTAGTAAGTATCTAAGGAGGAATTTGAACCTGGGTCTTTGTGATTCTAGGTCAATGGCTTTATCCACCACACAGCCTAGCTTCTTGAAAGCAAGCAAAAAGAAGGCAATGTATGAAATCATGGATCATTTGGGGTACCTGAGTAAATCATCTGGATTTTAATATTAAAGGTCTTATTATTCTTCTTTTATAAATGAGGAGACTGAGGCTCAGAGAGGTTAAGTAATTTATCTGTAGGGCATATATGTGGTGCAATGGATAGAGAGCTGGGTCTGAAGTCAGGAAGACTCACTGTGAGTTCAAATCTAGCCTTAGCAGTTACTAACCGTGTGACCCTGGACAAGTCACTTAACCCAATTTGCCTCAGTTTCCTCATCTGTAAAAAGAGCTGGAGAAGGAAATGGCAAACTGCTCCAGTATCTTTGCAAAGAAAACCCCAAATGGGTTATGAAGAGTCAAACATGACTGGAAAGAGACTGAATAACAACAAAACCAATTTACCTGTGGTCTGACTAAACCTTGGAGTCCAAATTCGGACTCGAGTCTCTACGGACTCTACATCCAGCATTCTTTTGAATTATGTTATGCTACCCTCAGATTAGTTTAAACTCTGGCTGTTTGCTCAGGAGTCCTGTCCTTACCTCCTTCCCACCCTCCATCCTCTTCCCCCTCCCCCAAACTCCCACAGTTGTCCCCAGCCATAGGGAAATAGTTCCTCTTCTTGCCTTTGCAATATAGTACAGTAGATTGAGAATTGGGAGGCCTGGTCTTGAGACCAAGTCCCACCACTTACCAGTCTTGTGACTTTGGGCAAGTATTGTGCACCCAAGTAATATGTTGAGTTCTGGGCACCATGTTTCAGGAAGAACATTGACCAAGGAGGTGTGTTCAAATGAGAGTGATCAGGAGGATAAGGAGACCCAAAACCACGTCAGATGAGAAGTTGAAGGAATTGTGCATGTTCAGCCTGGAGAAGATGCAGTGGAGAGGAGACTGGAGAGATGGTATAGAACAAGACTGCTGCCTTCCAGTGTTTGGAGGGCCTACGTTTGGAAGAGAACCATGGACGCAGAGCTGGAAGGGCCCTTGAAGGGCATTCAGCCCAACTGCCCTCCACTTTACAGATGAAGAAACTGAGTCCAGGGTCACACAGTAAACATCTAAGGTAGTATTAGAACCCAGACTTTTCTGACTCCAGACCCAGCACCCTGTCCACCCGACCACACCGCTTCTAGCTTCGGCTGCTTTTGTTTGACTCCAGAAGTCCCAGCGCTGGGTAGAAGCGCTAAGGGACCCTGATGGGAGGGTACGGCAGATCTCTTGGTTTACTTACAAGGAAAGGAACAGCTAAGGGGTGTAGCAGGTCAAGTACAACTGGAAAACGATTGAACAGCAAGCAAAATAAAAAGAAGAACTTGCTAACAAGTGAGCTGTTCAAAATGGACTGTGCTTGGGGGATGGGGGCTCTTTGCCACCAGAGGCCTTAAGGCAAGAACTGACGCCTCCATGGAGGTGCTGGAGAGGGGGGGCCTGGTCAGGTCTGAGTTGGCTAGATGACCTCCGAGGTCCCTGACCTCACTGAGGTTCTGTGACTTCCCCTCTCTGGACCTCAGTCTGCTCATCTGTGAACCTGGGGATAATCACACCTGCCTCACAGGACTGCTGCCAGTGAAGATCAAATGAAAGTTCTCTGTGAAGTATCACTCCCCTGAGGCTGTGCTGTGGCAGGGAGGGCAGGTCAGAGGCTTGTTCATCCCTGGAAGAGAGAGACAGAGAGACACACAGAGACAGACACACAGAGACAGAAACAGGGAGGGAGGGAGAGAGAGAGAGAGAGAGAGACAGAGACAGAGACAGAGAGAGAGACAGAGAGAGAGAGACAGAGAGAGAGAGAGGAAGAGAGAGACAGAGAGGGAGAGACAGAGGGAGAGAGAGAGAGAAAGAGAGAGAGGAAGAGAGAGACAGACAGAGAGACAGAGAGGAAGAGACAGAGGGAGAGAGAGAGGAAGAGACAGAGACAGAGACAGAGAGAGACAGAGACAGAAATAGGGAGGGAGAGAGAGACAGAGACAGAAACAGGGAGGGAGGGAGGGAGGGGGAGAGACAAAGACAGGGAGAGAGAGGAACAGAGAGACAGACAGAGACAGGGAGAGACAGACAGAGGAGAAGGAGAGAGAGACAGAGACAGGGAGAGAGAGACAGAGAGAGAGAGAGGAAGACAGAGAGAGAGAGAGAGAGAGAGGGAGACAGAGAGAGAGAGAGAGGAAGAGAGAGACAGAGACAGAGAGAGGAAGAGAGACAGAGAGACAAAGACAGAGACAGACAGACAGAGAGAAGGAGAGAGAGAAAGAGAGAGAGAAGGGGAGAGAGAGAGAGAGAGATGAGAAGGAGAGCGGGGAGGGAAGGAGGGAGGGAGAGAGATGAAGAGAGAGAGGAGGAGAGACAGAGAGAAGGAGAGATAGAGAGAGAAGGAGAGACACAGAGAGAGAGAGTGTGTGTTCCTAGGCAGCTAGTCCATTTCTACAGAGAGGATCAGAGCAAAGAGGAAATGAAAGAAAAGTGAAGTAGATGTTGTAAGCATCTTTCTGTAGTCCTTTATAAACAAGCACCCTGGTTACTTTGCACAGTCTCTGAGCTGTCTAAGAGAAACAAACAGCAGCCAGAGGAGAGGAGTCTGATGATCAGTGGTAATGAAGGCAGAAGGCTTTCGTCAGGCTTTGGTTCCCTTACAGATTCTTGGAGTGGTGTAATCAATCTGTCAATGTTATTAAGCACCCACTGTGTCCCAGGCACTGTGCTAGGCACCAAGGATACAAAAAGAGGCAAAAGATAGTCCATGCTCTCAAGCAGCTCACAATCTAATGGAGGAAACAAGAAACAATCAAACATGTACAAATTGTATATGTTTACAGAGGGAAGGCACTAGAATTAAGAGGAGTTGAAGAAGGCTTCCTAGGCAAGGTGGAATTTTAGATGAGATTTAAAGGAAGTCAGGAAAGTCAGGAGGCAAAGACGAGGGACAACATTCCAGGTACCAGTGACAGCCAGAGAAAACGCCTGGAGCCAAGGGATAAAGTATCTTTGTTCTTGCAACAGCTAGGAAGCCAGTGTCTGTACAAATGGAGAAGTACCTGGTGAGGAGTAAGACAGAAGACTGGAAAGGTGTTTGTAGGGGCTAGCTTATGAAGGGTTTGAATACCAAAGAGGGGATTTTGTATTTGATCCTGAAGATGATAGGGAGCCACTGGAGTTTATTGAGTAGGAATGATGGTGGTAGTGACATGTTTGGAACTGAATGCTAGAAATATCACTTTGGTAGCTGAAAGAAGGATAGCCTGGAGTAGGGATAGCCTTGAGGCAGGAAGACTCACCAGCACGCTATTGCTATAGTCCAAGCCTGCAAGTCCAAGACTGGAAAAGTAGGAGGGGGCTAGGTTATGAAGGGCTTTGAATGCCAAAGAGAATATTTTGTATTCATTCCTGGGGACCATAGGGAACCACTGAAGTTTATCGAATAGAGGAGTGACATGGTTGGACCTACTCTTTAGGAAAGTCACTTTGGTGATTGAATAGAGGATGGATAGGAGTAAAGTGAGACTTGAGGAAGGCAGACCCACCTGTAAGCATATTCGAGAGATGTTGCAAAGGTAACATCAACAGGTCTTGGCAATAGATTGGATATGGAAGCAAGAGATAGTGAAGAAGAGAGGATGATATCTAGGTTGGACAGAGTGGGAGCGTGGTGTTGCTCTTGACAGTAACAGGGATGTCTGTGTGTGTGTGTGTGTGAGTGTGTGTGTGTGAGAGACAGAGACAGAGACAGAGAGAAACAGAGAAAGAGAGAAGAGAGGAGAGACAGAAAGAGAGGAGAGAGACAGAGACAGAGAGGCAGAGAGGGAGACAGAGAGAGACAGAGAGACAGGAGAGAGAGACACATACAGAAGGAGAGATGGAGAGACAGAGAGACAGAGGGGGAGAGAGACAGAAAGACAGAGAGAGAGAATTTAGGGGGAAAGATAATGAGTTTAGTTTTAGACATGAGTTAAGATGTTGATAGATATGCAGTTCTAAATGTCTGAAAGGCAGTTGAAGATGCAAGATTGGAGGTCAGCAGAGAGACAGGGGGTGAGATAGGAAAATCTGAGAATCATCAGCAAAGAGATGATAATTAAATCATGGGAGCTGATGAGATCAGCAAGGGAAACAGCATAGAGGGAGAAAAGAATTCAGCTCAGGACAGAACCCTGAGGGACAACTGTGTGTGGTTAGAGAGTGTGATCTGAAGGAAGACGCAGCAAAGCAGATGGACAGGAGGTGCATCTTCCTACCCTGATTGCTTTGTGGGTATAGCACACGGCTAAGTAGTCTGGGTATGGGCCTCATGGGTGTGGGCCTCATTCCTTGACCCCAATGCATTGATGCCGCAGTGTAGCAGAAGAGGCACTGGACCTGGAATCAGGAAGATCTAGCCTTAGATTCTCTCCCAGATGCTTAATAGCCATATAACCAAAGAACATGGGCTGGTGTGGGACACTGAAGTTACTCGTAACTACAAATCACAACTCTGTAAAAGCTGTTTTTGTAACTTCATTTTGGGTAGACCTAAATAGCCAACACCAAAGAGTCCTCTTAAACCTGGCTCTCACCTATTTTTCCAATCTTTTTCCATGTTACTCCCCTCCACACTAGGCTAGTCATAACCTTTTGTTGCCTCAGTTTCTACATCTGTAAAATGTGGGGTTTGCTTCTAAGATCCCTTTCTGTCCAAAATTTACGATTCTTTGATTCTAATTGCAGGCGGAAATTTACCCTCAATCAAGGCCACTAACCCCAGTCACAGACTAACCCCAATCTTTTTCGTTTTGTTTTGCTTCTTTGAGAGGCAGTGGGGGTTAAGTGACTTGCCCAGGGTCACACAGCTAATAAGTTTCTGAGGTCAACTTTGAACTCAGGTCTTCCTGACTTCAGGCTAGTGCTCTACATTCACTGTATCACCTAGCTGGCCTGATCCAAAACCCAGTCTTTTCAAGCTGTCCCATACAGGTTGTTGGATACAAGGACTGAGTGAAAGAGTATGGATACCTCAGTGCAGCCATCCCCAAAGTTCAATGTACAGTTCATAACCCATCACTTACAGAGAATAATTGGGGAACATTGTCTTCACATGTAAAGGATGGTATTTTAAAATATTTATCTCTCTTGCTAAAAGTTCTGAAGGAGAATCTATCTATAACATGTGCCAAATCCAGCCCCTCAGAAACACCTTTGTTCTCCCAGGTGTTGTCCGATGCCCATGTTCCCATGGCCCAATCTGAAGCACGATCAGGGGTGTGCTGGCTCTGAGACTTACACCCCCACACACATGCACTCCTTCCCCTCTGGTCCAGACCCTCTTCTCCAGTATTCCCAGCTCCCCAGGGCATCATTGCTTCATGGACACATATACACAACACATCATCTCACAGCACCAGCCATTGTTCCCTAGGCAATCAAACACACAGGAAACTGGGGAACGATCCAGCTGGGGGAGGAGGTAGGTAGAAAATCACCCCCCTTCCCCCTACCAGAGAAAACTCCACCACCTGCCAGTGTTTAGGAAGAGGTAGATGTGGGAGAAAACAAGGGTGTTGGGGTTTTTTTCTTCTTCTTCTCCATGTTATTTTCCCCCTGGATTCTGCCCTGGGGGCCTGAAGGTGCACAGTGTGTACCTGATGCCTTGGCCCTTTATTCTGAGTCTCATGGGAACCTGGCAGGGGCCAAGCACACACATAAAGACATCTATTCTATCCTTTCCTTGGGCCTCGATTAATGTTGGGAGGAAGGAGGAAGGAGGGGGAGAGGAGGGGAGGGGGAGATTCAGGAACAACAACAAGGAGGGTACTAATACTGGCCCTAGGTTGTGTAGGGAAGGATGAGGAAGAAAAACAACATCACACTGGGATTAAGGAGGCACTGTGGCACAATGGAACAAGCCCCTGATAGGTATCAGGAAGCCTGAGTTCCAATTCTGGCTTCACTACAAGCTTATTGTGTGATCTTAGGTAAATCACTTCCTCTCTAGCCATTTCAGCTTCCTCTACTGTAAATGAGGGTCAGAGGGCTAAACTGTATGATCACTTTGAGAATTCTTAGATGCTGTTGGATAGATGGGAGGACTAGGCTGAGGTGGAACCTGGGGTATCCACAGGGACACAGCACAGGGATGGAACCACAGGACTTAAGAGAAAGAAGGGGCCTTAGAAATCCTCTAGTCCAATCCTTCATTGTATAAACAAGGAAACTGAGTCTCAAGAAGTGAAATGATTCCCCGAAAGCCAAATGTTGGAGCTTGGATTTAATTCCAGCATCTCTGTCTCTAAATCTAGTTTTCAATGGGGCAGATTTCAAAGCAGGTGCTAGGAAAAGAGCTTCACACCTGACATTCCTAGAGTCTTTAACTTCATATGTTATCTCATACCATCTTCATAACTATGCTTATTTATGAGATCTGCAAAGCAGATAGCATTAGTTAAACCTTTAATGCTTTGGGCCAAAGGCCACGTGTAAAAACTATCTGCTTTCCCTTTTGTACTAATCCATCCTGAAGGACACCAATATAGAAGCAAGTCTGATGCAAAGATGGGGGAAGTAATGGCCCCCTTCAACCCCGAGGCAGGCAAGGCTAGGATTTTTACTCTCGATTTCTATTTAAGAATACCAAAAATCAGGGCAGCTGAATAGAGCACCAGCCCTGGAGTCAGGAGGACCTGAGTTCAAATCTGACCTCAGACACTTGACATACTTACTAGCTGTGTGACCTTGGGCAAGTCACTTGACCCAATCACCCTGCCCTCCAAAAAGGAAAAAAAAAAAAAGAATGACGAAAAGCCATACAGGAGAAGTGACGTGTTTTGGGACCAGTAAATTACAGAGCTGGAATTTGGTTCTCAATATCTTGTCTCCCAGTCTTGTTCTCCTTCTGAAATGCCCCCTCTTCCCTGTCAAACTGAAACCACATTTTCTGTATTTAAAAAAAAAATTACATTACAGTGACACTGTACGATGATCAATTGTGATTGACTTAGCTCTTCCCAGCAATACAATGATCCAAGACAATTCCAAAAAACTCATGACAGAAAATGCTATCCATAGACTATGGAGTCTGAATGCAGATCGAAGCACATTATTTTCAATTTTTGTTTGTTTGTTGTGTTTTTTTCCTTTTGTTCTGTTTCTTCTTTCACAACTGACTAATGTGGAAATATCTTCCCATGATTGCACATGTGTAACCTATATCAGATTGCCTGCTGTCTTGGCAGTGGGGGGAGGGAATGGAAGGAGGGAGAAAAATTTGGAACTCAAGATCTCATAAAAACGAATGTTGAAAACTATCTTTACATGCAACTGGAAAACCCCCCACTCTTTACAAACAAAATAAAACTCATTACGCTAACCAAACAATACTACCAATTATAACCTGATAATATCAAAGAGTTACATGGGTTTCAGGGAGATTGGGGTCTTGGCCAGGGTCACATACCTAATATCAGAGGTGGGATTTGAATCAAGATTTTCCTCACTCTAAATCTAGTCCCTCTAGCCTTCCCCATAAATAAAGGATCATTAATGTTACACCCATTCTGCTACACCAAGGTGACTCACACCTCATCTAATAATTCAACTTTCTCGTTCAGTTATTACCTTTCCCCCACCTCTAGCCTCTCACCCACTCACAATCTTCACCTTTTCTCTTAGGGACCATGTTTAAAGGGTGGGGATTAATACTGGAGTCTTGAAACAAAACAGTCTGACTACATATATGAGAGTATAGCTAATTAGAGCTGTGCCACATTGTGCAACCAAAAATCTTGGGTTGGTGTGGGGCATGGAGGATATTCGAAACCACAAACCACAGCTCTGTGGACTAGGAGGCTTTCCGGTAAACTGCTTCAGCAACTTAATTTTGGATAAACCCAAATTTGTAGTCAACACCATGGACTGGGCTTCTTCAGGGTGGCATTTAGAGCCCTCTACAATAGAATCTGTCTCGTCTTCCTTTGCCGTCTAATTCCATAGTAAACTCTTTCCCATACTTTATTCCACATTCTATTCCATTTGAGCTGGTCTACTAGCTGCTTCCCCCCTCACTAGATTCCTTTACCTACCTTAGCTCAGGCTATTCCCCC
>CM053595.1:114058338-114084354 GCA_028646575.1 Pseudocheirus occidentalis | reverse complement strand
AGAAAGGCATCTAGGTGACATAGTGGATAGGGCACTGGGCCTGGAGTCAGGAAGACCTGAGTTCAAATCTAGTCTCAGAGCCTTACTAGCTGTGTGACCCTGGGCAAGTCACTTAACATTGTTTGCCTCAGTTTCCTCATCTGTAAAATGAGCTGGAGAAGGAAAGGGCAAACCACTCCAACATCTTTGCCAAGAAGACCCCCAAAAGGGTCACGAGGAGTTGGCCACAACTGAAAATGACTCAACAATAAAGCAGAGAAGAGTTACCTTTCCCCTCAAAGGACCATTTTCTCCCCATCCCCATCTAAGTAGTCAGCCGGTAGTTATCAGACCACCAGGCAAGGAGGGCAAGAGAACTGTCAAAGATGGTTTACTGATGTTGGATCTTAATGAGCCTCCTCCTATACAACCTTGGAGGGCTTCCTGGTGGAGGAAGATAAGGGATGCACACCTTACTTGGAGCTTTCTCTCTTTAATCCATCATCTTCACCATATTGACCAACAACTAGGTAACCACTACTCCTTTCCTGTGGTTCCTTCACCCAACGGAAGTGCCAAGGAAGTAATTTCCCCTCTCTGGGCTTTAGTTACCCAAAGCTTCTTCAGGCAATGAGTTTCTATTAATTTATGAAGAAATGGCTTAGTCCTCATTGGTTACACTTTCTGCAGAGCCCTGGCCAAGCAGTCAGAGGAGAGACCAGACTCTAAGGAAGAAACTCAGTCAATGATAGGAATGGAGGGGATGTGGGAGTGGGAGATGGGGGGTAGGGGAAATAGGCCAGTTCAAGAAGAATTCACTCTCTCTCCAGGCCTTTCTCCAAAATGAATGGAGATGAGAGCAGATGAAAAAAGGTAACATGCACCTATAAAGTTGGGACCCAGGCCCTTTCTGTCTTGGACCAGAGCCACAGAGCTCTGGGGCTGAGATCCAGAGAAAGGGGAGTGGGGTGGGGAGAGAAGAGAACAAAACCACTATCAAAATCTTCAGATCAGATGCAGACATCCTCACCAGCCTCTCCTTCCTACTCAGCTCAGGATTTTCTCACGCTCAGAACTGGCACCACGGGCCAGGCAGTGTTGTTGGAACTTGTCACCCTGGTCCCGACAAAGTGAACCTGGTTTTCCTTTCGAGCCCCGAGGGCAGGGAACACTACAAGTACAGACAGAGTCCCCTTAGCTGACTGGCAGGATCTGTAAGGTAGAGGTGGTAGGGGAGATGGGGAGTGGGGAGGGTTGCAACACTGGTTGAACAGCTGCCCACGTAGGCATCCTGTCCAGTCATGCCAAGTCAAAGTCATCCTCTCCAGGCCTGAGCCCAAATCACCATCCCTACCTCCATGCTGGGAGACCCTCCCTTTACAGTACCCTTATAGGACTTGGAAATGGACCACATTCATACTGCTTGGACCTTGTAAAATTCAAGTTGCCTTCTTTAGAGTCCAAGAGCAAGGACCCTTGGAATCTGGTTTGTCCAATGGAATATAGTCAATGCTCTATAACCCTGTTCTGCCATGTAGGGGATTTGGGGATAGTTGGGAGAGAAGGGACTCCTCACACAGAGGACATTTGCCCAGTGGCCCAAGGTGACACATATTATTATACTTTTCATGAACCATTCCCCACCACTAATAAACTTACAACTTTGTGGGACTTTACTTAGCTTGATTTGCAAGGGTCATCAGGTCCTGGGGATTGTCCCCTTGAACATCCTGGTTATGATTGGAGGGATTAGTAGTGTACATAGAGGCATCCTATAGGGACTCTCAGATGATTCCCTCCGTCTGAGATGGAGGCTTTGATCCACTCTTAACAAAGCCCCAAATTCTAACCCAACTGTCCCTTTTTTCCTTCCGTCTTCCTCTTCCACATCAAGCCTCCTTCCTGCTGACATGTCTCTCCTCCCCTTCCCTTCTCTACTTTGAACCAATTGACCAATCATTTTAAAATTAAACAAACAGTTTTGCCTTGGTAAGCAAATGAGTTTGGAGACTTGCTTCTTTCCATCTTCCCCATCCTAGCCCTACTAGATTAAGGGACTGGCCCATTAATGTCTTTAAAGACAAATTGGTTCCTGTACCCATCCCATCTTATCCCACCCTGGCCAAATGCATGCCAGTGGCTAAGAGGAGGTAAATTTTCCTTCATTCCATTTTGAGTCTATTATCAATAAACTCTATTGGAGTTGTAGGATTTTCTAACTGGGAAGGTCCTCATGGATTATAGAAGTACCTCCCCTCCACTTGAACCCTCCCAGATATTTTGTAGATGAGGAAAGGGAGGACAATCAAGGTTAAGGGACTTGACTAAGGTCACACTGGTAATAAACATTTAAGGTGAGATTTGAGCCCAGGACCTCTGATTCCAGAACTAATGTACTTTCCTATACTATACTGACTTTTAGAGATAGAGGAGACCTTAAACCAGAGGTGGGGAACCTGAAGCCTCCAGGCCAAACTAGATTCAGTCAAAGGGATGCACTTGAGGACCTAGAGGGCCACATGTGGCCTCTAGGCTACAGGTTTCCCACCCCTGCCTTAGAGCTCTCCCAAGGCTTGGGTGGGGGGGGGTGTTGGAGAAGGGGGCATTGTTACATGGAAAGAGTGCTAGAGCAGAAGGCACAAAAGAAAGCCTGGCTCTACTCTTGGCTCTAGCACTTACTGTGACCATAAGTAGATCCCTTCTGACCCTTGGAGTCTTCCTTTCCTCATCTGTAAATGAGGATAATAATACCTGTCCTGCCCACCTTCCAGGATTGCTTCAAGGATCAAATGGGATAATGTATGTGAAAGTGCTTTCCAAATACAAGCTATTATTATCCAGCCCAACCCTCTCATTTTACAGATGGAGAAACTAAGACCTAGAGAGGGGAAGTGGCAAGAATCCCTCTTTCCTAGTAACTTCTGTCCCAATGGTTTTCCCATTCCATCTACTCTTGGAGACAAGATCAAGGGGATCAGAGCAGAGGAGAAGGGAGAAAAGGAAAAGAATTAGGGGCAACTGCCAGGCAGCCTGGTTTTTATTTTTTTATTTTTCCTAAATACAAGCTACGTACGAACCATCAGAGAAATTCCATCTCCTCATCAGCCTTCCCCAAAAATCACAGGAAAACTCTGGCTGCAGATTCCAGCCCTTTTCTCCCAGTAGGCCTCGGCTACTCCCATTCCATTAGAGTCCCTGGAACGTCCTTCCTCCCCTTTTCTGCCAACTCCTAAGCCTGGGAGGAGGGTGAGAGAGGCCAGTCCAGGACTACAGTGTAACACTAACTACCAACAAAATCATAGATTCTTGGAGGTGTAAAATCTTAGGATCCCAGAGATTTACAATCATAGGATTTTAGTATCATAGAATTTTGAAATTTTAAAGTCCAAGGAACCTGAGAACATCAAATCATATCTAAAAGGGCATTTAGTTGTCTTTAGTCCAATCTTCTCATCTTTCAGATAGAGAAACTGAGTCCTAGAAAGGAAAGGTGAGTTTCCCAAGGTCATACAGATTGCTTTCCTAAAATGATGTAGATCATTTTAGGCAAGCAACCTAGACAGACAGACAGGCAACCTAGCCTAGTGGGTAGAGAGCTGGCCTTGGATTCCTGTCTGAACTCTGATACACATAGTCTGTGTGATCCTGGAGAAGTCAGTTAGCCTCTTGAGTGCTCTAGGTAATTGTCTAAGACTCTTGGTTATAGAAGGGGTACTGACCCAAAACGGCAGATGGAGTTTCTCAGAGAACTTCCTACTTGGATCAAATTACAGATCTGGTTTAAAAAAAAAACAAAAGGGAAAGGGTTGAAAATGATGTGAATCCCTTTTAAAGAAGCACTTAAAAGGGCAGACTAACCTAAGATTATGTGCTGAGAGAACAAACCAAATTGCATGACATTGGACAAGTCACTTCCAAAGTCTGTGCTTCAGCTTCCCCAGCTATAAAACAGACATAATTCCTGCTTTGCCCTCTATAAAATGAGAATAGCACTTCCAGAGCTGTTTTGAAGATAAAAATAAAATGACATCTGGGAATAGTCTCGGGCTAAAAAACAAATAAGCACTAAAACAAGTTAAAAGCATTGTAGAAAAACCTGTTATTATCATCAAAAGAGTTGGGGGAAAACCTTACTCCTCCTTTGCAGAGATGGGGATCCACGGGTGTGGCCTATTGCATAGAATGCCAGAGTCTTCCATTATATTGAATGGTTTTGTTGATTTTTTTTTCTTTTCTTTACCCTTTAAAAAAAAATTCTTTTTCTAAAAAAAAATTTTTTCATTGAAAAAAACATTCCTAGAAGAGTGAAAAGTGAGGGATAGAGGAGGAAATTTAAGTGATTAAATCCAAAAAGATATAAATGATTTATTTTTAAAATAAAATTTAAAAAAAGCTGGGGGAGAAAAAGTATTCATGGGTGGGGATGGACAGAATAACCAAGTCCCTTTTAGGGCACCACCTGAAAGTGCCATAGCCCAGGCTGACCCCAGCAAATCACCCAGGCTGTCGTGGGAACGTGGCTGGAGGAAAATGGACCCTTTCCCCCAGGGAATTGGCTATTGGGCTCTGACCAAGAACACTTTGTGATCTGTAGAGGAAGTAAAGTTAAGCAGGCAGAATAGCAGAGGCCCATCCTGCACAGGAGCATGGATGGAGGGACAGAGATGCTGGGCCACAGAGCCTGCCTCCCAGCAAGAGGGAGGGGCAGAGAGCAGGCCCCAGCTACTGTCACCACCCAGGCAGAGGAGCCAAACCCCTTTCCTTTGTTCACCACTGAGCTAGAAACTCAGGGCCTTTGGGCAAATACTGTAGACCCTTCCTTTCCTTCCTTCAATCAATCAATCAACAAGCATTTAAGTGCCTGTTTTGTGCCAGGAGCTTCACTAGGTACTGGGGATACGTACAAGTAAAAAGGTCACTGCTTGCTATACTGGGGAAGACTTCTGAGGGCAGAGCCCAAAATACAATCTGATCCCAGACTAAGTATAGGCCCTGGTCACAGCATGACCCCAGACACTTGCTATAGGTACAGATGCTCTTGGTCTCATGGGGAACCAGGTGAGAGGACGGATGGCTCAGGGAGGTCCATCATCACTGCTAATGACCTAGAACCCAGGGTCTGTTGGTGGTGGGTCAAAACATGTCATTGTCATACTTAATGATTCCCAGGGCAGGTATGATAGGTACAATCCTGAGGCTGATAAGAACTCAGCTGAAATGAAAAGTGAGTTCAGTCCTGAAACTTGTGAATTATTCTACTACAGGTAGGCGAAGGGGATAAACATTTTCGTAGGCCCTGTGCTCAGCACTGTTTACAAATACATCTTATTTAATCCCCACAACAGCCCTGGCGGGTAGGTGCTATTATAATCCTCATATTACAGTTGAGAAACCTGAGACAAGCAGGTTATGTACTTGCCCAGGGTCACACAACTAGTGTCTGAGGCTGGATATGAACTCATGTTTTCCTGACTCCAGGTGTAGCACGTAACTATCATAGGCATTCTTAACCACCAGCTGGGACCCCTCTGTGGTAAGGTAGAGGCTAGAATCTGGCACTGGGTGCTTCTAGGGAACAGGGTAACTGCAGGGCAGTTCTGTCTCAAAGCCAGAGTCTTTAATGATGGTTTTCCAGCCTAGCTTGGCTCCCACCAGCCTCTTCCCTTCCCAGGGAAGGACCCTGGGAATTCTTCACTTTGTAGGGGGAAGAAGGCCGTGTTTATCCTGTGCCGGAGTTGAAAAATCTGTTCCTAATCTCTTCCCCTTATCAGGTTGGCTGTTTGCACAGGGAGAATTCAAACAGAATCAGACCTCGAAGACACATAGGGAGGAGGTAGGAAGCATATAGACTGGAGAAGGGAGGCAGTATTTGCTTCATTTATCGGCCCGTTATAAAAAACCACTAGGCTCTTCTCACCACTTTACCTCCCCCCACACCCAATAAAAGCTTAGGCCTTGAGCCCAAGCTCTGATTGTCCACCCACCCCACCTCCCGTCTTAGGTCGTGGGCACCAAGGTACCAGCTGGTATTCCACAGAGATTGTTGACATTCTGATAGGGGCTAAACAGCAGGTGTGGCCGGGAGAGGACCTTTTCTCATAGGAAAACCCCATAAAATGGTTGGGCGGGGGTCTGATAGCCCCTCTGCTGCTGGTTCCCTCCCTCCCTCCTCTCTGTTGCCCAGTACACACCTGGATACTGAGCAATTTCCATTTGGACAGAACTCCAACTACATGGAGTGATCCGATTCACATATAACTTCAGGGAAAGAGCCTTGGGATGTCCCCTCTTGGTTAACTTGACCAAAGTACCCAGGAGCTATGTAGGGCTCGGGATACTACGGGTGAGCAGGTTTTAGAAGCTAGTAGTTTAGAATTTAAGACCTTTCTTTGCACAGTCCTCCCTCCTCCCCATTCTCCCACCCGCCCAATCACATATCACTTTGACCCTTGGTAAAGCACTTTAGGTATTGCTATGTATTACGATTATCTGCTTGTATTGTCTTTGCCTGCTAGACTGTAGGTGCTAGGTTCATGTCAGATTACAGGTGTAGAGCTGAAAGGGACTTTAGGAGCCATCTGGCCCATCCCCCTCATTTTACAGATGAGGAAACAGACCCAGGGAGTACTTACCTAAAATCACACAGGTAGAAGTAGCAATCTAATCTGGTTCAGATATAAACCCAAACTCATGGTGCATGTGGGTTCAATTTGTCTTTTTTGTAGGGTCAGAATAAAAAATTGCTAATTAAACAGTTACCAATTTAACTAACCTGTTCAAATATCTTGTAATCCTCCCCAATTTGGTGACGACTTGATTCTTCTCTCTCTTTTTTGCTGGTACCTCATCCTCCCCCACACTTTATATAGAGAGAGTTTTGTCTAAACCTATCTCTTCCAGTATTTAGAGTGTTTAGCATTCCTGGTGAAGTCGGGTGACAACTGGGTTCAAATTGCACCTCTAGCCCTGTCTAGCAGCATGACTGTGGGCAAGTCATTAAATCTTTCCGAGCCTCAGTTTCCTCATCCTTAAAATGGGAGTAATTATAGCACCTACCTACAAGGTTGTTGGGTGAACAAAATAAGATAATATATGGAAAATGCTCTAGAAACCTCAAAGGGCTATCTAAATGTGATCTATTATTATTAAGACTATGGGCTAAATCTGTGATTTCTTTAGTATAGGGAACTCTTTGGGGAGGAATCTCCTACTTACTCATGAAGGCTGAAAGCTTTTTCTGCAATTTATAAGCCCAGAGAACTTCCTAAGAACCCTGAAAGGTTAAATGACTTGACCACAGTCATATAGCCAAGTATGTTTCAGAGACAGGACTTGAACCCAGGTCTCCCTGGCTTTGGCTGGCTCTCTAGCCTCTACTCCATGCTGCTGAACATTTTGTTAATGTTTGTCGAACTGAATTATAGTTGGATGGGCTCACCAGGGCAGGATCCTCAGGCAACCTCCCAGGTGCCAGACTCGATACCCTAAGGGGCAAAAATGCTTCTGTGGCTTGGGCAGAATGTTGTTAAGGAGATAAGTTAAATTTGTTTAGCCCAACTGGTTGCATAAAGGATTTTGTTGGGGGTAGAGGTGAGGGACATCATGGTGCTTAAATTAAAATAATCAAAACACTAAAGTTCTTTTCCTCTAAAGACTGCCCATTTCCCTATCAATTCCTATCTATTTTTGTCACAATTCCTTGAATTTAAACAAAACTTCCTACTTCTCAAAGCATTCTCACTTGAATTATCTTGTTTGACTGTTATATCAATAAGACAGGCATGACAATTATTATCACCACCATTATGCAGAAGGGAAGACTGAGAGCTAGAGAGAGAACATCATTTGCTCAGGATCATGTTCTCAGCAGTATGTCTTCCATAGGACTCTCCCTTGACACTTTCTCGGTTCACCTGTTGCCTTAGACATCTGTGAAAGTCAAGATGACTTGTGTTGAAGCCCAGGACAACACCGGAAAGGGTCATTTCCCTGGGTCTGGCTCCTGTTTTGACTCCCACTCAATCCCCATTGCCTTTGGAGTTTTTACCAGGCAGACTATTGTGGCAATAAAAGTGGAATGACAGTCTCAGACTTAGGGATCGCTGTGGTCATTTAGGGGTGAGCTACCAGAGAATCCTTGGAGTACTTTGAGGACACTCTCTCAGAGGCCTGGGGGTGGGGGCATGTGAAAATGAATAGATCCTTAGGTGAAGCCCCTATTCTGACTGTCCAGTTGAGAACCCTCAGGCCTTGGCATGGGCTGCTTGGTCAGAGATCTGTCGTGCCTCTTTCCCACGCCCTCTTTAGATGGCCCAGCTCCAAGCCTCTTATATGGCCCTTGGAGAAGGAGGCCCTTCTTCTTTCTGGATTTATTGGGGGTTTAATAATCACCATTAGCCTGTTTACAGGGGCAGCTGCTTCAAAGCCCTTTCTTCATTGGCCGGCTTGTTAAATACTCCCCCACACCCACTGTGAGGTTGGGGAGCGGGCAGAAGGCTCCAGTTCTGAAACACAGACTAACTTATTGGGGCTAGGGTAGCATTAGAATCCTGGTCCCACACCCTTGGCACCACAGAAATGTTTGAAAGTTCCTTTCTGCCTCTCATAAACCTACCTCAAGATACAAGTTCAGAGATAGGGCACACTGTGGAACAATCATTCACTGGGAATAGTCAAGAGTATATAGGCTGATGGTGGAGGCAGAGAGACTGATCATCCACACCCCAGCTGGAAGGACAGGTTATGAAGACAGGAGTAATGTTTTCTTGGGGTAGGGATGCCTGGGAACTCCTCTGGAGTCTAGGAAGGGTGGCCAGCTCTTCTCCAGTACCACTGGGAACCAGACTCAAGGAAACTAGTTTGTATTGCAGCTAGAAGGAAGAAAGTTAGATTTCCTGGGATTGAAGGGCTGAGGTATCACTGAGGCAGAATGGAAGCATGTTCACTGGCAATTTTTTAGATAGGATGGCTGATACAGGACATTCATTCATAGGAAATTTTTCAATAGTAAGGAGGGGCAAAAAGTCTATAGAAAGTCAAGTTTGGAAAGCACCTGAGAAGTCATTTAGTCCAACCCCTCTATTTATATATATATATATCTTTCTTTTTTGGAGGGGCAATTAGGGTTAAGTAACTTGCCCAAGGTCACACAACTAGTTTTTTTGTGTGTGTTAAGTGTCTGAGGCTATATTTGAACTGAGGTCCTCCTGACTCCAGGGCTGGTGTTCTATTCACTGTGCCACCTAGCTACCCCAAATTTGCTTCTTTTTGGAGGGGGACAGTAGAGCAATTGGGGTTAAGTGACTTGCCCAAGGTCACATGCCTAGTTTTTTTGTGTTAAGTGTCTGAGGTCGGATTTGAACTCAGGTCCTCCTGACTCCAGGGGCCATTGCTCTATTCACTCCACCATCTAGCTTCCCCCTTCACCTCTCCCCCTCATTTACAAATGGGGCAACAGAAATCCAATTTAATTCAGATTGCTTTACCAACTACTACAGAGCATTATACTAGGCACAAAGGGAAATACAGCATTTAGACAAGTTATGGTTCCTGTTCTCATGGAATTTGTATTCTAGAGGGATAAGACATAAAAAAGAAAATTGTCTTCCCAGAATGGAGAAGACGTTTCTCTATCATTATTTGTAAGTCTTCTTTACAAATTTTTTGTTCATAAACCACTCCTGAAGTGAGGGTAGACCCCCAGAGCTGTATCCTGGGGGTCCCTCCATTCCCTTCTCTCCCTTTCTTTTGTCTTACCTTTCCTCCCCTCCCCTTGTCATGCCTTCCCTCTCCTTGCCTTTCCTTGCCTTCTATTTCTTGGTGACCTCATCAACTTTCTGGATAAGTTTATTAAGTCTACGTATCTAGCCCTTGTCTCTATCAGGAACTCCCAGTCCTATATGTCTTTCCTGCCCATTATTTCCATCTGGATGCTCCACAGGCACCTTAAACTCCTCAACAGAATTTATAACCTTTTTTTCCTAAACCTTAACTCCCTTCTTTTGTTTGAGAGCACCACCATCTTTCTAGTCACCAAGGTTCAAAATGCTTCATTCTCTCTCTCAAACCTTATATTTAATCAGTAGCCAAATCTTTCTTTTTTTTTTTTTTTGGCTTTTTGGAGGGCAAGGGTTAAGTGACTTGCCCAAGGTCACACGCTAGTAAGTGTGTCAAGTGTCTGAGAATGGATTTGAACTCAGGTCCTTCTGACTCCAGGGCTGGCACTCTATTCACTGCACCACCTAGCCTCCCCTCAATAGCCAAATTTTGTCAATTCTATCTCCTTAACATCAATCTCCTCAATAATTACTCGTGTTAGTAATCCAGGCATTCACAGCCACCCACCTGGACTATTACTGTTGTTCAGTTGTTTCAGATGCACCTGACTCTTTGTGACCCCTTTTAGGGTTTTCTTGGCAAAGATGTTGCAGTGATTTGCCATTTCCTTCTCCAACTCATTTTACAGATGAGGAAACTGAGGCAAACAGGGTTAAGTGACTTGTCAAAGATCACACAGCTAGGAAACGTCAGGCCTGATTTGAATTTAAGAAGATAAGTCTTCCTGACTCCAGACCCGGTGCTCCATCCACTTTACCATGTAGCTGCCCTTGCCCTATTACAATAGCCTCCTCATTGGTCTCCTGCATCCAGTCTCTCCTTTCTCTGTCCCAATTTACACACAGCTGTCAAATTTGTATTCTTAAAACACAAGTCTGACCATACAATTCTTCTTCTCAAGAAGCCATAGTGGCTACCTATTGCCTCTAGGATAAAATACAAGCTATCACTGGGCATTTAAAGGCATTTATAATGTAGCTTATTGCATATTGCTACCCCATCATGCACTCTGCCACCCAACCCGAGTGTCCGGCCTGCTGTCCCTTCTGTACAAACTGCCCACGATGCCTGGAAGGCTTTAGCTTGTCATCTTCCCTTCTCAGAACCCTTCCTTCCTGTTAAGACCCAAATCGAGGGACACCTCCTGTACCGGCCTTGCCCGATTCCCCCAGTCATCAGTACTACCAATCACTGTCTATTTATTTTTTATTGATCTGTATGTATTGATCTGGGAACATGGTGAACCTCCCTATTGGAACATAAGCTCCTCAAAGGCATATGAATTCATATTTTCAGTGCTTATGATATATATGTATATATATGTATACATATATGTATATGCGCGCGCGCACACACACGTATAGGCAGGGGGTGGGGAGTGTTTCCTATGGAAGCCCTACCTGGTGCCTCTCAAATAACATCCCATAGGAAGCCTTTGGTCCCCTCATTCACCTCCACCCCCATCAGACTATGATGTCCCCAGTTCTTCAAGATGCAGTCGATCAGCTATTCTTCCTGTCTCCCTCTCTTCCCCAGAGCAGTCTTGTTCTCTAAGCTTGAAAGAGGGGATGATGTCTGGAGCTTTCCTTGTGCCCTGAACTCAGTGTCTGCAGTTTCACAAATTGCTGCAGGCAGGGCCGTCTGGGTCTTGGATTGTACACCAAGTTTTCCCTTTGAAGAGCTCATTCATTCTCTGAAGGCCAGATTGATGTGAGACTGAGACTGGGGCTGGGGCTGGGATTATGGTAGGGGCTGGGGCTGGGATTGGGGCAGGGGCAAGGGCAGGGGCAGGGGCTGGGGCTGGGGCTGGGACTGGGGCTGGAGAGAGGGAGCATCTGCTTCTCTCTGCCTTTCCCACATATGCCCAGCTTCTCCTGGACACCTCAATTCATTACTTATTCATTACTACAGAGACCACTGCCCCTACCCACCAGTACAGAAGTGCCCTCAGGGACTTAGGGCAAAAGATTCTTTGTAATATTTTGGCAGAACTAGTGCCCAAGCAGCCTCTGGGAGGGCTGGGGAGACCACAGGCCAAAGGGGCCACAAGAGACAGACCCAGAGGACACCATCTGGGAGCTGTAGCCTCAGCCCAGAACCACTAACCTAAGGTTCTGTTGATGCCCACCCAGGGTCACAGACAGCAGGTTCTCAGAGCCTCTGAGGTCTCAAGAGACATTGCATTTATATTCTATTGCAATTAAACTCTCTAAACTGAGGTTGGGGTGGGGGGGCAGTTGTTGGATTGCTGAGTGCTGAGCTGTCATTCACTTTGTGGAGGGTTAATTCCCCAGGGGGCACTAGTCTGCCATTGGAAGGGACCAAAAGAAATGGAAAATGAGTCAGGGTCTGGGAGGAAACTGCCTCTGCTGGTACTTCCTTTCCCCGAATCCCATCCACACCCTTTATGCCAAGCCCAAGCAGACCCTGCACCTCGGGGGATGAAGAGCTGCTGGTTTTGTAATACGTAATGGCGATTTGGGGACTTGGGGAGAGGCGAGGGTGGAATGGGGCTTAGAAATGGAGAAGGATGTCTAACAGTTCACATTTACAAGGTCTGTTTAGGAGGGATAGATTGTGAATTGTAACTGGTTCAGTTGTGGTACGTCTGCTGGTTTGTCTATGTTTGGGTAACATGTTGTGTGTGCTTGTATTTCTGGATGTCTGGATATGTATCAATCTGTGTGTGAGTTTCTCTGTGTCTTAGAGGGAGCATCATGTAATGGAAAGAACATAGGAATTGGAATCAAGAGACCCGGTTCAAATCTCATCTCAGGCGTTCATTCCCTGGGAGACTTTGCACAAGTCACTTTCCCTCTCATTTTTTCCTCATCTGTAAAATTAAAGCAGTTAGACAAGATAATCTTTAGGACCCCTTTAGACTTTAAACCCTATGATCCTATAATCTCTCTAGATCTGAGAGAGAGTAGTTGGCCCGGTGCCTCACTCACCCCCAGCTCCAAGCCCCAGCCCAGATGGACAGGCACCGGCCCCAGGGTGGGTGACTCTGACTAGGCGTCGCTTCCCTGGGCTGCCTCCCAGGAGGCTCCTGCAGAGGACACAGCAAGGACTGATTTCCCAGCCCTTTCTTCTCAGCAAACAAAGCCTAGCGCTGGCCATATGCTGCCAGTGAGACTGGGGCTTTGATTTGCCTGGGACAAGGAGGCTGGGCTGTCACCCAATACCAGGGCGGGTCCTTGAAGGGTAGAGTTCCAGTCAGTCCCTCTTTTCTCAGCAGGGATTCCTGCTCTCTTTCCTCTGGCACTCTTCTCTCTTTTCTGGGTATCACTTAGTACCCCTCTACCCCCAACCACCAGGGCCTGCCATTCCCTGAAGCGTTCCCTACTCTGGACCTTTCTCCCCTCCTTTCCTCTCATAACCTGCTCTCAGGAGCTTTCCTCTTGAAAACTAACTTTCCAGTGAATGACCGATAAGACCTAGTCCAGTGTGGGTCCTTTGGGGAGGAACCTGATATGCTCACAAGCAGCCAGCTGAATTGGCATCATAATGGGGGGGGAGGGGCAGGGGCAATGGGTTGTAGGTTGCCTTGTTCTGAGAACAGCAGAAATTCTCTTTTTTCCACTCATTCTCTATCCTCCATATCTGGCCAGTGCCCTGGCCATCATAAGGATAAGAAAGAGCCTCTTTTTTGGCATAAATAAGTAGGAAAAGCCTCCTCCCAAGGACAAAATAATCGAGCTTCAATTATAGCTAGAAGGATTTGGGATAGATAAGAAGGACTTTAGGAGAGAGGTGCCAAACTTGAAAATAGGGCTCTAGCGTCAGTTCAGGGGGTGAATGTGTTTTTTGGAGAAGTCTCTAAGGAAAATAGTCTAGGCTCAGAACAATTAGTGTCTAATGCTAAGAAGGCCCTAACCTTGGCTCCAGACGAATGCCTAAGCACAGTCACAGACTATCTACTTATCCTAGGTATGGACAAAACTCTAACCACAGCCACAGACAGAGCCCTGACTCTGGCTGCTGACTGACCCTCAGTCCTTAACCTAGGCCACAAACCCCATGGCCGACCAACACAATAAACCTGCTGATCATCACAAGGGATACCAGGTGAGAAAGAATGGATGCATCAGTCAGTGCAATTCTCCCCACTGCTAGAAACAACTCCAAAGCACATCCTACTGAGCCCCAAATGTCTTTCTTCCACCCTACTCCCCAATAGACAGACATAGACACAGACACACACACACACACACATACACAGACACACACAGACACAGACACACACACCCACAGACACACATACTACTCTATACATTCCTCCTAACTCCTCCCCAACTCTTCCTCTCCCCCAAGCCCTGGCCCCTTCCCCTCTGTGGACACCCCGAGGACACACTGATGTGTCTTTTTCTTTGTTCTCTCTGCCCTCTAGGCTTCCCTCCCCCATCTCCCTGGCTCAGCCCTATGAGGCCGGGACTGGGTATTTCAGGGGCCACATCAGCCTCCCATTCTCTTCTCCTTTTCACCACCCATCCCAGAAAGCTGTAAAGGCTATAAAGAAGGGCAGGAGGGGGCTTAAGCAGGGCTTGGGCCCTCGGTGCCATCTGTACCAGACAGCTCTAGAGTCCTGCAGCCCCTCTCTGTGACCCCATGGAGTCACGCCCCCTTTACTCTCCTGTCCTATGCTCGGCCCAACAGGAGCCTTTGGAACCAGGTTTGATATCCCATGAATAAGATAAGGTGTTCCAAGTGCTTTGCAAATTGTGAAGCTTATGAGCATGTCAGCTGACATTACCATCATCATTATTTATGCCCTGTGAACAGCTTTGGGGGCAGGTGGGGGGATGGGCTGAGGTCTCTAATTTGGGCCACTGCTTTGACCGGCAATGCTGTGCTCCTGCCCCTCTCTTCCCCTCAGACGGCATCCCCATCACACGACCATCGGTTAACCCTAGTAATATCAGGGTGTCTGGCGCCCTCCTGTGGGCTCTCTCAGGATTGCAAAGGGCCCGACTTGCTTACCTTAGCCATTATCCTTCCCTAAGTCTCTAAAAGTTGTGTTGGGAGCGTTACTGGTGTAAGCGAAGGTGTGGACTGAGTTTGAGAGAAACTTAGTCTACTAACAGAGACTTCCTGTAAGCCCCAGTTGGAATTTTTTTTTAATGCCTTCCCTCTTTCTGGAGTGAGGGGCTCTGTGAGAGGTGCTGACTGAGGGAGGGGGCTGGGAAAGGGTCTGTGAGAGAATAGGGGCTCTCTGTAGGGACGAAGGCTCACTGAGGAGGAAGGTGGCTCAGTGATGGGAAGACGGGCTCAGTGAAGGAGAAGAGTGTTAAGGACACGGGTCCTCAGAATGAATAGGGGTTTCTGGGAGTTCTAGAGTGGGGCTCATTGATAAGATGACCATTCATCGAAGGTGCAGAAGCTCATTTAGGGAAATAGGAGGTTACTGAGAGGATGGGGCTCTGTGAGGGGTTCACAGATTCACAGGGCAGAGTTTGGCATTGGAGGTTTTCTGTGGAGATGAGGACAGTGAGCTAATAGCAGCTCGGTGAGGGACATCAGTACCCAGTCATAACGAATTCATTGAAGGGTTTGGGGGCTAAGTAAGGCAGGGCATGATCTCACCGGGAAGAGGTAGGGGACTGGGTGTTTTCTGTGAAAAAGGCTCACTAAAAGGAATTCCTCTCCTGGATCACTGCCTTATGGTGGAGAGGCTTTCACAGTTCAATGAAACTATAAGCAGGGTTACCCAAAGTGGACAGGTCATAGCGCACAGCTCTGATAATTGGTGAGCCACTGGAGAAGGAAATGGCAAACCATTCCAGTATCTTTGCCAAGAAAGCCCTAAGGCACAGTATTAAAATGTTAAGAGATGATATGGGTATGTTGTGGTCCACAAGGTCATAGAGCTGGACACAACTGAACAACAACAACAAGGGGAATAGGCACATATTGCAAGGCATGGGGTGGGGTGTCTTCAGTTCAGCTTAGACTTAGTCTTGCCCCAGCCCTCCTGATTCAATTCCCCAAATCGGTCTCCATCTCCAAAAGACTCTTCTCAGCCCCTCTGATGTCCAGGTCACTCCAACTTTACCTCATCAATTGGGGTAAACCAGGAGCTCCACAATTCTGGTGTCCCTGTGAGATCCCCAGACACCCCGAACCATTTTACAGAATTGGGGAGATGGAGACCCAGAATGGTCTGTACTAGGTCTGCTGAAAGCTTGGGCCAAACCCCACCCCTCTCACTGATTCTCATTCTGGTAACTGCAAAGCAATGACGACCTGCCCTGTCATCTCCACTGTATTATTTATCTTCAGCCTCTCCTTGTTTCCTGGCTCCTTCCCTACTGCCTACAAACATGCCTGCCCGTGTCTCCCCCATCCTTGAAAGCACCTCATTTAATCCTCCCACCCTGGCTAATTATCATCCTATATCTATTCTGCCTTTACAACTAAACCAGAAAAGGCCGTCAACAAGAATACATTCACATTCTTCCTCTCTGTTCTTTTTTTTTTTCTTTTTGGAGGGGGGGAAAGCAAGGCAATGGAGATTATATGACTTGCCCAAGGTCACACAGGTAATAAGTGTTAAATGTCTGAGGCCAGATTTGAACTGGGGTCCTCCTGACTCCAGGGCCGGTGCTCCATTCACTGTGCCACCTAGCCGTTCCTCTCCCTGTCTTAGCGCTTTACAATCTGGTTTCTTACCTCCTCATTCCATTGAAACTGCTCTCTTCAAAGTTGCCAGTGATCTTTTAATCACCAAATCCAATGGCCTTTTCTCAATTCTCTTTCTCCTGGGCTCTCTGCAGTCTTTAACAACTGTTAATCATCCTCTTCCTGACTATCTCCTCCCTCTAGGTTTTTAGGATACCACTATCTCCTGGTTCTCCTCCTCCCTCTCAGACCACTCCTTCTCAGTCTCCATTGCTAGATCCCCCTCCAGGTCATACTCTCAAACACAGTATCCACTGAGTGGGGTGTCCACTGGAATCCAGAGGGTGTCTCATAGGCTTCTGTCCTGGGTCCTCTTTTCCCTCTATACTGCTTCACTTGCTGATCTTACCAGCTCTCATAGATTCATTAACCGTCTCTATGCTGATGATTCTCAGATCCACCTATCTGAACCTAACCTTTCTCCTGACCTCCATTCTCACATCTCCAACTGCCTTTCAGACATGAAGTCTGAACTGGATGTCCAGTAGATATCATAAACTCAACATGTATGAAACAGAACTCTATCTTTCCCCCAAAACCCTCCCACTCTCCTACCTTCCCTATTACTGTAGAGGGCACTACAGTCTTCCCAGACCCTCAGGCTGAAAACCTTGGAGTTGTCTTCAACTGCTTACTGTCTTCCCTCTCACCCCATCATCTGGTGGATCTGGTGCTAAGGCCTTTCATTCACCTTTGTAACATATTTCAAATTTGCCTCCTCTTTTCTGATACTGTCATCTCCTTATTCCTAGACTATTGCAATAGACTGATGGTGAATCTGTCTGCCTCAAGTCTCTCCCCATTCCAATACATCCAGTTGGCCACTGAAGTGCTTTTTCTAAAATGAAGATCAAACCATGTTACTCCCATACTCAATAAAATCCAGGGGCTCCCTATCACTTCCAGGGTTATATAAAAACTCCTCTGCTTGTCATTCAAAACCCTTTATAACCAAGCCTTCTACCTTTTCTGCCTCCTTACACCCACTCTCTGCCATATATTCTTGGATCAGGAACACTAGCATCCTTGCTGTCCCAAGAACAAGACATTTTGTCTATTGGCTCTGGGCATTTTCTCTGGCTGTCCCCCATGCCTGGAATGCTCTCCCTCCTCATCTCTGCCTCCTGGCTTCCCTGGCTTCCTTCATATCCCAGCTCAAATACCACCTTCTACAGGAAGCCTTTCCCAATCCCTCTTAATTCTAGTCCCTTCCCTCTGTTAATTATTTCTTATTTATCTTCTGTGTAGCTTGTTTGTATGTATTTCTTTGCTTGTTGTTTTTCCTAGTCTCCCCATTAGATTATGAACTTTTTGAGGGCAGGGACTGTCTTTTGCCTCTTTATATCTCCAGTACTTAGCACAGGGCCTGGCACAGAGTGGGTGCTTAAGAAATGTTTACTGGCTGACTGCTACCAAAGAAAAATAATAGACCATATAAAGATAAATTCAAGTTTAGACTATTGTTTCTATGAAAATAGAATGGATTTTTCTTTATGCAATTTACCTATGTTGTGCTTATGTCTAACAAGTGTTTCCACTTAAAACAAAACAAAACAAAACCAGAAATTATAAAAATATTTAAATATGAAAAACCAACAGGAGGCACAGTGCCCAGGAGATTAATCATAGGTCATACTTACATGGACTCTCACATGAGACAAACCATGGAAACCTCAAGAAATTTCAATTTCTACAACCTAATTTTTTGGACTGTGGTCAGGCTGGCTGCAATATTCGTCTCTGCCTGGTTGCCAACCCACAATCCTCCGTTTAAGGCTTCCTGGTGCCCAAAAGCGGTGCCTTTCTCATTCCTGGAGTAGGACCGCCCCCTAGTGGCCAGTGGAGGCTCTAACTCCACTGATAGCTCCTTGTACTAGTGAAGTCCAAGGTCTTTTTCAGTACTAAATTTGTCTTACTTAGTGTGCGCATGTAGGGCCTCTAACACCAGAACTCATGGTGTAAAACCAAAGAAAACACCCAGATGGTTCTTTCTGTTTCTTCCATGAAGATCTTCTCATTGGACTTTTGGAGGAAATTAAGGTAGGAAGGGAACGAAGGAGGTGAGCTTTCCAGAATGGTGATTGGCAAGTTTAGGAGGCTCCCGAAGTCTAATCTTCAAGCACTGAGAAACTGAGGCATAGTGGATCCCCTTTGCTGGTGGTAGGAAGGCTTGGTTTATCTATTCTTCCATGAGAGAAGGCTGGAGTGGGCAGTAAGAAACAAGGAGACATTTTTCTTTTCTTTTCCTAGTCTCCCCAAAGTCCCGTGTTTGTAAAGAGGTCCTGATTCCGTCATATGGCTGGACTCTTTGCTAATTCAACCCAGATTTGTCTTCAGTCCAGTCATAAGAATGGTGGCCTTGGCATCTTAAAAAAAAAGTATGACAAACAGCATCAAAACACCAAAATAAAAATACTTTAGCTAGCTAATAATAGTAAAACTAACTCTATGCCCTCTTCTAGTCTCATCTACTTATCTACAGATGAAATATTTTAAAATAAGTTTATACTGATGTCATTTGTCTTTATGACACCATCATTTATTCCTCAGAGAGCCATGCCTAAAAAAAATATATTTAAAAACAACAACAAAAGAAGAAAAAAAACCCAAGAGAATAAGAACTGGTTAACAGATCAAAACAGTCTGAAAATAAGTGCAATGCCTTAGACTTGTAGGCCTCCCACTTCTGCAAAGGGGTGGTGTCTTTTCCTATCTCTTCTTTGGAACCATGTTTGTTCTTTCTCATTTTGTAACATCCCCCTTTGATTTTTTTTCTTTTTTCTTTTGGCAGTTGTTCTTTTTACTTTGTCCTAGTCACTGCATATATTATAATATGTGTATATAATAGTGTGTGTATATAATATATTATATTGTATATTACTTTTGTTGTTCAGTTGTGACTGACTCTTTGTGACTCATTTGGGGTTTTTGTGGCAAAGATACTGGAGTAGTTCGCTGTTTTCTTCTCCAGCTCATTTTACAGATAATGAAATTGAGGCAAACAGGATTAAGTGACTTGCCCAGGGTCACATAGCTAGTGTCTGAGGCTGGATTTGAACTCAGGTCTTCCAGACTCCAGACTCTATCCACTGTACTACCTAGCTGCTCCTACTGCTTACTTTAATCTGCCTCAGTTCATAGAGCTTTCTTTCCATTCTTCTCTGTAGTTATCATATTCATCATTTCTTATGGCACAGTAATATTCCATTACATTCATGCCTTACAATTTGCATAAAGTGCTTTTGTGTGCCACTCTCCTACCTTCTTCACATTATATTATTTCATTGGTTTTCCCATATTTACTTGTATTCTTCATATTTATTATTTTAGTGGTGGAATAGTACTGAATTCTAATTACACTGAAATACTTACGTTTATTTAGCTATTCCCTCACTATTTGACAAAGATTGTTTTTCTTATTATAAGTTACATACGTGTGTGCATGTGAGTATACATACATATATACACATATATGTATACACACACACCCCAACATAGATACAATCTCCCAGAGTTGCCTAGAGCATCAAGAAGCTATGACTTATTCAGGGTCACTCAGTCAGTATGGGTCAGAGGCAGGACTTGAACACAGTTCTGACTCTAAAAACACCACCCAATGCTGCACCTCATTTACAAATTGTGTAGGAAATAGATTCATAAATACAAGCTCACTGGCGGAGGGGGAGGAGGGAAGGCATTAGCATCTAGAAAGGTTCAAGAAGGCCTCTTGTAGAAGAAAACATGAGCTGAGCTCTGCATGACTTACTCTGTGCCTAGGACTGTGCTAGATGCTGAGATAAACGGGAAAAAAATACTTCCTACCTTGTAAGAGATCAAGGGAATCACACTTACAGAAATAAGTAATGATAAAATATCTTTTCTTTTTCATTAAATTATCTATTTTTAGTTTTCAACATTCACTTCCATAAGTTTTAAATTTTCTCCCCCTCCCTCCTAACTTTTTCCCCAAGATGACTTACAATCTGATATGGGCTCTACACATATATTCCTATTAAACACATTTTCACATTAGACATGTTGCATAGAAGAATTATAACAAATGGGAAAAAGCATGAGAAAAAACACAATAAAACAGGACAAAAAAGAAAATAGTCTGCTTCATTCTGCATTCTGACTACATAGTTCTTTCTCTGGATATGGATGGCATTTTCCATCATGTGTCCTTTGTAAATATTTTAGGTCCTTGCATTTCTAAGAAGGGCTAAGTCTATCAAAATTAGTCTTCTCACACTGTGGCCGTTACTGTGTACAATGTTCTCTTGGTTCTGCTCCCCTCACTCAGCATCAGTTCACAAAAGTCTTTCCAGATTTCTCTGAAATTCAATTGTTCATCATTTCTTATAGCACAATAGCATTCCTTTACATTCATATACCACAACTTGTTTAGCCATTTCCCAATCGATGGGCATCCCCTCAATTTCCAATTCTTGGCCACCACAAAAAGAGCTGCTATAAATATTTTTGTACATACCGGTCCTTTTCCCACTTGTATGATCTATTTGGGATATAACCCTAGAAGTGGTATTGCTGGGTCAAAGGGTATGCACATGAAAATATCTTTTCAATACAAAGTAATTTCAAGGGCAAGCAGGAAAGGCCTTTTGTGGAAGGCAGTGCTTGAGCTGAGCCTTGAAGGGAACTAGGAATTCAAGAGACAGAGGAGGAAGAACACTTCAGGAAGAGGAGTCAGTTTGTAGAAAGGTGCTGGTGTTTTATATAGGGAGCAGTAAGCTGTCACGTTGGCTAGAATGATCATAGGACATGTAAGCAATGTATAATAAAAATGGAAAAACAGGCTCAAACCACATCATGAAGATTTTTAGATGATATTTGGAGGATTTTGTATTTTACCCTAGCAGTCATAGGGAGTCATGGTTGCTCCTTGAGCAGGGGAGTGACAAGATCAGACCTGTCTTTCAGGTTTATCAATCTGGCAGCTGTGTGAAGAGGAGAGAGACCAGTTGTAGGATGCTATGTAACAGTCTGGGTGAGAAGTGATGAAGGCCAGAATTAGGGTGGTTGTGGTGTGAGGGGAGAGAAGGGGATGGATGCAAGAAATACAGAGACAGATTTGACAAGACTTGAAACTGATTAAATATAGGGGTTGGGTGAGAGTCAAAAGTGGAGGAGGGAGTAAGTCTGGAAGAATGGTGGTGCCCTCAACAGAAATAGGGAAAGCCATGTCTTCTGTTGGTAGCATTCTGGGATAGAAGATTCTGGTATCTTGTAGTCTCTGTCCTTGCCTCATCAGAGGACCTGAAAGGAGGTAAATCCAGTCCAACCAGATCAACATTATAGCTCTTAATGCCATTTCGGCTCATTTCTTCATTCAGCAAAGTTGCCTGAGATGCCTAGCCCCAGCTCTGACATTTCTTGTGGTCAGTGGAGAGGCTACCCATTTTGTAGCTAGGATTAAAGGGGCCATCCCTTGACTCACTTCTTAAAGAAGCCTATTCACTGAGTGGGCATTACCTCACTCAAAGTGAGAACCTGAAAAGATTTTGGCTTAAAAGGGCCAGGGTCTCCCCATTACATCCTGGGCCATCTTCAGTTGTCCTGATTGATATCTGGTCACTGGACCCAGATGGCCCTGGAGGAGAAAGTGAGGCTGGTGACCTTGCACAGCCCTCCCTCCCTCAAATCAAAGTCAACTCCAAGTCCTGTCATCCTCTCCCTGATGTCATGGTACTCTTTTGAAAGGACAATACACAACAACACTAGTGTTAAGTAGCTAAATTATACCTAAACATTTATTTATGCCTAAGGGTATTTATTTATACCTAAGGGTAATTTCTTGTAGCTGGAGCTAAGATATGTGTCCCACTTTTCCCTTTTGAAGCCTTTGGGGGTTCTGAGTTTATCTCTGCTTTATTTTGGCTCACTCAGATAAGAAATCAAGAGAATAAATTAAAATTTTATTATAATTTTTTTTAAAGCAGTATATACTTTTCCCTGCCAACCCGTCAGGGGACGTGACATTCTGGATGTACTCTCTCTCATGACCAGAGCCTTGTCTTGAGGGAAATAGCTGGGTCACAGGACAGAGCCAGTAGCTTTGCTGAGGCTACATGAGTTGAAACAGAATCTGAAGAGAGAATAAAGGAGAAGGTTAAGACAAAGAATAAGGGGAAGAGAGGAAGAAGAAGGGGAGATGGAAGAGCAAAGGGAGAGATGAAAGGGAGCTCAGAGATCATTTCATTCAACCACATCACCTTGTATATGGGGAAATCTAAACCCAGAGATAGGAAAGACTTTCTCCTAAGAACCATCCTCTTTAAAACTACTCTGTTTCTATCAAAGGCAACACCATTCTTCTAATCTCCCAGGTTCATAACATTATACTGGACCAGGGATAGGGAACCTGTGGCCTCCTAAATCCTTAAGTGTGACCTTTTGACTGAATCCAATTTAAAAATTTAAGGACTTAAGGATTTTGAAGACCACATGTGGCCTTAAGGCTGCAGGTTCCCCACCCCTGTACTAGACTTCTCACTCTCTCTGACCGGAATATCCAATTGGTTGCCAAATCCTGCTGTTTCTACCTACATAACACCCTGTAATGCCAAGCAAAGGCAACTTCCAAGGTTCAGATTACCAGCATAGCAAAC
The DNA here is from genome assembly GCA_028646575.1 of Pseudocheirus occidentalis. Lineage (NCBI taxonomy): Eukaryota > Metazoa > Chordata > Mammalia > Diprotodontia > Pseudocheiridae > Pseudocheirus > Pseudocheirus occidentalis. Next base: position 114,061,231 of record CM053595.1, on the reverse strand, counting down.
CCCATTTATTCAGCAAACATTCACAGAACAGAGAAACTCGAAATACAGTGTAACTCATTCATTTAGCAAGTAAGTTCTCAATTCAATTGCAAAGTACCAAGGTCCAAGTATCCCACCCCTGGATCAGTAGTCAAAGTAGCCCACTCCTGGGCAGTACATTCATTTACTCTCTTCTCAAATGGAGAATAGTTTCCAATCATAAACAAAGTACATTCATTTAGTTGCTCACAGTCCAAAGATTTCATACCCCTGGACACTAGTGAATTACAATACTATCCATTAACAGCAAGCACTTTTTCAAAAGGGGCAGGAGAGCACAAAAGGCCATCCACCCTTAAGCCACAACAAGGTTAAGATATCATCCCAGTATTGAAAACCCAAGGAGAGATCCTGTCTTCATCTTGACCAAGGCAAGTACTCAGCAGTCCAGGTTCCTGGTGAGGCAAAGCCTAACAAAGCCACAACACATATTGGCAGTGTCCTCATCAAGTCACTCTTTGCCTGTAGAACAGTCCCAGAATCTCTGAAAACATCAGCAAGACCCTCTTCCAAGATTTCTGTAAACATACAACAGGAAAATCCTCCTTCAGGGCTTCTGAACCAACAGCGAGGTTCCAGGACCTCTACAACAGCAGCACTGTCCTTCACCAGCAGGTGAATCTGGCAAAACAACATCAAAACAGACAGGCAAAATACCAGCATCACAGCCATGCCTCCTCAGTTCTCAGAGGCTCTGGGTGGCAGTTCTCAAAAGTCCTGGGCAGCTCCAACTGGCCCTCAGCAGTCTTTCTCTCAACAACTCAGGTTCCATGATACTGGATACTGCTCTCCAAAAGTCCCTCTGGCCTTCTTTTGGCTTGGGCCTCTCTTCCAATTCATGGCTCCTCCCAGTTCAGCCCTCTCTCTTCATGTCAACAAGTCCATCCCACAAGTGGGATTCATAAGCACTGGGTTTTAACACTTAACCCCAAAACCAAGCCAATACTGGGGCATCTCCAAATTCCATTACCATTACATACCCCCAATCTCCTATTATTTGATTCAATTAAATAAGCATTTATAGAGCATTTTCTATTAAAAAAAGATGAAAAATGACACAATCTCTGCTTTCAAAAATGTACCACCTGTAAGAAGCAATTTCCAGTTTTCCTTAATCTTAGTGCCTTTCTTCTGGGGTTACCCCTAATTTTTCCTGTCTATATCTTGCTTGAACATTTTGTTGTCATTCAGTTCAGAGTCTTCATGACCCCATTTGGGGTTTTCTTGGCAAAGATACTGGAGTAGTTTCCTTCTCCAACTCATTTTACAGATGAGGAAACTGAGGCAAACAGGGTTAAGTGACTTGCCCAGGGTCACAGAGTATCTAAGGTCAGATGACTCTTTCTGACTCCAGGCTGCCTTTGTTTGTACATAGTTGCATGAGTGTTTTCTCCCCATTAGACTCCTTGGAGAGCAGGGTCTAGCTTTTGCTTTTTTATATCTCCAGGGCTTCGTACACTGCCTGGAATATAGCAAGAACTTAATAAACTGACTGACTGACCCAAGGAATTTATCATCTTATCCTCAGGCTAAAATACCCATATAAATAAGTATGATGCAAGGTTGGGTATGAGGGAACAAAAGTCAGAAAAAAAGAGTTTCCACCAGAGAGAGACTTTGTTGAAAAGGAAATAGCTGAGCCAGATATGCCTGACTTCTCCATACTTGTAGCCACTTACACCCCTTAAAGAACCAGGGCCTATCCATTCTCTCTGCGCCCTCCCTCATGTCCTCGGACCACCATTTATGATTCCAAAGACTCTATGGTGGGCTCTAGCCTCTACTTTCCCACTGACTTGCTGTGTGTGATGATTTAACCTAGTTCATCTTGTTTGTACATGGCTGTTTACATGGTGTCTCCTTCAGGGTATGGAATCTCTTGATTTTCTTTAAATTCCCAGTGCTCAATACAGTACCCGGAACATGGTAGGAGCTTAATAAATTTTAGTTGCTAGTTTACATAACTTAAGTCTTTTTTTATTTTTGGAGGGCAATTGGGGTTAAGTGACTTGCCCAAGGTCACGTGGCTAGTAAGTGTTAAATGTCTGAGGTCGGATTTGAACTCAGGTCCTACTGACTCCATGGTTGGTGCCCCCAGTGCCACCACCTGGTTGCCCTGTCACTTAAAGTTTTTGAGCCTCAGTTTCTTCATTTTAATATTACCATTGGTCCTACTAGAAGTGATGGGAGGGTCAAAAGAGATCATGGATGTGAAGGAACTTTGAAAAATATCTGGGGGCAGCTAGGTGGTATAGTAGATAACACTTGGGAACTGGAATCAGGAGGACCTGAATTCAAATTCAGCCTCAGGCACTTGACACTTAATAGCTATTATGACCCTGGGTAAGTCACTTAACCCCATTGCTTCCCTAAAAATAAATAAAGATGTCATTTAAAAAAAATCTTTACATATAGATCTGGGATGATGACTCACTTAGTTCAGGGTTTGCAACAGGGATAACATGTGTTGCATTAAGAAAGCACCTGCCTTTGCTAATTTGGGAGAGCTAAGGAAGACCTTGGCAGCAGGGCTTTCACCCATCTGTAGGCTCTTCTAGAACTAGTCTTCGAAAAGTTTGTTTTTTTCTTTCCTGATATTCTCCTACATTTCTGTCCTACTGGACACTGGGCTAACCCTATTTGTGCTTGGGCCAGAGCATCTTCGGAAAGTCTATGAACTCTGGTCTTTTTTGCTCTCATGGGAAAATACAAAATGCAAATCCCCCTTCTCCTTTTCTCCACCCCCCTCAAAGTCAAAACTCTAAGGCAGAGTTTTCTAAACTCTGGGGTTGCCCCCCCTCCTGTTGGTGAAACATGAGACTCTGTGCATATGTGTGTGTGTGAGAGAAAGAGA
>CM053595.1:114024877-114058238 GCA_028646575.1 Pseudocheirus occidentalis | reverse complement strand
TTTCTAAAATCATCCAAATAGTCCATAAAGCAAATCACATCCCTTTAGGCGAAGGTGGGAAGGAAAGAGGAGAGTGTCTTACAGTGCTGAGCAGCAACAAAGGCTCCATTGCCAGTCCTAGTGATCACAGAGCAGTGACCTAAGTCCTTGCCATGAATTGCCAGCTGGATAGAGAAGTGCAGCCTCCCAGCCCACAAGGGAGAAAGCACAGCTTGCCCAAAACCTGTTCCCCTTCCCCAGCTCTCTCACTCTGCCCCCAGAAGCATGTGGTCAGTGTGGGGAGAAAGCTCACACATGGTGTCCAAAGCATGTAGCTGCCCAGGAATGTAGTAGACTAATTATTCAATGCAGGACGCATAAAAATGTTTGACTCGGCTTGGTTTTGGTGTGTGTTGAATCTCAGTTCAGGAACGGTTTGACATCATTTGATGTAGGCTCATGTTACAGAAAAATTGTGTCATCACACAACTTAAATATGAAGTGTGTAAAGATAAACAATTGTATGGAAGTATCATAAGAGCTACTCTATTTCTCAATGTCATTCACTTTTGTTCACTGTATAATAAACCTTTCCAAAAAAACCTCAACTTTTAACAAACTAAAATAGTTCCAGAGCAATTATAGATAATGATTTGCTGTTTTTAAAAATTAAATTCAAGTTTAAATGTCAATTTTATTGTCTCTGATTTTTTTGGAGGGGGGAAAACAGGGCAATTGGGGTTAAGTGACTTGCCCAAGGTCACATAGCTAGTTAAGTGTCTGAGGTCACATTTGAACTCAGGTCCCCCTGACTCCAGGGCTGGTGCTCTATTCACTGAGTCACTTAACTGCCCCCAGATTTTTTTTCAAGGCAAATAACATCCCTTTAGTTTAGATACATATATAACTGGTTTGAAGAGAAAATCTGCTAGTCATCAAAATTGTAAAAAAAATGAAAAAAGAGAAATAATGTAGCAGAATCACAAAAAAGCACAAAGTAAAAAAGCTCCAATCCGGAAAACATAGTCCACTTGATTTATCACTGGTTTTCACAACCACTGTTATTTGTGAAGAGTAAAGACTGCCATTTTCTTTGCAGAACTCTGCTTTAGCTGCAGCTAGCACGAAGTCTGTTTAGATGAAAATAGCATCTTGAAGACTTATGTGCAGAATACATTGGCAAGACAGGTACATTTGTCCAGAAAAAACAAATAAGTGCACTTAATCATCAGCAACCTACTTTCTCAAAAATCATATAGGTGACATTAAAAGAAATTCTCACATCATATAAGGCTACTTACAGAAAACCTCTTTCAAAACGAGAAACTGTGCTGCCCACAGCTGCCGATATGATCAAAACAATGTTTCTCAAATCACACGCAAAGCTGCTTTGAATGGCCCACTTGCAAATGATACAGTGGAAAAGATAGCTCTCTGTATATTTGAAGACCTTTGCAATTAGCTCACGGAAAAGCTAAAATTTTCTTATTTGTTACAAGTGGATAAAACAACAGATTCAGTTAAAGATGCTCATTTTTTAACATATATTTGACATGTTGCAACTGTAATTGTGAACATCTGTTACTATGCAAACCTGTTGATGGCAATACCACACCAAGAGAATTTTTAAAAATATAATTGTCCACGTCCAGACAAAGAATTGATGGCCTCTGACAGCAGACTGAAGCATACTATTTTCACTTTATTTTTGTGTGTGTTTTTTTCCTTTTGGTCTGTTTCTTTTTTCACAACTGTGACTAATACGGAAATATGTTTGATATGATTGCACATGCATAACCTATATCAAATTGCCTCCCATTTTAGGAAGAGGGAAGGGAGGAAGGGAGAAAAATTTGGAACTCAAAATTTTGTGAAACTGAATGCTAAAAATTCTCTTTACATATAATTGGAAAAAATAAAATACCGTAAAAATAAATTTGTATATAGTATGAAAAAGTATAATTGATTTTCAAAAAATGAAAAGAATATTACTTTGGAGAACTGTATTGCACTGCTTATTGACAATTCAGTCCAAGTCAGGACAAATGGAAGATCTACAAGCAGTAGTTTAAAATGTGGCCCCCTCATGCAATGTGCTACATGCTTCACAGAGAATCATTAAATCAAGAAAAATGAGTGAGAAGCTACATATAGTTTTTCAAGTTGTTGCAAAAGTAATCAATTTTATCCAAACCCATTAAAATGAAGAATGAAGACTTTGAAAAATGTATAAGGGTAGGGGGACAGAACATAGAATACTTCTATATGATTGTGAAATATACTTTTCTTGTACTAAAATATTTCAAATGGTATTTGAACTAAAAACAGAAGCTCTAACTTTAAGGCATAATAAGGAAGATAAATCAAATTGATGTTATAGTAAAAAAAAAATTCCTCCTACAATTTGTGTATTTTCTGGACTTAAAAAATTAAGTCTTCTAAATAAATCAGTGCAAAGTCCTCAACTTAATACTCTGATCCAGAATTATAAAAATACCTGCTTTGTAAATGAAATGAAAGTTAAAACCTGCTAATCGATTAACTAATTTAGTCAGTCTTCTGTAGGCATTCTCATTTTATTTTCAAGACTTGTGGGTTTCTAAATATGAATGCTAAAGAACTTAATGACCATGAGTAAATAGGGGGAAAAAAAACCCCACATGTTGGTGCTATATGAATGAGAATAGTTAACAGATTTGTTCTCTGATAGAGGGTGAAAATTTGAGCCGGAGCTACTGATTAAGCAGTGTATGCCAATTGACCAACAAAGCTTACATTTTGGCTATGGGTGAATGCAGCAAGTGAAATATGAAATGACTCAAAAAACAAAGGTTGGAACTTCTGAGCAAATCAATTTATTAAGCAATGCATGCCAATTACTCAACAAATAGGGACCAGTAGCTTTCCTCAGCTACGGCACATGAATTCAAAAGTTTATTTAACAAAGTGATACAAATTTTAATACCATTTATAATACGTCATTTGTACAAGATAGGGTTTTCTGTTCTACTTGTTATAAAAACAAAACATTGATCTTAGTTAATGGTTGAAAACGAATTGCATATAGCAATATGATTGAGACCATTTTTGGAGAACCTTTGTGGCAAGAAGCAAGCCCTACATCTGCTCGGCCCTATGCTAGTCAATTCTTTGAGGTTTTGTCTCTTAGATGAAGAGGAACTTTCAGAGAAATACCTCAGCCACCCCTCCCTCTCCCCTTTTATTCTCCTGCTACTCCATGCTTAGACAAACAGCTGAAAATGTAGCCACAGGTTATCTGGACTCAGACATCTGTGAGCTCGCTCCCCTGGGGCCTCTGAAGCAACAGTCCCCCTCCCCTGCCCGTGTTTATCCAGTAAAGAGAGTGGGAGGCTGGACAGTCCCAGCTTCATTTTTCCATCCTGTTTTTGCCAGCTGTGGTGGAGGTGTTAGGGGAGGCAGCATTCCAGCTGTTATCTGGGCCAGCCTGAGGAGGGTGGAAGAGGGGCAAGACAAGGATAGCATCCATCCTCAGTGGGGACTTCAAAGCATCTTACAGACCGCTTCCTCCCATTGTTTATCTTCCTACTTTATGGCCACCTTCATTCACTACAGGATCCCGCTCCCACCAACCTCAAAGTTGTTTCAAAATGCCCAGACCTAGGCACTTGGGGACTGTGCCTCAGGAAAGTGCTGGGCGTGGGGGTCGATGGGAAACTAGAATCTATTAAGTACCTACAATGGGCCAAGCACTGGTAAGCACCTCATAAATATTACCTCATTTGATCCTTATAACAACGGGCCAAGGTAGGTTCTGTTATTGTTCCATTTTATTTTTGAGGAAACTGAGGAAAACACAGGTTAAGTGACTTGCCCAGGGTCTCAGAGCTAGTAAATGTCTGAGGCTGAATTTGAACTCAGGTCTTTCTGACTCCAGACCTAGTGTTCCTTCCACTGTGCCCCCGCCCCCGGCTATCGTTGACCCCACAGCAAGTCCTAGTACCCCCTCCCCCTGCAAAATCAGCCCCGGAAGGTTACTTTCTCCCCAGGGAATCATTTCATTGAGGGTTTTTTTTCCCCTCTTGGCAGAGGTGCCAAGCATAGTAGGACAGGAAGGACAGGCACAATAACTAATAACACTAAATATTGGTACTAATAGCTAACATCTATTACATGCTTAAGGTTGGCAGCACACTTTATCTTACTTAATCCTTACAACACCCTGTCAGGAAGATGCCATCATCCTCATTTTTACAAATAAGAAGTTAACTTACCAGGGGCGGCTAGGTGACACAGTGAGTTGACCACTGGCCCTGGAGTCAGGAGGACCTGAGTTCAAATTCATCATCAGACACTTGACACACGTACTAGCCGTGTGACTTTGGGCAGGTCACATAACCCCAATTGCCCTCAGAAAAGAAAAAAAAAAGAAGTTAACTTACCCAGGATCACACAACTGGTAAGTATCTGGGATGGAATTCAAACTCAAGTCTTCCAAAAATACTGGCCTTGCAGTATGAAAATTGGAGTCATGGAATCTGAGTTTGAATCTTAGTTCTGCTACTTATCATCTGTGTGTACTCGGGAAGGTCACCTAACCTCTCTGGGCCTCAGTTTCCTCATCTGTAAAAAGAAAGGGTTGGACCAGATGACTTCTAATGTTTCCTTCCAGTTCTAAATCTACGCTGCTATGCTTCTGTCCTTGCTGAATGGCTCTGAAGTCTTCCCTGAAGCCCTAAAATCTCACCAAAGAAGAGCTCCTGGGGAATGCTTCTATCCCACCCATGTTCCCTGCTCTTAGAAGTCCCCTGTCTTGTGTTTTCTCAGTTCCAGTACAGCTTGCTCTGCCCAAGGGGATGATAACTCAGCAACCTTACAGAATCATAACGTCAAACTAGGAGGGGCTTGGGAGGGATCGTAGAACCCAGAATGTCAGAGCTGGGAGGGGCTTTAGAACCCAGAATGTCAGAGCTGGGAGGGGCCTTAGAACCCAGAATGTCAGAGATGGGAGGGGCCTTAGAACCCAGAATGTCAGAGGTGGAAAGAGTTATAGAATACAGAATTTCATATCTGAAAGAGTCCTTATATATCATGTTGTTCAAACCTCTCACATGACAATCAGGACTTTGGTAGGTGGAAATGAGTAAGTTATTCCAGAATACATTGGGAGCAAAGACTTGGAGGTAGGAAAATGAAAGGGGAGGTGCAGTGATGTGTGTGTGTATGTGTGTGTGTGTGTGTGTGTTCTGGGAATGGTAAACAGTTCAGTTTGATTGGAGTGTGGGGTGTGTGAAATGGAGCAGTAGGAAATAAGACTGGAGAGGTAGGGTTATGCCAAGTTAAAGAGGGATGCCAGACTAAGAATCTCACGCATGTGCCTAGGGTCCAGGGGCACTGCTTGCTTTCATCGTTATTTCCTTCAACCTTCTCATCCAGACTTACACTTGTGGGAATCACTTCCTTCTCTCAAAGCTGTCACATACTCATTTGTTTCCTCACACAACAGAGTTTCCCCTCCAAAAGGTAAGCTGCATGGAGAAGAAAGGAAACATGTCAGGGGAGCATCTTGTGATTTATTTATAGGAAAAAAAAAGGGTTCTTTAGTTAGGATAGCTCACCAAAAAATGTCTGCTTCTAAAAACTGTTTGTTCTCCATCTTGCTTTGCCCCATGAACTGTTCATAGAAAAATGAAGGATCCAAGCCACTATTTCCTCTTCCTCTTGAGCCCTGACCCTATGGGGTATGTGTATGGTGTCCTCTTTCTCTTTCTCAACTACACATCAATGGATGGAGTAAAGGGCCCCTGTACCTATCTGAGATGGCTGCTGGGCTAAAGGTCTTGGTAATTTTTGGGAAAAGATGCAAGCCATTGCCTTTTCCTTTGATTATTTCAAGTTGCGAACACTGAGAAGGGAGAAAGCCTCTATACAAGGTATAGCAGCCTACTTAAGTGGTTAGAGGATGGTACGAATGATGACAAGGTATATTTCTACTGGAATTGGTCATTTTTGCTCTGCTTCCTAGCTTTCTCATAACTCAACCCTGACCACCAACTGATTCCTATTCTCAAACACAAACTGACCCAACCCTGGCCCTCAACTGAGCTTTTAATATCAGCTACACAAAGAACTGGAAATTAAAGGGGTCCCTGTAAACAGGAGAATGGTTAAAAAAATTTATGGTCTATGACTGCAGTGGAATACTATGGAAATGATGAAAGGAATGGTTTCTGAGAAACCTGGGAAGACTCCTATGAACTGATACAGAGGGAAGTAAGCAGCATCAAGAAGATGATTTATACAATAACGTAAAGACAAACAACTTTGAAAGACTTAAGAACACTTAACAATACAACAAATAATAATTCTGGAGATTCTACTAACCTGACAAAGAGCTGATGTATTCAGTGTGTGGAATGACACACAATTTTTGGACGTGACCCAATGAAGGAATTTGTTTTTCTTGACTATTTGACAGGTTTGTTACAGAGTTGTTGTTGTTGTTGTTGTTGTTGTTGTTGTTTCTTTCCTTCCCAATGGTTGAAGGAAGTAGGAGAGAAAAAATCCATTTTTGTTCATTGAAAATAAAATTTAATAAAAAAAGACCCTCAACCACAGTTTGAGTCCTGAACCCATTTGTTCATCTTACAATGTTTATCACTAATACCAAGAAGTATTAGATAGAAGTGTGGATGGTTCAGTATAGACTCACTTCATCTCACCCTTCTAATGCTACAGAGACAATTTAATACTGCTTCCTTCACCCCTGTCCATACACCCAGCTAAGATTTATAGAGCATTTTAATGTTTATAAAAGCTTTACAGATATCTCACTTGAGCTTCATGTCAACCCTGTGAAGCATTGCAAGTACTATTATTTCGGTTTTACAGAGGAAATTAAGACTCAGAGAGTTGACTTGCCCATGGTCACAAGCCTGCTAAGAATTAGACACAGTGGTTCTCAACCTGTGATTATGTTCAATTTAGAACAATGAAAATATATCCTGCATATCAGATAGATTCATAACAGTAGCAAAATTACAGTTATGATGTAGGAACAAAAATAATTTTATGGTTGGGAGTCACCACAACATGAGGAACTGTATTAAAAGGTTGCGGCATTAGGAAGGTTGAGAACCACTGAATTAGAGGAAGAGGTTCAAACCGGGGCTTTCCTGAATCCAGGCCTACCATTCTATCCATAGCTGCCCTTCTGATACACACCACGTATTTCTTCAACACAGGAGCCTTCTGTAGGCACTGGACTGCCCCTACAGACCTCTCTGTGGCGAAATGTTGGCAGGAAGGAACCTCCTTAGGGATGAAGACCTTATTTAGAAACCTTTCTTTGTTTCTAAACAGGAAGAATTGGGCTCAGCCGAGACATTTCCCCTACCTCAGAACAGCACCATTTCTAGATTATTTTGGCAGAAGCAAGAATATTAAATCTCCCTCTCTCCGTCTCTCCCCTGTCCCGATTCTAATGACATGGGGTGCCTGGGATAGTAAACAGACTTTTTTTCATGTTTTTCTGTGCCCTTCAACTTTGTGCACCTGAGGAAAGTGGTTTATTTGTCTCATTCTTATTACAACTCTGCCTCAAAGACTAGAGTTTGAGATCTGGTTCCTTAGAGTTGAACACAATAGTCTTCACTTGGTAAGGAACTTTCTGTTTAGTGATCAAGGTATCCCTAAAAGACTTTTGAGGCAGCTAGGTGGCGCAGCAGATAGAGAACTGGGAGTCAGGAAGACTCACCTTCCTGAGTTCAAATCTAGCCTCAGACACTTACTCCTCTATAACCCTGGGCAAGTCACTTAATTCTGTTTGCCTCAGTTTCCTCATCTGAAAGATGAGATGGAGAAGGAAATGGCAAACCACTCCAGTATCTGTGCCAAGAAAACCTCAAATGGGGCCACAAAGAGTTATGCATGACTGAAACAACCAATGGGTCTTTGTTTTAGAAGAGGACCAATGACATCACAGGGCAATGTCTTAACGTGCACGTGAATTGCATTAAGTAAGTCAAGATGAATGGCTTTGGTCCGGGATACAGTGGATGACCTTGGCATCTTATCAAGCTTTAAGCTCCCCACAGTGCCTGCTTCAGTGGCCTTTGTGGCATTGGGAACAAACTGTTCTCATCCATCTATTCTGCCAGGGGTAGTCTTCACATGCTTGGGGTAGACATCCCCCTAATTCATCTACAGATTTGAGGTCTGTTGGTTACCCTTAACCTAGTTTAGCCTGTCTGGGTGCAGTCACTTTGCACACTACAGCTTCCTAGGGCCACGGGTGAGAGCTGGGTGAAAGGTGGACACCTTCCAGCATCCCTGAAAAGGCTTGACAAGCCCTCATACCAAAGTTCTAGCTTTCCCTGAACACCTCATACAACAACAAAGAAGAGGAGGTGTGGACACATATTATGACCAAGAACATAAGGCAGAGTACGCTAAAGGCCTAAGAGAAGCACACAAGGTCTGGGAACACAGAAGAGGGAGAGCACCATGATATCGGATACAAAGAGTCCTGGCTGTGGTTAGACAACCTGACTTACTTCTGGCAATAATGTGTTGTCAAGAGCTTTGCAAATCTAAAAGTGCTATAAAGCATTAGTTATCATCCTCACTCTCCTTGTTATTGCTGTTATTAATCATTATCATTATTACCTTGTGACCTGGAATAATTCACATAAGCCGAGGGCTCACCTACAAAATGAGGGGATTGGACTGGATGATCTCCAGAGGTAGCTGGCCTCAGGCACAGAGTGCAGAACATAGATTCTGGAAGACCTGAGTTCAAATACCACCCCAGACACTAGCAGTTTTACCCTGGGCAAATTATTTAACCTCTGTGGCCTTGGTTTTGCTATCTGTAAAATGGGAATAATAATAGCAACTACATCACAGGGTTGTTGCAGAGATCAAATGAGATAATAAATGATAGAGAGTGCTTTGTAAGTCATAGGAACTACACAAATGCTATTATTGCTATGTAAAATTTCTTCCAGCATTAGATCCTCTGATCCCAAGATCACTTCCCATGAGGGCAGACTTCACAAAAGAAGTTACATTTGTTCCCTGTCTTCCGTCGGAGCAAGGCTCACCCTTGCCTTGGTGCCTTTGGACAAAGCGTTTGTCTTTTGGGTGGAAATTGCTTGCCCTTTTCTCTTTGTTCATCCAAAGCCTGCTCATCTTTGGGAGCATTGTAGAAGTCTTACCCCATTACATGAAGGCTTCTCTGACCTACAGCCATAGGATCATAGATGTAAAGTTAGAAGTTCCCTTGTTATACAACCGACCCCCAGAGTCATACAGTGACTTGCCCAAAGTCAGAAAGGTAGTAAGAAAAGGTAGTCACTGAAGACAACACCTATATGATTTTGCTGCCTCTGATAGTCTGGGGCTCAACAAATCCTTATGGGATAAGCCTCAGTTTTTCCTTCTGCAAAATGGGGGAAGGAGAACTAGACTACCCAGACTAAATAGTGAATATTTCCTCTCTCTAAAATGATTCAATCTGATCAACTCAGTCATCTGAGAATCAATAACTATTCATTCATTTATTTATTCAATAAACATTTAAGGAGTGCCTACTAAAATACAGAACACTGTGCTTATTTGCCTTGGGGAGATAAAAGAAGTAGAAGGCACAGTCCCTGACCCTCAAAAATTTATCCTCTAGCAGAGAAGGCAGGAACACACATATGACAAAGAGCATAAGGCAGAGTGTGGTAAAGGTCATAAGAGAACTACAAAGAGCTGAGAGAATGCAGAGGAGGGAAAGGGCAACATGACATGGATATGAAAAGAGACCCAGGTTTAGAGTCCCAAAGCTGTCTGGAGATAATGGATTGTAAAGAGACTTGCAGACTAAACCAGGCTTTCTTGGTCTAGATTCTTGAAGCCCATCATCCTCACCACGACTGGGCCTGTACTCGGGAAGCTACTTCCCACCCTTGGCCTACAGGGTCCCAGGGCTCCCAGATTTAGCAATCCCTAGGCTCCCAGACTCTGCACTATTAAATCAATGGTGAGTTCTGCCCCCAGCAAGGAAGGATTTCTGGGCCAGCTCAGAGGGAACAAAGAAGCCATAGGGAGTAGGGAGGGAAGAGAAGGAGGGGAGCAAACCGCCTACTTCTCCAACTGAAACGACATTCCTCTCGCCCTAGAAGCACCCCCTGCTCAGGAAAGAACTGAAGAGGAAAAAAAAGCCAGGACAAAAGACGGACGTGATGCTTAGCATGTGTGTATTTATCTCAACTCTGCACTCGGCCTACAGAAGGACACCGCCTGACTCTCTCTCTGGCAAAACCGGAAACTCTCATCTCCTCTGAGCTCTTTCCTGTCTTGACTTAACCTTCAAGCTGTGGTTTGCTTTGCTAGAGGGGCTTAGGAAAGAGGAATTGGGGGGAGGTGGGGGGAACAGAACTAAGCCCCCTACCTGGCCCTGGCCCTGGCCCTTTCTACCCCCACACCCAGACTAATTCTCTGCTGAGTATAACCAGTGAAGCAGAGGTCTTGGGATTGAGGCTGAGGACTCAGCCTTTTGAGAGACTGTGGAATGAACCCGACACATAGACCACCTGGTCCTCATGAATAACCTGCCTGTTCCTCCATTTATAGATTTGTGAGAACTTCATCAGGTTGAACAAATCCCATGTGGGCGTAGGGGGACAGCAAGGAAGGAGAAGATTATTTTAGGGGCCCGGTAGGTCACAGGAATCTAGGATTCCTGGGTTTTAAGAGCATCCAATAAAGAGGAATAGGGGTATAGCCTGGGGGTTCAAAAAGTCCATAGTCTCCCAGTCCCTAAAAGATACTGTTGACCCTTGACCTTGGATTGCTAAAGAGGACAGTGGGATTGGGGAGGGGAAATTTCTATGCTATTAGGTCCTTGGTCAATCCTGCTCCAAGAGTGTATCTCCCCTCCAGGAGAAACTCTAGGGATCCTTTTCAGAGTGTTGGGGAGTGAGGAGTCACAAGCCTGAGCCCTGGATCAGCTGTCATGGGACTGGATCTTAAAAGCTCTGAGAGGCAAGCCATCCTGTCTTGGAAATATGGGTGGTTCCATTTGCAAAGAGACTTGAGAGGAAACAGTCCAATGTCCACTACTAAACACCAGAGTGTAGGATTATGTGTGTGAGACTTTAGACAAGTGACTTAACTTCCCTGGGCCTCAGTTTAAATATTTGTAAAAGGAGAGTTGGGTGAGGTAGCCTCTGAGGTCCTTCCTAGTTCTTGCTCTATTATCCTATGGTCTTTTCATCTTTTCCTTAACACTGTAAAGTCCTCAGGTGTCAGCACCACCCCTCAGGATCCTATCTCTGACAGGGGCATTGGGTTTCCTTGTCATTGCCTTACAGGTTAGAGACCTTGCCAAACACCTCCAATGTTCCTTTAGAATTTGTCAAGGAACAGTCATTTAGGGCATCTAAATCTTTTTCTTTTTTTCAATTTTTTTTTTGCAATTTATTTACTATTCGTTTACAATAGTCAGTTCCACAAGTTTTTAAATTCCAAATTTTCTCCCCCACCCTCTCTTCTCCCTTACTCCCCCCAAATGGCAGCATGCAATTTGAAATAAATTCTACATATATCTTCACATTACCATTGGTCAAGTTATAAAGAAGAATTATAACCAATGGAATGAATAATGAGGAAGAAGCAAAACAAAACGAAACGAAAAAGAGAGAGCAAGTAGTTTGCTTCAATCTGCATTCAGACTCTGTAATTCTTTCTCTGGACATAGATAGGCTTTTCCATCGGATCCTTTGGAATTGTCATATAACCTTGTATTGCTGAGAGGAGCCCAGTCTACCAAAGTTAGTCGTCACACATACGATGTGTCTGTGATTGTGTACAAATTTCTCCTGGTTCTGCTCTCCTCACTTAGCATCAGTTTATATAAGTCTCTCCAGGTCATTATGAAGTCCATCTGCTCCTCATTTCTTATAGCACAATAGTATTTCATTACATTCATATACCACAACTTGTTTAGCTATTTCCCAACTGATGGGCTTCCCTTGATATCCAGTTCTTTGCCACCACAAAAAGGGCTGCTATAAATATTTTTTGTACATATGGGTCCTTTTCCCACTTGTGTGATTTCTTTGGGGTACAGCCCTAGAAGTGGTGGTGCTGAGTCAAAGTGTATGCACATTTTTATAGCCCTTTGGGCATAGTTCCAAATTGCTCTCCAGAATGGTTAGATCAGTTCACAATTCTACCAACAATGCATTAGTGTTCCAGTTTTGGGCATCTAAATTATAGCCCCTTTGAGTAGAGTTATTTCTCTAAGTTTATCGTTCTGAGATGCGATCTGATCTGATCTTTTATCTGTCCTACAACTAGTACACTGTTGTCTAAGAGAAAGGAGTACAGAAAGGACTGGGCTTTTTTTTTAAGGTGGAGAAACATACAGAGTAAGCTATGACATTTAGGATGAATCCCTAGGAACGATACTTTCTCTGCTCAAATCTGTTCAAATCAAATCTGCAAAAATTACAATAAGCCCCTATAACCATAACTGTGAATGACTAAACTATTCCAAATAATATGAACATTCAAATCAACTATGAAGGGCTTATGAAGGAAAATTCTATCCACCTCCAGAGAAAGAAAGGATGCGCTCTATGGTTCCACATATATCTTTCTATATAAGTCGGCCTTCTCTGATTTGGGGCTGTGAGTGAGACAATTTGGAACTCAAAATGTAAAATATATATATACATATATATATATATAAATTAAACAAATATAAGATTTTTTAAAAAAAAAACCTTTATAACCCAACCAGTTGGATGGGGAGAGGCAAGTTGAAATATGGCAAACCCACAAACTTTCAGAGAAGTGGCTGGTAAAACAGAGGATTTTAAACAACATTGAAATGCATCTGTTTCCTGGAGCAACTGTGAAAAAGAAGGGGAAGGGGAGGAGGGGAGAGGGAGAATCCAGTCCAAAAATTGTCAGTGGAATTCTTAACACTGATTTCTGCTATTCTGTGTGTAGCCCCACCTGACCAAATGGCATAAAGCCCCTTATTTCTGGGGCTACTACCCTTCTGCCCCCTTAGTTCAGCTCACTGCCACACCCTTACTGCAGCCCTGCTGGGAACCTTCCCACCCATTGATAATCTTCTCATCCAGGAAAGTTAGTGGGGAATTGGAAATGCTGAGTGAGTGGTTATGGGGAGGGCCTGCACTGAGGGCAGGAAGACGACTGGAGGCTGGACATCCTGTTTGGCTCTTTGGACTGGAAACCTTGTTGAAAATCAAAACCTGCCCCATGGTTTGTTCTTCCTCCTCTCCCTCCCCCCCCCCCATGGATAACCTAACTTTTTTGCACTCAGTTAGTTTTGTTATTGTCTGTCTAAGAGGTTGGGGAATGGAGAAAAAGGCTAACTTTTCAGGCTAGACACAATTTCTTTTAAAAAGTCACTGTCCCTCTTTTTCTGGGAGTAGATCTGGTAGACAATTCCCTATTGGTGAAGTCACTATTCCCATTAAGGGGTATTTCTGGGAGCAGAGGTCTGGTGTGTATTTTTCCTTCTCTGGTGTGGGAGCTTAGCTACAAATGGTTCCCAGAGATGGGGAAACCCATGGCACATAATCAATGGCTGTGCTTGGGAGAAAAAGTTAGGAAGGACCAGAAAGAGGACCGGAGTCAAGTCAGTAATAGCTTCTACTCCTCGGCTACTCTAACCCTTCCTTCTCCCGCCCCACTTTCTCCTTTGCCCCTGAAAACGGGCCTGATAATTCTTAATCTGTACCACAGTATGACCAAGGCTAAGTCAGAACCACATCCTCAGGCTTGTGATCATTCATCCAACAAGCATTCATTAATTTGTGTATTAGGTCTAGAGGAGATAAAATGTTCAGATAAAACCAGTCTTCATGTAGCTAGGGCAGACACAAACATAGACACAGCCTAAAATTCTCTGTCTTCCTGGGCATCAGCAGCATTTCCTTAGAAAACTTTGTCCACCCTAGAAAGTGTCTGAAGGGAGGGCCAAATAGGAAAAATATGGAAGGAGATAGAAGGGGACAGCGGTATTGATGTCTTTTCTGCGCTAAGACCTTACATTCTCTCCTTAGAACTACAGTCAGAGCTGAGGATTTCTAAGGATATTCCTGCTTAACCTTTAACTTTTGTTTCTAAAGCTGGGACAGTCAGTCACGTAATATTATATCCCAATGGTCCTTCTTATGCAGTCTCTGAGAAGAGAGATATTTATCAGGACCATTGGCTGCTAGCGGTGTCTTTCAGAAAAGAATTATGGCTCTCTATATTCTCTTTGGTTTCCCTGGGCTCTGATTGGATAGACAATGTCTGTATTAAGTCAATAGGATGAACTTTTCCTCCCAAATGATATATTTTCAAGGACTCACACTACTTTAAAAAAAAATTCTTACTAGTTCTAAAAATTCTTAATGAATAAAATTTCTGAATAAATTATTTCTGGTTGTTTTTTTTTTCTAACTTCCCTCCTTCCTTATTTTCCCCTACTCCTTCCCCTCCCCCTTTTAGTTGACCACTAAGCTACCAGCCTTTGTTTACGGATAGTGGCACTCACAGCTCAGATGTTACACATGCTTTTTCTGCTACCTAGAATACTCTCCCTTGTCTCCTTTCCACTTACTGAGGTCCTACTTATCATTTAGGGCTCAGCTCAAGTCTCATCAAGCCTTCACTATTCTAGCTAGTTCTCACTGATTTACTTTTCCTAATTCTCATAGCACTTACTATCTGTCCTACCCACATAATTTTAAAATGTTCTATCTTCCTCTATCTTATATTATCTGCACCTATTGTTCCCTAACTGACCAGACAAACCCTCAACTTTCCTCCCCACACCCTCAGTCATGGCTAAATTCAAATCCCTAATCCTGGCCACAGACAGATTTCCTAACCCAATCCACAGACTGAGCCTTAACCCCACCAGCATTCTTACAATGTGGCCCATTAGAGACCAACACTAAAATGTCAGTCCCACACCAAGGGGACAAATGGACCATTCTATCTCAAGACTTGTTAAAACGTTGATCCAGGGGCTCTTACGCCAGGCAGTTGGTGGGGCAGCAGATAAAGCACTAGTTCTAGAGTCAGGAACATCTGAGTCTTCTTTCAGAGAGACCTGAATCCAGTCTTGGATCCTTGCTTAGTTGTGTGACACTGGGCACATCACTGAACCTCTTTTCTGCCTCAGTTTTCTCATCTGTAAAACGGGAATAATAACAGCATTTATCTTCCAGAGTTGTTGTGAGGCTCCTATGAGATAATATTTGTAAAACACTCAGCACAGTGGCTCTCACACAGCAGGTGCTTAGTAATATTCCTTTCCCTTCTCTCACACACCTTTTTGACCATCTAGTGAAGCTAATGGATCTCTTCTCAGAATATATTTAGATGCATAAAATTCATAGGGTTATAAAGGAAAGCAATTATATTGAAGCATAATTACCAACATATTTTTGAAAATTTACAGACTCCTTGAAATTTATTTCTGAACCCCTTGTAGGGGTATAAACACCTACTTTAGATAAAGGACACACACACAGTAAAGTTGCAATAAAGACAATGTCATACAATGGAAAATATAGCAGGTTTGGTGTCAGGGGAAGAGATTGAATATTGGCTCTGCTTCCCACGTGACATTGACCAAATCATCTAACTTTTCTGGACCTTAGTTTCTTCATCTGTAAAATGAGGGTCTTAGACTAGGCGGTCTCCAAAATCTCACCTTGCTTCAAATCTACGTTCTTGTGACCCAAAGAATGTTTAGACAACAGACAAGAGACAAGTAAGACAGAGTTTACCTGGCATAGTGGAGGCAGCACCCCTTTGTAGGGCATGAAGAAAAAGGGAATTATGTTAGTGCTGAGTTACAAGTGCCTTGCCTCAGAGCCTTTCCTGAGAGGGAGAGGGAAAAGTACTTGATAACTGAAAGTAAGAAAAGCGGTTCCAGGCAAATGTGAGAGGGGCAGGAAACAGAGGCTGGGGGGCACCATGGGCAGACTTCATCAACTTCAAAGTATTGCCAACTGAAGGATTGTCCTGGAAATAACTCACTAGTTACCCAGTTGTCTAACTGCTAAGAGACATGAGGGAGTCTTAGACTTTGCCTCCACTGAAGGTCTGGCAACTGCCTGAACCTGGGACACAACAAACTCAGTCAGCCTACACATACCTAAGACCCAAAGCTAATGATGAGAAACAATGGGAAATTCCACAGAGGTGAAGGAACATTCTTAAATAGAATGTTCACAATCTCCTTGAACAATGAGGGAATGTTTCCAGCAGCCAAGAAGTCCTGTAATGCCTGGCTGTACTTGTTAGGACCAAAATAGATTACCATTTGGGCTGCAAATGCAATGGATCTTTAGCTTAGAATAGACTCTCCACCAAGGGCAGTTGGCATGTTTCTGAAAGCCAGCTGCAGGAAGGTAGTCCTGAGGAATGCTCTGTATCCACTTGACATTGCTGGAGCTCCTGTTGTTGATGAAGGCCAATGCTTTCCATGGGCGGCTGAGACTGGGTGGGAATGGGCAGCGATGACAGTTGTAACTAGCCAGTGCCCATCTGGGAATGTCTTCTTTGAAGGAAACACAAAGGTCTAGTGGGAAACTCTACATGAATGAGGTCGGGAGACATTTCCTAACCCAGTTCTGATAATCCAGTGTGGAAGAAAATTCAGTTCTTTGTTTCTTTAAATCCTACCCATTCTTTAAGGCAGCAAGTCCCATCACCCTAGCTCCCAGTTGTCTCTCCCTTCTCCTAACTGTTAAAGCATTTATAATCTCTAATACATCGTTGAGGACTTGATAATGGACTGTCCTCTATTCAAAAAAGACATAAAAGTCCAATGTGTTTCCTAGCTTCAGAATTAGAAGGGATCTTAGACTATAGAACATAGAGTATTGGAGTAGCATAGCCTTAGCATATATGACACACATTTCATGTTGACATGAAGAATAAGGAACGTTAGCACTAGAAGAGATCTCAATTCGGCTCTCTAAAATTGTGGAGGGGATGAGAGTCTTGCATCCATTCATGAAAGCTGCAATGTTTGGGGCTGGGGTTGAGGGGCCTACACTCACAAAAATCACAAGTTAGATTGTTCCCTTGTGGCCAGCTCTCTGCATGGTTGATCACCTAACCAACCCACTGCAACTCTGTCATTTCCAGGATCATCCTTCTGGGAAGCTGACAAAGTTTGTTGTGCCCTCAAACTCCCTTTTCTGTCCCTTGCACTCTTATGCAGCACCCCTTTTTACTTTCAGTCATCTGAAATAGCTCTTAATTGGAGGAAATGTGGGGGATAAATGGGAAGAAAGAGAGTTGGTCCCTGCTTTTGGTGAGCATACAACTTGGTGAGAATGACAGGACCCACAGGCATTACACAACACAGTCAGGAAAGTCTTGGGCGGGGATGTAGATATTTTGTGGTAGAATTTGTTATTTCCACGTCAGCCAAACTGGGGCCCCTTTGGACTACAATGGGAATGCTGGAATATGAAAACAACTTTTAGTTTAGGCAAGTCACATGCTATTGTGAGTACCTATGGTACCTTGCCATTTAGCTAACCTCTCTGGGCCTCAGTTTCCCCATCTGTAGAATGAAAGGGTAAGACTAGATGGTCTCTAAGGTGACTTCTATCTTTAACATTGATACTACATCTGTAACCCTTCCTCCCCCTTCTCCTCCCCACCCCCTCTCTGAACAACACAGCTAAATGAGAATTCAAATTCTCATCAGGAAAAGTCTCTGAACTAAATTTATGTCTTCAACATCCAACGGTCAGACCTTTATTCTTTCAGGATCTTAAATGAGAGGTCATTCTCCCTTGCCTTTCCCCTCACCCCCTGAAAAATGTCTAATTCCTCTTGACGCAGTTCCCTTTCCCCTCTGGAGAGAAGTTTTTATTGTTCTTTAGAGCCAGCTACCAATCTCCCCCTCACACTCACTTCCTGTTTCCTGGCTTAGAGGAAACACAGATTTCTCGACGGGCTAAGCAGATGCCTCTTTTTTTTTTCTTTTTAAGGATATGGAAAAAAAAAATAGCTCAATGCTTTAAATCCTAAAGTCATAGAAAATACAACGTAGGAGCTGGAGTACTTTAGCATATAGAACCCTACAACATAGAACATAGAATGTCAGAACTAGAAGAGCCCTTAGAGACCATCTACTCTGAAACTCCTTATTTGACACATAGGAGAAGTTGAGGCCCAGAGAGAAGTAACTAGTCTCTGGAAAGAATCGTAGGGGTTATCTGGTCCAACCCCTTCACTTTACAGATGAGGGAACTGAGGTGTTAAGAAATAAAATTTTCATATGCCAGCTAGTAAGTGGCAGAGCTAGATTCAAATCTAGGTCTCCTGACTCCAAAAGGATCCCTCCATCGAAAAAGGAGTGGAACCTATGTCTTGAGTATCTACACGGTCCACTGCATATCACTAAGATGGGGGTGGGAGAGAGGGAGAACTGAGAAGTGGAATCACAGAATCCAGGGTTACTCCCAGTTCTTTCCAACCAAACCTCAAGCTTGGTAGAATATCCATAGGAGCACATCTGGTGATAGCTGAGCTCAAACTGCACCAACCCAAATTGGAGAATCTTTTAAAGTTGCTCCATAACCATCCATTTCTGGACATTTCCTTTTGTTCTAAGAAAAATGCTGTCATTGTTTTCTTGGAATCATCTTTTTAGCTGGGTTCAGATAAAAAATAGCCGTAGGCCAAGTCACTAGCTGCTTATTATTCCATTATATTTAATGTCCCACACACTATAGCACAGGTAACAAAATCACTGCTTTTTGTTGTAGAATGGAAAGATCAGGATTTAAGCTCATCCTCCCTCCATGGACTCTCTGAAAGCATTCTTGGGGTAACTTCAGAAGCAGACAGGACATCAGGGATGGACACCATAATTTTTGCCCATAGGTCTTTGCATTTTTTGAATTTTAATTTTTTTTTGCTTTTTTTGAGGGGGGAGGGCAGGGCAATTGAGGTTAAATGAGTTGCTCAAGATCACATGGCTAGTAAGTGTTAAGCGTCTGAGGCCAAATTTGAACTGGGGTCCTCCTGACTCCAGGGCCAGTGCTCCATTCACTGCACTACCTAGCAGCCCCAGGTCTTTGCATTTTGAAAAATCATCATTCCATTTGGCTTGGAGACAATGAATCATTGGTGCGGTGCTCTCTATTAAAAACATTATTTGTACATTTTTATGGACCAATGTGACGTCTGGGTGAGTGTGGGCAACAGTTTGGTCTGGGATGATGGTCCAGATCATTATTATCATCACCATCACTGTTAGATTTTTCACAGCATGTTAACAAATAGCATTATTTTGGAAAGTTTTCACCTATACCTCTTACTGTGTCTATGGTTCTTTGTCTGTTCTCTTTCTCTTCAAAGCATAGGACCTTTATTTTTAGCAATCGTGTGTGTGTGTGTGTGTGTGTGTGTGTGTGTGTGACAAATCCTCACTGCTTAACCTGGTCCTAAGGAAGTCTCACTTTCCTCTGGTCTCCAGACTCTTAGGGGACAGCAGGATAATGGCATCATCCTTATTTTCTGTTTGCCCTTACCAGGCTGCCAAGATTCACGCAGGACAGTCAGCTGGGAAGGGAAAGGGCACAATTCTTAGAGCATGCCAGAGATGGAAGGAGCCTCAGAACATAGGATATTAGAGCTCAAATAACCTTAAAAGGGAAGCACGGAAGGGTAAAGTACGTATAATAAGCCAGGCCCTGCTCTAAGCATTTTACAAATACTAATTAATTTGAACCTCATAACAACCTTGTGAGCATAAAAGGAATGTAGTCAGAACTGGGATACTTAAATTTTTAATGTCAAGTTATAACCTTTGGCAGTTTGGTGAAGCCTATGTATAGGCTTCTACTCTCATGTTTTATGTTCCATGTTCCAAGATCCTGTCTAGTTCTGAAACCAGGAAACACATTGGACTATTATTATGTGCTTTCTGAATAGAGGACAGCCTATAATCAACAATACTTTGAAATGCACAAAGTAAAATACCCAAGATTATAAAAGAAACCAACTATATTGAAATATGGTTATTAAAATATTTTTAAAAGCCAAATTCTTGAGCCCCAGGTTAAGAACCTCTGATTCTAGAACATTAGGATTGGAAGAGATCTTGGACTAAAAAAACGTCCAAACAAAAAGGAATCTTAGCCCCAACTTAACTGGATCTGGGACAGAAATAATCAGAGCAGGTAGGGAGCTTAGAATCTATAGGATGAGAAACAGACAGGGCTTTAGAACACAGGATATTAGAGTTGCGAGAGACTTTAGAGGCCAACCACCCCAATCCTCCTCATTAAATAGGGAGGAAACTGAGTTATAGAAAGGGGAAGGGACTTGTCCAAAGACTCTTCCAGTTTTCAGAGTTTATATAAATCCATAGCTAGTGAGACTTGGAAATAAGATTCAAGTGTGAGTTTTCTGACTCCAGTTCCAACACTGTCTAGCACACCATGCTGCCAGGAGAAGGAGGATTGTGTGGGTGGGAGGTGACTCTTATGAAAGGGGCAAGGGGAGAAGGAAGGACAATGCTCATGAAAATAATGTGTTTGATTTTCATAATTCTATTCAATTAAATGTCTTGGGTGCCCAGAACTGTTACTAACTATGCCATGAAATTAAAAAAAAAAAGAAGACAATTTGCAATCTTTAAAGATCTCATGGTTCCTTCCAACTCTGAATCCACACATTGGGAAGGGAACCTGAACATCATCTATTTCAGACCCTTCATTTTACACAAGAAGAACTGAGGATCATAGAATCATAGGTTCAGAGCTACTGGAAAGCGACCCTAGAGGCTATCAAGTCCAGCCTCCTCATTTTACAGATGGGAAGACTGAGGACCAGGAAGGTTAAATGACTTGCCCAGGGTCACACAGGTACTAAGTAATCATCAGGGGTGGATTCCAAACCCAGGTCTTGTGATTCCTAAGCCAACACCCTTTCCATGATACTGTGTCCCCTTCCTGACCAAGGTCACACAGACTGGAATTCAGGTCTTTTAACCTGAACATGGTCAAGAGCTATGTTCCATAAAATGATTACTGGCTCCTAGCGCCCCGTGGCTTTTCTATTATACCTTATTTTTAACCTCTGGATAAGACTGGTCCTTTTGTGCCTCACACTGAAATAACTGAGATTAGGGCCCTTCTTTTCCAGAGAGAGAGATGGGGAAAGGAAGACTATGTGTGAAGTACCCAAGAAGAAGTCGTCCCCAGCCAATGCCGGGTGGGGCTCAGCTGATGAAGCAGGGCATCAGGAAGGAGGCTATATTGGCCTTACAGAAGAACAGTGGAGTCCCAGGATAGGGGTTGGCATGTTCTAGTCTTTATTATCATGTGAGGAAGTAGCAGGACATGTCTGATTTTTTTTAATAACAAATTTCTCTCTGATTAAATTCTGGGGTTCCAGACTGATATCTGGACAAGTCCTAGTTACTAAAATTAGATTTCAGCCTCTGATTGTTGAGAAGTAGAATCCAAGGGGTTACCTTGGGCAGGTTTCCTGGCACTATGCCTGAGAAAGTTTAAGGTTGACAAAGTTGGATCTCTTTGGGGCCAGAACAATGCTAGTACCTTTGTTGTTGCCCCTAACTAAAGCACCCTCTTGGGGCAGCTAGGTGGTACAGTGAATAGAACACCAGTCCTGGAGTCAAGAGGACTCGAGTTCAAATCCAGCCTCAGACACTTGACACACTTACTAGCTGTGTGACCTTGGGCAAGTCATTTATACCCAATTGCCTTGCCTTCCCTCCTCCAAAAAAAAACAACACCAAAACACAAAACAAAACAAAAAGATAATGCACCCCCTAGATGAATCCTACCAATCCTTAAAGGGCCAGCTCAAGTTTGAGGTTTCAGTAAATTCTTCTGACTATTTCAAGCAACAGCCACCCCTTTTTCTTCCCCTTAGATGGCCCAGAACTTTTGTCTACCTCACACAGTTTAGTTCCTCTTTGTGTTGTTGGAACATTCTCCACGTTGTATAAGGCTCAGTTTTGTTAGACTAACCTCTCAGAAGCGTTTCTCCCCCTCCCCCATAGGCCCTCACTTCACAATTCCAGAATAGTAGTGACTTGAGTTATAGCAGCCTCGATCAACCACCCAAGTTTTCCTCAGGCAGTGCCAATGTTAATTAACATCCACATTTGTTAGTCTAGACCAGGAGTTCTTAGCTTTATTTGTGTCACGAACCTATTCGACATTCTGGTAAAGGCTATGGACCCCTTCTCAGAATAATGTCCTTATGATGGGTCTGGTGACTGAAACTCATCTGTAATTCCTGATACTAAGGATACCGAGGCTTATAGATCACTGGAGTTTGGGAGTTCTGAGCTTTAGGGTGGCTAAAGCTTATTGGTTGTCTGTACTAAGTCCAGCACCAATATGGTGGGCCTCTGCGAGCAGGGGGTCACCAAGATGTTTAAGGGACAGAAGAATCAGTCCAGGTCAGAAACTGGGCAAGTCAAAGTTTCCATGCCAATCAGCAGTCATTGGGAGTGGTTGCTGCAATTCCATTTATTCTGGGTGACAGATGGAGACCCAGTCTCAAAAAAAAAAAGTTTTAAATGCATGAAATAAAATACAGAGGATTACAAAGGAAACCAGTTATATTAACATATGGTTGTCAAAATCTTTTTAAAAAAAACAAGTTCACAGACCCCCAAGAGAAGAATTCCCAATTTAGATTCTCTAACTCTGGCCTCAGGGATGTGTCTTATATATACATCTTTGCTTCCTGTAAGCATAGGAGAATTTAGTGCTGTGCTCACCATATGTATTCAATGACTATTTATTGAATTGAATGGATTGGAATTATGAAAATTCCATTTTTCTTTTTTCTTTCTTTTTTTTTTTCATGAGCCTGGCCTCCCCTTACCCTGTAACAACTGTTGTCAGTGGAAATGAGACCCAACTACCCATGAGTTAAATAACTTACCCTTAGGAATATCTCCTTGATTGGCCAAGAATATGCAAATTATGTCTCCCTTCACTAAACAAAGGATTCTAGGCTTCATTTGACTCACCTCTTCCTAGACCTGATTACTGTAATCTCCCCAGTCTTTCCCCTCCAGGACACTCAGAACTGAGAGCATGCAACTTTTCCCAGCAACAGTTTAGCAAAAGTAGGCCCAGTTCAACATAATCCAACAAGTATTTAGCTCAAGATGTTACACTATATATTCAGAGGATACAAAGATAGAATGGAAAACAGAATCTGCTCTCTAGAAGCTTATGTTATACTGGGGAGATACAACATGAAAACAGATGAATGAATTCAGAGCTCAGCACAAAGCTCATCTTCCTAGTTCTACCCTTTAACCCTCTTCCCTCTGAGGTTACCTTCCATCTACTCTATAAATATCTGACATATGTCCATCATTTATATGTGGTCTCTCCAGTAAAATGTCAGCTTCTTTTAAAAGCAGGAGCTGTTTTCATCGCTAGCACTAACTGTAGCGTTTAGATCACTTAACAAACACCTGCTGACTGACTGAAAAAGCATTTATCAAATGCTTACTTTGTGCCAAGCACTAGGGCTACAAATGTAAAAGCAAAGACAGTTCTTACCTTCAACTAGCTTACATTCTAATAGGGCAGTGGTTCTCAATCTGTGAATTGTAACCCTTTGGGGATCCAACAACCCTTTCACAGGGGTCACCTAAGACCACTGGAAAACACACATTTCCGATGGTCTTAGAAACCGAGACACCGCTCCTCTATCCATCTGCAGGGTTCGCCCACATGCAGATACACCCACATACAAGCATTAAAGGGTCGAGGCATTAGGAAGGTTGAGAAGCACTGTAATAGGGTCAAGTCAGGTGGTCCAGGAAGGGTACCTTGGACCCAAAAGTCACAGAAATGTTGAGTGGAGAGTAGACTGAAAGACTCCATTTAGGAACAATGGCAGAGTTGACTTGGTAACGGTTCCAGAGCTGGAAGGAGGAGAAGTAGTAGTAGGTTGTATGTACTTTGTCAAAGTGGTTGACAAAGCTTATACAGAAGATGCCTAGGGAAATAGGGAGCAAAGCAGAGCATGACTGGGGGTCTTCCTGAGATAGCTGGCCAAGAAAGATAGTCACCAGTGATAATATTAGGACCAGCTAAGTCTGATTATTTGAGAAAGGAGAGAGTACTAAAAAACCTGAGGGATCAGCAGGTTTCCTATAGGGAAGAGGTTCATGAGCTGATCTTAAAGAAAGTTGGGAATTCTAAGAAGCAGAGATGACACTTTTGCTATTACAACTTCATCCCAAAAACAAAAGGTAGAGAGAGGTAAAAGCACTTACTACTTAATATATTGTGCTAAGTTCTGAGGATATAAATGCAGAAACAAGTTCAGTCAATCCCTGTCCTCAAGGAACTTACATTCTAATGAGGGAGAGAGCACCCAAAGGAGAATAGTGACTAGGGCAACTTAGTTCTGAAAGCTACAAAGGATGACAAGCGGAGTGCTAGCAGAGTAGATTGGTATGACTCATCCAGGAATCTTGACAAAGTTGATCTGATCATCATTCATGATTCTAGACCTGGGAAGAAGGAAAAGAGAGGAAGAAAGCAAATGGAAAGGTAGGACCAAAGCAAGGAGGAGATGGCTGGAGAGGAGGGGGTGAAGCAAAACATCATGGCTAGGGCTTTCCTGAGATAGTGTTTATGAAAAGGAAAATATCTATTAGGACACCAAAGTTGTAAGTGAGAAGACTGTCAGACAGTAAGGAATGAGAATGAAGATGTAAGACTACTAACTACCAACAGTGGTCTTCACCCTAGAGTTTCTCAGAAGGAAGCTTGGAATCCCCTATATTACCAACACTCTCATCCCTCTCCCCTCCTGGAACCCCTAGCATTTGCAAGATCAGGGCCAAGGAGCCTATCTGTTCTAATCACCAACAGAAATGGCTGTAGTGTAATTTGGTAGTTCCCTGACTAAGGAAACTTAGACTGCCATATTAGCTTTGTCTCTTCCACTCCATTTACTCTGGTAAATTGCTCTGATTTCTAGCAATTTCAGGGCTTTCATTTCCCAGTCCCATCTCCCTGTCTTACAGGTTTTGTTTTAAAGAGAAAAAGAAATGAGGACACTCAAAGAATCACAACATCACTAAGAAGGCTGATGGTCATAGATAGGCTTACAGATTCAGAGCTAGAAGGGAATCTCCAGTGATTATTAAGGAAAGTTCTAAAGATGAGATGGGATTCAAGCTGGGCCTTGAAGGATGAGTAGACAGAAAATACTTAGCAAGGAGACAGAGAGAATTCCAAATGAGAGAATGGGTCAAGGAAAGATATAGAGAAAGGAAAGCTGAATGGTATCGACAAGACCAGTTTGGCTAAATGAGAGGGTTCACCTAGGAGAGCAGTGGGGTTGGACTTAGTTGTGGATTTATTTTGGGGTAATATTTTCCAAGATTGTTACAACATTGAAATCAGTGTGGTCTACTGACCAGGACAAGTCATTTTTGAAGATAGGATTTGGGGGTCTCTTTAAGAGTATAACACAGAAAGTTCTTGAAGGACCCCAAGACTGGACCAACCTATGGATTTTTGAGGAAGTGCCCATCAGCCCCTAAAGAATGGGACTTCCCCCTACCTGATCCTCTCATCTCTTAAAAATGGTTCTACTATAGTTATCCTGTAAAATAAAGACAAGTGTAAATAATGGGTATCTTTCTCTTCCTGTCCCTACCCCTACATTCCCAACGAGGAGATAGTAGTAGGTTTACTCATGGAGTCACAATTCGCCTCCACCAAACTAGAAATATTCAACAACCTCACCGACAATCTGGTCCCTGCCCTTGCTATTTAAAACACCATTCACTATCCTGCCTGCCTTGGCCAGCTGCTGGCCCAACCTAACCAATTTCAATGGTGTGAAAAACAGGAAATGGTGTTTTTTCTCTCCTTCTCAACATGTTCATTCTCCTCTTCCCACCTCTTCTGGCTCAAATGGAGATGTCACCAGTGCCCATATGTCACATGGTAGTTTGGGATGCGCAATAGAGCCTCAATCAAGGGTTCTGACCTTTCCTGCTGAGCTGGAGCCTGGGGAAACATGGCAGCAAGTGATCTCAGGCAAGGACAGGGGCTCTGCATTTCTCAGCCAATTTGCCGTGCATCTGGCCTGCATAACTAGAAAAAGGTAACTCACTTATTTTCTTGAGGGGAAGGGCTGGAGCCAAGTCATCTTTAGAAGAAATTTAGAACCATAAAATCTTAGATCTGGATAAGTGAGTTAACTTAGTCTAACTTCCACATTTTAAACTGAGGCCTGGGGAAGGAATGTCCTGCCTGAGGTTGCCCTTGAGTTATTCGGGAAAGCCAGGACTATAATTCAGGTCTTCAGTCTCCCAGTTCATTGCTCTTTTCACTTTCCCATATTGCCTCTTCCCCTAAAACTCCAGGTTTGTCTACCAGTCCATAGTGCCAGCTATTTTATCTTAAGGAGTGAACTTAGAAAGAATTCATATCATCATCTGGAAAGCTAGAATGAGTCCTGAAAAGTGAAAATATTTCGTGTTTTATTGAGAATCTGAACATCTGCTTTGGGATTGTAAGGGGATTTCGATGGTAAATTTTAAAGCTACTTTATTAAAAGTGACTTTGGGGGCTATTGTAGACAAGATTTCTACCCTGGGTGAGGAAGTACTTTCTAAAAAATAAAAAAAGAAATCTACTCCCATTTGAGTCATAGAGAATGTGTATTAGGGTTCTAGTAAATAACAAGAGTGAACTAGCCACTATTTGAGGTTCTTTCCAACTCTAAGATTCAATGATCTAATGTTTGTTCATTCATCTAACAAACACCCTCTGTGTGCCTAGCACAGTGCTTTGCCCCAAAGTGGAAATAGAAATAAATTGGATACTGTCTCTACCTTCAAAAAGCTTATAGTCTATTAGGAGGGATAATATACATGCACACGAATAACTACAATCCATTGCTGCAGTAGTTCATGAGAGCCAGCATTACTAAGTGGATAGAGGGTTATCCTTGGAGTTAGAAGATCTGGGTTTAATTCTTGCTTCTGACACATATAGGTTTATGGAATCACAGGCAGGCCACTTAGCCTATAAGTTTCTACAAAGATGACAAAGAAGAGGTCTGTATCTACACTGGTGGATGGAATTTCTTTCCTGAGAGTTCCCTACTCCAGTAGTAACAAGCTCAAACAGAAACAAGGGGCACTAAACCATACATAAGGATCCCAGCAGAATGAATATTGATTAGAAAACCACATATTAAAATTATTTACTTTCTGTTGGATTTTATTTATTTTTTAAAAATATTTCCCAATTATATCTTAATTTGGTTTGGCCCACACTCAGTAGTGCTACAGGCTTGACACCTCTGTCTCACACCAATAAAATCACAAGCCAAGATGAAAAATCAAGTTCACAAAAAGGTTCACTGATGGTTGAAAGAATTAGGGAAGACAACCACTGTGGAGTGGGGATACATCAGATATCAATGGATGGAGATGGAGGGGTGGGAGGGATGCAGACACTGAGCACCCAAAGCATTGGAAAGGACTGGAATCAAGTCAATGAGTCAGAAGAGGCAGGAAAATATTAAGCATGGGAGGTAAATAGTAGGAATAAGGCTGTAAGATAGAGGCAGGGTTAAGGCCCCCAGAAGGACCCTGGCAAAGTCTGTAGAGGGGTCCCCAGAATTAGGTCTCCTATCCTCTCACGTGAATACAAGGTGATTTAACCCACCAATCAATCAGTCAACAAGCATTTATGAAATACGAAGAATTATACTGTGCAAGTTGCCAGGGATACAAAGGCAAAAATGAAACAGCACTTGCCCTCAAGGGGCTTATATTCTATCACAGGAGACCCCAGTATTCATACCAAGTATATATAAGATAGATACCATGTAAATATAAAGTAATATGGGGGAGATGAGAGGAGGGAAGACACTAGGAACTGATTAGATCTGAATTTACATCAGAAAACAGGGCTCTGAATGGATAGAATAAGAAGAGTTGGTTGCCATTGGAGGCGGGGAGAATATTATCAGAGAAAGCTGGAGTTGGGGTGGGGGAGGGGACTCATAATGCCACAAGAGCCAGACAGGCAGGTCCTATACCCATAGAGCACCTCAGCTGGAAAGGCAGGAATACTGACAACAAAGAGCTGAGTTTACAAGTTTGCAGGGGCTGGCTCTAAATGGTAGCAATATTTGGGACTCCTTAAAATCAGATCAGAACACCCCACATCCTCTAGGGTGGAGCAAGCCCTAGTAAGAATTTGAGGTCAAGAGGACTGGGGCTGGGCAGTCTCAAAGGAGGGCAGAATTAGAGGAAGGGGGCCCCTGGAGTCAGGCCTGCCTGACTTTCCTAGAACAAAGCGGGTAACATTTCCTGCCCCTCCTACTCTGTTTAGCAACTGGCTTGGGCTCTTGCACACGTCAGGGCTCAATTATACCATAAGTGAATATTGTAGGGACCCATGTTGTCCATGTGAGTATTCCTCCCTCTACCAGTATATATCAAGAACCCTCCCAATTGTCTTTGGGAGTTGCTGTGATCATAACATTTATCACTACGTGGCTCAGGGAGGTAATAGAGAAAAGACCTCCAGGATCGGGCCCACAGACCCAGAATCTATTGCAGAGCCCATACTTGAAGCTTTTTTAGCTTGGAAGAACCTACCAAGAGTTGGGCTCCCCTGCCATAACCTTGGAGAACTCAGGATCAACTTCGCCATGCCATGATGAGACAGGAAAGGGAAGGATTCTAGTGGAGTGTCTCAAGTGTTAGTTTAACTAATGTGGGTGGTCTGATGGAAAGAGCTCTGAACTGGGGGACTGTAGGAATGGAAAGAGGGCTGGATTTGTGGTCAAAGGACCTCGTTCAAATCCTGGATCTGCCATTCATTACCTGTGTTGCCTTCAACAAGTCATGTAACTTCTCTTGCATTCAGCTTCCTCATCTGTAAAATGAGAGAATTGAACTAGAATTGCAGCTCTAAATCTACAATTCTATGTCCCTAACCATAACTAACTGTGACCCTGGACAAGTCAACCCCTTTCTCCAGCAATTATTTCTCCAGTGAAGTACTTAGATCCAATGGAGTTTACAGAGTATGTTACCTGGGGGATTGGCCTGAGTGTAAAGGGGTTTATTCACTGGGGTAAGAAAGCTGAGGAATTTGTACCAGGCTACAGGATATGGTATCTTCCTGTCTCTTGGTTCTGAAACACCTATTTCTCTTATTGCCTTCCTTGAGGGGCTTTTATGGGCAGTCTGCAGGCTTAGTGTCTCTTTGTCTGAGTCATTCCCATTTGGGAAGGGGATAAATCAAAACTGAGTTCCTCTCCCAGCAGCTACAGCTAGTGTTCTATTCCCAACCTGATGAATTTTGACAGCCAGAATTGGAAAGATTCTGGAATTTCTCCCATCTCTCTGCCAACTGCCTATCCCCACCCTCCACCCCCACCCCCAAGAATTCAGCTGAAGTTCTCAAACTCAGGTCTCCTGGGAGGAGAGGGTGTTTGACACAAAGGACTGAGGACCAAATCCCTCTAAGTTCTCTGTGTTGGGGGAGATTTATAGGATCATATGATTGAGAGCTGAAAGGGAGAGAGAGGGCATTCAGTCTGACCCCTGCATTTTACAGATGAAGAAACAGGGACCCAGAGAGTCTTAACTGACTTGCCCAAAGTACGCAGGATCTAAGTGGCAGAGAAGAAGTTTGAACCTAGGTCCTCTGAATTAAATTATAATGCTCTCTTAATCACAGGGCTACTATTCCCCAATAGGGATCTCCCCTATCCTGTGGACTGAGAAGGAAACTGTACTTTGGAGAAGACATTTTGGTGAAGCTTCAAGCCTTTAACCTTGGGGGCCAGGGAGGGGTCCTGTGGCCAGCCCTGAGCGAAGTCCTACACCTTGGTATGGGGCACTGTCACCTTTAAGTAGAGGCCTCATATAGGTATTTGATAAGCACTTATAGGATCTTGGGATCACAAAGTTAGAGGTGGAAGAGACCTTAGGAACCTCCTCATTTTTACGGTTGAGGGAACTGAGGCCCAGAAACATTAAATAATTTGCCCACAGTCACAGAAGTAGCTAGTGGCAAAGCCAGGATTTGAATCCAGGTCGTCTAATGCCAAATGCAGCACTCTTTCCACGGTTCTAATTTTGTGTTTATCGAATAACATAATGGAGAAAATTCAGTTCAATTCAGGATATCATATCCTGAATTTCAGCTCATTTCCTAAGTACCTATTATGTAAAAGGTGCTGTAATAGTAACAGCTTAAGTCTGTCTGACACTTGAAGGTTTATAAAGTACTTTCCTCATAATGACCAACCCTTTGTGATGAGCACTACAGGTATCATTCCTCCCATTTTATAGATGAAGAGCCTGAGGCTTAGAGAGGGAATGTGATTTGCCTAGCCCTAGGGTACGAACACAACTAAGAATCGTCAGGTTTCAGATCTACTGAGGCCAAGTCCAGAGCTCCTTCCCCTAGCCTCTTTTCACCAACTTTCTGAGCAAGGTAAGGAAGATATTTCTGATAAATGTACTGAGGCCCAGACTTTCTCTGCTTGAAGTAGAGAAAGGTCACAGGTCACGAAGAGAATTAGGGACAGGGTTAAGGACTAGAACCCAGATCACTTGTCTCCTAGAGTCCACAGTTATTTCCATCACACTACACAGATTCTTAGGAACATTTTTAGGGACCCAGGTAGAGTGATGCCCATTCTCCAGAAGCTTAGGAGGAACCTGTAATATGGGCTACTGCTCCTTTTAGACTCTCCTCCCCACCTCCTTCCCTCCTGCCATCCCCCTGCCCCCATCTCTTCAGCCTCCTGTTTGTTCTGCTGACAGAATTCTCTTTATCAGTGAGTAACACACACAGGAAGTCCGGCCTGGAATTGTCCATCCCAATCCTGATTTACAGGAGAAGGGAAGCATAAAAAGCCGCCCTTCCTTGCCTTGAGAGAGGGGCCTCCCATCTCTGCATGAAGCTAACTACTACAACCTGATCACAACAGATGAGAGGAGACAGGCAATAGGGATGGGAGGAAGGTGGCAGCCTCAAAGCCTCCCTGGAGGAGGTGGAGGTAGCCTGGACAGAGTGATGAAGAGGTTTTTGGTGACCCTAAGAGGGTCAAGACTGAGGAGGGAGATGAGTTCTGGGGGCTGAGATGGAGGTGAAGAAGCAGTGGGGCTTGGAAGAACTACGGAAGCAGGTATGGTTTGGTATGGTATGGAGTCATCTAGGGGAGAGGGACCCCATAAAGGGAGGGAAATGGGAATCAGTTAAACCAATAGCTTGGTATTTGTTACTGGATGATCCCTGAGATCTCTTCTGGTTCTAATATTCAAACTCCCTTAATACAGAGAGGAGAATACTGAGGTTCAGAGACCAAAAGGACTTACCCAAAGTCACATAGCTAATTAATTAGTTCAGGTCCAGGACTAGATTTTGACAACCTGTCCAAACTGTCATCACTACATTTTCTTGTATTAGTCATTTTCTTATAAGTTTGAATCTTGTCTCCTAGAGTATGATTTACAATGCACTGAGTAAAGAACTATGTCTCATATTCTTCTGCCTCCCCTTTTACTACCTAGCACAATGCTTCACACACAGTAGGTCTTTGGTAGATGCTTGTTAGTTGATGAATAGATATTGGGAAGTGCTCCAGGAAAGCATCTGGAGGTGGTAGAGTGAGGGAGCCATTGTATTTATTATCCAGGTATAAAATTACCCAGGAGCATAAAATGTCCAAGATGGAAAGAAATTTAGAACCTAGAACATAAAATGTAGAGCTGGAAGGAACCTTAGAAATAATTTAACCCAAATGAATTTTCCAGATGGGAACAATGCATTCTAGACAGGGGAAGTGGCTTGCTCAAAAGTCACAAGAGGAATTAGGAGCAGAGCCAGGACTAGAACCCAGATCTCCTTGTGATTATCAAGGAACACAAATAGCTTTTCCTTTTTTAAAAAAACAGCAAAACTCAAATGAGAAATGCTGAGGTCACACCTATATTCCATATTTTCTGTTTCTGAATCAGACACATGCTTTGAGTCAAGGAGGGGGAAGACATCTGAGAAAAGCCAGGCACCTTTGTCGAGCCTAATCTTCAAGATTTTTTTTTTGCTCTCCTTGAATGGGCCCTGCAGACTTGTCTGCTGTGTTCAGCCTCTTTGCAGCATTAACAAAAATCCCTCAATTTGGATACAAGGCTTCTGGTTTTTCCTCCAAGATCTTTCACATCTATTTTCTTATTTAAACCTCCCAACCTTCACATGAGGAAGGCAGGGCAGAAAGAATTATCCCCATTTTAGAGAAAGAGAAAGCGAGGCTCTAAGAAAAAGCCAAAATAAATTATTCAAAGTTATCCAGGGAGTGGCTGAGTCAGGTCTAGGATCCAGGCCTCTTGTCTCCCTGCCTGGAACTCTTTCCACTTGACCACAGCTGAAAGAGTCAGGGAATTAAAGTTCAGAGAACAGATAATGGCAGGTCAAGGGTTAAATGCCATCACTCCGAAGATAAGGGGCCTGGAAGAATTGGGGGCTGGAAACAGGCTTTGTTTCCCAGGTCCCATCATTGAGGTGGTTAATGGATTTGGGTTCTGGAAGGGATAATGAAATGGATTTGCAAATAGGTAGTAGGAAAGAGGGAGGAGTCCCGTGATTTCTGGCTTTGGGGTACTGTTGCTGGTGTCCTTACTAGGCAGTTCTGGGGCCCTAAATGCTTCTCTTTACTAGACACCATTCATCTGTTCAGAGTAGCTTATATACTTCCCAAGCCCTGAGGATGGGTTCCTGACACTCTATTTTTTGAGGTAGGGATGAATCCAGGATGGTGGTCTCCAAGGCCCAGCCACTTAACTTTTTGACCCTGAAGGTGTCCAGCAGGGCAGAACTAAACAATGTCTGAGTACCTCTGGCTGGATAAAACTACAATGGAAATAGGTCTGTACTAGGAAATCTAGGACTTCCACTATTTAGTTATAGGATGTTGAGTAAGTCACTTAGCTTACCCAGGCTTCAGTTTATTTGTCAAAGGTGGATAATATAATACTGCCCATCCCTACCTACTTACTGGAGTGATTTGAACACCAAACATGAAAATTGATAAGGGGCACTTTGAAAGGTATAAAACTGGGTTATAAGTCAGGGGAGAGGGAAGGGGAGAAAAAGTGGGAGTGAGGGAAAGAAAGAAAGGAGAGAAAAATGTTAAGACCAGAAGTACAACCATATCCTGACTGATGACAAAGAGCTCCAAGAGAGGTGTTCAAGGGAGTTTTGCCACAACAGGAAAGGGGTGAATGTATCCTCTGTAATTAGTCATTAGCTGGTAAAAGTCTGCAGATTTTTTTTTTTTT
>CM053595.1:113970853-114024377 GCA_028646575.1 Pseudocheirus occidentalis | reverse complement strand
GCCCTTTTAGCATTTTCCTGACCTTGGACCAGGAATTCTACTTCTCTGGGCCTCGGTTTCCTTATCTGTAAAATGGAGGGCTTGAATTAGGTGATAACTAAGATCTGTATCACCTGAGTTCTATGTATAACCCAGGGTAGAGATTGGTTCTAAATTCCCCAGAGTTTGACTCTAGAAAGGATGAAGAGACATCAGGAGAATGAGGAGATTCAGCTGTCCCACCAAATGTGACAATGCTATTTAGGACTGAATGTCAGCACTCTTTAATTTCCTACTAAAGAGACCGAAGCCTATAACACCTCTTCCTACCTACCCAACATGACTGGGGACTAGCCCTGAAAATATCACAACAAGTTTAGTCACTAGCTACCTTGCTTTGAGATGCCTCATTAATTAAAACCAACAGGGCTTGGGTTGGAGAAATACTTACTGAATTTAGATGTTTATAAGACAGCTAATGCCAACAGAAAGGAAGAACCAGAAGCAAACTCACTAACTAGGCTTTGCTTCAAACTTCCAGGATGAGGGTTCATTATTCATTGACAGCAAGCCTTGGTAATTGGAGTAAATATTGACTAAGCCCAGGTCCCCATCCCAAGCTTTAGACTTTCACACCTACTTGGCACAATACAAACATATAATCAGTGATAGCTGAACATAAGGATCAGTCAGGTAGTTTTGAATCTTCAGTCTAAATAAAGGATTAGTTTTGACAGGAGAAGTCCAAACAGGACTCCAATGAAATAATTTACTAACTGGAAGCAGTGGGGTCAGATTGTGTTCTCAGAATAGGGTGAAACTAAGTATATCATGGGGAATTGGACCCTTGAT
Source organism: Pseudocheirus occidentalis (assembly GCA_028646575.1). NCBI lineage: Eukaryota > Metazoa > Chordata > Mammalia > Diprotodontia > Pseudocheiridae > Pseudocheirus > Pseudocheirus occidentalis. Next base: position 114,023,546 of record CM053595.1, on the reverse strand, counting down.
TTTCGTTTCTACCTTGCTCTAATCAATCTAGGTTTTATTTGAAATTAAACAACTGAGTCTTTGGTCAAGACTATGACCCACTATATCTTCCTGTTCCTCTTGTTCCAATAGCAAGCCAGAGGCAATGATTAGAAGGAATCCCAAGGATCCAGACAAATGACTGAACCCCGAAGACCAGGTGAGTAACCACAGAGGAAAGCACACAATATGGCTGGCCACCCCACAGTAGGTTTCCATACTGACACACCCAGGACTACAACAGAAAGAGGGATTTTCTCTTCATTTCCCATCCATCTACTTCTTAGGTCAGCCACTTGACTATCTATCATCCAGGATTCCTAAACACTTTCTAGACAAAAGCATCATCCTTCCTATATAGTCTCTTTCCCCATCCTTGGTCACTGTTCTTTCCTCCCGAAAAACCAGGATGCTTCTGAGCACAGGATGTTCTGGCTGGCAGTCAAGTCATTAGAACAATGACTGGCAGCACAGCTTAGGGAGTGGCAGTGTGAGTCAGGTGGCTAGAGCAAAAAGCCTAGAGTTCAAATCTGATCTCAGACACAACCAGTTGTGCTGCCTTGGGCAAGTCACTTAACCCTGTATATCTCAGTTTCTTCATCTGTAAAATGAGCTGGAGGAGGAAATGGCAAACCACTACAATATCTTTGCCAAGAAAACCCCAAAAGGGGTCATGAAGAATGGGACATGTATGAAAAGCGATTGAACCTTTCCCGGTTTCAGTTTTACAAAAGCTGAAGGATTTAGAGATGGAATTCATCTAGGAGCTCATCTCTTCCAATTTTTCATTTTATAAGTGAAAAACAAATTTTAAAAAATCTTAAAGTTCCTAAAGGTGAAGAGTTACCCAAGATCACATAGGCAAGGAACTGAGTTAGGATTTGAACCTAAATCTTCTGATGCTAAATCCAGTGCTTTTCTGCCCATTGCCTCCCAAAAGGTAAATGAAATCTATTAAGCACAGGTAGAAAACTTTCATTTACCTAAAATATTCTTTTTTGGGCACCTCATCATTCTTAGCTCAGCTGGTTAGTTTATGCAGACATAACCCAGATACCTATGGGGAGGTTGAGGGAAGATGAAGAGGTACTTATTAGCCCCTAGCCATATCCCAAATCCTTCAATCCAGGTGCATGGGTCCCTAGGAGGGAAGATGGACATAAACAGAAATAGCCTCATGGGTTGACTTGGTAGTGCAGTGAACAGAGCACCCGCCCTGGAGTTCAAATGCAGCCTCAGACACTTAACACTTACTATCCGTGTGACCTTGGGTAAGTCACTTAATCTCCATTGCCCCTACAAAAAGTAAAAATGCAAATTTTTAAAAAAGGAAACAAAGAAATGGCCTCAGGGGAAAAAAAGCCTTAGTCCTTACTGGGTGACTGTTAGATACAACTTCGAATTTTCACTATGGCTGGTTTCATTTTGTTTTCACTCTCCAGATTCAACTTTTCGAGAGTAGAGCACTAATTTCTCTATAGGACAACCCCTCAGGATAGGATTTTGTTCCATTTGAGGAGAGAGATTTTGATTGTCCCCATCTAGTTGAACCAGAAGAAGAAAATATAGCACTTACCTCCCAGGGTTGTTGTGAGGATAAAATAATATAATGTTTGTAAAGGACTACATAAATGCTAGCTAATGCTATTACTGTTAACATCTGGAACCTTCAACCCATGCCCACATACCGCTACTCTTTCAATCTTCAAAAGAATACTCCGAGTCTCCGATATTACGCTTCTGTCCCCTCTTGGGAGCTCTGAAGCTCGGACTTCAGCCTCCCCCTTCCCAGAGGAGGCGTGATCTTATTAGGAATAATGGGAAAGGCTGGAATGTATGAAGTCAAAGAACAAAAACTTTTTGGACAGTCTCCAAATGTACCTCCCCGCTCCTGGTCATCCGCCCCCATGTACTCAAGAAATAGGGTCTCTGAAAGCTGGAGATCAATCTTCCGAACTCTAGGAAGGTCCAGAGCTACCCACTGGGGATCCTGCACCCTCTCCCAGGGGGGGTAGGGAAGAGGGCTCTCTCGGGGTACGGCCAGGCAGGGCAGGCGGTTTAATCCGAGGCAGGAAGGTGGGATGGGCCGGGGAGGGGCGGGGACCCCGCTGCTCACGCTCCTGCCCTCCGCTCCAACTACCCTTAATGCTGGGTGGCCGGGATCCCTATCCCGGTAGAAGCCCTCCCGCCTCCGGGGGAGGGGGCTGTAGCAACGAGGGGCGGGGCAGAGGCGGCCAGGGATAGCGGCTCTGTGGGGTCTCGAGGCGCCCCCAGTAGCTGGGTACCCCTACAGCTTAGCGTGCGCTCCTCGCCAGGACCTACTCGTGGTGAGTGAAGACTGGCGCGGGGTGCGGGGGGGGGGGGTGAAAGGGGGAGAGATCAGGCCGAGGGACTCTCCCCTAGAGGGTACTATCTTCAGACAGCCGGGACACCGGACCGAGACTGGGGATCAAAAGTCTAAGTTTTCTCCTCGTGAGTTGGACAGAATTTGGGGTTTGGGAGGGCCTTGGGCTCAGCCGGCAGGCTTGGAGGAGAGAGAGAGGAGGCGAAGTGGACAGAGACGGGACAGAGAGGAGGAACTAGCAATAGGGCTGAGGGGGGCGGAGGGAGGAGAGAACCGCGGGAGGGGACCCAGGAGGAAGGGGGCGGAGAGGAAAAAAGAGGGGGTCTGGGGGAGGAGGGACAGAGGAGGAGAAGCGGGGGGCAGTTAGTGGACAGACAGGGAGAAGGAACTTAGCAGAAGGGCTTAGGGGGCGGGAAGCGAAGAGCAAAGAGAGGAGGCACTGAGCGAAAGTGGAATGGAGAGAAAAGGACGAGAGGGATGGGGCAGGACAGTGCGGGGGGTGCAGCCGAGAGAGGCAGAGTGGACAGGAGATGGGGGCAGAGAAGAAGGAGGGAGGAGAGAAAAAGAAAGAGTCAAAAGAGACAGAGACAGAGAGACAGAGACGGGGGGGGGGGGGAGAAGAAGCACGTGAGGCAGAGAGAGGTCAGAGTGAGAGAGGACTAAGAAAAAAAAAAGAGGAAGGACTAAATTCAAAGAGGAAGATCCCGGGAGACGGGATGGGGGCGGGGGGGGGGGGCAGGACTGAGTGAGAGAAGACTGAGAGCATGAGGGAGACTGAGGTTAGAGAGAGGTCGATCAGACTGGTAGAATAGAAGAGATAGAATAAGGAGACACAAGAGAGAGACCAGTAGAGCTGGAGGAAGAACAGAGAAAGAGGGTAGGAGGGAGGAGAGAGGAGAAAACCGGAAAAAAAAAAACAACCTAACAAAGGGAAAGGGGGCAGTTAGCAAAGAGCTCCAGGCGCTGAATGTGCTCTGGGCTGAGCAGAACTCCCAGACCTGGCTTCAGTCCTGAGCCTCACAGACACCTCCCCTTTCCTCCCTTCTCTTGATCTCAGGCTCTATTTGCAGGCCAAGCGGAGAGGAGCCAGTTCAGAGGGGAAGGACTGGGGTGCCTGGGCTGGTCTGTCACCCAACCAAAGGGGCACAGGGGTGTCCGGGGTGGTTGATTGGGCTCAGAGGTGTAGAAAGGTGCTCTTCACAGAGGCTGCTTGAGGCTTTGGAAAATGCCCCACCTGGTGGTTACCAGGGGAGAATCTTCAGTTTTAAGAGCCTAGGGAGGTAGAGGGAAAGTGGAAGCAAAAGGGATAGTACGCAGAGGGGTCTCCTGAATGGTCTCTCCCTTAGGAAGATTTAGATTTCAGTACGGGACTGCCCAAAGAATCCCTACAACATTTTGGTGTTTTAAGAGATAACTTTCAGTTTGGAGCGGCGGAAGCTGCGTGGTACAGAGACTTACACTGACCCCAATTACAAGACTTGGAACAGAATCACACTTCTGATTCAGCATGGTTTATTAGATGGTGGTGTAGAAAAGTGGAAAGAGCACTGGCTCTAAGGTCAGAGGCTCTGGGTTCAAGTCTCTTGTCGGATATTATCCTTGTGATTTTGGACAAATTACTTAATTTCTCTGCACTTCTTTTTCCTCATCTGTAAAAGAAAGGAGTTGGACTAGCTGGCCTCTGAGATACCTTCAAGCTCTAGATAAATAAGCCATTGCCCCCACCCACAAATAAGTTTCCACTTAAATTCCCCTACTGGTACCCCAGGGCTTTTGATGAGAAACTCTCCTAATCCTCTGAAACACTGGGAGATACATTTCCATCCTATCACACACACAACACTACCCCCTCCCCCTCATGGCCAAAACCTACAAGAGGGTGCTTTTGTTTAAGAACAATCACCAGGTTCATAGAGAGAGGTAACCTCTCCCCTGTTGAAGGATCTGGTCTGAAGATACTTCGAAAGATGATGAAGAATTAGAGCTACTGAGTTGGTCCCACTGCCCTCCTTTCTTTCTCTTTCTATGGGTGCATACCCTACTTCAGCAGCTGCTGCATATGGGAGCTAAAGCTATTGATTTTGTATTTAAGGAAGTTGAAAAGTATTCCTACCTGACATTGTTCCTTGGGGCTCCAAATTGCTAACTGGACCACTAGATTTCAAGAATATTGCTGTGAACACTTCCTCCCTCTTGGATTTTTTTTTCTGAGGAGTGGGGCATTTTTAGGAGTGGGAGAAAGACAGTGAGAGTTTTAAAGGGGACACTTATTGCCTGCCTTTCTATTGTAATAGGCTAATCAATCTCCTAAAGGATACACTCTCTCCGGTCCATCCAGCATAACACTGCAAATTAATCTTTCTAATGAATAACTCCAATCACCTCGCTTCCCTGTTCAGAAATCTCTGGCTTCCTGTGCCTACACAAGACCTGGGTTCTTCATCCCAGCATTTGAGACCCTCCTCAATTTGTCCCCATTGTCCTTGTCTAGACTTATTTCTCACCACTCTCCATTAAGAACCTTATACTCCATCCAGGCAGTCTCCCCACATTCCCAAGATGCATTGGTCTTTCCTGACTTGCTGCCTTGTTTTGAACTATGCTATCTGCCTGAAATATACTTCTCCATATCTCATCTTCAAAGCCCACCTCTTTCAGGAAGCCTTTGCTGATATCCTAGCCCATACACAACATGTGACTATATTATTTTATATTCTGTCATTTTGTACTGATCTTGTCTTTTCTCAATCTACTCTCTCTGGTGTGCCCTGGGGGAAGAGGAGGTCAGAACCAACCCCTTCCAACTTCCTAGGCCAGGCTAACAGGGGTGCACCCTAAAGAGCAGATTTGTAAAACAACAATACAGAAAAATATTAGTAGATATAGTAGAAGGAACTTCAGAACATAGAACATTAATGCTAAGTAGAGATCATCCAGTCTTATTCCTTTATATTCCAGAAGAGGAACCTGAGTTCTAGAAAGAAGAAGTGACAAATGACTGGTTTAGGGATACACATTGAATTCCAGGGCCCATCATGCTTTCTCCCCTATGTCTGATTATGTGTTTAGTCTTATACTTAGGTGCTGTGGAGGAGGCAGGAGTTGTTTGGGCCTTGCCCTTAAGAACCTCACAGTTTAGCTGAAGTGATGGAGCTGATATAGATGGAAGAGAAAGTTGAACTATGTTCCCCTAACATTGAGTACTTCCAGTAGTGGAGTAGTATTTAGAGAAGCCAGAGGTGACTACAGGCTGGAAGTGCTAGGAAGGTTTCATGGAGGGGGTGGACTTTGTATTTGATAGGTAGAAAGTAGCCAGTGTAGGCCATTCCAGGTGTGGGGTGGAGGATGAACCAAGGGACAGAGGTATGAGGGAGTATGATCTGTGCTGGGTAACAAGGGAAAGCAAAGCTCCCCTGAGATAGAGTGGGTGTTGGAGAGCCGCAGGAGATGAGAATGATGCGTGGATATAAGGAAGTATACTCATACAGGGCTTTGAAGATCAAAAGAGAAAATAGTCTAGTAAAGTCAGTGCTGAAAGCAGGAAGAGATAGGATTTGAGGGTTTGATATTGTGGGGCTTCTAGGTTGAAAATCCTCTTTAATCAAATGGTAGAACTGGAACCTGCTGCCCACGTTTCTCATTCTGCTGTTTCCTAGTGAGAAAGATTTGGGGATCTCACCCATGACCAGCGTATGAGGAATTTCTTTACTATCTAAATATGAAGTTACCAGGAGATTCCTTTGTGGAATATATCCTGGCTTCCTCCTAAGCATATGGTGGGCTGCTTCTCTGAGCCAAACCCCTTGGGGAAACACCGTCCCTAGGGAAACATTGGTGGGGGAATGTTTAATCTACTGAGGCAAACAAAACTTGTTTCCAGAATTTTACAAGCACACACTGCCATAAAACTAGCACACTCATTAGAATCTATCTTCTTGTCTTTATTCTTGAAAGTAGGTCCTTGAGTCAGCCTGGACTTGGTCAGCGGGGCTTGGGAAGGCCGGTCTGTATCCAGTTTTGTTTGAACTTTCTGTGTCTCAGTGGATTCTCCAGCCTTTAGGCAGTACTCTCTGAGCTAATCATTATTCTAAATGCTTCCAGGCCTGACCAAGATGCTTTGTTCTTGATGCTAACTCTTCCCTGCCTTTTTAATTTAACATCTGGCTGACGAGGAGTTCCAGGGCACTTTAGATCCCAAAATGTGTTCAGTTTGACAGTGATGTGCCTCTTGGAATAGCCCAAACATATACCTGCGGTATTCTTTCCTCTCATTTGTTCAGTTCATCAGAATACGTACTGAAAGTAGATCATATTATTTGCCTTTTTTTACAAAAAAAAAAAGGAAGGATAAGCAAATGTTTGCCCATTTGAATGCATCATGATGAATATACAGTGTCTCATTGCTTGGGGATGCTCATAGTGATGATTTGTACAGAAGGAGGAGATGTCAGTTTCTGGAGACCACCGGTTGGTGGTAAAGAATGGGATGGTGGCATATTCACAATTGAGTGCCTCTTGTTTGTACGACCTTACACTGACACTGTGGAGAGTCAGAAGTGGGATATGAACCCTTGTCAACCTCTGATCCAGCACTGTCTCCATCTAAGACATTTCCTCCTCACCAATCCCTGTCCTCTCACAACTCACAGCCCAATACCAAGGAGTGTGTCCCTTGATAATAATACAGGTTGTTGCAAAAGTTTTAGTAAAGTTAAAAAGTCAAGAATACTTTTGTGGGGGGTGGCTAGGTGGCACAGTGAATAGAGCACCGGCCCTGGAATCAGGAGGACCTGAGTTCAAATCCGGCCTCAGACACTTAACACAAAAAAAACTAGCCGTGTGACCTTGGGCAAGTCACTTAACACCAACTGCCCTCCAAAAAAGCAAAAAAAAAAAAAAAAGAATACTTTTGTGACTGGGAATCTGGAGGGTAATTAGTGAGGAGGAGTTCTTGCTTCCTTATAGAGGAGCCAAGTCCCAGTCAAGGGAGATCATCAGGGGGCTTACTTTCTGGATCATGTTTTCTAGTTTCAGGTCATCCTAGTAACCATGCAAATGTGGTAGGAGCTGGAATAAGAACAGCATTATCCGGAGGATACAGGAAATGTGGAGTTCTAGGGCCTTCCTGGTGACCTGGATTTTCATCTTGGGAGTAGGCAGCACAGAGCATTTCTACCAGCCAGGGTAAGTCATGGTCAAGGAGCAGGAATGGGAAGAAGGAATGGGGACAGAGTGTTTCAGATTTATTTTGATGGCCTGGATACTGTTTTATAGTTTGAAATGTCTACCCTGGCAGGGGTTCTTAATCTGGGATCCATGAACTTATCTGGAATCCATGAACTTGTTTTATTTACTACTTTGATAACTGCATTTTAATATTGTGGGTTGTCTTTGTAATCCTCTTCTATGCATTTAAACCTATCATTTTGAAAAGGGGTCCCTAGACTTCACCAGACTGCTGAAGGGGTCTAGGACAAGAACCTTTGGCCTACAAGGCTGTTGTCTCAATTTGGGAGGTCTGGGAGAAGGTTAAAAATCACACGAGAAGCTCAGCCCCTTTGGACACTCTAAACATAGTGACTCAAAGTCCCATCATGGGAATTCAAATTCATTCCCTTCTGAGTCCTGATTTAGGTCACAACTTGAGAACCTCTTTTCCCAGCCCATTTCCTTTTTTTTCCCATTTAATCATATTTCCAACCCATTTCTTAGGGCCAAGTGGAGCCTACAGTGATCCCATTTGTTGTTCCTAATTCACCCTTAACTTTTTCTGCTCAGCCGTAGGATATGCTCCAAAGCAGCTATCACAGAAACTGTTCCCATCACAGAGTCCTATATCCAGAGGGTCTACCAGCCTTACATCACCACCTGTGAAGACCACAGAGCTTGTAGCACTTATCGGTAAGTTGAATTGTCCCAGCAGAGCCAGCTGAGGGTTACACCTAAGAGGCCACCAAATAGGTACAAGTCTCCCAACCACCATGGCTCCTCTGGGGCCCTAACATCCATTCAGTCTAAAGTTGCCACATTGGGCACATCCATCAGCCAACCAGTAATAAATATGTAACTGTAATCTTTCTGTGTGCCCAGCCACATTGTGCTAGACTATCCCTAAAGGAGAGCCAGAAGAAGACCCTGTTCCCTCTCTTTAGGGAATTCACATTCTGGGTAGGGAAATGAGACTCAAAATACAAAATAATTAGCTACCCAGGGGAAAGAAAGGCATGGTGATATGGTAGAAAGAGATCTGAGTTCTAGTTTTGGCTTTGATGCTAATTAGCGATGAGACCCTAAATGAAGTGTTTTACTCCTTTTGGTCTTAGTTTACCATCTATAAAATTGGGGGACCAGACCAGATGGTCTTTAAGAACAATTTGAGTCTTTGTTCTAATTATTCTGGCCAAAGCCGAGGACTACTTCTTGTAAGTGTAAAGATATGAATTGAGCCTTGAAGAATGGGTAGGAATTAGATAAGTGAGGGCCAGTATTCTGTTACCCTCAGGGGGATTCTAGTTCAGATCCAAATTCTTCATCTTTCCTGCCCAACTCAAGCCCAAGCTCTTTCTAGGGAGAGCTTTTCATTTGGAGGAGCAACAGTAACATCAATATCATCATCAACAACAACTATTAAACTCTCCCAGCATTTCTATGGTGCTTTAAGGAAGGTTTGCAAAATGCTGTACGTACTTATCTCATTCAATCTTCACAACAAACCTGGAAGGCAGGTGCTCATTTTATAGATGAAGAAACTGAGATTGAGAAATGTTCAGTGACTTGTCCCCAGCTAGTAAGTGTGTGAGGGAAGCTTTGAATTCAGGTCTTTCTGACTCCAAGTACAGTGTATATTCGATGTAGTCATCTAGGCCAGAGAGACCCTAGAGAGGAGAGTGGCCGCCAGTACACCTTACTAAGTTTAACTTCAGTAGTGTAGACAGGACCCCAAAACAGAGAATTTTAAAGCTGGAAAGGACTTTAGAGATAGATAATATAATTTACCCTATTTTAGAGATGGGGAAATTGAGGCTTAGAATGAGAGAAATGATTTGCCCAAGATCCCACAGCTGATGAATAGAAGAACCAAGAATAGAACCCAAATCTTTTGACTCCATCCACTAGACTTTCCACTATGCATGAATGGGAATAAGCCGGGTATCCTTTTACAAGAAATTTTGTCCTCAGTCTTGGGGAGTCTGTCCTCCAAATTCCATTTTCCACAAAAGAGCCGCAATTTTGCTGAAATACAGAATCAAAACTTGTCTGGCACATAGTGATAATTGAGGCTGTTGTGTTGGGGAAGCATTTGGAAGCTAGTCATCTGGGATTCCCTGGGCCACATTTCAACCCTCCTCTGACACCTCCCCACAGGACCATCTACAAGACTGCTTACCGACATACTTCTCGAACTGTCTCCCCACCACAGTATATTTGCTGCCCAGGCTGGAAAAGAAATAATAGGCTCCCTGGTTGTGTCACAGGTAAGGCCTCTTAGAGGGCTGAGCCATAAAAAAAAAGAAAAAAAGTCCTTGGGGATTATGATAGATGAGGCAGGAGAAAAACCTAGTTTCTGGAAGATAGGAAGATGTTAGTTGGAAGGTACTTTGAGACCATCTAGCCTAACCCCATTTTACAGACAGAGAAACTGAGACCCAGATAGGGAGAAGGAACTTGGACAAGATCTTACAGGTAGTAAACAGTAGAACCAGGACTTAACACAGGTTTCCTGACTACCAGGCTAAACCTTTTTTGTGCTACGTAGTTGGGCCAAGATAGGGAGTGTCTTATGCTGAGCTATTAGTAAATGATTAACACCTTTAGAGATGGTTCAGCTACTAATTACCTGTGTAACATCTCAATTCCCTTCACTCCTCTAGCCTTCAGTTCCCTCATCTGTAAAACATACCTAGTATTTAGTGAAGCATTAAGTCCAGTATCCTCCGAGTAATTGTTGGTTATGGAAGACCATGATCTGGGATAAATTAAAATCACCTAGAAAACCGTCAGGCTATAACCTATTACCTATGATGCCTTGCATCTGAGAAATGACATCATAGGGTATAAGACTGGAAAAGGAGGTGGGCTGGCCATGTAGCAGGAATGAAGGATTACAAATGAGATGGCCCCGGTGCTCGACTTGGTATTCATGTGAAATTGAAAGAATCAGAAGGAGACCTTTAGCACACTGAGTATAGTATCCATTGAGGAGTCACAAAAGAATGTGATGAGAAATGCATGGGAAGAGAAGGCATCAAGGGACTGGAATCTACATTGATGGAGAAAGTGTCAATACCAGGGACATCTTGGGAGTCACCATAGTGTCCCAGAGGACAAGGTATATGATTTTAGTAACAATAATCACCCAGAATTGAGTAATTTAGTACATCCTCAATGCCCATTCTTCGTGTCTTTCCCACAACCTAATTGCCTCCACTGTCAGTGCCTTGATTTCTCTCCTCATACAGCAATATGCCAGTCGCCTTGTCAGAACGGAGGCAGCTGTGCCAGGCCTGGTCGATGTAGGTGCTCTGCAGGGTGGCAAGGAGACTCTTGCCAAATAGGTAAGGATGTTCTTTCTAAGAAGGGCCCGTGTCTGATTTCTGCATTAGCAATCCCTTTACAGACATCCAGCACTCTGATTTCCAATATACTTTTACTTCCTACATCTTTACAATCTTGTGAAGCTTCATTACTCCCATGTCTTAGATGGGAAAACTGAAGTCCATAACAGTTAAGTGCATTATCTGAAGGCATACAGTTACTTAGTTGTAGAGCTGAGATTCCTAGGTCTCCTAATGACTAGCCTTAGACCCTTTGTGCTAGACCAGGGGTGGGGAACCTTCGACTTTGAGGCCACATGTGGCCTTCCAGGTCCTCAAGTGCTGCCCTTTGACTGAATCCAAACTTCACAGAACAAATGCCCTTAATAAAAGTATTTGTTCTGTAAAACTTGGACTCAGTCAAAAGGCCACACCTGAGGACCTAGAAGGCTACATATGGCCTCAGATTCAAAGGTTCCCCACCGTTGTGCTAGACCATGCCATCTTCTGGACCCTGAGAATATAAACTTTTTGGCTACATATTCTTAGGAAAGTACCTATTGAAGAGATGCCTTTTCCAGAACTAGCCGGGCTGCAGGCTAGGCCATGGATCAGAGGGTTAGGGGCTCAGGACATAAATCTTGTGCCCCACCTTAGTACCTACCCCTCCCTACTCATGTCTTATGACCTGGAGAAGTCTCCTACAGCTCCACCTCTTTACCCCCTCACTCAATGCCCACTTGCTTTAATATGACAACTAAAGACCGGGTTGTATGCAACCTTTTTGTGAGCTAGGGATATGATGCCCACAGCACTGGCAGTTCCTGTCCCCACATTCCAGGGAATAATTCTCCCAGGGTGAGCCCAGGGCTTGAAAACTCATCACTATTGGGGATAGGGTGGGCAGAACAGGGAAGGGGAACCTCAGAGCCCCATCCTGAACCTCTCTCTCCTTCCCCTTCATCTGTTTCAGATGTGGATGAGTGTAGTCAACCTGGTCATGGCTGCCCCCAGAAATGCATCAACATTCCTGGGAGTTACCACTGCCAGTGCCAGGAAGGATATGAGCTATCTTCAGATGGGAGACTATGCCAGCCCCAGAGTGGTTCCCCAGGAGTGACCTCAACTCTTTGTCCCACTGGGCAGCCTCAGCCAGGTAACATGCTGCCTGCCTCATCAGATCCATGGAGATTTCAGTGGATCTGGCAAAAACTAAGTTCATTTGGCAGTACCAAATAGGGAAGTCCCAGGTACTAGTTATTGTGGGGAGATCCAAAGGGTAGGGAATCTGGTCCTTGTACTCAGGAATCTGGTAGGAAAATTGAAGAAATGGAACATGAGATTGGGTTACAACAGAACCTATGAAGGGATGAGTGAGCTATTCCAATAGGGTTAAAGGGAGGAAGTGGGCCCTTCCCCTTTCTCTAGCCTTAAGGGATCCTATCCTAGATACCTGGTCCAACACAGCTCCTCATCCTGGAGTCTTCCAGCCTTGTTTTCCTGATTCTCTCCATGATGGAAGGGAAGCCACATGAGCCGCTGATGATGGGTCATTATTACTTTTGGTACGCGCTGTGACACATCAAACTCGTACCGTGAGTAATAATGCGCCATTGGCAGCCTGGGCAGCAAGAAAGACGACGTGGATCTCAGCAATGGATTGTACACACCCTGCCTCCCAGGTTTGAGTAGAGAATAGGGTAGTGGCTGGGCGTGTAGCTATGTGTATAAGACACTAAGGACATCAGAGAACATAAACCATAGAATCTTAGAGCTAGAAGGGGTCTTAGAGACCATTAAGTCCAGCTTCTTCATTTTACAAATGGAGAAACTGAGGCTCCAAGCAGCATAGCTTGCCTGAGGTCACCTACTGAGTCAGTGGCAGAAACAGAACTTTGTCTGAATCTCTCCTTTTTCCTTATCATCTTCTACCTTGAATTATTATATTTATTTGAGTTCTACTCTCCCCAGTAGATTATAAGCTTCTTGCAGGCAGGGACTGTGTCCTTTCATTTCTGTACCTCTAGCACTTGGCATATGACCTTGCAAATAGTAGGCACCTGATAAATATCAGTTTGTTGTTGTTATTGTTTTGGAAGAGGACCATGACATCAGGGAAATGAATTGTTGAATAAGTCAACCAAGGCCCGACACCAAATTCTTTGCTCTTTTCACTGCCCCATCATAGCATATAGGGAGTTCTTTCCCTTTCACCTCACTGGGAGTTCCCTAACTGTGTCTATCTCTATAGAGCCTTAGAGTTTTCAAAGAACTTTCATCCATACTTGATCTCTAACCAGAGAGAAAGCACACAGAATAAGAGGGATGATTCTGATGAAGTAAGGTAGATTTAGGATTGATACGACAAACATTTTGGTGGTTCAATGGGTTGGCAATACGTAGAACTGTAGGAATCTAGAGTTCATTTTCTATGCCTAATTGGAGGTGGGGGTGGAAGTGGGGAGGGGAACAATACTTGGAGTATTTTGAGTCAGTCTTTTTAACTTTCTATGACTCAGTCTTCTTCCTATTCTCTGCTAGAGGCTTCTGATGAAATGAAAGAAGAAATGCAAAAGCTAAGGAGTCGAGTGGATGTATTGGAGGAGGTGAGCTTCTGGCAGCTTTCTCAGAACAGATCTGAGATATAGGTAGAGGCAACAATAGAATTCCTCTGTCCAGACATAAGCTACAGATAGCACCTCCCTAGGATTCTGTGATTGCTATATTTCCCCAATCTCTTCCTTCCTAGGTTCTCCCGGATGTATTTCACTTGAAAGTAACCCCAGTACTCTATAGGCTACTCCACATAATGCTGCCCTGACCAGTGTGGTTTCCTCAAGATCACCATTAAAAAGCCCACTATGACATCTCTTAGCAGACCATCCAACCCACAATTCAGGTGGTCTAATTCCAGAACTTTCTGAGACTCAGGGAGTGAACTGATTCATGCAGCTTAGCTATAGTATCAAAAGTAGGATTATGAACCCAGGAATTCTTGACTCTGGCTAGCACTCTATCCACAGTGTCATTTGAAGTTATAATCTGACAATAAACCACTTGGCAGAAGGCAAAAGCGACTTAATTTTGTCCCTCCACTCCTCCACTTCCACCACCTTTCAGATTCACTTGTCTGGGGGGAACAATTTTTAAAAGTTGATGATAGCATAATACCTTATATTCTAAGTTACAAGGTTATCTAGGTAAGTCAGATACTATCCATTTGGCAACCCTACCAAGAACAAAGCATGAAATGGATGGATGGGGAGGGCCACTGAGAAGGGAAATCCAGGATAAATGTTAAGGTTATATTCCACCGAGAGAGAAAAGAGGGAAATGTCTCTGAACCAGGCAGAGCATGGACCCTGGACCCTTTGGTAATTGACAAAATGCTGGTCTTGTTCCAGACTCAGCTCCCAGTTGGGCTCAATAAGCAGTGAAATAAGCCTCAGGAAATTTTTATATGCTAATCACAGTGATCAGGAGGTGGAGGTTGGATTCAGATACTCAGTTCTAGAGTCTACAAGTATTCAAAGGCCTTTGACCTTCCAACAACTACCGAGAAATCAAATTGCTGCAAGCCCAAAACCTTCCCCCAATATATACTTGTTTCAAGTGACCTTGGAAGAACATTTTTTTTTAAGTATTTCTTAACTCAATGCACACTCTACCACTGAAAGGGGGAGGAGGGACAACCCCAGTTGTCCAAACACAGCTTCAATTTATTGACATACTCAAAGCAGCAATGATCATTTTTTTAAAAATGCAATGCTTTTTTCGTTAAATGCAGCTTTACAGAAGTGTGTCTATTGTACAAATCAGGGCTCTGTGTAGACACTAATAAGGACTGGCTACACAAAGTCATCCACACTCTCTTAGAGTTCATTAATCCTAAAATCTCAGAGCTGAAAACAGAAGGAAAATCTAGAAACCATCTAGTCCAGGGATTCTTTCATTTTGTATGTTTTCTGGCCCTCTTAGCAGTCTGGTAAAGCCTACCAACTCTTATGAATAAAATAAAATCATAGGACTACAAAGAAAATAAATTATATTGAAATATTTATCAAAATATATATGTATAAATACAGTTTAAAAGTTCACAGACCCTTATCTCAAGACATTTTTTTGAGTTTTACCTACTCTTTCTCATATTATAAAGAAGAAAACTGGGGGCAGTTAGGTGTCATAGTGGAGAGTGTCAGTGCTGGAGTCCAAAAGATCTGAGTTCAAATTTGACCTCAGACACTTATTAGCTATGTGACCCCAGACAAGTTACTTTACCCTGATTTCCTCCTCCCTCCATCCTCTTTCCCCAATGAATAAATAAGGAAACTAAGTAGGAAAGCTAGGACGAGAACCCAAATCCAGTGCTCTTGTCTCCCCATCCTCCCCCACCTATTTTCCACCTCCAATTAATGACACATGGATTACTGTAGTGACTGGACTTAATTACTGAATTTTTTCTTTGGAAAAAAGCTAACTGGTTCTCTGTCCACTCAAGCAAATCTTTGAGTCTGGATTCATTAACACTTGAAACAATGGGTAAGATTGCCTCTAACTCAAACACACTCAGTACTCAGCTGTGTCCCAATTACACTAAGCTCTGAGTAAATATTCAGGGTGGATGGGAGTTAAGGAAAATGATGGAGATACCAACTAGGCCAACTAGATACCAACCCCAGCACTTTCCCCTTTCCTGCCATTTACAGGGTCCTATGGGGCCTCTCTTCTCCTTTCCACCCGCAGGCACAACTTATGAATGACTTTGGAACTCTAGATAATTGGTAGGTCCAAGATGTGAAGGGTGTGCCTGACTGATGGGAGAGATAGCTTTCCTTTCATTCTTCCGGTAAAACTCTCCTACCTGACCACCCACTCCCCCTCCCCACCTTCTGGGCAACCTGGTGCAGCCAGAACTAGAACAAGTACCAGCTTGCTAAAAGCTCATGCTAGCATTTGGATGAAGAAGGTATGGTGGCTTCTTCAAACTGTGAGTCAGTTTAGTTAGCCAAGCCCAAGGATTTGGAAACAGTAGGGCATGGTAGAAAGAACTGTAGAATGGGAGGCAAGTTGTCCAGTTATCAAAATCAACAGGTTAGAATTGGAACTCAGAAGTTTTCAAAACAAACGTTAAAAATTGTTTTTACATATAATTGGAGAAAAACAAAATACTAAATACATTTTTTAAAAGGAATGCAAAAAAAAAAAAGATCAGCAGGTTAGGAACCTGGCACCGAATCCAAAAGCCTACAGCTAAATAAGAACCCTTAATGCAAACACATGCACACACACTGTACAATTTTCTGGCAGTCTCATCTCAAGGACCTTAGAAGAACACTTTGGGGGAGGCTAGGTGGCTCAGTAAATACAGCACGGATCCTGGAGTCAGGAGGGCCTGAGTTCAAATTTGGCCTCAGACGCTTAATACTTAACTAGCTGTATGACTTTGGGCAACTTAACCCCAATTGCCCTACCTTCCCCCCTACAAAAAATATGCTTTTTCAAATACTACTTAACTCATTGCAAACTCAGCTACTGACCAGTGAGGAAATCACAAGTGTCTACTGTTTACAAGAGGCGTGGTGTGGCATAGTGCCTAAAGGAGGCCATCTTTGGAGCCTGAAAGAGCTCTGATGTATACAGGTTGTGTGACCCAGGGAAGTCACTGAACCCCCTCAGTGCTCCAGGAGACTCACAGACTTTGTCACAGATGAGTCGTTCATCTACAATAGTGAAGGGCATTTCCATACATGATTTCATGAAATCACAGGTCTAATCGACACAAAGCACACACACACCCCACCCCCAAACCCATGTGCCCAGCACTGTGCACACACAGTGGACCCAGCACGACTGCTGATTAGCTTGAAACACTGGGCAAGTTATGGGGCCTCTGTTTCCTGTTTTGAGTGGAAAAAATAATTCCTAATCTACTTCCTTTACAGAATTGTCAGATTTTAGACCTTGAAGAGGCCTTAAAGGTCATGGGAGCTAATGAGATCATATGCTTAATAGAGAAATATTATTAGAAAAATAAGAGTGTTATTGTTAACAGTTGGACACTTGGATCAGGGGTGTGGAACCTGTGGCCTTGAGGCCAAATGTGGCCCTCTAGGCCCTCAAATGTGACCCTTTGACTGAATCAAAACTTCATGAACAAATCCTCTTAATAAAATGATTTGTTCATGTAAAACTTGGAGTCAAAGGGCCACGCTTGAGGACCTAGGGGGACACATGTGGCCTCAAGTCACAACCTGTGGGGATAGCAAAGTCTCTGGGAATTTAGGTCTGCCATAATTGGCTTCTGAACTTTGAAAACCTATGACTATTTGCTGAGGTCAAAGGAGGCTTTGGAGATTGGACAACGATTAACAAAGTAAAATTTGTTCCCTAAAAGGTTCATTTTATAAGTGCTGGAGGACCTACCCAGACTGGCCTCTCCTTTGCCAGGAGGCCGGGTTACTGAGCAACTTTCTCTCTAAAGCTCTTGGGATAGGATATGGCCAGGCACAGGTCCCATAGCACCCTGGGCTGGTCACCCTGGGGCAGGGTCAGCCTGGAGGCTTTGTTAGAACCTCTATCTGGCCTTTCCTAGAAAGCTTGAAACAGTTTTTTGACTTCTCTTCCCCCATCGTCCACAATAACTTGAAATCATTTTTTAGTACTTTCCCTCTAAAACAACCTTATATTTAACTATTTTTTGTGTGTATACATATCTATCTATCTGTATATGTATCTATCTACATATAGATAAATATGTATTTATTAACTTTATGCTATATATTTAAATGCACTTGTCTCCCCCATTAGAATACACATGTGATTGAATATACTCCCTTGTAATACGGATTGTTTTAGTCTTCATACTTGTATGCCCAACACATAAAACCCCTAGCACAGGGTTTAGTACACAGTGCATTTAATGAATGCTGGCTGATTTGATAGCTGGATTTACTGATTCTCCTCTAGAAGCTGCAGCTGGTGCTGGCTCCCTTCCATAGCCTGGCACCTCAGGCCTCAGAAGATGGGCTCTCTGCTGACCACATCAGCCTTCTGTCGCACTCTTTCCAACAGCTGGACCGGATTGATTCCCTGAGTGAACAGATTTTGTTCCTGGAGGAACGGCTAGAGACCTGTAAGTGGACGGCATCTTTGCCTCTTCCTACCTGTTTGTCCCTTCCTACCCCCTGTCCTCAGGTAGTGAGCCTCCTAAGTAAAACTTGTCCAGACTGAGAAGACCTTTGAGCCTTCCTTTGTATCTGCTGGTTCATCATCTTTTTATATAGGGAGACCTTTCCCTCCACCTCACTGGGAGTTCCCTAAAGGCAGGGACCACTTATGCTCTTCTCTATTTCCCTAACAGGCATACGTCTGCACTAGGGAATTTTAGAGAGAAATCCCTATGGGTCCCTAGGGTTGATCCAGGAAGGATTCCCAGAGGAATTGGGATTTAAGCTGGAATCCCTAAAGCATAAGTGGGGTGTGAGAGAAAGAGAAAAAGGGTGGGGAGAGGGAAAGGGGAGGCATTCTGAGTCAAAGACATAGCATTGGCATATGTTGGCTAGGAAGCAGATTTTGAGCTTGGAAAAGTGGTACCTGACATTAGGGTTCTCAGGAAGGTTTCAGTCTAGTCCTGTCCTGGCCCCAAGTCATACTGACACACCTCGTATTGCCCAACTATGAGGCCTAGCACAATATGGGAGTTGCCTAAAGCTCAGAGAGACCAATGGATGCCTGGTAGATCAATGGCCGAATCAATGAGTATGAAACAACTACTGTGTGCCCAGGGCCAAGTAACCTGCTGAGGGAGAGAAAAAAAGCAAAAGCATCACTTCTTCACCTAAAGGGCTTATGATTGGTAAGTCCTGCCTTGGAGACTGTTGCACTGCTTCACCAGTCCTGCCTTCCTAAAATAAATATGGTACCCGACATGCTTCAGGTTCACCTGTTTGTGCTGGATTGTATTGGAAGACGGAGGTAGAGAAGAACATAGGGCTGTAGCCCCAGATGGAGAATGAAGCCCACACACAGCCTTCCTTCCTGTTCCTGGAGAGGGAGCCAGAGTATTGAGGACCCCATTTCTTTGTTGCTAATGGTGGGGTCATGTAGGTTCTAGGTTCCTTTGCCCCCATTGACACCAGTTTCTTCTCTGCTTCTTCCCCATGTTTAGGTTCCTGCAAGAATAAGCAATGAGACACCCAGCTAAGTCCAGAGGCCTCACCTGACAGGGGGTTAAGAGCCAAGGCCCCAGAACGCAACCACAGGCAACCTGCCACATCTTTTCCTTTGAAAGATGTGTGTTTTGAGTATAAATCTCAAGTCACAGACCACTAATCCTCTTCAAGAAAGCACTCTGAGGTCCTTCCCACAAGCAGATCCAGCAGCAGGCTGCAGGATAGCTTATGACATTAGGATGATTTGAGACCCAGCCGCTTATATCCTTCTTCATGACCCAACCTTACCAACTCCCCATTTCATCTTTTCCCTCAGTAATGGTGGGACTTGGTTCTCTCCCCTCTCCACCCCAGCCTGTTTCTGGGGAGAAGACAAAAGCTCCCCCCATCTCAGTGTGGTTTACATATTCCCCCTAGCTTGGGGAAAGTAAGCATCATTGGCACCAAGGAGCTATGAGGGAATAGGTCAGATCAGAAGCCAGTATATCAGGGACAGTTTGGGAGAAACAACAACTAGAACTTGGGAAAGGCAGCCATGAGAGAGTGGGGGGGAACCCCCCCACCCCCGACAACAACAAGGAGTTTGGAGGAGAGTACCTGGATTTAAATCCTCATTCAGCTACTTACTGCGTAGTCTTGGCCAAGACACTTAACCAATTCCCTCATTTATAAAAAAGGGAGATACCTAAAGTGACCCCCAGTGTTTCTTCTTGCTCTATAGCTTTGATCCTTCAGCTCCACAAGACATAAGAAAGAAGAATCCTAAATTCTGAGGCAGTATAATTGAGCCTAAGGAATGGTGGAGTCAGGAGAGGCCTGGGTTCAGATCCTGCCTCTAACATGACCTAGTTATGCCACTTAATTTCCTGTTTTCCCTTCTTTAAAATAGGGATCATACCTGAAGTGACCTCCTTCATAGGGTTGTGAGGATGAAAGAGGATTATGACACAAACCGCTTTATGAACCTTCAGGTGCCGTCTAAATGACAGCGATTAGTCATTCTCTACATATATGTGGAGATTATAGGCCTACAATACCCTGGATTTGCAAGGTTCCTTAGGGATCACCCAGTCCAATCTCCCCTCCATATCACCCCAAGATGGAGCACATCCTGAGTTTCCAGCAGAAGGATGTGAGCTAACTTGTCTCTTCCACAGTGGGGATGAGCTGACCCAAGCCATGTAGTATGGAATCAAACAACCCACCAAAAATTGTGTGACATCATATCAAGTGTGCAGTCTGTGTCTAAGGAGCTGGTCTTTTCTTTTTTTCTTTTCTCTCACCTGAATCTGATACAGGAATCAAGCTCACAACCTTGTCCCCATTTGTACTGTGACCCAAGCCAAGGGCAGGGAGCCTCATCTTGAGTCTTGATTGGCCCCAACTCCAGTGATGTCCCTCCCTCATTCCTCTTAAAGCTGCTCCCTACTTGGACAGCAGCCTCCTCCTCTGGTACAACCAATGCCAAAGTCTATTCTAAACTTGTGTGTGAGGGCAGCCCGCCCACCAGCAAGGGGATGACTCATCCATTCCTCATCCAAGACCTAGCCAAGAGCAAGCTGTCCACAGCTTGAAGGTACGAGATCTCTTCCCCACTGACCTTCTGCTACCATTCTGGTATCTGGCTTCTAGCTTCAGGCCAGAAAAGAGGAGAGGCCCATCCCCTAACCCATCCATCCCCAACTCAGGGAAGTTAAGAGGGCAACAGTGCCCAGTGGGTAAAATAGTACAATTGTATCTCACTGCCTCCTGCGACCAATCCATCCAGAAGCAACTGGTATTTGTTTAATGCTGTGTCTAGTCTAATCTTTGTGTTTTTTTTTTGGAGGGCAGTTGGGGTTAAGTGACTTGCCCAAGGTCACACAGCTAGTTTTTGTGTTAAGTGTCTGAGGCCGGATTTGAACTCGGGTACTCCTGACTCCAGGGCTGGTGCTCTATTCACTGCACCACCTAGCCGCCCCTAGTCTAATCTTTGTAAAAATAAAAACTAAACTGTTATCAGATTGTGATAATTGAGTGCAAATATAACTGGGAGCCTACAGCACCATGGCACCTGGCCATGCTCACCAGGCCTTAAAAACAATGATTTTGTCAGTCTACTTGAAGACTAGACTGGCCCTCACAATGCTTTTCCTTTGAAATTTGGAGCTGGGTGATAGGGAAGTGGGTGTGTGTGTGAGTGTGTGTCTGTGAGTGTGTGATGGGGTGGCCTGCTTCATCTATTGTAGTTTTAGGACCAAGGTTGCTTTGTGTCTAGGGGAAGAGGAAGCAAGCCCAAGGTCCTTGGAGCATGACCATTTCTACTCTGCTGGACTCTAGGAAGACAGAAAAGTCACTCCATGCCATGCACCATCACACTGCTACACAGGTGTTTGCCAATAGTAACGTGGGCATGAATATGATACAGGGAAGTGTCACCAGGGAAGCCTTCCCAGTGGGAGAGCAAGATACAAACTCACTAAAGAGGACTGAGTCATTCCCTGTGCATGTGGCAAATGTTTAAGGAGCACATGCCCTGAGAGCAGATACTGAAGGCAGGCCTGGATTAGGAGCCAGGAAACCTGGGTCAACAACAACCTGCAAGACTCTCTACCTCTCCTGGGCTTCTATTTCGGTCTTTAAAATGACCCAGATAATTCCTTCAAAAGGTCACTGAGAGGATAGGTCATAACAATAGAGACTCACATGATCCTTTCTGCTTCATAAATTTTTATTGATAACTTATTTTTTAAAACATCACCAAAGTTCCTCCCTGTTATCCCTCCCCCTCCCATGCCCAAAGCCATCCCATAACAATATTGTTTGCTCTTTTTTTTTGCTTTTTGGAGGGGGGGGGGCAATTGGGGTTAAGTGACTTGCCCAAGGTCACACAGCTAGTGTTACGTGTCTGAGGCCAGATTTGAACTCAGGTCCTCCTGACTCCAGGGCGGGCTCTATTCACTGTGCCACCTAGCTGCCTCCCCAATATTTTTAAAAGGGAAAAAAATAAAGCAAAACTGATCAACACATCAAAAAAAATCTGAAATATGTGTGATGTGCCACTCTTGAACCTCCTGCTTCTTCCTTCTCCTATCTCTTCTTTGGAATCCTGCTGCTTCTGGGTAACTTTGTACATTCACTTTTAATTGTTTTGTGGTCATTCTTTCCATTTCTTAGTTGTCATTGGGCATATTTTCTTGGCTCTGTCTACTTCCCTCTGCATCAGACTGAGTAAATCTTTCCATGCTTCTCTGTACTCATCATTCTTATAGCACAATGGTTATATTCCATTACAATCATCCATGTACATTTTGTCTCGCCATTCCCCTTTTGCTTGGCATCTACTTTGTTGCGCTAAGTGCTTTACAATTATCACATTATTTAATCTTTACATCTACCCTGGGAGGTGGTATTACTATTATTCCCATTTTTATGGAGGAAGAAACTGAGGCACAGCTAGTACATGTCTAAGGTAGGATTTGAACTCAACTCCTCCTGACTTCAGGTCAAGTGCCGTATCCATTGTGCCACCAATACACCAACAACGTATGAGTGTGCCTATCTTCCTACAAATCCTCCAAATATCATGTATTCCCATCTTTTCATCATGCCAATTTGTAGGATATGAGGTAAAATCTCAGGATTGTTTTGATTTGGAGCATTATTTCATACAGTAGTTTGCAATTCTTTTTGAGAACTGTTCATGTCTCTGACTTATCTATTGGGCAATGATATGCTCTTGGTCATTTAGGTATACACATGTATGACATCTATGTGTACATCTATCTATGTACACACACATTCAGAGAGCCAGGCCTGGAGTTAGTAAGGCCCAAGTTCAAATCTGACCTCAGTGAGCCTGGGCAAGTCATTTAACCCTGTTTACCTTAGTTCCTCATCTATAAAATGAGCTAGAGAAGGGGGAAGGTAGGCATGATGGAGAAGGAAATGGCAAACCATTACATTTGCTAAGAAAATCCCAAGGGCTCACAAAGAGTCGGACACACCAGAAAAACAACCAATTATACATGTGTATACACATATACATATAAGCACACACATATGTACTCACGTTTGCTGTTTGTGTATATACACAAACGCATTCTGTTAACTGTTTCTATGCTGGATATCAAACCCTTATCTGAGAAATTTGGTACAAAAAATTATTTTGCCCTTCCCACCACTTCCCTTTTTGTCCTTTATAAATCACTTTTGTCACAACCCTAAAAGCAATGTGGTTCAAGTACTGTCATCTCCATTTTAGAGATGGGGGAAGCAGCATATCTAAGGCCACACAGTGACTTGTAAGAATTAGGACTCAAATTCAGGTCTTCTCACTCCAAGCCATTAGTGTTTTCTACCACACAGTGTTGCCAGTCACTTAGGACAAAGGCTAAATGAATAATACAAATTCAGTATTCAGCATGGAAAGAGCCCTGGGCCTCAATCTCCCATAGGTTTCAGTTGCTGGGGTTTGTACTAGAACAGGGTTTTTTAACTTAGGGGTATGTAAATCTCCAGGTCTGTAGATTTTGGGAGAGGGGAGAAATTCATCAAGTTGGATGGGGGAAAAAAAAAAACAACCTTACCTTTTTTATTTTAACGTAATTGGTTTCCTTTGTCATCCTATGCATTTTATTTCACGTATTCAAAAACATTTTGAGAAGGCATCCATAGGCTTCACTAGACTGCCGAAGGAGACTGGAATAAATGATCTTGAATGTCTTTTCCACCTATAGTTAATGATTGCCTAATTCACTCAGGTTGTGATTAGCATTAGCAGAGGGAGTTTCCAAGACAGAAATGCCAATGCTAACAAAATTATAGATTTTCCACAAATTGACATATAAACCCAACTCTAAGACACTGGCTAAGTAAGCTTCCTTTGTTTCTGGTGCCCATTAAGACTATGTCTTATGGGAAACCAGTACATCCTAGGCTTTTTTGCCCCATGGCACAAATGAAATGCTTTGTCTGCCACTTAAAATACTGCCTACTGTACAGTCCCAAGCTGCCAAACCTTGCAGAACAAACTCATTAGGCACTTTTAGGTCAAGGGTCCAAGAATTTCTGTCTGTCTCAGTCATAAGGTGTAGGAAGTGTAAACTCATCTCCCTCCAAAAAGATCTTGGGTTGAGGGCTGAGCATCCTGAATTTGGAAAACAGAAAGTTGTAATGGGCTTATGACTTAAAGCTACCCAAAAAACAAAGGAATGTAATATTGATGGACTTTGGGGAGAGGAGGAAGCTAGGAAAGCCAGGAAGGATTCTCCCAGATCAACTCTATTACTCCAACTATGACCTATGGACATTTAGACTCCTGTCCCTGGGCTCTAGTCCATCTTCCACACAACTGCCAAAGCAATTTTTCTTAAGCCAAGATCTGATTATCACATCCCTATTCAATATACTTTAGTGGCTTCCTAGTGCTTCTAAGACCAGATACAAACTCTTGTGTTTAGGTAGTTTTTAAGGCCCTTGAAAAACTGGCCCCACCCTCTTCCCTCTTCCCACATTCCACAATCCAGACAAACTGGCCTTTCCATACACACTACACCCCATCTCCTAGCTTTGCTTTTGTGCTTACTTCCCTTATGCCTAGCATATACACCTCACCTCTTCCTCAAAGAATCCCTTTCCCTTTGCCCCTAATCCAGTT
Source organism: Pseudocheirus occidentalis (assembly GCA_028646575.1). Taxonomy (NCBI): domain Eukaryota; kingdom Metazoa; phylum Chordata; class Mammalia; order Diprotodontia; family Pseudocheiridae; genus Pseudocheirus; species Pseudocheirus occidentalis. The sequence goes on along the minus strand of CM053595.1, from coordinate 113,998,841 downwards.
GCCTGTGCTATCCTTCCTAAATTACTCTGGATTTACCTTTTTCTTTATATTTATTCCACATATATTTATATATGTACTTGTCTTTCCAGTTAAAATGTAAAGCCCATGAGAGCAGGACTGTTTCATTCTTTGTAGCCCCTGGGCTTGCCACATATGACACCCCCCATAAATTTCTGTAGATTGACTTATGATCTTCAGACTAGAAGAGTTTTAAGGTTTCTTCCAGTGCTGACCCCTCTGATTCTGAGATAGTCTGGCATGGCTGGCTAGCTTCCTGGCAGCACTCCCGTGTTTAAGTATCAAAAATTAAGCTTTTGAGGCAGCTAAGTGGTGTAGTGAATAGAGCACTGGCCTGGAGTCAGGAGGACCTGAGTTCAAATTTGGCCATGTGACTTTGGGCAAGTCACTTAACCCCAATTGCCCTCCAAAAAGCAAAAAAAAAAAAAAAAAAGTTAAGCTTTTGTTCTTGCTTTTCCCATGGCTTTCATCCCTCTCTTCCTTCTAAGAAAAGTTCATTAGTGCTACCTCCTCTATGAAGGCTTCCCAAATCTCCCCCCTCACCTCTTCCACCTGCCAGCTGAGTGTCCTCTCTGAAATCTTCCTCAAGTACTTTATTTCTCCTTTTTGTCCCTCGGGCAGTCTACCAGGTTTTATACTTTAATCTGTGTGCGTGCTGTATCTCTTCTCCACCTCCTAGAATATAACTTCTCAACACAGAAAGGAGAATGTTATTTTTAATCTTCATATCCATAGCACCAGGCATAGTAAGGGCTAAATAAATGCTTCTTTGTAGAGGGGGTAAAAAACCCACACAAGGAAAAATATTGGAGGCCTGATGTTTCCTGGAGCAGACTTTCATTCCTGAGAATGCGACCACGAAGCAAAAATACATCGCTGAAAGAAACCAGATGAGGTTTACAGCTTCACACATTTCAAAGATTTTGTTGTTGTTGAATAATAAGCTTTAATAGTTTAAAACTTCTCTAAGATCTGGAGGACAGCCCTCACCTTACTTAGCTCCCTTCATCCATGGCTTGCTTGACAAATGACTGTCGTCCTTCTCCTAGAGTTGTCTGAGCATCAAAGCTGTTGTACATCTAGCAAGGTGACCAGCTATACTTAATGTTAATTATCACTCCCCAAGAGTAGGAAGCCCAACGTACTGGAAAAGAATACAAGATTTGGAATTAGGAGAGACTCCAACAATTACCATTTGTGTGTTTGAACTTGGGCTTCCATGTAGGCTAAGTGCAGTTCATAGCAGTACTCCTTACCTTACAGGGTTTATGAGAATCAACAAAATAACACATAGAAAATGGTTTTTAATCTTGAAGAATTATTCAGAGGAGGAAAGGAGAGAATAAACACTTATTAAATGCCTACTATGTGCCAGGTGCCTCACAAATATCATCTCAATGACAGGCACTACCCAATACACCCAATGGGCTCAGAATCCCTGATGAAGGCAGCCAATTGAAAACTTTAGTAACAGGTGGAAACTGCTTATTTGTAGACAGGACACGGTGGAGTCTACTTAATTTTTGTCTTTATATCCTTAGTTCCTAGCCTAGCACTTGGCGCTTAGTAGGGATGTATGTGTAAGTATAATTAAATTAATTGAAAGGTTCATCTTTTGAACAATGCAAAGTCCTTTGGGAGGTGTGCATGTTAAAAATTCTGGTCACCTTTGTGCGTGTTTTCTAGGTTACTCTTCCGGTAGCAACAAGAGCAGGGTACAAAGTGGGGAGTGGAGCAAAGGACAGAGGGAAACTGCCCTTCTCACAATCAGCCTGGTAACATCTGTCAACATGGAAATAGAGAGTGCTGAGCTCTCTGGAAGGCATCCCAGATGATGACCTATGAACACCAAGCTGAGTGTTGGGCCTCACCGCTGAGAGAGGGTGTGTGTGTGTGTGTGTGTGTGTGTGTGTGTGTGTGTGTGTCTGCGCGCTCGCGCACGTGTGTGTGCATGTCAGAGAGAGAAAGAGAGAGAAAGAGAGAGAAAGAGAGAGAGAGAGAGATAGAGAGAGAGAGAGAGAGAAAGTTCAGGACAGATGGTCTCAGGAGAAACAGGGCTTGGTCTCCATGTCAAGTGGATAATAACTGCTGACTTTGAATCTTGCTTTTGACACTTGCTGGGGAAGTCAATTACACCCAAGCCTCAGTTTTCCCATCTGTAAAAGGGGATGACAATGCCTCTGGCATTTGAATCTGTGTAGTTTTCCTGAAGCTCAAATCAGACCATGTCTGTATGTAAAGAGTTTTGTCAACCTCAACAGCATGAGGACAGTGGTCAGACCCTGAAGTCTGACTGCGGGGTGGGGAAGGGTAGAAAAAGAATTTTTGCTACAGTTCAACAGTATATGGGATAGGGTTTAGACTTGGGATTTCACTGGCAGAGAAAAGGAACTCCCTGTTGAGAAAATCCCTCTCCCAACATAAGTCAGCACCTCCTCTTGCAACTTAAAAATGTTGGAGACTTGCCTAGACCACTGAGAAATTTAGTGACTTGCTTAGGGTCTCAAAGCCAGAGGCAAAACTTGAACCCAGGTCTCCTAGCTAGTTCTGCACTGCGGCTTAGTGAATAGAGAGCTGAGCCAAGAAGGTCTGGACTAGCCTCTGAAATGTACTGGATATGCAAAGCTGGGCAGGTCCCTGCATTTCGCAGTGCTCCAGGAAACTGTCTAAGATGCTAAGTTGCTGAGGAGGTGCTACCTGAAGTGGGAGAGTCTCCTCTCAGGGAGTTCCTCATTTAACAATGAAGTCAGAGGCCCAACAAGTCTTTCAGTTTGGCATTATCTAAATCACCGACTCCAGGATGGGTCATCTTTCTGGGATTGTCCCCATGGCTCTGGGGCTGAAAAAAGTAAAAGTGCTGGGACTCAATGCCAAGAAACAGCCAGGGGCCCCCTTAAACCTGCCCTTGGGCCTTGGACCCAGAGAAACCCTAAAAGCTGCAGTGGGCAAATCCAAAACTAAGCCTTTTTGAATTCCAGAAAATTCCCATAAGTGACTACCACTCAAAGAGCTTTTCAAATAATTGCTTTATGAAAAACAAAAATTGTGCAATTAGATCAAACATACATTTTTCACAAAACTAGACCTGACCGGCAAAGGCACTTTTCCAACAGAAGCCCACCAGGCAGCCATGGACCCCATTTGCTGTTCTCTCAGAGCTGCAGAGACCCCAGGATCCCCTCTTACCCTCCCCCACCTCAACTCTTCTGGCTTTGCCCTCCCCCCCTCAGGAAAAGTGCTATTAAGACTCAAACTCTAGGCTACTTCAAGCAAGATGCTCCAACTTTCTCTCCCCATGATGATCAGGTCGTTCCCATCCTTTTCTTCTCTATAAACACTGATAAAAAGAGGAGGGATGTTGAGCTCCGAAGGACTCTCTGGGAAACACGAGCAGCAAAGACCCAGAGTGCCAGCCCTGCCCTCAGCCTGAAAGACGACCCCCAAAGGCTGCCTGGCAATCCTAGATCCGAGGGAACATTTGGTCTGAGTGCCCCTCCCTGAATGTGCTCCTCACACCCACATGGGCAGTCTGACAGGGAAGCCACCACTGTAGCCCTAGCAAAGGGGCAAAGGTCTGGACTTTGCTCCCTCTGGGGCACCAAGCTAGACTTAGCACAAGGGAAAGTCAGTGTGCTCATCAGTTTAGCTCCTATGACTGTCTGACTAAAGTTAGCTTGGGAAGAATGCCAAGCTATCCAGTGAATCCCAACCCCCTCAATAAGCCCGCTAGCTGTGGGTAACTTTGCCTTGTCCTAGAACTCAGAGGGCCAGCTATTTCCAAAGACCTCATGTCTCTAACAACTAGGTTGATAGTTTGAGGGCAGGCTCAGCTCTCCTGGGTCATGGAGGGCAGGGAACTCACTGATCAGTACACTCTCTCCCTTCTCTCCTTGACCACAGTCTAAGAAGGAACAGGGTCTGTTTAGATACAAGGAGAGCATTCTGAACTGCGTGTTTTGGCCTACTGCTGTAATAATGCTAATATAAAATAGATCTCTCCACCCCATCCACACAAGTTCCAGGAATAATCAGGCAAGGAATTCAGAGACACGGCTGTGCCACCTCTAATTTTAGGTCTCTGGGAACTCAGGCATCACCAAATGGGGTCTTTGCCAGCAGCATAGGTTGCCTGTTCATCCAGGGGGATTTTTGCAGCTCCTCAGAGTGCCAGAACTTGAGCAGTAAGATATAGAAAGGCTCAGAGAACAAGGAAGTAGAAGGGCCATTTTCATACTTGCTGTGGCAATAGCAGCCGGGAAAAGTTTGTTCCTAATAACCTGAGCTGGACACCAGTGGGCAGAGTAAGGATGACAAGGGTAAGTACGATGTTAATTTCAGTGCCAATGAGTCAGACCACACAGCCCCCAAAAGACAGGGAGGCTTTACCCCATTCTCCCCAAAAGTCACTCGTTCACCTGGACAAGAACTCAGACTCCAGAGAGATGGTAATCTGGTTCTCCTAGTAAGGGTCACTCATGGCACAGGACTTCACTGTTCAGCTTGTGGGATAGAAGAGAGAATGTCTCAGGGCCCAATTGTGGGGAGGAAGGCATAGATAGTGTAGAAACGACATCCATGGCTGATAAGGGAAGGAAGCCCAAAAAAAGATGGTAAGAAGAAAGCCTTTGGAGAGGATGATCCAGAATGAAAGCCCAGGGGAGACACGAGGTAGGTGGAAACCATGACATCTGGCAACAGGAAGGGGAGGTCCCTCTGTTCATCCTCTCTCACCCTGGGCAGAGAGGCAGGGAATGGTGTCTAGGGCTACTGCACAGGCTGCGAGGTTGGGCCATTGGTCCCATTTTCATTCAGCTTGTCAGATAGTCTGAAAAATGTCTCTTTCATGACAGAATGGCAGGTCTCTAGCAACTCTGGGATGTCGGACACCGTCAGGCCTTCTGTCTTGATTGGATCCAGAACTTCTACTTTGATCTTCCCTGGAAACAAGAAGGGTAGATAGAGAGGCATGTCCTGCTGCTGCTGTGGAAATTGCAGCTGAGCGATTCTGGATGCATTTTGGAAACTGAGGTCAGGCCCTTTCTTAAAAGATCACAGGATGTGTACCATGCCTGGTCCTGCTCCCCCAACCCAAATGGGTCACAGGGGCTGGCTCTCATGATCTAAGCATGACCACTGCCCTCCCAAGCCCAGCACCAGGGTTTTCCATCTAGCCACCACTGGAAGAGATCGGGGAAGGCTTATGGCTAGACACTGGAGCAATTCATATAACATGGGCTGCTGGAGGGACATTTGAGGTAATATTATAACTCTCTCACCTTTGGTATACAAAAAACATACACAAAGATAAAACACATGTGCACAGATGCCTAGAATAGAGGGGATATTTCAGAGCCCATCTGGGTGTAAGCTATGCCAAGGCAATCCCCATCAAAGCTATTTCTGGAGCTCCCCCCAGAAACAGGCTCCCACAACTAGCTTGGCTCAGACTCAGGTCTGGTTTCCTCCTGTTTAAGCTCCTGACCAATAGGAACAAGGAAAGGCAGATACTCTGCTTTTATGGGGCAGCAAAGCCCCTGCACTCTGTGCATATCCAATGTGATGGTTCACCTGGGCTCTTGCCAGTCATTTGGGCCCATAACCTTTGGCTTCCTCCTTCCCCCAACCTCCCAAATATCTCCAGAAAAGATAGCAGCTATTCTGGGTATTGGTACAGCTATCCCTGTCTGCCTGATACCAGCAGGGCCAAAGCCTGCTTAGAGGATTCATGATGAACTTTCTACACCTGGGCAAGGGCATGCACAATAATCACCACATATAGCTCTGGTGCCAGACTTCAGACCATTCCCCAAGTGCTCTCCTGTCAATCACTCATTACAACCTTACAGGAATTCCTGGGAAGGAAAGAGGCTGGCCAGGTCTTGTTGACCCCATTTGACAAATGAGGCTCAGAAAGGTTACTGCTAGGATAAATATTCAATTACCTAGAAATGCAGAGGCTCCAGATCTGGAAGAGGCTTGAAAGTTCAATCACAGTATTATCGATTTAAACTCAGATGAACCCCAGAAGGCATTTAGTTCAACTTCTTTGTTTTACAGATGAAAACCCTGAGGCCTAGGGAGGCTAAGGGATGATCTGAACCCATGCTTTTCTGTCTCCAAAAGCCAGCTGATTCCCTTCTACAACAAGATGCCTCAACTCAATCATCTGACATTCTCTCTGAGGAAGATGACACACCCAAAGCCACACAGCTTGATAATGACATAGTCAAAGCCAGCACTGAGGTGGCACCCTGGCCCAAAGTCCTGTTCCACCTAACTCCTGCTTGGGGACCAAAGGATCCTTTTCGTTTTAAAATATAAAATACACCTCCAAGTAATTCAACTTGATTTTTTTCGTCTCTGTTGAACCCAGCCTATGACCCACTTATTTGTAGCCAGCACTTACAATGCCAGAGTCAGGATGCCAAGCACAAGAATATACTGGTAGTATCCTAGCTCTTGCCAATATCTGGTTAGCACTGTGCCTTACATATATTAGGTCCCTAGAGGAAGGCAAATCTGACAGTTTGTTTATCTTCCAGATTGTAGAGAAAGATCTCTGAGCCAAGTTTCAAGAGCCCAACAGGGCTGGCTAAGAAGTATAATCCATGGAAAGAATACTAGCCTGGGGGTTTGAGAGATCTAGGTTCTGATCCCACCCCTATCATAAACCATCTGGGTAACCCTGGACAAGTCAAGGTCCTTCCCTTCTTTGGCCTATTTCCTCATCTGCAAAATGGGGAAGAAGGAAACTAGGTGACTTATTCTACCATCCCAAACCCCATGCCCTCTGGAACGGGGAAAGAATTTGGGTTTTACTCTTCTCAAATACCAAAGATTCAAGCTGGCCCGGTTTGTGGGCCTTCTAGGGGAACCGGGAGAAAAAAAAATCTTTCAATAATAATCAGCAGAGGAGGGGTTTAATAAAAACAAAACCAATCTTACTGATTAGAGTGAAACCCAGATCCTGAGAGCTTCCTTCTTAATAGCCCCGAAGGAAAAGCAGATCAAAGAAAGGGGATTACAACAGGGACACATTCACATACATAGCCAGGGAGTCACATAAAATACCTGATGTGAAGATCTTCTTCTCTGGATGATAAAAGGAAGAGAATGAAGAATATACCACAGGAATGATCGGCACCTAGGGGTGAGGCAAAGAAGCCACTAATGAGAACATGCTGGAGAGAGGCTAAAACATGGGACTCTCAGAGTGGGACAGGCTGAATGTGGCAGGTCTCCCTCTGGCCTCAGGCCTCCCTCTCAGGGCCACTCCCTTGGCACCGTGCCCAGATGAACTATTCATTTATAAGGCTCCCCCCTTTCCCCCAGGGATGAGCCTGAGAAAGCCTAAGCCAGCCACCTAATCTTCACCTGCTGCCAAATAAAAGTCAAGTACTGCCCATCCTGTCTAAATTTTTCCTCCATCATCAGTGAAGAATGCTGGGGTGGTAGATAAAATCATGTGATGCCTATGCCATTTCTAGACCTCTTTTAGGGACTGTCTGTCTGAATGTCCCTAGTCCCTCTAGAAACAACCCTCTGCTTTCCACAGAAACGGTTTTGCCACCTTCAGGAAGTCCAGGGCCATTAGCCAAAGGAGCTTTAAAAACAAAGCTAAAAAATGGAGGCCACTATCTCATGATCCCTTTTGGAACAGCTGAGAACTAGGCCAGGGTGGAGCGTTCTATCCAGTCCAGCTGCACGCCACATGAGAAGCCCTCTGCTGCTGGGATGTCAGACCTTGAACAGTGAAATCTGGTTCAATCTTCATTTCTGGCTGTCCTTTTTCCTGCCTAATCTTTGGAAGTTAGAAGGATAGTGAAGTAGGGCCTCCCATCTAACCATATTTTCCTGCTGTTTCATACTGCACTTGCCTTCATTCTGATCTCCAGCCTCCTTTGGGAAGTGGAATGGCACCCTGCACTCAGTGATGAACATTCTCATACCTGGTCATAACCTTCACATTCCAGTGATTCTGAACTGATGTAGGTCATCATTCAAACTCCATTTCTTTCCCTCCCTGCTGCTCTCCCCCCACCAACCGATTCCTTATTCCCACCCCTTCGATCCTCCCACGCCAAAGTTTCAACCAAATACAATCCAGCCATTCCACTGTGCCCTCTGGCACGCTTGCTCCACAGGCAACAAATTTCCCTTCATCCTAAATCTTCCTTCTCCTATCTACTAGCTATTACCAAAACCTGGTTCCCCACTAATGACACAGCTTCTTTGGCCACCTTTAAGTTACAGTTTACCTTCTCTGAGGTTCTTGCTATTCATAACTACCACCCAATCAAAATCCTAGCACCTGTTGTCTAAAGACCTCTAAATCACTTCCTTTCCTTCCTCAATGAGTTCAGTACATGGCTCACAATTTTTTTTTTCTCCAACTCCTATCCTCACACTATGAAACTTTAACATACATATAACTGTCTCTCAAACACTCTAACCATTCAGTTCTTCAACCTGTTCATTTCCCAGCCCTCCTTAGGCACAAAGACAGTCACACTCCTGATGTTATTATTACCCATAAATGTACTACCTCCACATTCAAAAACTTCAAAATCCCCTTATCTTATCACAATCCATCTGCTTCTACCTCTCTCTGTCTTCCCTTATAAAACTTTACTCTTCTTCAACCCAGTAAACTCCAATCCCTTAACTTTACAATTTTTTTCTCAGGAGAGTTCTTGGGGCCTATCCCCTGTCCTCTTTTCCCCATCCTGACCCCTTGGTGAACCAATTCAACTCTATATTATCCTGTTCTCTTGAATCCTTAACCCCCCTTTTCCACCAATTAAACTGTGCCAAATCTCAGCCTTGTATCACCCCCACCATCCCCTGTCTGCTCACCTATACAGGTGCTATTGAAAGAAGGTGGAGAAAAATCACACACAACCACTCTAACTGGGTCCTCTATGTTAAACTCAACTGGGCCCTCACTGCTGCTAGGCAATCCTGCCTTATTAATTCACTATCCTGTTATACAAAACTTTTTTTTATCTATCTTCAAACCTTTCCTCTACCCTCTTGAGTTCAGAGACTTGTTTCATATTTTACAGAAAAACACTGAGGCCATTTGATCTTTGCCTTGATCTCCCCTCTTTGTCATCTTGTATCATTCAGATGCCTTCTGCCACTAGCTCCTCCTTCAGCCCTATCTCATGTGAGTCGGCCTTACTCCTTATCAAGGCTAACTTCTCTATCTGCTCATGTGATTCCATTCTTTCCAGTCTCCTCAGATTGCCCCTTTCTCCACCCTATCTCTATCACTTATTTTCAATCTTTCCACTATGATAGGTCATTCACTAGTGCCTACAAAAACGCCCATCTTCCCCATCCTCAAAAAACCATCACCTGGATCAACTATTGTCCTAGGTCTCCTCCTCCTTTTGTGGCTAACTTCCTTGAAAAGGCTGTCTGTGACAGGTAACTCCACTTTCTTTCATTTCATTCTCTTCTTACCGACTTACAATTTGGCTTTTAACCTTATCATTCCACCAAAATTGCTTTCTCCGGTTACCAATAATCTATTTGCCAAATCCAAAGGTTTTTTTCTCAATCCTCATTCTCCTACCTTTTATACTACTGTTCACTCTTTCCTCCTTGATACTTTCCTTCTTTCTAGGTTTTCAGGATACCATTTTCTCCTGGTTCTCTTCCTATATATCACTGCTCTGTCTTAGATTTCTTTGCTAATGTTTATCCAGATCACACCCTTTAACCACAGGTATTCCTCAAGGCTCTCTCTTGGGCCCTCTTCTCTTCTCCCTCTACACTACCTTCCTTGGCGATCTCATCAGCTCCCATGGATTGGATTTAATATGACCATCTCTATCCGGATGATTCTCAAATCTACTGTTAAGTAGATTTATTAAGAATGACCTCCAGTCTTCCATGTCCGATTGCCTTTCAGACATCTCAAACTGGATAACCAGTGGACCATCTTACAATCAACAAGTTCAAAGTGGAACTCATTATCTTTCCTCCTAAAGCCTCCCTGTGTCCTACTTCCCTATTACTTGTAAAGGGGAACACCATCCTCCTAGTCCCTCAGACTCAAAACCTAAGAGTTAGCTGGAATTCCTCACTATCTCTCACTCCCCCCCCATATTTAATCTATTGTGAATGTTTGTTCATTTTACCTTTATAACACCTCTTGAATATCGCCCCAATATCTTCTCTGACATCACCACCAGTCAGGCGTACCTCCTCATCGGCTTATGCTTAGACTATTGCAAAAGCCTTTGTGGATCTGCCTGTATCAAGTCTCACCCACTTCAATCCAGCCTTCATTTGGTAACTAAAGTGGTTTTTCCTAAAACAAAGGTTCAGCTATGTCACTCCCCTACTCAATAAACTCCCATGGCTTTCTGTTGCCTCCTAGACCAAATACAAAATCCTCTGCTTGGCATTCAAGGCCCTTCCTAACCTAGTGTCCTCCTACCTTTCCTGTCCTCTTATACCTTATATCTTGCCACATATGCCTGGAACCAGTGACACTGGCCTCCTTGCTATTTCATGGACAAGAGACTCCATCTTTTGGCTCAGGGCATTTTTCCTGGTTATCTCCCCCATGCCTGGGATGCTCTCCCTCTTCATTTTTTGCCTCCTGGTTTCCTTTAAATCTTAACTAAAGATCTCATCTTCAAGAAGACTTTCCCAGTCTCTCTTAACTCTTCCTTAAAAGTCTTAAAGTCTTCTTTCTATTCATTATTTCCTAGTTAGCCTGTATATAGTTTGCTTGTATATTTGTTTGTTGTCTTTCCCCTATTAGAATGTAAGATCCTTAAAGGCTTTTTGCCTTCTTTTGCCTATTTTTTATCCATAGTACTTAGCATGGTGCCTGGCACTTAGTAGGCTTCCTTAATTATTAATAATAAAATTATTAATAAATATTAATAATAATCAATAATAAATATTTCGTCTCTCCCACTCCTAGAGGAAGTATTGAGTGACTAGTCTTTGACTAGCCTGGAATAAAGTGAGATTTGAAAGTTGTAGGGAGAAGAAGAAATGTCAGTTCCTTTTGTCCATCAATCAATATTTATTAAGCACTATGTTCTGGGCACCAAGCTAGGCACTAGAGATACAAAGACAAAAACAATACTGAGTCTTAAGACTGCCCAAAGTGCCTCACCCCTCACCCTCACCCCAAATCCAACCTTTCCCAGATGGCCCTTGAAGGAAGCCTTTCCCCAACTTGTCCCCAAATGTATCACCTGGGCCTGGACAGCCAGATAAAAGGCACCCTTCTTGAATGGCAAAAGGTCATAACTTTCATTTCGTGTTCCCTCAGGATAAATCCACACTTTCAGCTGCCATAGAGGAGAAGAAAAGAAGAGGGGGAAAAAGTTTATGTTTGATATCACCCCATTTAAGGATCACAGAATTCTAGAACGTCAGCATTGGAAGAGACCACAAAGATTCACCTGCCCACACACTCACCATATGCAGGAATCCCTTCTATAGCATCTCGGATAAAGAGTCATTTAGACACACCTTAAGTACATCAGAGAAAATGAGGCTCAGATAGGAACCTTTCAGTAACTCCTAAGGCCACACAGCTAGTTAGCACCAGAGCCAGAACCAGAACCCAGTACCCTGAACTTCTAGAAGCAGAAATTTCCAGGTTTCTACCACCTCCCACCTCCCCTTTGGTTAGGGAGCCCTACTGCACCTTGGGCACCAAGCCAGACTTACATTCTCCTGAGCCAAGGTGTTTCCCACCTCCTCCATCGTTGACATGGCTGTGCTTGTCCGCTTTCTGTTGATGAAGATGACACCTCCGAGGTACATAATTAGGCCCACAGGGCCCATGTAAAGCAGCTCCCGCTTGGCAATCTGGATGCAGTTTCTTGGGAGGATCTCCATCAGACCTAAGACCGGGGGGAGAAAAGGGAAGGGTCATCCCACCCTAGACATTCCTGGGTACAGCAAGCCTAGCCACAGGGACCACCTCCAAAGAAGTATCACAAAAACTGTTCCAGGAAGAGGGAACCAAATGGCATAGAGACGACAGGAAAACACGGGAAGAATCTTGGGAAATACTGAGCAATTCAGCCTGGTTATGTGCAGATTATATGAAGAACAGTATAACATAACAGAAGCATAAACAGTCATACAACCCAGACCCTAAAGAGGCCTTCTTTTAAAAAGAATAATTTTTAAAAAATGATTAACTTAGTAAGGATCTCAACAAATCAGATCAAATAAGTAAAATGAGAAGAAATCCTAAATAAAATCCTCAGATACGAACTACCTTCTGATGAAATTAAAACTTTATTTGTTTCCTGTCCTCTCTCTTTCCACCTCTTTTCACAATCTAAGAGCAGCTTTGATCTTAGAGGCCAGTGCAACCATAAAAAATCATATATACGAAGACTCAAGAAAACCAACCCAAGGATCCTGGTTCCTTCCAAGGAGCCAAACTTCACCCTATTCAGGCACAGGTTCCCTTCCCCCCCTAACATAGCTGCTGCACTTAGGCAACACACCTCTCACTTAAAGGGAATCAACAGTTGGTGAAATTTAGGGAGGGAGGACCTGCTACACAAGCAGTTTCTAAGGCACCATTTTCTTGCCCCCAACCCAGAATCCAGCTTACCCATCATATCCAGGATGCTCTGATGGTTGGAGATGATGACACACGGCTTGTCATCATGCAGCTTCTCTTCACCATGCGTCTCAAACCGAAGCCCATAAAAGTACTTAAAAGTTCGGACAAATCTCTTGATGATACTATAAAAGAGAGGACAGTGACTGAGTTTCCTCAGTGTTTCACAGATTTGAGAGATTCTCTCCGGAAGCAAATTTTCTAACAATCAGAGCTCTCCAAAAGCAGAATGGGCTTCCTTGAGAGGCAAAGCCTATCCCACCCCTTCCCCCCTTACTAGAGATCATCTTCAAGCAGAATTTGAATGGCCAGTTTTGGGGGGATGTTGAATGGAGCTAAGATCTTGGACACTGAAACACCTGAGTACACCTTCATGAAAACCTGGGTTCAAATCCAACCTCAGACACTAGCTGTGTGACCCTGGTCAAGTCACTTAACCCTGTTGACCTCAGTTTCCTTATCTGTAAAACAAGCTGAAGAAGGAAATAGCAAACCACTCTTACCTTTGCCAAGAAAACCCCAACTGGGGTCACAAAGAACTGGACATGACTGAAACACTTGCTCTGAAACTGAGCAACATCTCCATGAAAATGTGTGCTGGGTCTTTTAAAGGAAAGGAACCACAGTTTGACCTTGAATTGAAGGGCAGAGATACAAAGATGAGAAAAGCATGACTGTTCCAAAGGGCTGGAAGGACAGGGAGCTCCTCATAGTCTTTTCAAGTTCCAGATGGGACCTGTCCCACTCATGCACCACTGGCTAAGTAACTTAGGCAAGCCTGGATCAAACACTTCAGTTACACTGGAGAGTCTCTTTTGCAGCAAGGAAGTTTTCCTGGTCTGATTTTATTAGGTAATTTTTCAGCTGGTTCAATGGCAATAACTAGACATTTGCCAGTCCATTTTTAGTCCAATCCATTGCTCTCTTGGTAAGGTGTGAAGTAGGGTTTAGGATATGACTATTCACACAATCAGATAAATCACCGACTTATTGTTTTTCCCTGTGCTTGGGAAGGCAGTGCAAATATCCTCCCTATAGAATCTGAGTACATTCAAACCCCAAAACAAGACAGAAGTACCTGCAAAGTGGGAACCTGGGAGAGAGAAAACTGTTCTTTCTACCAGGCCCTTGGCATCCAGACCAATGATACTTATGCAAAAATCACAACAAAAAAATCCTTCAAGTAGGCTCACTTTCTAGAGGGGCCACTATCTTCCTCCAGGAAGGCAGCACAGTACCATCTTTCATCAAGATCCCCTCTGTTCAGTAGGGGAAAGGCAGTTTATTTCATCATAGGTCTGTGAGCAGACAATGCTGCAGTCTCAGCTTCTCAAACTCCTTTTTACTAGATATAGGGGCAACCAAGAGTAAATGGCATTATATAGCATCACTGATTTGGAGGCAGAGGGACCCTTGGAGGCTATCTAATCCAACCCCTTTGTTTTACAGATAAGAAAACTGAGGCCCAAATAGGTTGCCGAAGATAACACAGATCATAACTTATCAGAATTTGGTTTTGAAGCTGAGTCCTTTAATTCTAAATCCAGTACTCTTTTCTACTGTACCATCACAGGTCTTGGCACAATTTTACAACCACCTCTGAAGCAGTGACTGGTATCTAAATATCTTGAAAATACTGTATAGAACACAATTTTGACATAAAGGCTGATACTACAAGCAAACTGGAAGACGAGGAATAGTTTACTTGTCAGATTTATGGAGAAGAGAAGAACTTATGACCCAACAGGAGATAGAGAACATTATGAAATACAAAATGGATCACTCTGATTAAACTAAAAAGTTTTTATACAAAGCCAATTCAACCAAGATTAGGAGGAAAGCAGAAAATTGGGAAAGAATTTTTACCACCAGTGTTTCTGATAAAGGCCTCGTTTCTAAAATATATAGAGAACTGAGTCAAATGTATAAGAATGCAAGTCATTCCCCAATTTATAAATAAATGGTCAAAGGATATGAACAGGCAGTTTTCAAAAGAAGAAATTAAAGATAGCTATAGTCATATGAAAATATGCTCTAAATCACCATTGGTTAAATAAATGTAAATCAAAACAACTTTTAGGTACCACATCACACCTATCAGACTGGCTAACAGGGCAAAACAGAAAAACTATAAATGCTGGAGAAGATGTGGGAAAATTGGAACACTAATGCATTGTTAATGGACTTGTGAACTGATCCAACCAATCTGGAAAGCAATTTGGACCTATGCCCAAAGGGCTATAAAAATGTGTCATATCCTCTGACCTAGCAATACCACTTCTAGGGCTGTATTCCAAAGAGATCGTACAAATGAAAAAAGGACCCACATAACTTTTTGTGGTGGTCAAGAATCAGAAACCGAGGGGATACCCAATAATTGGGGAATGGCTGAATAAGTTATGGTATATGAATGTAATGGAATACTTCTGCACTATAAGAAATGATAAGTAGGTAAACTTCAGAGAAACATGGAGAGACTTATATAAACTATGCTGAGAGAGGGAAGCAGGACCAGAATACTGTACATGTAATAGCCACATTGTGTGATGACTAACTTTGATAGACTTGGCTCTTCTCAAGCTTCTAAGAAAACTTCAAGTGACTCCTGACGAAAAGTGCTATCTACATACAGAGAAAGAATTAGAGTCTAAATGCAGAAAGAAGCATACTATTTGTTCTCTTTCTCTTTTTTTTTGTTTCTTCTTTCTCATGGTTCATTCCACTGGTTATAACTCTTCTTTATAACATGACTAATGTGAAAGTGTTTAATATGAATGTATATGTAGAGCCTATATTAGATTGCATGCCATCTTTGGGAGGGTGGAAGAGAAAATTTAAAACTCAAAAGCTTGTGGAACTGCATGCTGTAAACTAAAAATAAACTTTTTTTTAAAAGAAAGAAAATACTGTAAAGGAATTAAGTTGGAGAATCTCATCCTGAAGCAGAGCTCAGTAGAACTAATCCTATATGGCCTCATTAAAACAGTCGAGCCCTACTCTCCTTAACTAGACTGTAAGCTCCATGAAGGAAAGCATCACGTCTCCTCTTTTTTTGTGACCCCAAATTCTTATAAAAGACTGAATAAAAATGGTTACTCAAGAAATGTGTCAATTGACTTGGTTAACCACACTCTGGCATAAAAGGTGGTCCAGCTAGTATGTATTAATCCTAAAAGTAGGCTGCTTTTGCTCAGTGTAACTTGGGTTAGAATTTAGTTAAATGTCTAATGAGCACTAACACTTAAGAAGGCAAATATTATACTATAACTGCTTCACAGAAGCCTCTCTCTGTGTGAAGGGTGAATTTTGGAGTAAGTGGGTGGGGGGAGTAAAGCAAAGGGGACTAGGGGGAGAAAAAGGTCCCCTTCCTGCTGATTTGGTAAGCCAGGCAAAGAGGAAAGGATATATGGGGCAAGAGGCACTGTATATTGAGAAATGAGAGAAAGCTTGCCCCATCGAACAAAGCTCAAACCTCTCTATGACTGGTGAAGGCTCGCTCTCTTTGGGACAACTGAGCATTTCTCATTAAAGAATCCTTCCAAGCAGTCACTCCCGAGGTCTGAAAAATGATAAGGTTTAAAAGCTTCTCTGGATCACATCTGGGATAGTAGAAAAGAGTTCTGTATTTGGATAATGAACCTAGGTTTTCAAATCCCGTATTTGCTGACTACTGTGAGGTAAATCACAATCTATCTGAGGCTGTTTTCCTCATTTGTAAGATAGGGAGATCACCAGAATCCTGAAACCCCTCAGTCTGTCACAGAGGTCCATTACAAATGCAAATTCCCTTGAGAGAAGGTACTCAGGAACAGTCAACTACAGTAGAGGTAAAGAGAAGGGAAAGGAGGGGGAATGTAGGATGACCCAGAAAGGGCTAAATCTCCCACAGCAATCGGTAGAGGGCACTCAAATCAGGACAGGGTTCAAGCCCTGTTATTGGAATCTTTCAGTCTATGCACTTCAGTCTATATAACCTCACAATGCCTTCTCTCCTTGCTATCCTCAGGCCATAAAGCCTAAGGTCTGGGCCTCAACGGAAGCATTCTCCCTTCCCCTACCAAAAGGACTTTAGCTCACCATATTATAGTAAAAGACAAAGCAAGGACCAATGACTTTGAAAGAGACAGTCTGACCTAGTTCCCCAAAGCTGCCCCTTGGCTGAAGACTAACCAAGTAAGGTTCCACCATAAAGGAGAAAAGTAGGTAGCCAATGATCAGAAGGGCTCAGAAAGTCCCTTGCTTTTTCAAATTATCTTCCCCAGGTGCCATCTAGAAGACCTGAAAATTCCACCATTAAGGATACTCATTAACCCTAAATCTCCTATTAGTTTAGCGTATCTCCCAGGAGAAATCACTTAGCACAGAGCTTGACCTGGAGAGTACTGGATGAAAGTCTGGAACTAAAGCATTGTCTGAACAGGATATTGCATCATGGGGGTAGGGGTGTCTATAAGACTGGGGGCATCCAAGAGCTCCAGAAACCTAGGATGGAGAGGGACAAGAGTCAGAAAAGGAAGAGAAGGCAAATTTCACTTTTGCCTAAGGCTTATAATGTGGGGTGGGGGTGGAGAAACAAGGAGGGATGCCTCAAGACAGGTTACATAAACTGCCCCACTGCTCTCCTGGTCCCTTTAGTCCAGCCAGATTAGGCAGGAAGTGTTGGGGGATTGTTTAAAGGGTACAATAAACTTCTTTGAAGTGTTCAATAGTATTACCTACCCCATGAAGGATAGGAAGAAAAATACAGAAATTCTCAAATGAAGGCCTTGTTCATTAAACAGGACTTGGAAATGGTAAATATTGGCTTATTGGCAGTTCCCCCTGAGACATTCTGGCTCCCAGAATCCCTAAGATTCAATACTTAGCTTAAGAATCACAACCCAACAAAAGGCTTTTGCGTATCACCCCTCTCCCCATTAGTACTCTCCATCCCACTTCCCCGGAAATGATCTTGCATACATTTTGCATTGGTTTATCTATATTTATGGTGTCCCCCACCTCCCACAGGAGAGTTTTTTAAAAACTCCTTGAGGGCAGGGGCTGTTTGATTTTGTCTTGGTAATCTCAGTGCCTAGGCACAAAGCCTGGCATTTAGCAGGTAACTGGTCAATGCTTTTAAAGATGGAATTGAATAGAACCCCGACCCTTTCACCACATGCTAAGTGTAGCCACATCCTGGGGCACCCTAAGCCATAACCTCCCCCTCTCTTTCCACCACACACTACAGGTCAGTGCTCAAGAAAACACCACTGTGTATGGAACTGTAACAAGTTCTATCTTGCTCTTCTCCCTCCCCTCAAACCAAATAGGATGGGGAAGAGCTTAAACCATTTGGTCAGGGATTTATTTAAATTCCATCTAGCTTTAGGGTGTCATTCACTCAGAGCAACAGTCATCTTTAGACTGGACTTGACCCATACCAGCTCAGCCACGCTTATAGATTCATTCGATTTCCCTCCTTCCAGTTGGACTCCAAACCTCAGCTTTGTAAAACAGGCAAGGGAAATTGTTCATTTCAGTTATTTACAAAGATAAAAGAAAGCATTTGGCTCTACTTATTAAATGGCATTAATAACAGGGCTGTGTACACAGTCT
This sequence comes from Pseudocheirus occidentalis, assembly GCA_028646575.1. Taxonomy (NCBI): domain Eukaryota; kingdom Metazoa; phylum Chordata; class Mammalia; order Diprotodontia; family Pseudocheiridae; genus Pseudocheirus; species Pseudocheirus occidentalis. The sequence continues at coordinate 113,980,609 of CM053595.1, read as the reverse complement.
AGGAACATTTATTAAGTACATACTATGATACAAGTTAGGTATGATGGATGGACAGAGCTCTGGGCCAGGGGTGGGAGGATGTGTATATCAAAAAAGACCAAAATTCAAATGCAGCCTCAAACACTTACTAGCTGTATGACCCTGGGCAAGTCATTTAACCACTGTCTGCCTCAGTTTCCTTAGTTGTAAAATAAAAGATAATAATAGCACCTATCTGGAAGGGTTGTTGTGTAATCACATGTGATAAATTTGTAAAGAACTTAGCATATTCCCACATGCTAGATGCTTAATAAACACTTATTCCTCCCCCCAATCAGTGACTGGCACTGTGCTAAGTACTGGGGATAAAAAGAAATTAAAGCAGAAGAGAGCTCCTGCTCAGGAAGTTAGTACTTAACAAATGTTCAATGAGCTATTTTCCCTCTGAACAGTCACTAACATTGGTGCAACAGTCTCTCAGAGCCAACAGGGCCTGGGCCCAATACAAGGTCGACCACATCTGCCTTGGTGAAAAGGGGTCCCTCTTCACAAATTCTTCCTGGGGCATTTTCCAGAACAGAAGCTCCACAGAAGAAGCTTATGCAGAGTTGTCTCCCAACACTCTCCCTTTCTTCCCAGCAGGAGCTCTGCAGGGGTCACAAGATCTATTCCATAGGGCTGCTGAGTGGAGGTTTGGATATGTGCTTACCCCTACTGAAACCAGTAGGACCCAAGAGAACAGTTAGATCCTAGCTAAACTTCAGCAGCCTAGCTGGGGGGAAAAAAATCACTGGTGTGACTTTGGACAAATGAAGGCAACAGACTAGACCACCTCCAAGATCCCTCCTAGATCCAAATCAATGGTCCTATGTGACCTTGGGCAAATTGCTTCACCCCCTAGATCCTAAATCTACAATCCTACATGACCCTGAGCAAATTACTTCATCTCCTTAAGGAGATGGTCCTATAGCTTCCAAGGTCTGTTCCAGCTTTAAACTCTGGATGCTGTGCATCCTCCTAGGCCAGTCCAGCACACTGCCTCAGAAGACTGGCCAGAATGACACCCTTACCTTCCCTTGGACAGTCTGCTTCAACTGTAGAACCAATGACAGGGATGGTAAAAAAAAAAAAAAAAAAAAAAAATTTAACTGACCCTGTATAATCACTTTAAGGTTTGCAAAAGAATTTTATAAAGAAGAGCCAGAAACCCTCCTGGTGTGACAAAGAAGGAAAAGTAGTAATACACAAGAGGACTTTTTTAAAGGGCAATGAAACAACAAGAAAGAATTTTCCTTAAAAAAAAAAAAAAGCAAAGCACAACACCCTCCGGTCCATTCCAGAAGCCTCTGCTCCACCTAGCTTTCAGGAAGAGAGCTGATCCTTCATTGGCTCTTGAATCATTTACAGATCTCAGGTGATGCCTGATTTGGGATAGGTGTGGCACTTGGACTACAAAAGCATAGTGCCTAGCCAGTGTATTCAGCCCAAATGACTACTGTGATGAACTTTGGCAGCAGGAACATTCCAGCCCCACTTCCTTCACTGAAATTGGAAGCCACTGAATTTTTCTAAACTCCCCGACTGTCTCTTTCTCAGGATGTTTCTTGAGCATGCAATATAGAAATTGATAGGCCTTCCTATCCGTCTTTTGGGGGAAAGGAGGATTGGGGACTGTGAGTTACTACTAATGCTTCACCCCAGTCCAAGATCGAGGAAAAAAGGCTGCCCACGACCCTCTTAAAGGGGAGGGCACACAAGCAGACTCAAGGCTCTTAACCCGAGTTACTAGCTTTCTCCTACGTCGCGCCTTTCACAGACTTAGCTTTGCGCTCCCGCTTCCGTTCCCTCTCTCTTAGCAGCACTGAAGATAAGGTCCGGACTTGTGGATTTTAAATACCCGGCTCAGTCACTTAAGTGACCCCTTTCAAATGTAACCTTGGGCAAGTCACTTCCCATCTGTGGATCCCCGTTTCCTCCTGGGGGAAAAAGAAGGGGTCTGATTGGTTGATTTCGAAGTTTCCTTCCAGCTCTGGCATACTAAGACTTACAGCTGGACCAGGAAGCTGCCCCACAGGCTCCTGTTCCAAGAACCCAGGCTAGCACATGCCCCTTTCCAATTCAAAGGGGGCACCAACCTCTCTGCATCCTCCTCCTTTCCATTTTTTCTTTACTTGGGCCAGAGGAAAGAAGATTTTCTTTCTACCTTCCTTTCCCTATTCTCCCCTGCCTCCCGCCCCAAAGGTGCAAGGGAGAGGAGAAGAGAGAGTTATTTGGAGGTTCTCGGCGAATAGACAGATCGTGGGGAAAGAGGGCTCAGGCAGGGCGCGGGGCATTATGACGACAGTTTCTCCAGGGTCCACGACGCGGTCTCTCCCCAGACCCCTCCCGAACCATGAACCACCGGAAGAACAGAGGAGAAAGTTTCCAACTCCGAGGAGAAGGGAGAGGAGTCGGGATACCGCACGGCTTCTCCCGCGGTTGTCCAGGCGAGGAGAGTCGCCAGGAAATCGGGGCAGGCGGGGCAGGAAGAAGGGAAAGGGAAAAATAGAAAGTTAGAAAAGCGGAAGGAGTTGCCCTGGAAGCTAATGCACTGAGTGTGCCCGCAGCGGGGGCGGACCCCGGACCCCGTACAGCCCCTGGTGCCCAGCTTGCCTCATGTTGCGCACGGTGCGGCCCCCATGGCACAGGACACAGACCACGCAGGCCGTCGCGGAGGCCACCACACATAACACGCAGTAGGAACCGATCTTGAAATAGAAATTGGCAGTTCGGCTTAGCAGCGGCAGCGCGAGCAGCAGCAGCAGCAGCAGCCAAATCCACGGCTCCTGACCGGCCATACTAGCTTCGGCTCCGGGCCCGCCCGACGGGCAGGAGCGCTCTAGGAAATGCGCGCGCGGCTGGCGCGCGGGGGAGCCAGGCGTGCCGGCCTGGGGGCGTCGGCGGGGCCCCCCCCTTCTCCCCGCTCTCAAGGGGGAGCGCCCCGCGCGCTACGGCCTGGGCCGGGGATGTCCTGGATCTTCTGCCCCCCACTCCCGACAGCCGACTGGACTATTCTCTCCGTAGGTGCTGCCGCGCGGCTCCCCCTCCCCCTTCCCCTCTCAGCTCCCCTTATTGCATGGGAGGAGGGGCAGGGAGGGGCGGGCACAGGCGGCCCCTGGGGTGGAGAGAGGGAGCCGGCGAAAGAATAGGCAAGGTGCAGCCCGGAGCCCCGCCCAACCGTCCCCACCCCCCCAGGCACCACCCCGCCCACCGATTTCCTACCCGCCCCCCCTCCACCTCCCCCGGCGTCTTAGGTCCTTCGCCGCCTTTCTGTGGCCGCCTTCTCATTTGTTCGGTGCGGGTCATTCTTTGTATTCTTTTTTTCTGTCTTTTCCTACCCACTTGCCATCCCATCCCACCGGCTCCTTCCACCCACTCTCCAAATACACTGTGCCGGCCTTCCTTCTCCTCTCGCTTCTTGGCCAGCTCTTGGACACGCATTTTCTGAGTCCTCTTTTCTTTTGTCACTCTTTCTACTCTCGAATCCAGCCCCAAGAGCTACGATTTCTGAACCCACCGCAGCACCCCCGGACGAAAACAAACACCTGGGAAAGTCTTCTTTTGCTGCTGGCCTTGGAGCGTGTGTGCGTGCGTGTATGATGGTGGTGGTGTTATTAAGAAAAGAAAACTTAGTAAATGGACTCAGTTACCTAAAGAAACTAAGAGAAAAGTTAAAAGAAACTCCGAAAACGGGTCTTCTTCACTTGGCTTTTCCCAGCATTTAAGAATTAGGGGGGCCTCGGGTTAGTTGTGTGAGGTTTGAATCTCATCTGCTTCTATCTGCTGCTGGTGGTGGTGCGGGCAGCTGTATTCATTGCTTCACTTTGTCCTGAGGATTCCTTTCTGTCCTTCGCGTGGGTCTGCCTGTGACCTCTTCTAGGAATCTAGGAGAAGCTGATTTAAAGTCAGTAACTGACCCTTGGATGGGTTAACTCTTAACCTACTCCAGTCTGTCCTTGGGGTGAGGAGTTGGGAAATGTTAGTGGGTGATGGTTTGCCACTGAAATCCCTTTTTTATAGATGGTATCATATTCCCTCCCCTCCCTCAACTGCTAGTAACCTGACTTGACTCCCAAACGTCCTTGTATTTCATTTATTATTTTGCATTCATTTGTATTAATATTCTTTATATTTAGTCTATATATTTTTATATGCATCTGTCTTCCCCTAATAGAATGTAAGCTTGAGGCTAGGGATTATTTAGCTCTTTATCTTCATATCCCCAGTGCCCAGTGAAATGCCTGGCATGAAGGAGACACTTAATAGTTACTTGCTGACTGATTGGAAAACACTTTACCTAATCATAGATTTAGAGCTAGAAGGGACCTTGGAATTGATCTAGTCCTGTCCCCTTACTGTACAGCTGAAGAAATTGGGAGCCCAGCATCCTATGGTAGTAAATAGAAGGGGAAAGATTTAAACCAGGCTAGCCCACTGTAGAGCAGCTAAGATGGTGGGTGAAGTGGATAGACCAGGCCTGTTTCATTGGAGTCAAGAAGACCTGAGTTCAAATCTGTCTGTGTGACCTTAATCCTGTTTGCCTCAGTTTCCTCATCTGTAAAATGTTAAACCACTCTAGTATCTTTGCCAAGGAAACTCCAAATGGTGTCACAAAGGTAGACACAACTGAACAACAACAAAAGCTCACTCTGAATTCAGTGATTTCCACTATACACACAGTGTCTTTCCCCTGTTAATAGGGGGCCAAGCTGGGGACACTGGTCTCTTATCACAACAGATTCTCGTGCTGGGTTCACATGAAGCCTGGGCTCATCTTGGGGTGACAACCACAATGAGCTTCCTTCTTTCTTTTTCTTTTTCTTTCTACATTCAGATCCTGTTGATATTAAAAAAAAACTATTAAATGACACATCGAAATGTGCCTATGTTAATTTAGCATTACTATCCAATGAATCATAAGTATTCACTGAAACCTTCATGGGAAAGGGATATAGTATTTTATGCACTTTACCCTAAAGATATTATATGCTGAGTGGAAAAGTTTACATTATATTGGGACAACAAGGAACAGTACAAGACAGTACATAGATGACCTGTGGGGTCCTTTCCAGCTCTAAATCTATATGAGGTTGGGAGACCAATAAAATATCAGCTCATTTTTATCCTTGGGACAAGGAGACAAAATAGTAATGGCCTAACCGCCTAGTAAAATACCCATGTAGATTTTACATGGTTCCTGAGCAAAATTAAATTTCTTCACCAAAACCCCAAATAAGAAGCAGTTGCCAAGTCTTGCATCCTGTACTAGTCCCCTCCTTTAAGTCTGAGCCAGGCTCAAATGAAAACTACACTTAGGTCAGTAGTTCTAACCTTCTTTATGCCATGGACCCCTTTGATAGTCTGGTGAAAACTATCGACCCCTTTCCAGAACAAGAATTTGTTGCCTCCATTCATAAATGAAAGAAATGTCAACTTTCAATTAGAGGTTAATGAAGAATTTTTTTTTTTTTGGCCATCCAAGTTCACAGGCCTCCTCAGATCTGTCCACAAACCCTGAGTTAAGAATCTCTGAACCTAGGTTGTGTCGGAGGTAAAGGGAAAGGTTCCTTTATGAAGCTATAGGTATCCCCATGTCCTTTCTCTCCCCTAAGCATTTATTTGGACTGCTAGACTAAGGCACCAAATTTCTCAACCTGACTCAATAAGCCAACTCCCCTTTTGCCAGACTGAGCTGCTAGCTGTTCTGCCCCAAAGGTCAGTGGCCTGTAAGTGCTTCAAAAGGCAGAGGCCCTACCCATAATGTGGTCCAATTGTTAAGGATAATCTGTGCCCACTGATTTCTAAGATGGAGGTCCTTTTTTTTTTTTAAACCAAGAGGGGGAAGGTGTAGAACACATGATTCCTTGCTAGAGAAGGTATATTCAGGTAATTAATGCTGAGTTGGCCCACAAACCCTAGGGACTAAACTGAATAGACTGGTTAGGGAAAAGATACAGCTGGGGCAGAAAAGAATGGGGAAGCAATCTTCGAAGCAAAATCAGAGCCCCACAGGATGCATGCAACTATACTGATAAGCCCCAAAACCCATGCCCTAAAAGAAACAAGGTTAGGCCTCCACGAAAGAGACCATATAGCAAATAAAGGTGTTCATGAAAATTAGTGCTTCAGGTACACCAGAGATAAGACTGAGAATGCTTTGTGAAAATAAAGGCCCTGCTATAAATGTTAGCAGACAACTGAGAAATAACATGCTGTGGTGGGAAGAGCCCTGGATCCATCACAAAGTGAGACCTAGGTTTAAATCCTGGCTCTGATCCATACTAGCTCGGTGACCAGAGGCAAATCACTTAACTTCTCTGAGACTTAGTTTCCTTAACTGTAAAATGCAGATGATTAAGATCATAGATTTAGGGCTAGAATAGTAATAGCATGTATAGAACAGACACTGTGCTAGGAACTTTAGAAATGTCTCATTCTATCCTCACAACAACCCTGGGAGATAGGTGCTATTATTATTCCCATTTTTACAGTTGAGCAAACTGAGGTAAGCAGCATCACTGTGACACCTGACTGAGCAAGGGCCCTTAGAAGTCATCTGGCGGCTAGCCCATTGCCCTAATTTTATAGATGATGACACTGAAGCCCAGTGACATTAAGTGAATCATTCAGGGTCCCTCAGGTAATTGAATCTAATTCATCTGATTCAACATCTAACATGTTTTCCACGGCCCCACACTGCCCCTTACCACGTTGTGTTGTTACACTAAAATCCAATTATACTCTAAATACCAACTACTATTATTGTTACAAAACTGAAATTATGAATGAGGAAAGGAAATAATAAAGAGAGGACTAATGAAAACTTATTTTTTAAAATTAATTATTTTTCCCCTAGTTGCATAAGCGGAGCGGCCTTGGAAGTAATAGCTTGTCCCGGAGGTTGGTACAAGCAGAATCAGCTTTTCTGAATCAAGTAATGTGGATGGTGACTGTGTCTCCAGGAGTGCAGACTGCCATTGAAGCCAAAGGGATGATGGGGCAGGGCTAATTTGAGTCACAAACTTTGGTAGATGCTACCCATGGGACCTAGGGTAAGTCACTTGCTCTCTCATCTGTAAAATAAAAGGGATGGACAAAATATCTTTTAATCCCCTTCTAGCTCTAAAACTATGAGTTCTCCAAGTTGAGGAAAAAAGATTCACATATCCGTGTAGTAACAATAGCAACAAAATTGCAGAATGTACAAAGGAAAAAGATCTGAACAACATAAGAAAAGAGTTCTTACTAGAACTAGAAAAAAGTTCTTACTAGAACTCCATCAGTGGTACCTAATTAGCATTCATTCATTTAATCATTCAACAGCCAATCAGAAAGTATATAAAACAGAATTCTCAGTCTTATCTCTGATGTATCCCAAGCATTCGTTTTTCATTAACACTCTTATTTGCTATACAGTCTCTGAGTTTAAAAGGGGGAAGTAAAACCTGCACACAGGACTGGAGACAGGTAGAATTCTTACGTCTGGGGCAAATTCAGTTGTGGGAGAGGGGAGACAGTGATAGAGAGAATAGTCCCCTTGGTTACTGTGATCATACTGGGATGGAGTTCTGCCTGTCCACCAAAGAGTCTGCTCCATGCCCCTGAGGAATTTGCTGGAAAGACTACTGGGATTGCAGCAGCACAGACCCCACACAAACCCTGGTGAATCAATCAATAAGCATTATTAGGAGGTCTTGCTAGATTTACTGCACATGAGACTACTGTTTTTTTATTTTACTTTTTCCTGTCAGAAGGGGGAAAGGGGTTAAGTGACTTGCCCAAGGTCACACGCCTAGTAAGTGTTAAGTGTCTGAGGTAGGATTTGAACTCAGGTCCTCCTGACTGCAGATTCACTGTGCCACCTAGCCACCCCAATGACTTCTCTTACAAGGCATTATCTATGCTAGGTACCAAAAGAGTGGTAGGAATTCAGAGGGATTTTTTTTGGGGGGGGGTTCAATGTCATCAAATCTGTTTCATTATTTTTTTAAATCTTGGTTTAACACTCTGTGGTTCTGTTTGGTCCTTATTTTACTTTGATAAGATACTAGATCTGTGATTTTACTAGTGGTGTGGGAAACTCCCAGAGAAGGAAACTCTCTACCAGTGCATGTTGGCACCTTCTCTGCAACGACTGCTCTTGAAGACTTGTTTCGGGCACTGAGAAGTAAGGTGATTTGTTCTGGATCACACAGCCAGTATGTGTCAAAGGTAGAATTTGAAACCAGATCTTTCTGACTTCCACATTGCCTCTAAACTTACTAAACCAACATATTTGTTTTAATATCTCTCATAGCTGAAAAAGATATCTCACAAAAATACATAGATATAAAACAGCAATTCTCAACCTGTGAGTTGTGACCTCCTTGGGGGTCAAACAACCCTTTCACAGGGGTCACCTAAGACCATCAGAAAACATATTTCTGATGGTCTTAGGAACTGAGACACTGCTCCTCTATCTGTCTCCTGTCTCCAGGCAGGTCCACCCACATGCAGATATGCCCACATACAAGTATTAAAGGGTTGAGGCATTAGGAAGGTTGAGAACCACTGACCTAAAATGAAGAAGAACATTGTGGGCTATGCTTATTAAATCATGATACCAATTATTTTTACCTCATCCACCAATTTTGAGTAATAGGAATGGAATGGTCAATGAAAACTCAGATGAATGTGCTTCTCTTGGTGAAATCCCCCTATGGACTCTGGAGCAAGTGCAAGTATTCTTGGACTGTTTCCTGTTTACTTACCTTACAATGAAGAAAAGCTTTTCAATTGGGTTCCTAACAGGAGCCAAGCATGCATATAAAAGGCCCCCCCCAACTTAACCTTATTTCTTTTCCCTGCTGGCTTCCTTTAAGTGAGGAAGCAGTAAGTGCTGTAGAGCATCAGTGAGTGGCCTACTCTCCCCACCTGAGTTGACATGAAATCACATGAATATAGCCCTTCTGTTACAACTTTCCCTGTTGGATCTATTTTTTCCCATGCTTCAGGTAAAGGTGTATGGGGCACACACAAACTTTAATATGTCACAATATGCCAAAAATGTGGAACTCACATTTTTTCCCTCAGGATACATCCCCTACCACAAGAGAAACATTAACTAACCTAGGAACTAAGTGAGGGTGCTAGTGACAATCCATATAGAAGAAATTAGTTAAACTTAATTTTGTTCTTATTTTTAGATAAAACATTTAAAATAGAACTTCTGATATTTTTCCCACATCCCAATGGACTGTCTCATGTATCCCGCTTCAGAGAACCCCTTGGAGTGACTTTTTAACTGTGAGAACCAAGCATAACAACTCCTTTTTAATATCAAAAAGTATCAGATGCATAAACTCTAAGCTGGGTATTTTGCCACATAGGAGAGTTGGGAGGATGGGGACGAGAGGGGGGATGATGGAGGGAAGGGAAGGGTGGGGGGAGTGTGTGTTGCTAGGAGCACACACTTCAGTAAAGAGACAGGGAAAGGGTAGAGAATAGAACAAGGGGAGGGTGGGATAGGAAAGAGGGACATATAATCAGTGTCTTACAATATGTCCATTGTGGAGATGTTCTGCGTAACCACATTTACAGCCTGTATTGAATTGCTTGTCCTTCCAGTGGGGATGGGTGATAAGGGAGGAAGGGAAAGAATCTAGAATTTAAAGTTCTATAATCAAATGTTTATATACACACACACACACACACACACACACACAATTAACTACATGCAACTGGGAATTTAGATATATA
>CM053595.1:113950274-113970353 GCA_028646575.1 Pseudocheirus occidentalis | reverse complement strand
CAATTATTTATAGCCCTTTGGGCATAGTTCCAGATTGCTCTCCAGAATGGCTGAATCAGTTCACAACTCCACCAACAATGCATTAGTGTTCCAATTTGTCCACGTCCTCTCCAGCATTTATAATTTTCCTGTTTTGTCATCTTAGCCAGTCTGACTGGTGAGATATGGTACCTCAAAGTTGTTTTGATTTGCATTTCTCAAATCAATAGTGATTTAGAGCATTTTTCATATGCTTATAGATATCTTTAATTTCTACCTCTGAAAATTGCCTGTTCATATCCTTTGACCATTTATCAATGAGCAATCATCTTTTTAAAAATTATACTGTGCTATGGAAATGTGTTTTATTCCATAAATATAAAATAATTTTAAAAAAGAAACAATCTTAACCCTGTCATTTATTGCTCATGTGACCCTGGAAAAATCACTCAACCTCAGTTTTCCCACCTGTACAGTGAAGGGGTACATGGCCTCTAAGGTTCTTTTCAACTCTAAAGTCTGTAATCTAGTCAAATGTCATCATTTTAAGTTATTTACAATATTCTGGATTTAACATAAAAATGAATATTTTCCATACAAAGAATAGGAAAAGCCGATTATATGTAAAACAAAAGAATTCTATTACATACAGCTTGGTTTTTATTTTTATTTTACTTAAAACAAACAAACCAAACTAGGTCTCCCTATATCTCCCAGGCTATAAATGCAATAGCCATGGCTACTCAGGCCTGATCCTACTGCTGACTGGCATAGTCATGTTCCATTTCTACCCTGGGCCAGTTTTCCCCTCCTGGGGCATCTTAGTACTTGCAAAGGCCCAGAGACCTGCTTAAGGTACCATAGGAGGGAAGCAAGTAGCTAATATGGGATTTGAACTCAATTCTTCTTTCCAGGGATGCTTTCTATACTATAGTATGCTTTTTAACACAACGCAAGCTAAACCTTAGAATCTAAAATAACTAATTTATCAGACAGTAAACTTGTGTTAGAAAGACTACCTCAGGACCATTCCTTTCAAGTGATTTACCAGCCTTAGATGGAGAAAAGACCTTTCAAGCTTAACTACCTGTACTATTCCTCAAGAAGTCTTGTGAAATATAAGACATCCTTACATTTCCTAATAATGGGGAAGAAGTTTGTTTTTTCACTTGACATTATTGTCTCAGCTCCATCAGAAAATCACTCCGGGTAGTCAAGTATATTTCAGAAGTAGGTGAAGTGAAAATGGCACTTCCCCAAAAGATGTCACCTGCCTAGCTTGAGCACACCCTGAAAATGATTGTTTCTCTGCCTCCACAGCCAGTGTCTTTCTCCTTGGCTCTGGGGCCACCATAGAACTCGTCAGTCAGTGTCATAGAAGGTTAGAGTGGAGAGTGACCTTTCACCAAACAAATGGCCTGGGGGGGGAGGGGGCTGTTGTCCCATTACCAAATATATTGGCCGTAATACCCTAGAGTGTTCAAAATGTCTTACTCTGGGGCCTCATCCTGATGTAGAGGTGACTCTAGGTTCTTGAAAACTATTTCAAAGGAAGGAAAGTTCTGGGAGGTTGTGCCATGATGGAAACACTTCTAATATGCACCCTGCAACATGCTATGTCTTTTTTTTTTTTTTTTTTTTTGAAGAACCAGCCTAGCTAAATTTGGAGAGACTCATTAGTAGCTGACTGGTGACTTTGGTCATGTAAATCCATGAAACAACATAAATACAGAATGACCCCTAGTCCTTTCTAACCCTTTTCTGTTTTTTTCATTGATGTTGCTATAGGGTAGTTGGAAAAGGGACAAAGGTACTAAGAACTACCCAATTTTTATTTTTTTCTTTAATTTTTCCTTCAACATTCACTTCTATAAGATTTTGAGTTTCAAAATTTTTTTCTTCCTCCCCTCCTCCCCAAGATGACATGCAATCTGATATAAACTACATATGTAGTCATGTTAAACATACTTACACATTTGTGAAATTGTGAAAGAAAAATCAGAGCAAAAGGGAAAACCATAAGAAAAAAAGCAAAAAGCAAAAAAAGTGAAAATAGTATGCTTCAATTTGGATTCAAACTCCCACAGTTCTTTCTTTGAATGTGGATAGTATTTTTTATCATGAGTCTTATGGAATTGTCTCAGATCATTGTAATATTGAGAAGAACTAAGTCTATCAAAGTTGGTCATCAAACAATGTTGCTGTTGCTGTGTACCATGTTCTCCTAGTTCTATTCCACTTTACTTTGCATCAGTTCATGTAAGTCTTTCCAGGTTTTCTGAAATCTGCCTGCTCATCATTTCTTATGACACAATAGTTTTCCATTACATTTGTATACCACAACTTGTTCAGCCATTCCCCAATGGATGGACATCCACTCACTTTCCAATTCTTTGCCACCATAAAAAGAGTTGCTATAAATATTTTTGTACTTGTGGGTCCTTTTCCCTTTTTAATGATCTCTTTGGGATATAGACCTAGTAGTGAATTATCCAATTTTTAGACCCTCTGGGAACATTAACTTAACTTTGAGTACTATAAACAATGAGATCTTTTCTAAGAGGCCAACAAGAAGACAAAATACTAGAGGAAATAAATCTTATCTGATCTTGACAACATTGATATAAATCAAACCATAGACAAAAAAAGGAAGTTTCAGCTGAATGGAAAGATGACTCATGGGTTTTCCTAGGAGAGGCAAATTAAGGCATTGTTGGACTTGGTTTTATTATGGGTTTGGAGGCTACAAAAAACAAAAGAAGTCCTTTCTTCCCTTCCCCCCTTGACTCCTCCTAAGGCCCCAGGCTATACTAGAACTCACCAGCTACTAAGAAGGAAGGCTTATTTACTAGGTATTTTGACAGGAGAGAGTAGTGAGAAGGCTAAGAGTCAAAGATGATCAGTTCTCTTCTCTTATGTAGGACTTCCAAATCTATATGTTAATTGCTAACCTCTCCTGAGCTCCAGTCTTACACCATCAACAGCTTATTGGATATGGAAAGTTTTTTCACCTTTATAGATGTGCTTCTTCATTTGAAAATTAAGGATATTGGACTACACTAAGGTAACCTTTCTAGCTCTTAATATGTGATCCTATAATCTTCATCTGAATATTCCACAGGCAAACTCAACATCTCACATGGGATTCATTATATATTTCTCTCCAAATCTATCTCAACTCCAAACTTGCCGGGTTTTTTTAGGGCCCTTCCATTCTTCCAAGCATTCACTCACATTCACAGCCTTAGAGTCATTCTTGACCACTAGCTCTCTATCATCCCCACATTTTAGCAGTTACCAAGTCTTACCAATTCTACCTATACAGCTTGTCTCATATTTGTCCACTTCTTTCCACTCCCACAGTCACCATCCTATTTCAGGTTTATATCACCTTCCATCTGGACTATTAGAATGATCTCCATTTGGTCTTCCTGATGTCAGTGTAATCCCTTGTCAATTCATTTACATAGCTTAAAAATGATTTTCACAAAATATGGGCCTGACTACGTTCTCATACTCAAAAAATCTTCAAGGGCTTACTATTGCCTCTTTCTCAGATATAGGTGCTTCTGATTGGCATATAAAGCTCTTCACAATATAACTCCAAACGATCTTTCTGGACCTCTTTCTTATTATTCCCTTTGTACAGATTCTATACCAGCCAGTCTGTTTTTGCATATACCACCACCCCACAGACAACATGTACATTGGTAGGTGAGGGTGTCGCAAGTTTATAAGTGGGAAGTAACAACGCTTACCTCAATGTTCTAGTTCTTTACCTTTTGAAATTGCTCTGTATAGCAATGTAGGTCAAGCATAGCATGGACATTTGAAGCCCCAATTCTCTTTCTTCTCTCTGGGATGGTTCATTCACTCATCTGTGTTGGCAGATGAGGATGGCCAAATTTCTACAGTTCACCGTAAGGGCCCTAATATAGGTCAGGGGAATACCTTCTAGGGTGTATTACTCCTAATCAACATGTTTCCCATATGAACTAGTCAGTCAATATGACACCAGTAACTCTTTTTTTCTTTTTCTTTTTGGAGGGGGGAAGGCTGGGCAATTGGGATTAAGTGACTTGCCCAAGGTTACACAGCTAGTAAGCGTTAAGCATCTAAGACTCAGGTCTTCCTGACTCCAGGGCCGGTGCTCTATTCACTGAGCTACCTAGCTGCCCCAACACTAATAACTCTTAATTAGAAACATTTACAAAACAAAAGGCAAAGCAAAAATAATAAAAATATAATATCCCACTCATAAACTTAGCACATACTCTCCTACCAACATACATGATGTCTGTGGTATGGCGGCATACATAAAAGAACAGAAGCAGGGGACATAGGTACCTATGGCAATTCATAATGGTGGACCAAGAGCCTCGATATGCTGGGCCTTCCTCAGGAATAGTTATGCCTTCCACATCTCAGAGGTCAGTATGATCTGGAAAATCCATGTAAAATTTTTTGGCCCTCCATAACAGAAAAGTCTGAATTATTATGGTATTAAAAGATAAAAATATGTTGCTATTATACAATGCTATACAGATATTTTATGCATTTCTGAGTTTCTAAACTTTTTCTGTGTCATTTGCTGACCTTTGTGTGTCATTTGTGGCTTCTACAAAATGGCTCCAAAATATCCATTAATTTTTTTATGCGGACCAATGATATATCAAGACCATGATATAGAAAGTTGTGATGTGGAAGGGATAACTGTAGTCTGTACCTCTAGTCACTGATGGGCAAAGTAATTTCTTTCCTGGTTGCTATGTTTGGGCTGCTCCCAATCTGGGCTACTGAGACATTATTAAATTCTTTCAGTAAAGTGGAAACCCTAATCGTGGGAACTCCAGAGCTTTGTAAAGTTTGCTCCCTTGGGAGGGCCCTGAAAGGAACATTATACTCTTTCATCAAAAGCTATTCCCCTAAGACCTTTTCCTGGCTGGGTTCTAATGGGTTTTCTTCAGAAGATAGTGATGGTAAGTAAAGTAAAACTTTGCCCCTACAATTGTCTCTTCTAAAGAAACAAACCTTTTCCTCCAGTTAGCTCTTCCCAGCAGTAGGTATTCATGTAAATTCTGAAGTCTTGTGTTCTAATTATGAGGTATTTTTTTTTGGACACAGCTCTGAAGACTCTCCTGAGACCCACCCCCACTTAGAGGTCTTGTCTTGTCCTTCAGAGGTAGGGTCTTGAGCAACTGCACTGTTTTAAAGTAGGGTTTGTGTTTCTCACCTATCCTAGGGTGAGAAAAAAAATCCACATTTCTGTCAGTCAAACTATAAATACACAATATACAATTGTCTCATAGTGATCGAAGTGTCAGGGTTTTCTAGCTTTCAATATTAAATTTTAAAATTTTTTTATATTTTATTTTTCCCAATTACATGTAAAGACAATTTTAGCATTCAGTTTTTAAATTTTTGAATTTCAAATTCTTCCCCTCCCTCAGCTTCCTGCTCTTTGAGAAGGAGCAATTTGATATAGGTTATACATGTGCAGCCATGAAAAACATGTTTCTATATTAGCCATTTTGTGACAGAAAACAGACCAAAAAACCCCCCAAGGTCCCCAACCCCCAAACCAAAGAAAAATAAAGTATTCTTCAATCTGCATTCAGACTCCATTAGTTCTTTCTCTGGAAGTAGACAGTATTTTTCATCAAAAGTACTTCAGGCCTGTCTTGGATTATTGTACTGATGAGAATATCTAAGTCATTTATAGGTGATCCTCATACAATATTGCTGTTACTGTGTACAATGTTCTCCTGGTTTTGCTCACTTTACTTTGCATTAGTTCATATAGGTCTTCCCAGGTTTTTCTGAAATCATCTTGCTCATAATTTCTTATGGCACAATAGTAATCCATTACATATGCCAGAAGTTGTTATATATTCCATATTGTTACATATTTATATATATAACTATTATATAGAAATTTATATATATAAACATATTTATATATTATATATATATATTTATACATATACCTATTCCATAGTTGCTATATATTCCATATACCAGAAGTTGTTCCGCCATTCCCTGGTTGATGGGCATTCCCTCAATTTCCAGCTCTTTGCCACCACTAAAAGAACTGCTATAAATATTTTTATACATATAAGTACTTTTCCTTTTTCTTTGATCTCTTTGGGATATAGACTTAATAGTGGTATTGTTAGGTCAAAAGGAATGCACAGTTTTTTAGTCTTTTGGGCATAGTTCCAAATTGTTCTCCAGAATGGATGGATCAGTCCACAATTCTACCAACAGTGCATTAGTTTCCCAATTGTATCACATCCCCACCAACAGTTATAATTTTCCTTTTCTGTCATATAAACCAATCTGATAGGTGTGAAGTGGTACCTCAGAGCAGTTTTAATTTTCATTTCTCTAATCAATAGTGATTTAGAACATTTTTTTCACATGACTATAAATAGCTTTGATTTTTTCTGAAAATTTCCTGTTCATATCCTTTGACCATTTATCAATAGGGGAATGGCTTATTATAAATTTGACTCAGTTCTCTATATATTTGAGAAATTAGACCTTTATCAGAGAAATCTATTGTAAAATTTCCCTAGTTTTCTGCTTTTCTTCAGTCTTAATTTCTCGTGCCAATCATGTAAACTATCGGATGCTAGGAAAGAGGACGCTGGCCATCTTTAAGATAGAGTCTTTTTTTTTGGGTGAGATTGCCTTTTTGTTGTTTCTTATGCAACCATCTTTTTTTTGTTTGTTCCTGTCAATCAACGAATTGTCCCAACCAGGAAGGGCCATCTTGGAACAAGAGATATTCCTCAGTGGATAAGGAAAGGATATGAACGGATAGTTCTCAAACTATTAACCATATACAAGATTGTTCCAAATAATTTATCATAAGAGGTAGGCAAAGGAAAACTACTTGGAGGTTTTTCCTCATACCCAGCAAATTAGCAAAGATGGCAAAAGATGGGAATAGTCAGTGTTGAAAGGGTTTGTTACTAATACATTAATAACACTATTGGTGGATGTGTGAAGTAGCCCACTCATTCTGCAAAGCAATTTGGAAGTGTATTAATAAAATGACTAAAATGTCCAAGTCCTTTGTCCTTGAGAACTATTAGTTAAGCGCATATAATGCAAGGAGGTCAAAGACAGAAGTCCCACACATATATCAAAATATCCACAGCAACACTTTTTTTTTAAATCCGAGAACTAGAAATAAAATATATGCTGAGATTTGGGGGGAATGGCTATATAATTTATACCATACAAATGTAATGGGGTATTATTCTGCCTCAAGAAAAGACAAATAATAATAAATAGGGAAGTGACAAGATGATAAAGTAGAGAACTGATCTGAGAGTCAAAAGGTCTGGGTTCAAATCTTGCCTTAGATCTACCTGATATAGATAGACAGATAGATAGATAGATAGATAGATAGATAGATAGATAGATAGATACTGGTGATGTGACCCTAGATAATTTATTTAGCTTCTCAATTACCCTAGCCAGTACTGTAAAATCATGAATTGCAGAGCAAATACAGAGCTGTAAGTAGAGAGAGTTCTTCAATGGAAAGCTCCCTATGAAATTAGGTACAGGTCCTATCAAAAATCAAATAAACACAAACAACAGAAAATTTCTGTGAACTGATGTAGAATGAAATAAGCAGAACCAGTAAAACCACCTTACACAAGACTCTAAAAATGTAAATTAAAAAATAGTGCCACTCAGTTCCTTTCAAAGAGGTGATTGAACTTAAAATGTAGACAGACATGGTCATTGTGAGCATTTGTTTTATTGAACTACTTATTTCATTAAATCTTTTTTTTTTTTTTTTTGCTTAAGGGGAATAGCAGAAGGGGAAGGTTAATTTAAAATACTTCTTGAAAAATAAAAATAATATAAAAAAGAATGACAACAAGGACCCCTAAACTGAAAACTCTGAACTTCTAATGACCACATATATCCCCAAAGAAGAGAGAAGAAAATGCACCTTTCTCCCTTATTTGTAAGTGTGGAGGATTGTTTGTATGGATTATTCCATACACTCATGAGATCAGTCATATGGTGGTTAGTTTTCCTGAAGTTTTTACCCTCTCCCATTCCCTTTTTAATATTTTATTTCAAGAGAGAACTTGCTGTGTAGCAGAGCAAAGAGGGAGAATTCAGAAATAAAGATAATATAAAAATAAGAAAAAAATCCATAGATATTTTAAAAAGAAATTACCTTATTAACTACATATCTATTTTTCTGTGTACATGCTGTAGCCCCCAACTAGGACATAAGTTTCTTGAGGGCAAAGACTTACATTCTTATTTTATTAGTACAATTAAGAACTCTTCATTTTGCAGGTAGGGAAACCAAGGCCCAGAGAAGTGGTGGGATCTGCCATAGCTGGAAGACTGTGGCAAGGCTGGTACCAGAACCCAGATCTCTAAATTCCCACTGTAGGGTTTTCTCCATCCACTATCTACCTTTGGATTTGATTGTCACTCCAAACAGTTGCTGTCAGATCAAACCTCCTTGCCTTTCACTTCCTTCCCAGTAGTTTCCCTTCTGAGGTCCCCGGCTCCAGAACTGAATCACAAACCCAGACTAAGAAGCAAGGGAGAGGACAGGGTCTTCTACCAGGAAGTAACTTGGAGGCCCACTGGGCAGCAGACCTCTCGGATCTTATTAAACCCATACTGCCCTCTAGCTAGAGTCCTGAAGGTGCAAGCAAGGTTAGTAATCCAGCTCCCAGCCAGATTAGACAGCAGGGTTGAAAAAGGACTCAGATATGGTTTTTTGGGAGTTAAGGAGGTTGGAACTGCTTTTACAAGAGAAAAGGAGGAAGAAGGCAAGAGGAGAATGCTGGGAAATAGATAGGACAATAATTTTCCTTTTGATTCTTTCTCAGATTCTTTTTTTTTCCTACTCCCATTTTCCAGCCCTACCAGGGAATCCACCAAACAATGCTGCCTGAGGCTAACAACACAACATTTAAGACGTTCAGATTCTTTGGGGGAAATGGCTTCTGAAAAACTTCTCTTCCTTTTCCTGGCTTTCTCCTTGCACACCTGTCCCCTACCCCACTTTTAAAAAAAAATTAGCTGTTTTTTTTTTTAATGACTGTACACAAAAATAGAAAAAAACCCAAAAAACCTTGTAAATTCAGCCTTCTCTGGAAGCGGGGTGTTTGCAAGGCATACAAAGGGAGATTTCTGTACTCAGGCACCTTCCAAAGTATCTTGGAGTACAGGAACACAATTTAATCAATATTCCATCATTTTCTTCTCTGTCCTTTTCACTTTAGCAGGTAGCAAAGAATGGCCTAAAGCCCTTCACCGAGGAGATTATAGCAATTCTGATTGACCAGTTATGCAAACATATGGAGCTGGCCTCGTGTTGGGCCTCAGGAGAAGTAAGCCCTGTCTGTATGTTTGTGCAGATTGCCATTGGGAACTGACCCCAAAGGTAACCAAGAATGACTGTAATTTTGATACCCTTACCCAATTTAATCACCATTTATTATGGTTTGATTATGAATTGATGAATATCAGTGATTGTCTAAGTGAATTAAGCAGAATAGAATTAAGAGGAAAGTAATTATGTTAATTAATGCTATTAGGATAAGAGTTACAATTGATTAATCCACTGTGTATTGATGCTTATACTCATCTAATTGATTTATCAGCTAGACTCTTACTGTTAGGTCTGTTATAGGAATGTAACTGCTGCACTATCCTTCCCCCTCCAATTGTAGTGCTTGCAATAAGGTTCATTTGCTGCCTATTCCTGTGAATTAGCGCCACCCACTCCCTAGTGATCTTTGCTTCAAAACCACAACTTCTTTGGACCCTGGCATACTGTTGGTCAAACACTAAGGTCATGTGACCTGTGGAAGGTCTGTTTTCAAAGTGGTTAGGATTGATGGGCATTTATTTGCCTTAGCCAACCATAAGATTTTCTGCTTCTGGAATGACCAGTCATGCAATACCACCTCATTCTGGTTTTGGTAAATAAAAGACTATTTTGCAAAGAACTCATGAAAGGCAGGTACTCTCATGGTTGTCAGAAGTGATACAAAGACACTCAAGATCTCTCTGAGGGACTTTTGAGACACTGGCAAAGGATTGCCCAGCATAGTACCCCTGCATCAAAGAAGACGTTGTACTCTATGAGTGAAGCAGAATTTCAGTAGATCAAAAGACATGTAAGATACACAAATTTATAGACATCTCTGCTCCAAAAGTTCATACAGACTATTTGTGCCCAACCTATGGTAGAGCCTTTTGAGCTCCTATTGGTCTGATCAGCCATAGTTGGAAACATTGTACCTCGAGTTCAATGTTGTTTTGATTCTCTTTGAGAATGAAGAACAACAACCAATTCTGTCAATGGCTATAAAAGTGGTTCTTCTTCAAGCAGAATGGTCCCTGATCATGAGGAAGGTCTTGGACCCAATTGATTAGGAACCACCACTATCCCTAATGAATTGATTGTGTTCAAAGGTCTAAGTGACTTTTTAATAGATTGGAATTCTGTGGCCCACACAGGAGAAATTTTAGATCCCTAATAGTCAGACTTGCCTCAAAATCTGCCTAAAGGCTACTCTCCTATTCAACTCAATAAATCCACTAAACATGCATTAGGCACCTACTACTGTCTGCAAAGCAAGGTGCAAGGTATTGGGAATACAAAGACAAAAATGAAATGTCTTTAAGGAGTTTACACTCTATTGGAATATACAACAAGTCTACAGGTAACTAATTTAAAGTAATATAACAAGGTTACCCTAACTTCCACTGCCTGGGAAATCAGATGTGTTATATTTCATCACTTTCCCAAGGTTCTCTAGTACCCTTATGGGGGGAGAGGGTTGAAAATGTCTAGTCTCTCTACCAGTAATATTCCCCCCCCCAACAACTGTCACATTGGCTTTTGCAAAGGAACATTTATTTCAAAGGCATATTATAATAACAAATATATAAACATTTCCCCTCCCCCATAATTCAACTAAGATGTCTTGAAGTCTGCCCTCTGGACAGCTGCCCTGCCATTATGAATACCAGAGAGATGGAGACCTGGTGTGATCCATAGATGCCAAGAACTATACTTACCAAAGGGACACCAAAATGTCCACAAGTGCATCACACTGATACTCAGGGTTGGAGACAGGGACCACAAGGCTGAGAGAATAACTGGCATTTTTCCACAAAAGAAATTTTCTTTTTTGTGGGGGGGGGGTGAGGCAATCAGGGTTAAGTGATTAGTAAGTGTCAAGTGTCTGAGGCCAGATTTGGATTCAAGTCCTCCTGACTTCTGGGCTGGTGTTCTATTCACTGGACCACCTAGTTGCCCCTAGAAAGGAAAATTTTTAAGAATGCCATGGACCTCTGGAAACTCTTTCTAATGGCCCAGCATTCTGGGGAATGGTCACAGTCAGCTTCAACTGACCCTACAGATAAACACTCAAAAATATGGCTAATGTTTAAGGTAAAGTAGACAAAATAGAGAAGCCAGTAAAATGTTCCATGTCACTGGAGAATTCTGAAGAATTGCTACAAGCTGGCACTGTCTTTCGTAACTGGATCTTTGCAAATATATGAGGCAGTAGGGGTCTGGGGAAGTCACCTAGTGGAGATATATCAAATGCAATGCCTCTCTTGCTGCATTGCCGTCTGCAATACTCCTGAATGAGGCCCAAAACAGGTGAAAATATAATTGGGAAATAATAAACAAAATAAATAAAAATTCAATAGAACATAGATAATGTTAACATGTGGTTTCCTAAGTCAATACATGGTCTTCAGCAATCCTTAGGTATGGTTTAGTCAGCATTATTGTTCAAATGTTTGACATCCTTTGCCAACTCCAAACAACACTTTCCTCTCCTTTATGGATTTCTGCCTTGTCTCACCCCTACCAACCCCAACAACCCCCTAATACCTGCTCAATAAGTAACTGAAGGAATTTACAAGAAAAGCTACATTATGTAGTAATGGATAACCCTGTAGCAACCTCACTATTAGTCCTCCATTGATAGAGAACTGTTCCCTAGGTAATACCTACTGACTTAGGTATACAATGGAATTCCACGTTAGATGCAACGTGTGTAATTGTGTAGTATAGTTAGGAATATATATTATAAGAGGATACACTTACCACCCTGTTTTCAGCAGGACATCCTCTGCACAGAATTTTCAGAGATATACAAACTATTCCTCTATTCTGTGATGGATTCTGAACTGTAAGAGAGCACAGTGTAAGAGAACGAACTTTGGATCTAAAATGTTGGAGTCTAGTTTCAAATCTTGATACTGCTAATTGTTATCAATGTGGAAAGGAGGATTCTGGGAAGATAGTGGAGTAGGGTCAGAAAACTTCAGGCTCTCCAAATTTCCTTCACAAAAAAAGACAGAACATCACCTCAAAGTGAACATAGAGAAGCAGATATAAACAAAATTGGAGTAAAGCAGTTTCCTCCTAAGAGAATTTGAGAGAACCTTAGAAAAGACTTGACCTCCAGGTGTAAAGGTTTGGCCTGAGTGAAGTACAAACACCTCCAGGAGGAGTCTGCTGAATCAACAAACTACAAGCTGGTGCACCTGCGTGGGGAAGCAGCCTCAGCCTCAGGAACTTTTATCTCCTAGACAGTATAAGGGTTAGAAGTCTGAGTAGAAGATTGAAGGGCTTTTCACTGTTGAGGGTGCCAGGGCCAACTGTGCTGACCAGACATGTCCTAGGCTGCAGCTGCAGGGGAGAAGGAGTTATCACATGCCTGGTGAATGAGGTAGCAGAGGAGTGTGGACCTTGCTGGCTGCAGGCACTTGTAGGGGAGCAGAGACCTGGTTTCGGTTCCAGGGCAAAGAGGACAGCTGAAGTTTGCAGCCACCAGAGGGACCACAGGGAGCAATGATGTTTGTGGGACAGTGAAGGTGGGCCCCTAGTTTTGGGTTAGGCTTGGAGAGGAGTGTCCAAGGTTGGGCCCCAGGATAGAGCTCAGAAAATAGGACTTAGTCCTGGGCCATCATTCCCCTTACCTTGGGATTAGATTCTCATTAAAATAATAAACTGCTAAAAATAGAATAAAACAGAATAAAAATAAAAATGAATGAGCAAAGGAGAAAGAACCCAACCATAGATAGCTACTAGGGGGATAGAGAAAATCTGGGTTCATATTCAGAAGAAGATAGTGGAGCTAAAAAAAAAGTCATTCCTTTTTCAAAGGCCAAATGGTCATAAACCCAAAAACAGTTCTCAGAAGAACTTAAAAAAGACTTCAAAAATCAAATAAGAGATGGATACAAAAATAGGAAAAAAAAATAAGAGCAATCCAAGAAAATCAAGTAAAATGTGAAAAGAAAGTCAACCAACTGGAAAAAGAGAATAAAAAACTTAAGAAAATAACTCCTTGAAAACTAGAATTGGGCAAGGGGAAACTAATCCCTTATAAGACACTAAGAAATAATAAAACAAAATGAAAAAATAAAAGAGAATGTGAAACATCTCATCAGAAAAACAACTGATCTGAGAACAGATTAAGGAGAGACAATATAAGAATTTTTGGATTACCTGAAAGCTACAATCTTGATACGGTATTACTGGAAATTATTAAGGAAAACTGTCCTGAAGTTCTAGAACAAGTAAAGCAGAAATAGAAACAATGAGGTCATGGGACTCTGAATCCTTATAACAGCAGTTCTCAACCTGTGGGTCATGACCTCTTTGGGGGTCGAATGACCCTTTCATAGGGGTCACAATCAGAAAACACATATTTCCAATGCTCTTAGGAACCAAGACACTGCTCCTCTATCCAGATGGGTCTGCCCACATGCAGATATACCCACATAGAAGTATTAAAGGGTCGTGGCATTAGGAAGATTGAGAACCACTGCCTTAAAAGGAAAAGACCATGTCTTTGAATGCAACACAGCCCTTGGACTTTTCCTACACTGGTGTTTCACCTGAAGCATCTGGTCCATCTCAGTCTACCTAGATGCTTAATAATCCTTCTCTAACTGCCCTTTCACTGTGGCTCCCCAACCACTTAACTCCTTTAATTGTCTACACCTGGCCCACCCCAGCTACCTGCCATCCAGATCTTCTCAGTGTCTTTTCTTGTATACAAGTACCAATCTTAGCCCCATTAAGTTACTTACTTAGAATTTCCCCTGCTTCTGTTGGATACAATGCCACAAATTTACTAGGAATTTTGCCTGCCATTTTGGTATTATGATAAACCTCATTACTCTGACTGAAAGAAGACCTGAGTGGTTGAATTCTTTTGAGGCAGACCCCTCTGTACCCTTGCATTTTGGGGGTTTCCAGCACCCCAGGCCACAACAGAAAAAAATCCACCAATCTCCACCTGAAAAAGATCCCAGGAGGAAAACTTAGAGGAATATCATAGCCAAGTTTCAAAGCTCCCAGGTTAAGGAGAAAATATTGTAAGCAACAAGAAAAAAAACCAATTTAAATATTGTAGAGTTACAATCAATATCACACAAGACTGAGCAGTTTCTACATTGAAGGACTGTAGGGTTTGGAACCCTGTATTTTGAAGAACAAAAGAGATTGGGTTGTGACCCAGGTCAGCTTATCCACCAAAGTATAATCCTGAATAAAAAAAAATGAACACTTAGCAAATTGAAAGATTTTCAGGTATTTGTGTCAAAAAGAGCAGAACTTAATGGAAAATTCAACATATAAGATCCAGGAGAACTATAAGGCAAACATTAAAGACCAATTATAAAGCACTCAGTAAGGTGAAACTATTTCTTATATGAGAAAATGTTATCATACTCTTATAATTGTAATCATTATTTGGGTAGTTTGAAAGGAAGGCTTGGGCTGAACTGTGTATGAAGAATGATTTTAAAAAATAAAATTGTGAAGGGAGACATAAAAAGGAGCAATAAAAAAGGAAATCTCATACAATCTCATACAAATGAGTCATGAAAGGAAGAACTGTTATGGACAAAACAAGTTGGGGTAGAGGGCTGGTAGTGTTAGAACTTTACTCTGATAAGAAATGGGTTAAAGAGGGAACAACATAGAAGGGTATAAAAGTCTTTCAAATTTAGAGAGAAATTAGAGGGTATGGGATAAGATAAGAAGAGGACTTTTAGAAGGTGTGTAGATTAAGAATTAGGAAGGGAAAGGGGATAAGGGAGAAACTCTTAGAAAATAGGTAGATTAAGGTGGAGAGTGGGGGAGAAGATAAGGGAGGGACTCTCAGAAGGTGGGTAAATTAAGGAATAGGAGGGCAAGATAGTGTGTAGAAATAAACTGGTGAGTGAGGAGAGAGAGAGTAAATAGAGTAAGAAGGATAGTGAGGAAAAATAGGATGGAGGGAAATACAGAAGTAATTATAACTTTGAATGTGAATGAGATGAATTTACCCATAAAGCAGAAACAGCAGAATGGGTTAAAAATCTGAATTCAACAACATATCCCTTTCAGGAAGCACAATAAAAATGATACACAGAATTAAAATAAAGTCCTGGAGTAGAATTTATTATATAAAGAAAGTAAGGGTAGCAATCAGGCTCTCAGACAAAGTTAAAGCTAAAATAGATTTAGTTAAAAGATAAAAATACGGAAACTGTAGTT
The DNA here is from genome assembly GCA_028646575.1 of Pseudocheirus occidentalis. Lineage (NCBI taxonomy): Eukaryota > Metazoa > Chordata > Mammalia > Diprotodontia > Pseudocheiridae > Pseudocheirus > Pseudocheirus occidentalis. The sequence goes on along the minus strand of CM053595.1, from coordinate 113,954,794 downwards.
TCTTTGTGTCATCAATATTATTCAGTATTGTTTTAGACCACTTAAAATAACTAGAAAGTATAAAATACCTAAGAGTATACTTGCAAAACAGACACAGAAACTACGTAAACATAAATATAAAACACTCTTTATATAAATAAAGTCAAATTTAAATAATTGGAACTACATTCATTGTTCATGGATAGGCAAAGCCAATATAATAAAAATGACAATTTTACCTAATTAGTTTGTTTATTCAATGCCATGGCAATTATATTACTAAAAAAATTTACTAAGTTAGAAAAAATAATAATAAAATTCATTTGGAAGAACAAAAGATCAAGAATTTCAAAGAAACTAATAAAAAAAATGTAAAGGAAGAAAATTCAGCAGTATAATATACCTTAAAATATACTACAATGTAGTAAATATCAAAACTATCTGGTACTAGCTAAAACACAGAAAGGTAGATCAGAGCAACAGAGTAGAGATATAATACACTGTAGTAAAAGACTGTTGTAACTTTGTGTTTGAAAAACATAAAGATTTAAATTTGGGGGATAAGATTTCATTATTTGGTAGAAATTGTTGGGAAAGCTGGAAAGCATTCTGGTAAGAATTGGGCATAGACTAGTATATTAAACCATATACCAAGATAAGGTCAATACACAACTGTTTATAAAGGTAGATATCACAAGAAAATTACAAGAACGTGGAACATATTACCTTTCAGACTCATGGATAGGAGAATAACATATGAAGAAACAAGAGATAGAGAGCATTGTTGAGGTAGAAACTATATTAAGGTGCTCAACTATATTACATTTAAACCATATATAATCTATAATTTTAGCCAATCTGATAGATGTAAGATGATATTTCAAAGCTATTTTAATGTGCATTTTTCTAATCAATAATGATTCAGAACATTTTTTTATATGATTATATATAGTTTTGATTTATTCATCAAAAAACTGCCTTTTCATATCCTTTGACCATTCATCAATTGGGGCATGACTTGTATTCTTATAAATTTGACAAAGTTCTCTATATGTCAGAGAAATGAGACCTTTATCTGAAAGATTCCCCCTCTCTCCAATTTTCTGCTTTCCTTCTAATCTTGGCTAAATTGGTTTTATTTATACAAGAACTTTTAAATGTAATATTTAGTATCAACTTTATATATATAGTAACAGTAATATTGTTTTAAGAAAAAATTTGAGTGAATAAGTCATTTTGACTATTCTAAATACCTAAATTAACTACAAAGGACATATGAAGGAAGATGCTATCTGCATCCATTGAAGGAACTGGTAAATAGAAGTATGTATAGGATGATTTTACATGTGTGTATATATGTGTGTGTGTACATATACATACACACACATATGTTATATGTGTGTATATATTATATGTACATATATAAATATATATATACACACATATTTCATGTATGGGGTGTGTGTGTCTAATGGAAGCCATCTCTAGGATTGGGGGAAAGGAAAAAGAAAAAAGAAATTTAAATAACTTTATTATATATTTAATAGGAATAGCAAATACATAATAGATTTACAGTTTCATGTATAAATCATTTTTTAAAGAAAGTATTGTCATGGAAATGCTTGTTTTATTCCATAAGTTAAAAATAAAATACATTTTAAAAAGACACAGTTCAAGTGCCATCTTCTGCATGAAGTCTTTCCTAATCCTTCCCCCACCCTCCCTAGTCCCTTCTTCCTGTAGTATTTAGTTACCTTGCATTTACTTCTATTTCTTCTCTTTCTCTTTATTTAGTATATAATTAGATAGGTACTTGTCTCCTTTTTAAAAGTTCCTTGAGAACAAGGATTGTTTCATTTTTTATCTTTGCATCCTCAATTTCTAGGATACTGCCTGGAATATTACATGTGCTTGCTAACTGCTTATTCATTGATCAACTTGCAATCTTTGGGCAGCGTAGAAACAATTATGTATGGCACCTAATAGCAAGATTAATCAGTTAAAATAGTAAAATACCAGCTGATAAAGCAGACACATTCCAGGTGAACTCTTTCTGCCCAGCCCTGCTCCAGTTTCATTCTTTCTCCCCTCTCTCCCAGTGTTTTGGGTCTCCAGAAGTTTCTCCTCACCCCACCTTTTATTGCCATGAAATGAATTTGTCTTAAAAATTTGATCTGAGTCCGGTGCATACTTGTAATCTCTACTAATGGGGAGGCTGAGGCTGGTGGATCACCCAAGTTCTGAATTTCAATGGACCACTCAAAAAGCCAACTATGGTATTTGAACTAAGTCTGACACAAATATGGTAAGCTAGTAGGGGCTTGGGACCTCCAGGTCACGTAAGGAGACGAACACTGGCCCAGGCTGGAAATGAAGCAGGCCAAAGGTTCAGTACTGATGGGCAGTAAGATTGGGTCACTGCATTTCCATCCAGCCTGGGTGAGTTAGAGAGACTCTACCTCAAAACCACAAACCAAGAAAGAATTTATTTTGAGGGGTTTGTGTCACTTGCCTGGGTGTGTTTTGCTTTGTCTTAGTAGCAAAAGTAGCTAGTAATGGTTCTGCCCAGCTAGCTCATAAAATTAGAGAAATACAAGTGGGTGTCAAGGACAACGTTATAGGGCTGAGGACACAGCCTGATATTTATGCAGGCTCTTCAAGGCACCCTGAAGGGTAAGGTTGATAAAATCAAGTTGGAGTCAGAATATATGGTTAGGTAACTCCCTTACATTCCTTTTTTTTTTTTTTGGCTATGAAGGAAACATCTGATCGTACGGAAGGCATGGCAGGCTATAGGAGTCAGAGAAAATGGAGAAACAAAAGGAAAAGTCATACGGAAGAACTGTAATGGTCCAGAGCAAGGGTGACAAGTAAACACTGTCATAATCAGCCTTAAATGATCCCCAACTGCTCATCTCTGTAGTGTTTTCTCAATTATGAATGAACTTTGGAGATTGCTCCTTTTTTCTTCTCCTCCCCTCCATGATCTAGCTGACTTTGAGGTAGAGGCAGTATGGTACAATAAAGAAAGTTCTGGTTTAGGAGTCAAAGGATATGCATCGTCTTGGGCTAGTCAATTAACCTCCTTGGGCCTCAGTTTTCTTATCTAGAAAGTTAATGAGGCTAGACTAGATTGCTTTTAAGACTCCATCCAATTCTAAACCTGTGACCCTATGAATCAATTAACTTATACTAGCTATGGTGGTTGGCTGGTGGGTTGGTGGTTGTTGCCCTTTGTTCTCAGAGAGGACCAAGATGACATCACTACCCTAGAGTCAAATTTCAGTGTGTTTGACTACGGCTGATCAGACCAATTTGAGCTTGTGATACTCTACCACAGGTCGGGCACAAATAGTCCATGTGAACATTTGGGGAGAGTTCTCTAAATTTGGGCATCCTATGTTTCCTTTGAGCTATTTCAATTCTGTTTTGCTCATAGAGCCCAGCACCTTCTCTGATGTGGGCCTGCCACGCTGAGCGGTCCTGTGCTAGTATCTCCTATGTCACACAGTCAATTCCAAAGTTCTCAAGAGAGAGCTTGAGAGGGTTCTTGTATCACTTCTTCTGACCACCATGTGAGCACTTGCCCTGTGTGAATTCTCCATAAAATAGCAAGCATATGTTTTGCATTTGAACAATGTGACCAGCCCATCAGAGCTGTGCTCTCTGAAGCAGAGTTTGAATGCTTGGTAGGTTAATTTGAGTAAGGACCTCAGTGTCTGGTACCTTATCCTGCCAGGTGATCTTCAGAATCTTCCTAAGACAATTAAAATGGAAGCCATTCAGTATCCTGGCATGGTACTGGGATACTGTCCAAGTTTCACAGACATACAACAATGAGGTCAGCATAAAAGCTCTGCAGACCTTCTGTTTGGTAGTCAGTCTAATACCTTTTCTCTTCCTTCAGAGCCTCCCAAACACAGAGCTAGCTCTGGCAATGCACACTTGAATCAATGTGTACATCCCTGGAAAGTACACAAGCAAGGTAAGTGACCTGACCTTATTCACAGCATTCAAAACTTCTCCATTTGCTGCAACCAATGGTTCCATGTATAGATAGTGTGGTGCTGGCTGATGGAGCACCTGTGTTTTTTTAAATTAATATAAATTTTTTATTTGTTTTCTTGTTTACATCATTCATTTCCATGAGATTTTTGAGTTACAAATTTTCTCCCCATCTTTCCCCTATCCCAACCTCAAAACAGTGATCCCACTGTAAAGTCCCCCAGCCCCTGTATATCTTAATTCCTAGTTGCATGTATTGTAGAACTCTAAATTCTAGATTCTTTCGGTTCCTCCCTTGTCACCCACCTCCCACTGGAAGGACAAGCAATTCAATACAGGCTGTGCATGTGTAATTACACAGGACATCTTCACAGTGGACATACTGTGACAGTCTGATCATATTGTGACAGTCTGATCATATGTCCCTCCTTATCCCTCCCCCCCTCGTTCTGTCTTCTACCCTGTCCCTGTCCCTTTACTGAAGTGTGTGCTTCCAGCATCCCTCCCCCAGACCCTGCCCTCCCCTCTGTCATCCT
>CM053595.1:113930133-113949774 GCA_028646575.1 Pseudocheirus occidentalis | reverse complement strand
ATTCCTCCCTTGTCACCCACCCCCACTGGAAGGACACTCAATTCAATACAGGCTGTGGATATGTGATTATATAGGCCATCTTCATAGTGGACATATTGTGACAGTGATCATCTGTCTCTCCTTCCTATCCCTCCCCCCTCCCCACCTTGTTCTGTTCTCTACCCTGTCCCTGTCCGTTTGTTTACTCTAGTGTGTACTTCCAGTATTGGGGATGCAATTAATAAAAAGAAGGATAGTCCCTGCCCTCTAGTCTAATGGGGAGTGTATGTGTGTATGTGTGGGTATATATGTGTGTGTGTGTGTGTGTGTGTGTGTGTGTGAGTGAGTGAACAAACAGTATGAAAAAGGACAAAGGAAAGGAATGATGTCCCTGGGCAAGGGCATCTTATTCTGTAGAGATGAAATCATGAAAAGCAGTAGAAACAAAGCAGTGTGAATTGAGTCCAGTTTCTGTTTCTTAGGAAGGAAGGCATTGGGGTGACTCCATCCCTCCAATCAAAGGGGAGAGAAGGTAGTGTCAATCAAGATTTTGCCTGGATCAACATCTCCTATTTTTTTTTTGGCCTGCTGAATTCCTACCCATGTGTCATTTTACTAAAAAAAAAAAAAACAAAAAAAACCCTTTTAAAAATATGTATCACTGTTACTTTCCACTAGCTTCCTTCTGACCCCCATAGAACTCAATCTTGTAACAAAATCTAGTCAAGAGAAAAAAGATCAGCACATTGACTATGTCTGAAAATGTATTTCTTGTTCTGTATCTCATAAGGTAAGTGTTGAGTCTTCTGAAGTCATGATTTCTCCCTCTGCTTTAAAGCCCAAACCCCGATTTACTCTATCCATAAAGCCTTCCCAGGTCTCAGATAATACTTTCTTTTACTTCTGTCTAGGACACAAATCAGGCACGTAGGTGACTCAGTGAATCTTGGGCCCAGGAAGTCTTATCAGTTCACACCTGGCCTCAGACACTTACTAGCAATGTGATCCTGGGTAAGCCACTTAATCCTGTTTGCCTCAGTTTCCTCATCTGTAAAATAAGCTGGAGAAGGAAATGGCAAACCACTCTTGTACCTTTGCCAAGAAAACCCCATATGGGATCATGAAGAATCTAACATGACTGAAAAATGACCGAACAACAACAGGACAGAAGTCACACAATTTTGTATTCTATTTCACAAAATCCCAGAATTTCACAGGTGGAAGGAACCTCAAGGACTATCTCATCCAACCCAAATCTGAAAAAGGATCTCCTTTACAACATATATGAGAAGCGATCCTTCAGGCTTTGCTTGAGCTTCTTCATTGGTTGTGGTATTTGTGAACACACTACCAATAGTCCATTTTGCTTTGGGAGAGCTCTATATTGTAGTAAAATCTACCTTCTTGCAGCTTCTATTCATTGTTCATAGGTCAGCCTTCTAAGGCCAGATTTAGAGCTAGAAAGGACCACAGAGGTTATGCAAGGCAAAGCTCTCCGTTTATATGTAACCCAGCTATGGGGTATGGTCAGATCACCTGAGATGCAGACACCCCTGTGAGAGATAGCGGGGATATGTTTCTGTGAGAAGACATTCTGTGGGTAGGGGCAGTCTCTTTCTGTTGGCTATGTAGTCTGAGTAAGTTATGTCTTTAAACTACCAGACTGGTGCAATCTCAGTCTCTCTTTCTGGTGTTGTCTAGGTTTGAAGGCCTCATTTTCTTACAGAGTGGGTGGGCACCATGTCCTACACTGCACTGGGTGGGAAGGGCCACTTCCACTTTTCTTTCCCTTAATCCCTGTGGCTCCAGAAATGGACTTAGAGGTTTTGGTCTGTTTCATTTCTAAGTACATGTAGTAGAGTTTGGGACCTTGAGGCTCCAACCTGGGAGGCCTTGAAGCCCTGATCTCGGACCAGTTGTTTCTGCCAGCCCAGCAGGGAAGCTGGGATGGAGCAGGGGCAGGAAAAGGGACTTTCTATTTAGAATTTGGAGGGGCTATCCTATATAGGAACTGAGTTAGCCTTTGATCCTAATCTCCTTTCCCTCCTCAGAAACTGAGGTGATGCAGGGGGAAATATCAGAGAAATGTGTGTTTCTTCTTGCTTTGCCTTTGAAGTAAACATTCTTCTGTAAAAACTAATCTGATTGTTAAGTGGTTAAAAGGAACTAGGGTGTTTTCCAGTAATTTTTCAGTCATTTCCTAGTCTTTCTGACACCATTTGGGGTTTTCTTGGAAAAGATACTGGATTGGTTTGATATTTCCCTCTCCAACTCGTTTTACAGATGAGGAAACTGAGGCAAACAGAGTTAAGTAACTTGCCCAGGGTCACACAGTTAGTAAGTGTCAGAGGCTAAATTCGAACTCGTCTTCCTGACTCCAGGGCCAGCACTCTATCCACTGTGCCACCTAGCTGCACAACCAGGGTGCTGGGGACACCTAGGTTGAGGACACATAATCAATGGAGTCTTGAGTCAATGGCAGAGACTAGCTATTCCCTCCAGCCCCCTTGAGGGGGCTAAGAATACTGGAGGAGGGTTGAAATGTAACACATCAGGCCATCAGGGCCAGAGTAGTCACTGATACGTATATAGCTGAGAAGAATGAAGTCCAGAGAGGTTTAAGGTACCCAAAGTTAGGGAGCAAAGCTGAAATTAGAGTTCAGGCCCTCTCTCCATAAATTGAGTATTCTTCCACTATGCCAAAGTGAAGACTGATATTGTGTCCCCATAAATCTACTTTTCAGGGTATTCATCTTTAGATCTATCCCCCTTATATTTTAATTTCCATGATGGCAGGGATTATGTCTTATCTAATAAATCATTTATTAATAACTCACTATCTAATAGCACCTTAAGGCCATCAAAACATTTGCCTCCCACCTACCCTGAGAGCTGGGTCACTCAAGCATTATTATCTTTCTTTTACAGATAAGAACACTCATTCTTGGAGAGGATAAGTGATTCACTCAAGATCATACAACTAGTAACTATGACAGGCAGGATTCAAATCCATATCTGGCTCTGGAGTCAGAGAACTTGGGTTCAAATCCTATCCCTGTCAGTTACTATTGGTGTGATCTTAGATAAATCACTCAGTTTCTCTGAAAATCAGTATCCTCATTTGTAAAAAATAAGTTTGGATTAAGTGATCTCTCAAATCCATTATCCTCTAAATCAATAATTCTATGACTCATTGTGTTATCAGAGAAGGAACAATGATCCTGAAATTAGACAACCTGGCTCTGATATTCCTTAGACCCATGTGGTTTTCCTCAGTCTTCCCATCTATAAAATAAGAGGGATGGACCAGAGGACCTCGGGTCCCTTCCTGCTTTAGGTCTGTGTTCCCAGGACTCCAAATCTAACCTGCTGCCTGATTCTCAATTTTTCCTTTCCGCATTTGATTATCTACTGCACAATAGTGCTTGATAAATATTTGTGGAAGCAAATTGAATTTGGCATTGAAGAAATAATAGTTGACCTAGAGCCCAGCAGCCTTCCCACATGGCAAATCCCTCTGCACTGAGAATGAAAGATCCTTCCGGCTGATGATGGCATCTGAGGACACCCTGAAGGGGAAAAAAAATGGACTCAAAGTGCCAGCAGCAAAGCTGCCCACAAGCCAAGCCCCAAGCCTTGAGCAATGCTGCCTGTGTTTCCAGGGTAGGGAGTAAGGAGAAATTGCTCCAGGCTCTCAAATATGGAGATGTCCTTGAGTTGAGCCTGACTCTTTCATGGCCCAATTTGGGGTTTTCTTGGCAAAGATACTGGAGTGGTTTGCCATTTTCTTCTTATTTTACAGATGAGAAAACTGAGGCAAACAGGTTTAATGACTTGCCCAGGGACACAGAGCTAGTAAGTGTCTGAGGTCAGATTTAAACTAGGCAAAATGAATCTCCCTGACACCAGGTCTGGCACTCTATCCATTGCACTCCCTGGTCGCCCAAGACTTATCTCTTGGTGAGTTAGGTGCTGGACTTCAAGTCTCCAGAATATTGAGACCAGAAAAGAACTCAAGGTGGAACTTCCCACTCCCACCACCAGGAGGGAATCAGAAACATTCCTGTTGGTCTTTGTGTAATCTGCATTTTTTTCTTCTTCTTGCAGAATAGGCAGGTATTGGCCTCCCATCTTCTTACTGTATTTCGCTGTATTACCATCACAGATTTTATATCAATTTTTTTTTGCAAGAAAGTGGGGTGTGACCATTAGGTGAAGCTTTTAAACATTTGTGCCAGTATTACATAAAAATCATTTATTACTAAACTGTCTTTGTTGCAAGATTAGGATTCACGGAATACTTGTGAATATATGTTAAAATTGGGAAGATGCAAGTCTTAACATATCACATGACTTGCTCGTGGCAGTTTTGCCTACCTGCCCCTTCCCCTTTCCCCTACAGCTCTTCATTGGGTTGAGTGACAATACAGTTAGTAGTTCAGTGTTCTAAACAAATCACGAAAATCGTCTTTTGGAAATATACTGACAATGCACGTGAGCTGAGAATTCTAGGCTCTGGGTTCGAAATACGAGAGATAAATGCCACCATTTGCCACTGGTGAATACATTGCTGCTCTGCCTTTTAAGGGGAATGATGACCAGAATTATACCATGTGACAGAAAAGTTATAAATGGATTTTTGGACTGGAAAAAACAAAGTAAAACAGGGGCAACGATTATGTGAATTATGTTACCTCCCTGCTTCCCTCCTTGATTGCTTCTTTCCTCCTTTCTTTTCTCCCTCCCTTCCTCTTTCCCTCCTCCCTTCCCTTCATTTTTTCTTTTCTTCTTTCCCTCCGTCCTCTCCTTATCTCTTTTCCTTTTTTCCCTCCTTCCTTTCTTCCCTCTCTTTCTTCCTCTGAGACCTTTGGTCTTGCTTCCAGCCTGGCCCTGACAGTCATCATCTAGGGAGGCAAATCCTGTGGAGAAAGGGCCAGGCATCCCAATAATGACCAAGCAATAGTCATGCCCAGGGTGGTCAAGCCAGCCTAGCAGTTCTCCTCAGGGAGAGGCAGGAGGCAGCATGTACCAGTCAAGTCAAACCATCACCACCAGCATCTTCATTGCTCAGACCATAAACCTAAGAACCTTGGGAATAGCAATGCTTGCAGTTGGCTGGCTACAGCTGTCATCCTGGGAAACAGTCCCTGGGGAGATGCAATCTGGCAGCTGCTCCTGCAGGTGTTACATCTGCAGCTTATTGATGACCCAGAAAAAAATGTTCTTACACCCAAGTCCTTTGGTTCTGTCAAATGGCTCTACATCAGACATTGATATAATTTTATTAGGGGAAATGACATTTGAAAAGAGGTGTGACCATATGCTTTGCCATTCTACCTTAAGGACCATGTGACATTAACATCTGACTTGCAGCTGAAAATTTCCATAAATGTCTTCCCCATTAGAATGTGACCTTCTTGAGAGCTGGGGGTGGCTTACTCTTCTATTTGTTTCTCCAGGATTTAGTATAGTACTTTATGCATAATAAGCACTTAAGGGGAGGCTAGGGTTGGTGCAGTAAATAGAGCACTGGTAGTGGAGCCAGAAGGACCTGAGTTCGAATTTGGACTCAGATACTTAACACTTACTAGCCATGTGACCTTGGATAAGTCACTTAACCCCAATTGCCCTGCCCTACACCCTCACTAAAAAAAGCAAAAAAAAAAATGCTAATAATAAGTACTTAATAATTACTTCCCTTCTTCCTCTCTGTCCCTTTTTCCCTTCCTCCCTTCCTTCATTTGTCCTTTCCTTCCTTTCTCCTTCCTTCTTTCCTTCTCTTCCCCCTAACCTCCCCATCTCCTGCTTTTCTTCTTTGTTTGCATTTCATAGCTTTCTGGGGAAGTACAACATGCTAACCTCACTGTTCACATTTTCCCAGAACTGTGAAAATCCCTTTCTGCAAAGCAATTACAGGGAAAAAGCAACAACAGCCCTCAATTTCTTGGAAACTTTTATCCCAGGATCTTCAACAATGGAATCAAACTCAGAAATAAAGGATCCCTGAAGGCCCCATACTGATTTATAAAACCACAAATTGACATCTTTTCTTGAATTTAATCACATTTTAATCTTGTTGGGGCCCACTATGGCCTTGGGCAATGAGTTTGACTACTCTAATTTACAGGATTATATTTTTTAAAAGTATGTTTTAATTCCACAAGATGTCTTCTTACCCCTCCCCCACTGAGAACACAAGAAAATTCTAAACCATTACAAACATGTATGAAATAAAACAACTCTCCACATTAATCATGTCCAAATAAATATTTTTCTCCTTCTTAATCAGTCGTCTTTCTATTAGGAGGCATATAGCATGTTATATTATTAATCCTCTGGAATTGTGGTTGGTCATTCTACTGATAAAAGTTCGGTACAATTTTATTCCAAAACATTTATATACTATAATTTCTTCATTGATTCCCTAATTTATGAGTACCCCATTAGATTCCCATTCTTTGTCACCCCAAAAAGAGCTATGATTATTTTAAATTAAAATTTTCTTATATAAATGCAACCTATGTAACCAAAAATAGAAGGAATGCAGAAAGCTGCGCAGGGATGACGGTGGGGTGTTTGGAGGGAACTTTCATAGACAATCTCTCAGATCAGATGTGATCAGGTTGGAATATTGCTGTGGTGTAGGAAATGATGAGCTGGTTGATTTAAAAAAACATGGAAAGACTTGGACTTATGAAGGAAGATGCTGTCTACCTTCAGAGAAACAAATGACAGGGGAAAATAAGCATAGTATGGCCTTACATATATGTACATGAGTACATGAGTATATATGCGTATATGTGTGTGTGTGTGTGTATATGTGTATATATATATATATCTCCACACTTGATTGTAGCCTTCTTTAGGGTAGTAGAGGGGAGAGTGTAAAAATAACATAAAATATACACAGCAGAGAACAAAAGAAAACCAACAAGGAAGCAAAGAAAAACTGGACAGATTTGAAAACAAGGTATAGTAATTTTTATATAGGTTTTCTTGAAATGGAAATATATTGTTTTATATTGGATCTTCTCTTATGGTTTGCTGTGTGCGCGACAATGTTTTTTTTATCATTTTATATTTAAGTTTAAAATTATAAATAAGGAGAAAGAAGGTAAAAAAGTATATTTCAGTTTGCACTCAGAGTTCATCAGCTCTCTCTCTGGAGACGCATGACATTTCTCATTATGAGTCCTTGGAAATATCTTGGTTCATTTTATTGGTCACAATATCTGAGGTGTTTTTTTAATTTATCCTAAATTTAAATTACCCTAAATAAGTCAGTAGCAGAATGCTACTGATTAGCTGTATATTCTAAGTGGGTCTGAAAAATTGTAAAAATCAAATCAGAATCCTAGGAAGCCGAGGGGCCTTCTTTCACATGGGGATGAATCTTTTTTTTCAGTAGTTGTGTGATCCCTAATCAGCAGATCAAGCTGGTGGGATAGGAACCAAACACCCCATTCCTAGAATACTCTCCTTCCTTACCTCTGCCCCTGGCGTCCCTTGCTATCTTCCTATGAATCAAATCGAATTCTACCTTCTATCTCATTCCCCTGCAGCTAGCGTCTGCCCTCCTGAGACTGCCTCACACTCATGCTGTACATAGATATTAATATGTTCTATCCCCCATTAGAATGTGAACTCCTTAAGGCTGGGGCTCACACCTTTGCCTTTTTTGTCCCCAGCACCCAGCACAGTGTTTGACACATTTTTATTGTTCATTTGTTTTTCAGTCTTGCCTGAGTCTGCATGACCCCATTGGGGGTTTTCTTGGCAAATATACTGGAAAGGTTTGCCATTTTCTTTTCCAGCTCATTTTACAGGCAAGGAAACTGAGGCAAACAGGCTGAGTGACTAGATTTGAACTCAGGGAGAAGAGTCTTCCAGGCCCTGCACTCTCTCAGCTGCACCACCTACCTGACTGCCCTTGCTTAACAGTAGTGAATTCTTAATAATTGCTTACTGACTGACAACTGGAAAGGAGAAAAAAAATATTGAATATTGTATAATTATGATGATCAAGCTTGCCTCTCACCACCCTAGTTGAGAAAATGTGTCTCTCACTTTGGAGAGGGTGACTATGGATGTGAATTAGCATGCAGATTGTAGGAATCATTCCATGATGAACCGATCTTTTTCTCTTTCATTTTCATTTTTTGTTACAAGAGAGAAAAGGAAGGGATAGATTTGGAAATAAACATGATGTCAAAACAAAAGATATCAAATTTATAAAGACAAGAAAGATATCTATATGTACATATAGATAAACCTGCCAGTCCTGAAAGAGTTTAAATATCCTTTTGCTTTGAGAAAAGGGAAGGAAAGCAAAGTGTAAATGATGTAAAATCCTAAGAGGTAGAGCTGGAAGGAATTTGAGCAGTCTGGTGCAACCCCCTTTTTGCACGAGCTGAGTTTATGCAGATGAGGAAACTGAGGTGATGAGAAATTGGAGAGGGAGTGGACAAAGGAGAGAGCTCAACTCATGTCCATGCAGCACACTCAGCTCAAGTCTCATGTACTGAAAGCCAGAGGAGAATGTGAGTCAACAGAAATAATATTTGTCTCCAGTTTCAAAAGGTCCCCTGTACTTAGGCTCAACCCTCACCACAAAGTGTCTTTGCAGAAATCTTTGCACTAGTTACACAATCTCTTTACCTAACCCATGCAAACATTTGCTAATGTTTAGACTCCTTTAATAGGGCATTAAGTGACTGCCCATTGGTCAAGAAAAGGAAGTGCCCTGCTTAATGAGCTCGAAATAGAGATGGTGATTATAGTTCACCTATGTTAGGTACTAGAGAAGATGGAAGGCTTTTTGTTCTGAGGAGTTGATTTTGGGTGCTGATTAACTGCTTAATCTCTAGTTTGTCTTCTGAATCTAATAAGGAAAAATCTGGTTTAAATCCAGGGAATGTGGCATTTTTACTTTATATGGGTATAGGAGGCAGTGTGACATTGTGGATGGACAGTCAGCCTTGGAGTTGACAAGACTTGACTTTAGTTCCTGACTGTGTGTGATATATACTGTGTGACCCTGGGTAACTCATTTAACTTCTCAATGCTCCATGTATTTCTCTAAGACTACACATTTTAGAGAAGTTGCCAGCTTGCAATGGGGAGTGGAAGGGGAAAAAGTTTCTTCACGGGTATTTTCCCACAACAATGAAATAATAGATATGAAATGAAAAAAAAATCTGGCTGTCTAGTATATTGCTTTGTACAGAGTAGGTGCTAAATGAATGTTTGAAGAATATTGAGTTGATTTCATTACAGAAGACCACCTGTAGTATCATGAATGTTTTCATTTCATTGATCAACAAGTATTTTTCAAGTACCTACTTTATGCAAAGCACTGGAGAGCATCTAAGGCACAGTTTTGAGAAGAGTTTAGAATTGGGGGTGGCTAGGTGGCACAGTGAATAAAGCACCAGCCCTGGAGTCAGGAGGACCTGAGTTCAAATTAGGCCTCAGACACTAAACACTTACTAGCCATTTGATCTTGGTCAAGTCACTTAACCCCAATTGCCCAGCCTTCCCCCTCCAAAAAAGGAAGAAAAAAAGAGAAGTATTTAGAATCTATTTGAGGCAGGGGTGGAGAATCTTGGATTCACTCAAAGGGTCACACTTACATGTGGCTTTGAGGTCACAGGTTCCCCACCCCTGATTTGAGGAGATCAAAATGGAAAGGACAGCAAGAGGAGAGAATATATATTATGTTTCAAGAAGAGGCATGGAGGTTAAGATTTGAGCTGGGTCTTTGAAAGATATATATGATTTAGATAGATATCCAAGGTGATGGCAGAAAAGAAATAGATTGTCTTGCTGGATCCAAGAGTTCATACAGAAGTTAATGGGGGGGGGGGGAATAAGCCTTGAAAGTAAAAGCGGGGCTAGACTATGGTAATGGTTTTTCAAGTCTCCCTTCCCCAATCTGCCCTTCACCCAAGCTGTCAACATAATATTCCCAAAGCTGAGATCTATCACTCTGCTCCCCAAACTCCACTGACTCTCTGTTGGTCCGTAAAAGTCTTTACAACCTGGCTCTTGCCCACTTTGCCAGACTTTTATTACAGCACTCTCTTTCATGAATTTTTTGGTCCAGCTGTATTGACTTTTTTGTTGTTCCTCACTTGCAACAGCCCTCCTTTCTGTGTGCTTTTGCAGAAGCTGTCCTTGATGCCTTATATGTGCCTTTTAGAATCTCTAGCTTCCTTCAAAACTCAGCTCCTCCATGAAGCCTTTTCTCACCCTTTGATTTGCTGATGCCTCCCTGCTAAGACTACCTTCAAACAGTGTTTATTTTGTTCACCTTTTGCACACCTTTTCCCTAAGTTAAGATCTTTGAAAGCAATAACTTTTATTTTTGCCTTTGTAACCACAGCACTTAGTATAATGCCTGCCACATAGCAGGGGTGTAATTATTGTTGACTAACTGATAAATTGGAGAATATCCTATAGAGAGGCATCGCCTCATAGAGGATCAAGAGCTGGCCTCTGAACTGAAAGGCCTGCAGTTAATTCTTGTCTTGAACACTTACTGATTGCACAAGTCACTTATCTTCTCAGTGCTCAAAAATAATAATAACTAATATTTAAACAGTGTAAATGTAAAGTGTAGTAAATGCTTACTATGTGCCAGAAGGGCAGTTACGTGGCACAGTGGGAACCAGGGAAGATGCATCTTCCTGAATTAAAATCTGGCCTCAGGCACCTTACTAGATATGTGACCCTGAGCAAATCACTTAACCTTGTTTGTCTTGGTTTCCTCATCTATAAAATGAGCTAGAGAAAGACATGGCAAGCTATTTCAGTATCTTTGCCAAGAAAACCCTAAATGGGTCATGGAGAGTTGGACACAACTGAGATGACTGACCGACCACAACAAAAAATGTGCCAGCACTTTACAAAGATGATCTCATTTGGTTCTTATGACTACCTTGAGAGGTAGGTACTATTTTCTAACAACCTTGGGAGATGGGTACTATTACTATTTCCATTTTACAGATGAGGAAACCGAGACACACAGAAGTTAATTGATTTGCTTAAACATTTAGTGAATATCTGGGGCTAGAGCTGGCCACTCTCTAAGGCTAGGAATTGCAGAAAAGGTGCCAACCTGCCTCAGTAGGGAAAGTTCCTCACCAGGACTTTCCTCCATCAGTGAAAACTCTGGTCTAATCCTTCTTCTGTAGACAACAACAACCACAACTATTACTACTACTAACATTTATGTAGGGTCGTCTGTGTGCTTAGGTTTCCTCATAATTGCTTTACAATTATTCTATCATATGATCTTCACAACAATCCTGGGAGGTAGATGCTGTTATTATCTCCTTTTACAATTGAGGAAACTGAATTAAGAGACTTACCCAGGGTCACATAGCTAGTAAGTGTTTCAGGCTGGATTTGAACTGGTCTTCCTGACTCCAAGCCTCTATCAACTGTACCTCCCAGCTGCCAGAGACCCAGTGAAAATATTCAATCATGGAAGTGGCCTTACAGATAAATGAGTCCCTGAGGGAATCTGGCACAGATCAGAAGGATGGAAAGAGACAACTGATTGTTCTAAAGTGGTTAAGTAGTTAAGACAAGGTTGGGAGCTGTAGGAGTAGAGAACAAGGGTCTTTCCTGTTATGGGATCCCAAATTTTGAGTTGTAACATCCCTTAGACTTAGAGACACAGTACCTAGACTCATGCAACCACTTTATTTTACAATAGGAATCAGTGAATGGATAGCGGGACCTGAAGTCAGGAAGACATGAGTTCAAATTCAACCTCAGATACTTACTAGCTACGTGACCCAGGGCGTCACCTTAATTGTATTTGCCTCAGTTTCTTCAACTGTAAGATGGAGATAATATTAGCACCTACCTCCCAGAGTTGTTGCAGCATCAAATGTGATAATATTTGTTAAGTGCTAAGCACAATGCTTGTCCCATAATAGGCATTTAATAGAGGCTTGCTTCTTCCCTCCCCTTTTCTCTCCCTTCCTCATTCTTTCTCTCCTTTTTCCCTCCTTCCCTCCCTCACTTCCTTTCTTAACTATTTCCAGTGTACCACACTGTCTTTCATGACTTTGTTGCTAGGTGGTACGGTACAGAGAGCCCTGGCATTGGATCCAGGAAGACCCAAGTTCCAATTCTGCTGTACTTACTAGCTTGGTGAACCTAAGTACATCAATTCTCTCAGTCCAGGTTTCCTTATTTGTAAAATTGGGATAATGAATCTCACTACTTCACTAAGTTGTTGTGATGGATCAAATGGCATAACCATAAGGCACTTTGAAACCTTTAAATTCTATATAAAAGTTATCTATCTTTAGAATTAGTCAGAATCTTTAATAGCCATTGGGCACTTCATTATTCATGACTGTATTCTGCTAGTTCTATGTACTCTCAATTAGGGCCTGACGGCAAGTAACTACCATTCTTCTTTTGTAGCCTTCCCAGCTTGGCATGATACCATACCCTCACTTCTCTGTCAGTTCAATGGAACTGAACTTCAAGACTTTGGACCTTTTTTTTTCTACCCATAATGGTTAAGTATGGCTATTGCCTGAGGGACTGGAGACTTCTGGATAGTCTGGCATTATAGGAATCCAACGGCTCTTTCTGGGACCTTGTGGGGCAAGTCTGAATTTCCACCCCTGGTTAAGCTTCAGGAGAGGCTGAAAGTTACTGTTTTAGGTGAGATTAAGTCCTGGCAGAGCCTGCTACAGATATGATGTGGGCAGCCTCCAATGTGAAAAGGAGTAACTTTTCTTTTGACTTCAGAACTTCCATCTCCTGCTGCACCTGGCCCTTGAGGAAAGAGGAAGAGGAAAGACAGTGAGGACCTGAGATTTCTACCTCCTGTTTTGCAGGTTGGACTGCCATCTACTGCTACTCTGTCTCTTGTGTAACCTTTAGCCTACAGAGGGAAAAGGAATAGTGATATAGGGGCTTCCATCTGATCATTTGATCATGTGCCTTCTGTTTCATGATATACTTGTCTTCTGACTGATCTCCAGGCTTCTTTGGGAAGAACAGTGATGCCCTCTACACAATGATGAAAATTCTCATATCTGGTCACATCCTACACATGCCAGTAATCCTGAACCCTGGTAAGTTACCATCTAAACCCAATTCCCTATTCTCTATCACCCAATTCTTTATTCTTACTTCCGTCAACCCTTTCATTCCAAAGTCCCACTCAAGCATGCCTACTACTCCTTCTACTATGCTCTATGGAATGCCTGTTCTGTGGGCAACACACTTCCCTTCATCCTAAATCTTTTCCTCTCTTATTCCTTCCATATTTTAGTACTCAATGGAGGATGCTCATGACACAGCCTTCCTAGTCACTCTTTCCACTACTGGCTGCACCTTCTCTTATTCCCTTTGGTGCACTGGTTGGGTGAGGAATACTCCTTGCTCCCCATTGCCACCTCCAGGTTCTCTCCCTACCTTCATCACCCAATAACTTCTCCTCCTTTGAGATTCATTCAAATTATATTGATCACCCAGTCAAAATCCTGGTAGCTATTATCTAAAGACCTCTAAGTCATTCCCTTTCTTTCCTCAATAAGGTCAGTGCCTGATTCACAATTTTTCTCTCTTTTCTTCATGCTAGAGAACTTCAACATACACACTGACTATTCCTCAAATATCCTTACCACTCAGTTCCTTAATTTTCTGATTTCTCATTTTCTATAAACTTTCTTCACCTCAGCCACATACAAAGATGCTCATACCCTTGATCTTGTCATCATCCATAAATGTACCATCTCCATGTACAAGAATTCTGAAATCCCCTTGTGTGACCATAATCTATTCACTTTCCACCTCTTCCACTGTCTTTCTTTACCAAACTCTATTCTTTGTCTACCCTGTAGACCAGTGGTTCTCAACCTGTGGGTCGCAACCCCTTTAGGGGTCGAATGACCCTTTCACAGGGATCACAGGGGTCACCTAAGACCATCGGAAAACACATATTTCCAATGGTCTTAGGAACTGAGCCACTCCTCTATCCATCTCCAGGCAGGTCCACCCACATGCAGATACGTCCACATATGAGTATTAAAAGGTTCCGGCATTAGAAGGGTTGAGAACCATTAGCATAGACAATCCCTTGACTCTTTAGTTCTCACAGGCCATCTCTCCTGCACTAACGACTCTCCTTTTTCCCCCCATCTTGATGCCTTGGTGAACTGGTTCAACTTTTTATTGCCCTCTTCTCTTGAGTCCCTGTCCCCCTTATCATATCACTAATTATGCCTTGCAAAGTCTCAGCTTTGGATGACTCTCACCATTTTCTGTCTTCACTCTTACACATGTGCTTCTGAACAAAAGTAGAGAAAATTATCCAATGGTTGAGTGCACTACAAATTTCTGTTACACAACCTTAACTGGGCTCTCACCAGTGCTAGGTAATTTTATTACACCTGTCTTATCAATTCACTATCCCATTCTCTACAGTGGCTCTTCCAAGCCTTTTTTATCCCTTCTCAAATCTCCCCACCACTACCCTTAGCTGAGAACTTTGACTCATATTTTATAGAAAACATTGAGGCCATTCACCATGGGCTCCCTCTTCTCCCTGTCACTCATATGCATTCTGTCACTATGTTCTTCTTCACTTCTGTCACATTCAAAGAGGGGGCTTTACTCCTTTCTAAGGCTAAGCCCTCTACTTTCACAAATGATCCCATCCCATCGAGTCTCCTCCAACATATTGGTCCCCTCGGTCATTCCTACTCTTCAATCTCTTCTTGTCTACTGGTCCTTTCCCTACTGTCTGTAAACATAGTTCATTCTCAAAAAATTCTCACTTAATCCAGTCATCCCTGCTAACTATCTCTCTATATCTCTTCTGACTCTTGTGGCCAAACTCCGTGAAAAGGTTTATCTATAATAAATACCTCTATTTTCTCTCCTTCCACTCATACAATCTGGTCTCTGACCTCATCATTCCACTGAAACTGTTCTCTCCAAAGTTACTGGTGATCTCTTAATTGTCATCTCCAATTGTCAGATGCCTTTTCTCAATCCTCATTCTTCTTGACCTCTCTTCAAGTTTTGACACTATTAATTACTTATTCATACTCTCTTCTCTCTAGATTTTAAAAATATCATTCTCTCTTTGTTCTCTTCCTACCTATCAAGCCATTCCTTCTCAGCCCCCTTGGCTAGATTCTCATCTAGGACATGCCTTCTGACCCTAGAGGTTTCACAGGGTTCTGTTCTGGTCCCTCTTCTGTCTCTATAATATTTTACTTGGTAATCTCATCAGCTTCTATGGATTTAATGATCATCTCTATGCTGATGATCTACCTGTCCTTCTCCAACCTCTTTGCTGACCTTCAATCTCACATTTCCAAAGGCCTTTTAGACATCTTGAATTGGATGTCCAATAGACATCTTAAACTTAAGATGTCCAAAACTGAACTCATTATCTTTGTCTCTAAATCTATATACTGTAAGCGCAAGCAAGGTAGGATTTTTGTTTTCTTCTTGGAGTTCAGTTTCCCAGGTTCAGGCTAAATTGTGAACACCTGAAGGATTAATAGTCTTCAACCCTGATAATTCACAGCTGTGCTGAGTCAAGTAGGTTCCATGCCTTCTGGCTCTAAGCCAATCAGTAGTCCAGTCTTTGTTATATATTCTGGGTGGTTGGCATTTTGCTTTGGGGATTTGCTTATGAGAAGGATCCTTTGATTTACTGGTTGAGACTGTGAGAGCCCTCCCGAATGTTCAGATTTCTGTGCTTCCTTGATTCAGTAATGTATGTAAAGTATATAGCAATATTGCTTTACTCAGACAGCAGGAGCCCTATCTGTTGGTCTTTGTGCTAATTTTCTCCAAGTTTAGGGGGCTGACCTTTTCCCTGAACTAATGAATGTAATTACAGTAGACTGTTGACCCCTTTAAAAGTTGTCTTTCCTTTAGCAAATCTGATAAAAGAATCTGGGCTAGCAGGCTATCTTGGGTGTGCTAAGATGCTTGCTAACACACACACACACACACACACACAAACACAGACACATATACACTACCTTCCCTATTACTGTAAAAGATAACACTATTATCCCAGAAACTCCTCTCAGAGTTTACAATAGTGTCTGGCATTTAGTAAATGCTTAATAAATGTTCACTGACTCACCCACTTGAAGAATACCCCCTCATTCTTCACTTGAACATTTCAGGGAAGGAAGTGAGGTACCACAGAAAACATCCAGAAGGCTGAATGGATTTGACTTCCTATTATTGAACTGACAGCTCTAATGGAAAGCAAACTCCCTGAAGACAGGGACAGTTTTTCCTTTCGTCTTTATGCTGCAATCAGCTAGACAAAGGACGTTCCTTGCTCATCTAATACATCCCCACTGGATAGTCTAGGGAGTTCTTGTCTCTCTGTCCTGTCTGATTTTTAAGATGGACTCCTCCAACTGCTGTCAGTGATTACTATTATGAATTAAATGTTAAGAAAGAATGACACAACAAGACCTAGAAACAGTAGCCTTAATGTCATTGTGGAAAGGCAGATCAGCATCCCAGACATCATGTAGTATGAGGAAAGAAGAAGCCTGCTAAGAGGAGAGGCAGAAGATCAATTTAAAAAAAAAAGAAAAAAAGGTGATATGAAAAGACAAAAATCAGCTAGAGACAGCAAAGGATACCCAGAGAGCAAGAGGCCCAGAGGAAAGGTGGGAATAAATATCAAAGAAGCACTGAGAAAAGAGCTAGTCTTCCAGGGAGGTACCTCCCAGATGTGTGGTCCTAATTGTGGTTGCCAAATTTTTATAGCACTTGTGATTGGATTAATTAATCATTCAGTGATAACTATTCTTCAGACGTTTTAGCATTCAATGCTAATCACTTAATTACTTGGCTTTTTGCTTCTGGAGGAGGTCTGTTCCTCCTAATTAGATTGTTAAACCATGGGTCCAGCAGTCACCGACTCTCTTCATGGTAGTCTGCAGCATGTCAGATCTTGGAGACAGTGATGCCTTCTGATGACCTTCTGCTTGTTGTCACCTTTCATCATCTTGGCAGCTCTGGAACAACCAATGGTCTAGCTTGTCTTAGGTGGCTCTTGTCTCAGTAATCATGCTATGGGATTTATCTGAGGAGTGGGTCATGTGATAGAATGAGTTCCTATCACAAGCCAA
Organism: Pseudocheirus occidentalis; assembly: GCA_028646575.1. Taxonomy (NCBI): domain Eukaryota; kingdom Metazoa; phylum Chordata; class Mammalia; order Diprotodontia; family Pseudocheiridae; genus Pseudocheirus; species Pseudocheirus occidentalis. The sequence goes on along the minus strand of CM053595.1, from coordinate 113,932,642 downwards.
AGTCTAAGAAGGAAAGGTCAGAGAACTATCTGCTAAACAGGGTTGAATTAGGGGCAAGAGAACCAGCTTCTGCGCCAGAAAAACTGGGGTTTAAATTCTGCCTCTGATACGTGCTGGTTGTGTGGACAAATTATTTGATCTCTAAGTGATCTAGGAAACTAGATGCAGAGAAGGTGCCATTACCTCACTAAGGAGGAATATATATTTATACCAATGAAATCAATGGTCCTGTTCCTCCTGTATAATCTAATATAACATAGAAGGAAGAGAAACTTGAATTCTTTTGTCTCCTGGAAGAAGTTACTCTACCTTACTGGTCCCACCTGAAAATGGGACCATAATACCATCCCCACTTAGAGTTCATAGCTAAATTAAATAAATGCAAAGGCTCTCCAGAGGAGAGGCATCCTCCCAGGGTTAGCTATGCAAACATATGTATGGACTTATTTTCCTGGCATGCACAAGTTCATTAGAACTGCAATAGAAAATTCTTTGGGGGATTCTCAGCTTCTCCTTTGGTGAGAAAGGCTAGCTTCTGGCATATTGAAAGACCTTTTGCTACAGGCTAATCAGCGAAGGGTATCCCTCTTGCTAATTACAAGCTAAATGCAGCCAGGCAACATGTACTGTGGTGCAGAAGGGTCTCCAGCCAGCAAGAACTCAGAGGAGTGTGAAAATAATGATCTTAGCAATTCACAGGTTTTCAATAACATTGCTTAGTAACAGACTTAGTGTCTTGCCTTGGTGACCCCTTTTCCCTTTCTCCCTCTTTCTATATAACAACCCAGAAAGCAGATAGACAGGTGAAGGAAGACTATCTTTGGAGAAAGAAGGGAAAGCTTAGATGTGATGTGGAGAGAAAAGGAGAATGAAAACTTGAGGTTAGGTTTTAGTTTTAATTTTTAGCTTTAACTTGAGGTTAATTCAATTTCCACCACAAAGGAAAAAATACATATTCTTTAGAATTCAATCTAATTAGCAATTAGCAAGCTCCAAAGGGAAAGGCACTAGGGAGACACAAAGAAGGAGCCCATGCAGACCCTACTGTCAAAGAGCTTATGATCTAAAGTGTGTGTGGGGGGCGGGGTAGGGTGAGAAGAAGACAAGTTTTCAAATAACAGAAAAGTCAGGCATTCTCCACAGAAAAGGTGCTTATCTTCCCTTCTACCCCACTCTTCATCTTTTCTCACCCTTCCTACCAATTAAATCAGTGGGTGATTTCAGTTGGGAGAAAAGACAGAGTCTCACATCTCATGAACTTTAAAAGTTTTGGCTCTGGACCTGAGGGCAACTTATCAATTTGATCCTCAGAGTACAGCCAACTCACTGGGCACCACCACTAAGCCAGAAACTCAGGTTCAAGATAAGCAGCTTCCTGAACCAAACAGAATGCTCCTATAAAGAGTAAGGAAACATATTACTGCCACCAAAATGTCCAGAAACCCTTTCAGATCCTGTTTCTTTTTTGTCAGTGTTCTGATTGGAAAAATAATTTGTCAGTCTCTACCTAAGTGATCCATATCAGTAGTTTGCTATTGATGGTGTCTAAGCAAAAAAATATTAATATTAATAATGTACTCTGTGATTTAGGCTCAAATCTGTTAGGAACTATTTTATTTCATATGAATCTATACCCAAGCCATTTTTAGTTTGTAGAAAGGGATGCCCAAACTCACAAAGTCCCTCCATGCCACTTATATGATTCTTTGCCCCAAGAAGATTCCAGATAATAATAGGAATCTTGAACAAGGATTGGATATTTAAAAATACAGTCTAGGTTAACATTCCAGAGTTGAGCAACCAAGTCATAATCCTTTTCTTACTCCCCTAACATTCCTGCTGATTCTAGGTGGTACAGTGCGTAGAGTGCCAGGCATGGAGTCAGGAATTCTCTCTTTCTGCATTCAAATCTGGTCTCAGATAATTACTAGTTATATGACCCTGGGCAAGTCACTTAATCCTGTTTGCCTCAGTTTCCTCATCTATAAAATGAGTTATAGAAGGAATGGCAAACTACTCCAGTATTTTTGCCAAGAAAACTCCAAATGGGGTCACAAAAAGTCAGGCACAACTGAAACTGAACAACAACACATCTCTAGAGTTAAACAAAAGGGACCTTCTCCATTCCTCCATTAATTCTTTCTCAATGGAGAAGGATAGGTTCTAGCACTAATCACTTCAGATGAGTAGGGAGGCTCTCAGGTGAACACCATAAGAATTAAATTTGGTTATTACTCTTAATCTATGTCTCTAAGAACAGCCTTTTCTGTCTTGGATCTATTGATCACCTTTCTAAGGATGGAAAAAGCTTTGGAGGAAAATATTATTTCTTAATATTTCTAAAGAAACTAAAAAGGACATTTTAAATATACTTCTACAGGGGTGGAGCCAAGATGGCGGCATAGAAGCAGCAAAGCACCACAGCTCCCACACAAACACACTAAAAAACTCATAAAATGGGACGCTAAACAGATTTTCAAGCTCCAAAACTCTCCACAAGACAGAAAGC
>CM053595.1:113873553-113929633 GCA_028646575.1 Pseudocheirus occidentalis | reverse complement strand
GTGTGTATATGTATATATATATATGTAGATAGATATATAGATAGGTAGATAAATATATTTTAATATAGGACAACTAGATGGCATAGTGGATAGAGTGCTGGCCCTAGAGTCAGGAAGACATGAGTTCAAATGTGACCTTAGGCACTTACTAGCAGTGTGACCCAGAGCAAGTCATTTGATCCTGTTTGTCTCAGTTTCCTCATCTGTAAAATGTGCTGGAAAAGAAAATGACAAACCATGCCTGTATCTTTGCCAAGAAGATCCCAAATGCGGTTATGAAGACTGATTGAACAACAATAAGCAACATATTTTAATATAATTTACTTCCTTTCTAATCCTTTATATCTTATTTTAAGCATTTTAAAATACTTTTTATTGAGAAGTGATCTAGAGGCTTCAACAGAGTGCCTAATGAGCTCCATATCCACAACAAAGGCTAAGAACCCTTGATGTAGAGATTCTTCTGGAATGGGTCAGCGTCCAAGTACCCCATGATCAAATCTCTTTTTGTCTCTAGAGGCCAAGGAGCAAATCAGAGACCTAAAAACAAAGCTGACTGGTGGGACCCAATAAGCTATGTGGTGGGTTTCCTAATCTCTTCTTCTAAAAGGGTTCAGAGCCCTCCCCTTCCTCCGCTCTGAAATTACTTTTATTTACTTTGTGTATGTTTTGTGTTCCCACATCTGTGTTACATTCCACTGGAATGTCAATTTCTGGAAGTGAAGGATAAGAGTAACTTGCTTTTATTTTTGTAGCACAATGTCTTATATATAGTAGCAGGTGCTTAATAAATGTCTGTTGAATTAAATTGCAATCTGTACTGGTAAAGGGGTACTCACATCTGTGAGACCATAGATCCATTGGCATACTGGAATAGGAGTTTATTAGGTCCTTTCCTGAGAGCAAGTTTTGATAGGAACTGGTGGGGCCTGGGAAGAACAGAAAGCCTTGTGGCCCCTGAAGCAGTGAGGTAGGTTGTTTGATAGTTTTACCTAGGTCTGGTCCCGAGGACATTCTTTAGAAGGGTAAGGTGGCCCTCACTGTATTAAAAAAAAAATCTATCCACTCTCTCTCTCTCTCTCTCTCTCTCTCTCTCTCTCTCACTTTTTCACTCTCTCTCTCTCTCTCACTCTTTCACTCTCTCTCTCTCTCTCTCTCTCTCTCTCTCTCTCTCTCTCTCTCTCACACACACACACACACACACACACAGAGCCACTGAGCACAAACAGGATAGCACACCTACAGGTGAGGGCATTTGGTTGACTGTCTTCTGGTCAGTGGATTAGTCAAGTCTGCAAACATTTATTAAGTGCCTACTATGCATCAGACACTGGGCTAAATACTGGAGACTCAAAGCCAGAAATCAGAAAGTTTCCTGCTCTCAAGGAGCTTATGTTCTAAAGGGGGAGAAAGAAATACATATTTAAATATTGTCATCTGAAGTTGGTTCTTCTTGGATGTGAAATGACATTAAAGGTGAGAGCCCTTTTCCTTAACTATGGGTGCTTCTGTGTCATGTATACTAAGTAATAGGGCCCCTCTTCCATAGCAGCTAAAGGGTTAGGCACACACATTTTCTTAATCCCTGGCCAGACTATATTGGCTGCATGCTGGCTGGCATAGATGAAGCCTCTGAAGAGGTTTCCTGTATGTTCCATATCAATGCCAGAAAACTACATTATGAATCATGGTTTCCGTAAACACAGAGGGAATTCACGGCACAGGGGGAAAACATCAAGCCAGCTTAGTTTCCCTTTGCCCAAATGTCATTTGTCAAGTCAGCAATTGGGCAAAGAGTCTCCATTGATGTACTTCTAGATCCAAGGTCTCTTTGACCCCACTGACTCCACTGGCTCACTGTTTTAGGCCCTTATGGTACTCTTAGCTATACTGAGTCACCAAACCACTGCTTTCATGACATCGACAGACTGGCATGACTGGGAGCAAAATGCATGTCCATGTCACACTGAAGCTGGGACAAAAATAAAGGTGAGGTACTCATGACCTAAGTCCCAGAGGGAGAGAATCCCTGCACATAGGTTGACTGGCTTGACCAGACTTTAGGTAATGTGTGCCAATCTCAAGTGCCAATACTTTATCCATATATCTTAACAACTTCTGAAGATGTATCTACCTATTTAATCACTGACGGGCTATGAAGCTGTGAAACCTAGAATGATCAAACCGGTGCCAAGGACTGGCTGGTTTTGTTGTTGTTGTTCTTTTTTTTTCAGTTGTGTCTGACTCTTCATGACCTTATTTAGGGTTTTTCTGGCAAAGATATTGGAGTGGTTTGCCATTTCCTTCTCTAGATCATTTTATAGATGAGGAAACTGACACTAACAAGGTTAAGTGACTTGCCCAAGTCACACAGCTAGTAACTGTCTGAGGTCAGATTTGAACTCAGGAAGATGAGTCTTCCTGATTCCAAGCCCAGTGCTCTATCCACTGAACTACCTACCTGCCTGGAACTGGTTTTACTGAATACAATTGACAGGCAGGGAGAGAATATATGAATTTAATTTATGAGACTTTGATGTGACGAACTAAAATTTTATGCAACTGAATTTGTGTCTAAGGGTAAAAAAATTTGGTGTAGCATTTTGTTGGCAGTTGCTATTAGGAGCTACTTGAAAGTTTGTCTTCAGGGGATCCCCTAGAATGAGCAAAGGACAAAATGGCCTGCTTCTAGATAACTTAATTTAGCAACAATTTACTTTCCTTTGAGACCTGAATGGACTGATTCTGAGGGCTTAGGGTTGCTTTGCTGTTTGACCCCTTGAGCTTACCCATGACCTAGCTCTGAAGCTGAGGCCAGTTCCTGAGCTACTTTCTTCTTTGTCAGGGCAGCTGAAGGTTTGGCTGTCTCCTGACTTATTTCTTCCCTTCCTCCTTCCTTAAGTTCTTGTTCTTGGAACAGGATATTTCACTGTCATAGCAACTGCTGATGTTCATTCAAGAATTCACCTAACACATGCTTTGAGCAATGAATGACTTTCACCCAATGGAAGAAAAGAACACAGTTGGTTTTTCTCCTTCCCCCATCACAACTCAGCCCTCTCTTCTGTGTGTTCAAGAGTCACAGCACAGGCTATGGAGGTGGAGGGTGTGGGGGAAAAGGGAGGGAAGGGGTACAGCTGGGCACAGGGGAAGGCAAATATCAGTGAGCTGATCCCTATTGGAGGGAAAACCAGATAACTATGATATGACATTCAGAGTTTGGGGAAGGGGCTGTTAACTGTTTCCTGTGCTTTGATTTAATTACTGCTAAGAGTTTCTTCCTTTGGATAAGGGATAATAGGGTGACTTCAGGGTAGATGTTCCTAGAGGTTATTCCATATTTTCTGATCTAAATAACATTGAGATAATTATGGGATAAAATTTATAAAGTGATTTTCAAATCTTAAAGTGCTATATAAATATTAGATATTATTGTTATTATTTTTTAATATAGCTACTTATCCCATGAGTCAGCTTTGTAAAGAATGCTGAATATGGAGTCACAGGACCTGAATTTGAATCTTCATTCTGCCATTTTACCTTTGCAGCCTTGGGCAAGTCACCTAACCCCTCTGGGCCTCAGTTTTCTTATTTGTAGAATGAGGGGATTAGACTAGTTGATTTCTAAGTCCCCTTCTGACTATGATCCTGATCCAAGTTAATTATGAACCTGAGTGTGTCCCTCTTCCTCTTCTGTGTCTGCAGAGAAGTGTTCCCTCATTGAAATGTGCTTTCATATTTGCTTCACTGTAGCATATGGCCCACAGAGGATCTCCTTACTCTGTGGTGTCATTGTGTGTCTGTCTGGTCCAGAAATGAAAACAGGGCAATTGTTACAGCCCAGAAGTAGGCCTCTAGAGCATGGGGAGTACAAACCAAAGGAACCAAGTCTGGGTTTCTATCAACCTTGAATTCTCAGGATTGGCAGGAAAATGCAGCTCTTAGGTAATTGTGATTCTAGGACTCTATGAAGAATCCCAGGTCTGCTCTTTGAATTGGGGGCTACCCAAGAGAGGCTGGGTTAATGCTAGAAGATCTCTAGGCGTTCCAGAAAGCCTGATTTATGTCTTTAAAGATTTCTAGCTATCACCTCCTTCAGTGACCTGATTTAGTACCATTTTGTCTCTAAAATACCTCTAAAAATGTATTACAGTGACGATAGCACTTAACCCTCACCATCATCAGGGTGAACAGTTTAGTAATGAGGTTGAGCTGCACTAAGCCATCCATACTCTCATTCGGTTCCCCTTCTGAGAGGCAGCTTGCACTTGTGGGTCAGTCATGGTTAGGGGTCAGGCTATGGGCTCTGAGGCAGCAAAACAAAGTGGTCCACATTGGGAAAAACCCCATGATCTCAGCCTGAGTCATATATAGCCCCAACCAACTCAATCAGGCTTTACTTTTTTTGACTTAGAAGTTTATACATTTCTAACTTACATCTGTCTTGCAGCAACTTGAATGGGGCCAGTTGAGAGTGGGAAATGAGTGAGCTCAAGGTGATAATGAACCTGTTATCCATCGGTTTTCCTTTAGCAGTGGAAAACCCATCTTTTCTCTTTTCCTTCTGACTGAAGGGGAGACCCAAATCCAGGGAGGTGTGATGGAGGCTAGCCTGGGATAAGACAGTTTTACAGGATGAAAAAAGAAAGATTCATTTACTTAGACTGAAAGATCATATGAACTAAGAAAATGCAAGCAGAAAACTAAGAGGGAGAGAGAAACCAAAACACTATCAGAAGCCATTTCATAGACAAGAAGCTTCTGAGAGAAGCCATTTCATAGACAAGAAGCTTCTGAGAGGCAACCAGATGGGGCTACATGAGTCCTGGATGAATCTGATGAGCTGCTCTGCTGGCAGAAGGCGCTATACCTCACCTAGTAGGGAACTTGCAATGGGACTTGCTGAAGGGATTCCAGGTCCTTGTAGAGGAAGGGGTGGAGAAGTGTCTGCATGAAGTTGGGTTGTGAGGAGAGGACATTGTCTTGCATATAGGAATAAAACCTGAGTTCAGGGTATTCTAAAGGGACCTCTCTCCATGGGACCCATCTTGGCAAAATCTGGCTATCTTAGCAGCCAAGCAGTGGTATAAGTGTGGGGAGAGTGGGTAGACAGAATGGGAAAAGCTTGTTGAGGAGTGTCAAGAGATTTTTTTGCTCTCTTAACTTCTCTTTGCCTTCCCTTGTCAATAGAAGAGCAAACACCACTGTCTTCTAGTCAGTTAGCATGCCTTATAAACCAATGCCTGCAATGTCCAGCTTCCCAACTTCTTATGCAGTATGTTAATAGAAAATTTAATAAGCACCTAATATGTGTAAGACTTTGTACTAAGTGCTGGGGATACAAACAAAGGCAAAAATTTATTCCTTCTCTCAAGGAACTCATTGAATGATGGGGAAGACAAATAGCAAACAATTATGTACTGTACATCTGAATATATACTATAATTTCATATGCTTAGAAGTTTATACTTTGTCTAACCTATATATCTCTTGCAGTAATTTGAAAAGGGGATAATTGAGTTATATGTGATATAATGTAATTGTGGTATATCATATGTAATGTATGACTCTTATTTCTGCCTATATGATAAAATTGGAGATAATCAGTAGAGTGAAGGCACCAGCATTAAGAGGGATCAGAAAAGGCTTCTTGTACCTGGAAGGAAGTCAAGGGAGCTGAGAGGCAAAGATGAGAAAGGAGAGCATTTTAGGCATGAGGCACAGCCAGAGAAAATGCTCAGAGCCCAGAGATGGAGTGTTTTCTTCAAGAAACTGCCAGGAAGCCAGTGCTGCTGGATAACAAAGACCACAGTGGAGGAACTGTTTTGTCTCCTTCACTCCTGTCTCCCATTTGGTCACAGTCCAATCTCTTCATTTACTGATGAGAAAACAAGCCCAAGGCACTGACTTGCCAAAAGTCAACCAGCTTGTTAATGGCAGAACTGGAACTAAAACCCAGAATTTCTAACTTCTAGTTCACTGGGGACTTGAGGGGAAACAAGGTTGTAGAAGTATTTTTAATGGCAAATTATTTTGGTATATAATTATTTCATGAATATTTTAAAATGTAATTTATTTTTACATCACCCATATTTCCCACTGTTTCTACCTTCCCCCTCCGAAAGATCTATCTAATATGAGAAAAAGAGAAACAGTTTAGCAAAACTAAGCAACATAATGTTGAACCGTGTTCAAGATCATATGCTGTATTGCACATCCATAATGCTCCACCTCTGCAAAGGAGAGAGGAGGTGCATTTTCACATCTCTTTTTTGTGGGGGGGCAAGTTTGGCTTTAATAATTTCAATGTTTAGTTTCTGTCGTTTTGTTTCCATTTACACCATCACAGTCATTGTGAATATTGTTTTCCTGGTTATCTTTACTTTATTTTGCATCAGTTTATATATGTCTTTCTGTGCTTCTCAGCATTCCTCATATTCCTTGTTTCTTATAGTACAATAATATTCCATTATGTTCAGGTACCACAGTTTGTTTAGCCATTGCTCAGTCAATGGGCGTCTGCTTTGTTTTTAGCTCTTTGTTACTACAAAAAGTGCTGCAGTAAATATTTTAATGTATATGCCACTGATAATGAGTTTTGACTTTTCTTATTATTATTGACCTATATGCAGTATGTGATTAGCCCTAGGCTCATTGGGCAAGGACATTTGAGTCTCTTTCTTCTCATAATTCTGAATAATTCTCCTATATAATTGTGCTAATTGGCAGTTCCACTAACAGTGTATAAGCACCTCTGTCTTTGCACACCTTTTTAACATTGACTATTCCCATGTTTTGTCGTTTTTGTCAGTTTGCTGAGTGTGAGGAGAACCAATATTGCTTTCATCTGTGCCCTGTAGGAAATTTACTAGATTTGTGTAGCTCAATTCCTCTTAAGAACTCAGTTACTCCCCTTTGCTCTTCTCATCCCTATGAAGTCAAGGAAGGGAAGAAATAATTTCCTTAATCTCCTCTCATTCCTCAACACCTCCTAAATTTACAAAGGGGGACACTGAGTCTTTCCCTCCTCCAATGACTTATGCAAGATTACACAGACTTTTTGCACTTAAGCTCCAGTGCTTTTTGACTTGTTTGTCTCATTCCAAGCAAAACCCCCTTTTTTGCTGAGGGCTCAATAAGCAAAAGTACACCTAATAGGTTAAGGGAGAGAAATTCCACTTGCCCTGGGGTTGACCAACTCAGAAATAGCACTTTATTTTAAAATTCAGAATTATTATTGATATCAGGAGAATAACATCCTAGAAGCAAGTCAGAAATTATAGTCATGTTCGTCATAATATTGAATTCTGTTTATTCCTGCCGCATTTTCTATCCTAAATATTCAGAGAATTTTATTTAACCTTAGGTTTTATTTTTGTTTGGGTTTTCTTTTGGAGGGGAGGGTTGGGTGGAATCTATATCTGTGATTTCACTGATGGAGGGAGTTGTCAAAGTGGAAACAATCTCCAGTGATACAGCTTGTCAAATCTTCTGAAACTTATGGTCTTAGAGAGTTGCCTGGGCACCAGCTGATTAAGGGGCTTATGGGTACTTGTGTCAGGACTTGAACCTAGATCTTTCTGACTCCCAGACCAGCCCTCCATTCCCTATGTCATACTTCTGTCTCAACACCAAGTTCTATAGGCCTTAGAGACACAGAAATCGAAACACTTGAAGCTAATTGCTAGGTATGGGGGTAAATGGGCAATGGAGCTTTTCTTTCCCAGGAAACGGAGTTTTCTTGTATGGGCTAAAGGGGGTGGGCGGTGGTGTATCTCTCTCTAGGCACCTGTTGCTATCTTCTGCTCTAAAGTTTGAGGACTATACTAAAAGCATTTTTAAAAAATGTGCCTGGTTATGTATATGCATTTCCTATTAGATCAGTAGATTTGGGATTTATGGTTCCAACCATTCTGTACACTTAGCCCATTCTACTGAGGAACAGATGGTGTATTTTTGTGAAATAGACTATGTGTCCCCAGGATAGGGGGTGCAGTCTGTGACCAGAAAATTGCATGAGTTCATTGGCTTGTATGAGAACGGAACCTCTGCCTTTATTCTCACCACACTGTAATAAGCCATGCTTTTGTAGCTCTTATCTGAACACCCCATAGCATTCTTTATTATTCTTTTGAGCTTGCCTCGCCATCTCATTTGCTGTATTGGGAAAAATGATCTATTCTAGGAATCCCAAATGCCTTACTTACTCCATGATCATTTTTATCCTAGTAAATAAATGGCTAGCTAGTGGGGCCAAGAACTCATGGAAATAGGCTTTTGGCCTTTCTCCCACCTTTCTGCTGGTTCAGCTTGGTTTTTATCAGGGTCGCCCAGCTTTTAACCTCATGTTTTTGGAAGGAAAAAGAAGAGAGATTGATTTCTTCTTGGTTTATCACTGTCTAGGATAGCAAACTTCAGAAGCAAGTGCCTATTAATGTTAGTCTCCAGAAAAGCTCTTGTATATTGCTAACTTTTACAAATAGAAATTCCATTCAACAAGCAATTATTAAACATCTGTTATATGTATGTTGGGTATAATGTTAGGTTCTGGGGACTCTGAGGTAGAAATAAAATAATCTGTGACAAGGAGCTTACATTCTACTGGAGGGGACACATGTGCATAAATAGATAAATACAAAGTCATTTGGGAAGCAAGGGGGAAAACTAACAAGTGGGGAAAAAGATCTCTTAGAGCAGGTGGTATCTGAACTGAGACCCTAAAAGGAGCTAGGTTTATGTGATTCCCTTTGCTGGTGCTCTGGATTTGTTCTGGGGAGGAAAAGTCTATTTGGAGAATGGCTTTGTGGTTGTGCCACAGTAGGACGTTGTACCAACAACCATCTTGAATGACTTTAGAGCTAAACTGTCCAGGGCTTGATTTGTGACTGCTCATCTTTGTCTTTTTCCTTCTCTGTGATACTTACAATTTTGGTTCTTGAGTTTGCTGTTCTCTGATCACTTAGGAAAAAAGATCTGATAAAGTTTGACTTAATGCTGATGTTGCTTAAAAAAAGAAACCAACAAAAGGTTGAATAATTCCACAGCAGGTACAAGGATAAGCCAAAAGAGCTTAGTTTTAAGGAGAACATCATACCGCATGCCAGAAAAGTAGAAGCTACCATCATTTATAAAGATTTCAGGCTCTTTCTGTAGCTACAGAAAGAAAAGAAAACCAAAAGGTAATTATTTTTTAAGATCTGAATAGAAATTTTGCTAATCTAAAGAGGTTTCTTTTTAAGACTTTTCCAAACAGTTCCCCCCCCCCCGAATTGAGGGGAATCAGGTTGATCTGCAAAGTTTCTTTTCCCACAAGAATTAAAATAGCTATGTATGCATCTTATTTGGGATAGTACTGTTTTGGGGAAAGATTTTAAACTAAAGTCAGTGATGAAATTAATAGAGAAAAATACCCTCTTTAGAAGGTAAGAGAAAGGAATCTACTAAAGACTGGAAGTTTTGTCATAAGCAGATGTATAGAGTGTGGCTGCCATGTCTAGACATCATAATGTTACAAAAAAAGAAAAAATGCTCTTTTGTGTCTAATCTTTAAGCTTAATTCATTTATTAATTTAGAAAAAATTAAATTTAGTTATTTTTATTTCTTTAGTTTAATGAGTTTTGACTGAGACAAACATTTTCCTTAAAAAAATTCTCACACACCTGAATGAAATGTGCTGTTTATTCTTACTAGTTTTCTTTGTTTGAGCTAAGATAAAGTGCTGATAGGTGAGAATTGGGGGAGAGGTGTGTGTGTGTGTGTGTGTTTGAAGGGGGTGGCCCTTGCCTCTGGTCTCTGAGATTAACTGCTCCTAATTGACTATTGCTGCTTTCATGAGTGAGAGGCATGTTTTATCTGCCAGCTCTGATTTGTGTATGACTCAGATATTGCCTCTCTGTTATCCAGATGCAAAAATAAACCCAGAGACAAATGTATTGTTTAGATGGCCTGATTCTTCTGTCTGGTCTTGGGCTTTTCAATTGTCAAGAGCTTTCATTGCGAGGAGTGATATAGTCTTCTTTGTTTTAACTGTTTCCATCTCCAGAGAGGTTGGACTAGACACCAAGGGTTCAGGGTAAAGCTGAAATCGATTTCAACTAATTTTCGTTCTGTAGCATAAGATAGGCAGGCATATGGGAGGGCTGATGAATAATTATGCTAGCAGAAGTCACTCTTGCAATTTGGAACTTTTGCTTTAAATAACAACACCTTCCCTGCACTCCCACTGCCCTTTATAATGAGAGGACAAGTCAGCTTTATAATATGGTGTTTAAAGATTCTGCCAAGAGGATCAACACCACCTTTGTAGCTGTATCAGTGGCTGAAAGTGCTGCCTTTGCCAATCCTAGAGTCCTTTGGTTTGCATCTAGCGATTGGTCGCTTATTTTCTCTGATTTTCCTTTATATCATAAGCAATAATATTTACATGGTGGGACTTGGAACTAGAAGATACTTTAGAAATGGGAGCCAGGTCCCCTGGTTTTATTTTAAAATTTATTGATACCTTGGTTCAGGGGTATGGAACCTGTGGCCTTGAGACCACATGTGGTCCTTTAGGTCCTTGGGTGCTGCCCTTTGACTGAATCCAAATCCATTACCCCATGTCTAAAAAACAAGTTGGGATAAGATTATAAAGAATTTAAAATAGCAAATAGAGGAGTTTTCATTTTATCCTAGAAGCAGTAGGAAGCTTCTTGACCAGAGAAGGACATAGTCAGTCCTGTTTTAGGTATTTCAATTTGGCAGCTTTGTAGTGATGGGTTGGAGAAGGGAGAGACTGGAAGGAGGGAAACTAATTGGAAGGGTATGGCCAGTGACAAAGAAGACCTGAACTGGGTGGTAGTGTAGGTGTGAAGAAAAAGGGATGGATTTAAGGGAGTTGTGAAAGTCAGCTCAATAAGACAAGGTATGTTAGGGAGTCTCCCTTGGTTCTCCTCCTTCCTCTCTGACTGCTCCTTCCCAGTCTCCTTGGCTGGGTCTTCATCCAGGTCATGCCTGCCTACTATGGGTGTCCCTCACAGTTGTGTCCTGGATCCTCCTCTCTTCTCCCTCTATACTGTTTTTTTTTTTTGCTTTTTTTTTTTTGGAGGGCAGTTGGGGTTAAATGACTTGCCCAAGGTCACATGGCTAGGTTTTGTGTGTGTGTGTGTGTGTGTGTGTGTGTGTGTGTGTTAAGTGTCTGAGGCTGGATTTGAACTCAGGTACTCCTGACTCCAGGGCCGGTGCTCTACTCACTGCGCCACCTAGCCGCCCCACCTCTATACTGTTTTACTTGGTTGTTTCATCAACTTCTATGGATTACATTATTATCTTTAGGTTGATTATTCTCAAATCTATTTGTCCCACACTATCAGACCTCTCCAACTGGATGTCTCCTAAATGACTTCAGTTTAACGTGTCCAACGTTGAATTAATTATTTTCCCCTAAAACTCTCCCTCTTCCTAACTTCCTGTTACTGTTGAGGGAACTCCCATCCAGGCTCAAAACCTAGGTGTCATCTTTAATGTATCACTTCCTTTTGCCACCATCCCTCCCCCCTCTCTTTCCATATCCAATAAGTTACCAAGTCTTGTTGATTTTTTTTTTTTTGCTTTTTGGAGGGGGGAGGGGAGGGCAGTTGGGGTAAAGTGACTTGCTCAAGGTCACATGGCTAGTAAGTGTTAAGTGTCTGAGGCTGGATTTGAACTCAGGTCCTTCTGACTCCAGAGCTGGTTTTTATTTTTATTTTATCTATTTACTGTGATAAAAAAAACTTTTATTTTATCTATTTACTATTTTAAAATAAAAATAAAATATTTTTATTTTATCTATTTACTGTGCCACCTAGCCACCCCAAGTCCTGCTGATTCTATATTTTAAAAAATTTATTTTTAGTGTTTAACATTTACTTTTATAAGATTTTGAGTTCTAAAATTTCTTTCTTCCTTGAGATGGCATGCAGTCTGATATAGATTATACATATGTGATCACATTAAATGTATTTCCACATTAGTCATGTTGTGAAATAAGAATCAGAACAAAAAGAAAGAACCATGAGAAAGAAAAAGCAAGAAGCAACAACAAAAAAGAGAAAATGATATGCTTTGATGTGCCTTCAGACTCCATCGGTTTTTTCTCTAAGAGGGTTAGGATGTTCTGTCATGAGTCTTTTAGAATTGTCTCAGATCATTGCATTGCTCAGAAGGGCTAAATCTAACAGTTGGTCATTGCACGATGTTGTTGTTACTGTACATAGTGATCTCCTGGTTCTGCTCACTTCACTAAATATCAGTTCATGTAAATCTTTCTGGGATTTTCTGAAATCCACCTGCTCACCATTTCTTTTAGAATGATACTATTCCATTACATTCATATACAGCAACTTATTCAGCCATTTCCCAATTGATGGGCATCCCCTCAGTTTCTAATTCTTTGCCATCACAAAAAGAGCTGCTATAAATATTTTTGTATGTATGAGTCCTTTCCCCTTTTTTTTAATGAACTCTTTGGGACACAGACCCAGTAGTGGTTTAATTGTATGTTTGTAATATCTCTTGTATAGGTCCCTTTATTTCCCTTTCCATGTCACCACCCAGAGGCTCAGGTCTTCATCATCTTATATCTGGACTTTTGCAATAGTCTGGAACTTGTTCGCTGTCTAAAGTCTCTCCTGGCTCCAATCCATCCTCCACTCAGCTTTCAGACTGATTTTCCTAAGATGTGGGTGTGACCACATCACTCCCCTTGCCCTCATTTACAAACTCCAGGGGTTCCCTTTTGCCTCCAAGATCAAATACAAAATCCTTCATTTGGTTTCTAAAGCCCTTCTTACCCTGGCCTCTTCCTACCTTTCCAGTCTTGTAAAATCTCACCCTTTTCCAGGCAGGCTGTGATCAAGTGACATTGGCCTCCTTTTCTGTTCCTCATAAGAGATTCCATTCCATGCGGCCATTCTTACTGGCTGTCCCTCATGCCAGAGCTTGTTTCCTCTTCACCTCTAATTCCTGGTTTCTTTCAAGTCTCAGCTGAAGTTTCACCTTCCAACAACAACATACAATAACAATAATAGATAACAACAGTAAGAATAGCTGACATTTGTGTAGTAATTATAATACAGCAGGAACTGTGCAGTTATCGTATTGTGTATTGTATTATTAATACATTGATTATCTCATCTGGTCCTCACAACAGCCCCATGAGGTAGGTGCTATTATCCTCATTTTACAGATGAGGACACTGAGGCAAAGATTAAATGACTTCCCAGAGTCACATAGCTAATAAGTGTCTGAGGCTGGGTTTGAACTCAAGCCCAGCCCCTCTATCCACTGCACCATCTAGTTACCTTATAAGAAACCCTTCCTTGTCCTTCTTATGAGTGCCCTTTCTCCTGAGATTATCTGTATATATATCTCATTGTACATAGTTGTTTGCATGTCAGCTCTTTGAGAAGGTTCTGTTCTGTTCTGTTTTGGTTTTTTGTCTTTTGTTTTTGTTTGTTTCTTTTGGCAACTCCAGTGCTTAACACAGTGCCTGGCACGTAGCAAGCTTGTAATAAAGAAATGCTCTTTGACTTGACTTGAAGAGCTGAGATCAGGATACAGATGCGTGAGTTACAAAAAAATTACATTTCTTTAGTACTTTAAAGTTAAAAGGTAGGTAGCATAAATATTATCATCACCCCCATTTTAAAATGAAAGAAATGGAGACTCAGAGAAGTAAAGTGGCTTGCCCATTGTGAGGCAACTAGTATGTGTCAAGAGTCAGGAACCGAATCCAGACCTTCTGACTCCTACTTCAGCGTTTTCTTCTGTTGTGCCATTCTGGATTACTCAGGAATTGAGAGACTTCTCCAGTTTGAAACCTAAAAATACCACAAATGCTAGCTTTTCTAGATTAGGAGGGTGGGAAAAGAATTTGGACAAAGGAACTCAAGCTGCTGAACTTCCACGACGGCAAATAGATTGGAAAAGAGAGAAACTGGACCCAGGGAAACCAGTTAGGAAGCTGTGGTTTCATAAGGAATAGGAGCTAGATGCTGCCATTTTGAAGGGACAGAGGGGGAAGGGGATGGCTTCCATCCCTCCCCAGGCAAGTGTGTGACTCTGGGTAGGAATTATATCACCCTTGTTTCTGTGACTGGGGGTGGAAAGGGAGCAGCAGCTGTTTCCTCTGGTTCCAGAGAAGAGAATGTTCTGATTCACAGAACAAGGGTGGGGTTTATCAAGGGCATGCTGAGCAGATTTTCTCTATGATTGTGAAGGACTGAAAAGGAAGAAACAGACTGAAAATGGAAATAAGAATCAGTAGATGTAAAGAACATTTGACCACCAGCACCATGAAACACTGAGGTGGCTAGATCACCAAGGAAGGTGGTGAGTCACCATCCTTGGACACTGGAGAAAAGAAGCAGGTAACTAAGGAGATCCCTGCTTGATGGCACAGGACACTGCGGTTTTAATAGAACATCAGATCAGGAACTAGAACCTCTACAATGTACTGTGTGTGTGTGTGTGTGTGTGTGTGTGTGTGTGTGTGTGTGTGTAAGGGTCCAGACTTGTGATTTCATTGACAACTCACTGGATCTGGATCAAATCCAGCCTCAGACACTTACTAATTATGTGACCCTAGGCAGATCATTTAACCTCTGTCTGCCTCAGTTTCCTCATCTATGAAACGGACATAAAATAATACCTACCTCCCAGGGTTGTTGTGTGGATCAAATGAGATATTTGTAAAGCACTTTGTAAACCTTAAAGTGCTATATAAATGTTAGTTTTATTCTTAGACTGATGCAGAATAGAATTCATCTGTAACTTACAGTTTTAAAGAATTGTTGGAGCATGGAATGCTTAAGTGGCTTGCCTCTGGCCACACTTAGCTATTGTGTGCCAGAGTCAAGACCTGAAAAATAGGCTTCCCTTCCAAGCCCAGGACACCTCCTTTCTTCAGCATGTCATGCACACTGCCTCTCAAAACTCACTTAAAGATGCATAATTAAGTTTTTAAGCCAATGTGGGGAGGGGAAGAAGAGGAGAAGAGAATGATTTTCAAAGAAAAAAGTAGGAAATTAGAGGAATAATGAAATATATGGCATTTTTAAAATGTCCTTTTAAGACTGTAGAGGTTCTTAGCCTTTCTGTGTGTCCTGGCTCCCTTTGGCAATCTGGTCAAACCTATTACCTCTTCTTAGAATGATGTTTTTAAAATAAATTTTTAAGTGGATAAAATAAAGTGGGATTACAAAGGAAACCAATTGTATTGAAATGCAGATATAATTTTTTTTCCTATGCATAATAATGGAAGCCCTGAAATCTATCCATGGACTCAATGGACCTCAGGTTAAGAACCCATAATCTAAAGTAATTATTAGTTTAGAAATACAAAACTATGTATTGTATAACTTGATTTGCTAATAAAATGTGGCAGATTGAATAGAATGCTGGATTTGGGGTCAGGCAGACCCAAGTTCAAATTCAGCCTCAGATACTTATTAGCTATATGACTCTGGGCAAGTCACTTGACCTCTGCCTTAGTTTCCTCATCTGCAAAAGGATACTAATAGCACCTACTGCCAGTGTTAAAAATTTTTTAAGTGTAATATAAGACAATATTTGTAAAGCACTTTGCAAACCTTAGTGTGCTCTATAAACATTAGTTATATAGAAACTTTTTTTAAAAAAAAAGGAAGAAATCAGCCAGTGGGAATTAGAATTACTTTCTTTTTTTTCTCTTTTTTTTTCTAACAGAAAATTAGAAGGTAAGGTACTTCATAAAAAGCTAATCCCTTTCTCTCAACTACCCCAGGTTTCTTGGTTGGTTTTTTTTTTTGTTGTTTGTTTGTTTTATTTTGTTTTTTTCCCTCTGTGTCTCTAAACCCAGGATGCTGGTTTCCTTCTCTTGAGCCCAAGTGTCCAGGCAGAAAGGTCTCTTAATAAGTTTCCCTATTGTGCTTAAGAAATTTCTTTGCCTTATCCCCATGGACTGGCATATCCATATCTAGCCTTCTCCTCAAAGGCTCTTTTCCCCTCTGTCCAGATCTTTTTTTTCCCCTTATTAATATTTTATCAGTACTTTCATTTTTTAGTGACAACACAGGACAGAAATTTCGTCTAATAGGTCCCAATCCTTGCCTGGGAACCAAGAACTCTTAACTTCTTGGTCTACCTCTTCCCTGACTACCTTTGATTGTCTTTCCTGTCTCGCCTACTTTATCCCCCGTTTCCCTTCTCTTCCTACCCCTTCCCAATCTACTGTTATTTACAGGCTTGATGAATATTTCCTTTCCTTTGCTCAGAGTAAGAGTCTCAAGACAATCTCCTTCCCTTTTGCACATTTGGCCTCCATGATAATTTGTTGATTGCTTGATTTCTCCCAGTTCATAACCAAATTTGAGAGTGTTCATCTTTTTCCTAGCATTTCCACAGCTAATTTTTTTCTTTTAGAATTTTGGACTTAAACACCAAAAAGAGTCTTTTCATACAGAGTATATCACCAAAAGTAGATTCTTTTAAAAAATTATTCACTTTGAACTTAAATACAAAAAGTAAAAAAAGAAATAACATTTCCATGTATACAATACAACATAAAAAATGATGCAATAAAAAGCATGAATTTCTATTTCACACTATTTACTTCTTTTTGAAAAACTGTGTAATAAGTACTACACATTTTTTTTCAACACTGCTCTGCTTTTCTGTTCTTCCAAGTTTCCTCTTGTTCTTTGCTAGGTACTTTTTTTATTTCTTCCTCCCCACCCCACTCTAGGGAAGGGTACTATTAGACATAAATATGTGTGTATATATATTTTACATATGTAGATATAGGTTTGTGTATATCTATATCTATATACATATATGTATGTGTATATACATATATAAATGTGCACATATATGTAAAATCATACTATACATGCTTCTATTTATCAGTTCTTTCTCTGGATGTGGACAGCATCTTCCTTCATAGGACCTTTGTAGTTGATTTGAATATTTCTAATACTCAAAATTACTTAGTCCTTAAAAAAACAGATTCTATAAAATTGGGAGACCCATTTCATATTAACTGCTGTTTTAAAAAAAGTGTATGATTAATAATATACATTCCTTTTAAAACTGTCCTACTCTTCTGTTCTGCCTTCTTGTGTGTTAAAAGGTTTCAATGGCCCTCTTTTTTGGACATCACTATTTCTAACCTTCCCTCTGTTTAGCACCTCCTCAATTAAATAATTAAGAGAAAGGAGAGGGAGGGGAATGCTTGTAATAAATGAGCATGGCCCATCAAAACGAATTTATGCAACAGCCTTGTCCAAAAATGTGTGTCTCTTTCTGCACCTTGTGTCCTTTACCTCTGTCTCAGGAGGTGAATAGCAGTGCTTCATCACAGGTCTTCTAGAGACATAGTTGGCACTCCATTGATCAGAGCCCACAGCTTATCCTAAAAGCTCTTTCAGTTTGTCCTCCCCACTTTCCCCCAAACCAACAGCCCTTTGGGACATCTGGTTTCTTTCTCAATTTCACCACAACTCCAGCCAGACACACTAAGCTTTGTGGCCCCCTGACTGCACAGAAGCAACATCAGACGCTCTGGGGAGAGGGACAAAGGGCCTTGTGTGTAACTGTGGGTTACAGGGAGAAGCGGGCGCAGTGGGTCAGGGAGCTGTTTTCTTTCATGTTTCCCTCTGGGATTTACTTCTCACCTTCCCAAATTCTCTTTGACTCCCCATAAAGTTCAAATGGTTGCCCTTCAACGATCTTTTCCTAAGATCTCCATTCTTTACCCTGGGCTTCTCAGACTCTATAGGGGTTCAGACCACTAGCTAGCCTGGGACCCAGGATCTGCCTATCTTGGCTGGAGAGGAAAGCCTGGGGACAGTCTGCAAAAGAGTTTTCCAGAACCAAGCCTCAGCATTGGCCTTGGTGGGGGAAAGGAACTGCTGGCACACAGGTAGAGGGGTCCTGGGGTCCCAAGGGAGAAAGGTGGCAGTAATTGGGAGGTATGCACACCACTATGTTTTCCTTCCTCCTTAGGCCCTCCTCCATTTTGCTTTTTCTCTACCTGCAATCAAAAATCTAGAGGTAACTAATGCTGTTAAGGTTGAACTGGTGAAAAGAAATGAAGTGAAGGTCGAATGACCAACAAATGGTCTTCATCCTCTGTGGGAAGAACAATTTGTTAACCCAAAGGACTTGCCAACAGGGGAGTGGGGAAGAAGGTATTTAGAAGTCTTCCATCCCTGTTTCTGATATTTGTTCTCTGAATCTTCACATCTCTAGGCTGAGGGTTCTTGTCCCTCTCTTGGGTCCACATGTCAAATTAGTGAGGTGTTCTGTAGTTATAAATTGTCCTGCACAGGATTTTTAACCTTTTTTCGGGTCATGGACCTCTTAGGGAGTCTACTGAAGCCTATGGACCCCTTCTCAGAAGGGGCAAATTCATAAAATAAAAGACATTCAATTACAAAGGAAACCAATTATATAAAAAATAAAGTATATTGATAAAAATATAAAATGATTTTTTAAAATAAGTGGAGAAAGATGCTATCTACATCCAGAGAAAGATCTGATAAGTGGAAGTATGTATAGAATGGTTTTACATATATACATCTATTTGTGTCTGTTGGTAACCACAATAATTTTGTTGTGTATTTGAAAGGAATAGCATGTTGTGCATAGTAGATTTGCAATTTCATATAAAATCATCTTTTTATTGTACTGTCTTATGGAAATGCTTGTTTTATTCCATAAATTAAAAATAAAATAAGAAGTTAATGGACCTGAGGTTAAGGACTGGCTTGTAAGATTAATGCCAGACTTTCCCTTGCCTACCGCCCAAATAAAAAAGATAAAAATACTTGGAATCAACATTGTTTAGCAACATAAAGTTACATGCCACTTTCATAGATTCTCACAGCTGCAAGGAAAAAACATTAGAAACTGATTAGTCTCCCCTCCTCATTTCCCAGCTGGTCAGACACACTGAAGCCTAGAGACATGATCCAGGTCAGTGAGTTAGTGGCGAAGCTTGGGATTAAGGCCTTTCAGTCCCTCTATTCGACTATCCTATCCTGTTTTCCTCTCAAAGAAGCTTTCAACTGGTATCACCCAAGAGGAAATCCTCTGAGCAAAAGCATCTCCCTATCTTTGCTTGTGGCTCTGCACCTCTTGGGGTTCAATTAAAACCCTTGATGGAGGAGAATGTGTGTTGGCACCATAATAGAAAGAAAACAGAGAATCCAAAGATATGGAAGATCTCCTGAATGTCCGAAGCTCTTGGTCCTGGTCCTTATATGGGGGACTCCATATAAGGCAGTTGGATTTTGCCTATGTAAGTTTGGGTTTAGCTACCAGGTAGGGTAATCCATGAGATATTGACTAGAGGCAGTCTCACATATGAGTTAGTACCACTGTACAGACCCAAGGGACACCATTTCAGTGGTGTCCAATAATTTTCACATTCTCACTGGTTATAAGTAAGTACTCTAAGAGCCCAGGGGAGAGAGATAGAGGTCATTGTGGGCTGGAATAGTTAGGAAAGCCTTCCTGGAAGATGTAGAGCCCAAGATGGGCTTACTAGGTGAGATATGGCCAGGTAGAGGGGATTTTCTAGTAGAGGAAATAACCATGAGCTAAGACAACAAATGATGAGACACAGAAGAGCCTACTTTCTCCTCCATTCTTTGTTTACCCTCTTTCTAAAGCAGTTCTGTATGTGGAAATACTATCCTTCTTCCCACCCCCAATCTTTATCCATCTTCCTCCCATAAGGCAATGGGGTCTTTAACTGTTTGACCCTACTAGGTAGTGGGCTCATTAGCAGAAGCTCCTTGAAACCACATTTTAATTAAGGTCCTGGCTCCGTCTGTCAAATAGAAGCTGTTGAGTGATAACTAAGTATTGACCACCTCCCTGCTGGGACTAATTTATTTATCTTGCTGTTAGATCTTTACTGTTTGTGGCAATGGGGAGCCCAGGATATGTAGCTTTCAGGAGGGTTTAAATGAGACTGTCATCTGGAGAGACAGCCATTGGTATCTTTGTTGCTACCCCTTTGCAGAGATCTGAAGCAGGTTGGGAGAACAGGCGAGGACTTGCCCCCTCAGCCCAGAAATATTGGCAGTGTCAACAGAGGAAGTCTGGAAATGATGAATGTGAATGGAAATGTGGGAAATTTGGCTAGTATAACAGGATCCTGAGACTTGCAGAGATATTGGGGTCACTTGTGTCTATTAACAAGAATTTATTAAGCATTTCCTTAATGCCGGGCACCACGCTAAGCATTGATGGTAGAAAGGCCAAAAACGTGTTTCCTTCTCTCAAGGAGACACGTTCTAATGAGGGAGACAACATATGAATAACTAAGTACATTCAACACATACACACACACACAGATGAGTATATGGAAAGCAGTTGAAAGGGGAAGCATTCACATTTTGGGGGACCAGGAAAGCCTCTTACAGGTGTACTGTAGGTTGAGTCTTTTTAAAAATTAATTTTTTTTACATTTCAAATTCTAAACTGTTTTCCTCCCTCCCTTCCCACCCTGCACAAGAGAAGGCCACTATTGACATAGATTTATAAATACATGTAAAACCATACTATGAATAATTCTGTTTATCAGTTCTTTCTCTGGAGGTAGATTGCATCTTCCTTCATAGGTACTTTGTAATTTATTTAAGTATTTATAATATTCATAATAACTTGGTTGTTCACAAGTATTTTTTCAAACAATATTGCTGTTACTGTGTACAACATTCTCTTGATTCTGCTCATTTCACTTTACATTATTTCATGCGAGTCTTTCCATGGTTTTCTAAAATCAGTCAGCCCGTCATTTCTTAAACACGGTAGCATTCCATCACAATCTTATACTACAACTTGTTTAGCCATTCTCCAACTGATTGAACTGAGTATTGACAGAAGAAGTGAGGAAGGAGGGCATTCCAGGCATGGGGGACAGCTTGTGCAAAGGTGTGGAGATGGGGATGGAGTGTTATATTTGAGGAACTACAAGTAAACCAGTGTCACTAAATCATAGAGAATGAGTGGGAGTAAATATGTAAGAAGACTGAAAAGCAGGAAGAGACCAAGTTATGAAGAGTTTTAAAGACCAAACAAAAGAGTTTAAATTTGATCCTAGAAATAATAGGGAGCCACTGACGTTCACTGAGCAGAAGAGGTGACATGGTCAGCCTTTCCTTTAGAAAAATCCCTTTGGGAGCTGAGTAAAGGATGGATTGGAATAGGGAAAGAATTGAGGCAAGGAGAAAAAAATCTGGAGACCCAGATGATAGCCCAGATGAGAGGTGATGTAGATTCAAACTAGGCTTGTGTCTGTGTGAAGGGAGAGAGAGGGACATACATGTGAGTGATGTTGTGAAGGTAAAAACTCAAGATTTGGGAACAGATTGGATATGTGGGGTGAGTGACAGTGAGTAAGAGATAACCCTGGAGTTGCAGGTCTTGAGTGATTGGGAAGATGATTGTCCCAGTAGTAGGGCAGTTCAAAGGGGTATTTTGGAGGAAAAATAATGGATTCTGTTTGGGACACGTTGAGTTGAAGATACTTATGGGACATCTACTTCAAGATGTGCAGGAGGCAGTTGGAGATGCCTAGTCATTAGCAGAGGATGGTAAAGTTTTGACTCCTGGGGGTTTTCTTGTAACATTGTTTATTATATTATAGGATTTGGTATAAAATGGATACATCTTGCATAATTAATATCCAATACCAGTCTAGCCAGTAAAAGGTACAAGCAAAACCTCCTTCTTAAGCACTTCCATGTGGGGGCATATAGTACTGTCTATTCCACTGCAAAGGCTCACACAGGATTGTCCCCTGAGGCTGATCCTTAGGCAATCTCTTTCTTGAGAAACTCTGAGGGTCTTCCCCTTCTAGACTAATTCTTTTTCCTCCATCTTACCCAGCCTTTAATTACTGAATGGGTGTTGCCTCAGACAAACTGAGACCTAGGAAAGATCTTAGCATAAAAAGGCCTAGGTCTCCCACCACAATGGGGGCTAATCTCTGACCTATGTCTTGTTACTGGACTCTGATAATTCTAGAGGAAAGGGTGGGGCTGATGACTTTACACAGTCCTGCCTCACTCAGATCCAATTCACTTGGAAGTCAAGACATTACCCTCCTGATGTCATTGATCTTTTTCAAGAACAAAGGACCAAGGGACAGCTAGGTGGCCCAGTGAATAGAGTACTGGCCCTAGAATCAGGAGAACCTGAGTTAAAATCAGACACTTGACATACTTACTAGCCATGTGACCTTGAGTGAGTCATTTAACCCCAAATGCCTTGCTTTACCCCCTTAAAAAAATTAAGGACCACCACCACCAACAGCAACAATTAATCTTAGCCACTTTTTTTCACCTTGAAAGGCTCCCAAGAAGCAAGAATAACCAACTCAGGGCCCCTAAATCCTGACAAGATGTAGTTTTATCCACTGTATGTATAATTAAATATTTCTAATTGAAAAGTGACTTCTGATGAAAACCCCATTGAAAAATGTATTTGCTGGATGTAAAACTTGAATTACTTTCTGGCATTCTTGACCAGCAAGTAATTCCACAGAAAGTCTCATGATGCCTTAAAAGTCATTTAACCCTCACTCAGCAACATGAGTGCTTAATAGAAAGTTAAACAAATTATCTACTGCAAAGATAGGAAAACAGAGGAACAGAAAGCTTGTAACCTTGCATATTTTCACATACAGAACCAATGGCACAGCTGGACCAAAAATTTGAATCTAGGTCTTGACATGAATATCCTAGGGAACTGGGAAGTGAGGGAGAGCTATCTTTAGAGAAAACAGCAGGATTCAGGACCTGAGGGCACATCCCAGGGAATTCTGCCTCAAGCCCTGTTTCTTAACTCCCCTTACCTCCTCTCTTACTCCTACCATTCCTTTCTCCCTTAATGGTCTTTGTCTTGCCCACTCCAAAATTTTAACCAATCAGTTGACCAGGATGCAGTTGGAACTTACTCTGCACCAAGTTTTGTTGTGGAGACAAAGAATAACACATTTTGTGGTCAGGAAGATTGGACACATACAACTCACCATAAACAATAATAATAGTAAAAATATATGTATATAATAAATAGAAATATGAATAATTATGATGATGATAGCTAGTATTTATTTTTTCTTTTTGAATTAATTTATTTTCTTGTTTACATCATACATTTCCATGAGATTTTGAGTTACAAATTTTCTCCCTGTCTTTCCCCCACCCACAACTCCAAAACAGCGATCCCACTGTAAAGCCCCTCCCTCAATCTGCTCTCTCCTATGTCCTCCTCCATCACCCCTCTAACTTTCTGGTAGGGCAGAATGGGTCTCCCTACCCCAGTGTCTGTATATCTTAATTCCTAGTTGCATGTAGTTAATAATAATAATAAAAATTATATATGTATATATTTTTTAACATTTGATTATAGAGCTTTAAATTCTAGATTCTTTCAGTTCCTCCCTCATTACCCACTCCCACTGGAAGGACAAGCAATTCAATACAGGCTATACATCACGCAGGACATCTCCACAGTGGAAATATTGTGAGAAACTGATTATATGTCCCTCCTTCCTATACCCACCTTGTTCTATTCTCTACCCTGTCCCTTTACAGAAGTGTGTGCTTCCAGCAGCCCTCCCCCCACTCTGACCTCCACTCCATCATCCCACCTCTCATCCCCATTTCCCCCTACTCTCCTGTGTGGCAAGATACCTAGTTTAGAGTTTATGTCATTCCTTCTGTAAGCCAAATTCAATGAGACTAAAGTTGACCCTTTCCCTTTTGCCTTCCTGTTCTTCCCTTCCATTGTAACACTTATCCCTTGCCTCTTCTATATGGGATGATTCTGTCTTTCCCTGTCTCCTCTCATTCTAATCCTCTCCCACCTTTAAAGTATCATCCCTTCCTATTCAATTGGTCCTGTGCCTTCTATGAACTCATATACACACATGCTCAGATATGTATTCATACGCATAGATACCCTCCTATATAGACATATGTGTATGTATACGTATATATACATTTGTATTCCCTTCCCCTATCCTCATACTGAGAAAAGTTTCATAAGTTACTATTATCATTTTTCCATATTGGTGTGTAAATAGTTCAACTTTAATAAGTTCCTTATGATTTCTTTTCCACGTTTACCTTCTCATGCTTCTTGTGTTTGAATGTCAAATTTACTGTTCAGTTCTGGTTTTTTCAGCAAGAATGTTTGAAAATCCTCCACCTCATTGAATGACCATATTTTCCCTTGGAAGATTATACTCAATTTTGCTGGGTAGGTGATTCTTGGTTTTAATTCTAGGATAGCTAGCATCTATGTAGCACCTATTATTAGCTGTCTAATTGATCTCTTAGCTACAAGTTTCTTCCTGTTCCAAATCCATCCTCCATTGTGTCAAGGTAATTTTTCTAACAAGTAGGTCTGATCATGAGGGCAGCTAGGTGGTTCAGTGAATAGAGCACTGGCCCTGGAGTCAGGAGGACCTGAGTTCAAATCAGATCTCAGACACTTGATACACTTACTAGCTTTGTGACCTTGGGTAAGTCACTTAACCTCAATTGCTCTGCCTTCCCCCCTCCAAAAAGACAAAAACAAAAAAGAGTTGTGATCACGTACCCCTTCCTTACTTGTTCAGTGACCTCTAGTGATGCCCTCTTACTTCTAGAATCAGAAGTAGAGTCTTCCACTTGGTATTTAAGGCTCCTCATAATCCAGCCCCTTGCGCCCTTTTCAGTTTTCTTAGATCTCATCCCCTCTACCATTCTACAGTCTAGCTATCTATCCTGGCTTTCTTGAATGGAACCCTCCATCTCTTATCTCTATACTGGCTATTTCCATATTGCTCTGCCCCATCACTTCTAACTTTTGGTTCCCATGCATTCTTTAAGCACTCAGCTCAAATCCTGCTTCCCACAGGAGGTCTTTCTGGTCCCTCCAGCTGCTAATGTTTCCCCTTTTGGATTACTTTGTAGCTTCTCTCTCTCTGTCTATGTCTCTCTCTCTCTCTCTCTCTCTCTCTCTCTGTGTCTCTCTCTTTTTCACATTTACCTAGTATGTATCTGGAATATGTCTACTTATTTACATGCTGACTCACCCCTCCCCAATTAGAATATATGCTCCATGACAGCAGAGATTGTGGGGTTTTTTTGTTTGTTTCTTTGTATTGCCAGCACTTAGCACAGGCCTGGTACATACAAACACTTAATAAATGCCTGTTGACTAACTCTTCAGTGCTACCTTGAACATGAGTCTTTTCCTGACTCCTACTGAGGTGCTAATGCTGTCTCCTCTTTCTCTTTTCTTTATTTTAAATATCTGTACATATCATCTCTTCCAATAGCACAGAAGCTCCTATGGGGTTGGGGCTTATTATTATACTTCTGTCTTTCTGTCCCCAGTGCCTACAACAGTAGTGAATGCTCAGTAAATGCTTGCTGACTGAGCAGTCTCCAAAGATGTTTGGGAAGAAATGGGACTTGATCTGTGTCTTTAGAGACTGTTAGCTTTTGAAAAGGTAGAGGGGTCAGGGAAGGGTATTCTAGGCAGGGAAATAGAAGGGGCAAAGATTCAGAGGCAGAAAAGGACAGGGTGGATTGGGGATGGTAAGTTGTTCTCCCAGAAAATGTCCTAGGGATCTAGGGGATGTATTCATTTGGGGTAGGTTTAGAATAGTGAGCTTCGTTTCCTCCTCCAGTAATCTTGGCTATAATCCAAATGTGTCCCTATTCTCTGCTGCCCTAACTTGCCCCCATTCTCTCCTCCCAGTGTGATCAATACAAGAAGGGGATCATCTCTGGTTCTGCCTGTTCTGATCTGTGTGATGAGCACACCCTGGTGTTCCAGCAGTGCCTCTCCCCGTCTCCCACAAAGCAGGTAAGGCAAGGTGGGGCCACAGCTGTCTACAAGGAGAAGTTAGCTGGGGATTGCAGGCTTTTCAAATGGGGGGGGGGGAGGAAGATCAATGCCTAAAGCACAAAAGGTCCCCAGTCCCTAATAGATGGGGGTGGTGATGTAAGACTGTGTCAGAACTTGAGAGGATTTACTTGGCTTTTTGCCCTCAGCTTCTTGGGATAACTAATGTTAATGGGAATAAATTTTGAAGGTCATTGATTCAGTCTCCATGTGTTTGTACTTCCAGTCCTAGAAACAGAGTAAGACCTAAACTCAGAAACAGGCTGAGATTGGCCACAAACTAATCCCTAGCTTCAGCACCGTGGATTCTTCACTCTCAGTACAGACTAACTTACATAATTTGTCTTCATGCTACTGACCAAAAGTAGTATCCTAATTAGAGACCATATAGCTCACTGCTAGAAGAAACTAAAAGCCATGTCATACTGTCTGATGCTGGGTCAGGAGCCTCATTATACTGTAGCAAGGATAGCCTACTAATCACAAACTGCTGTTTCAAGAATAAGTCCTGATCCTTGTGGGGTTGGGGACCTAATACTTTGCACTGAGCATTGCCTCCCACTCTCTTTTTATTTTTCTTACTAGATGCTATCAGGAGAAAGGAAGGCTGCAGGAAGGCGTTCTTGGGGACTGAAAGGTTTAGACTCTGTATACTATCCATATCCTTACTCAGAGGGAAGAAAACTCAGGAGAATCTGTTCCTGATGACCCCAGCTATCCATTCATTGTCCCCGTATTACTCTTTTTTTTTTGTCATTTTATAACTTTATTTAAATGAAGTTCAATTTAGTTTTCATCCACATTGACTGTAAGCTTTTGAAAGTGGTGACAGGCACATAAGTAACCAAGGTATACGGCTTGTTTGGTAAATCTTCATCCTCATTACGTTTCCTGGACAGACGCACTCGGATACGGTATGGGACGTTCCTTATTCCTTTGGCCCAAACAGCTTTGTTGAGTCTGGTGTCAATGTGTACATCTGGAGTTCCCATTTCTTTCATGGCAAATTTGCGGATTTCCTTTAGAGCCCGGGAAGCTCGCTTTTTGGAGCCTACGCTGTGGATCCGCTTGTGGATGTTGATGGTGTACTTCCGGGTCACCACCTCGTTGATGGCCGAGTGCCCCTTCTTCTTCTCCCCGCCCTTCCTCGCGGGAGCCATCCTGCCTGGGACCGGGTCAAAAAAAAAGCCCCGTATTACTCTTTATTCAGCTCTGGGGATGGAAGTTATCAGGAATATAATGACGATTCTCATAGATGCTTTTTCTTTAGGCCAACTTTCGTGGATTTGAAGGGAGAAAACTTTTCTACTTGGATTGTTCCTTAACTCTTTTTTTCTTTGTACCAGGTGTACAGTGGGCTTTGGAAGGGGAAAGCAGTGATCATCAAATGTGGCATCACAGAGGCCTTGAAAGCAGAGAACAATCCTGACACAGTCCCCCGAAGAGAACTGGTTCTGTTTGATAAGCCAACAAGAGGCACATCAATGGACGAATTCAGGGAGATGCTTCTGAATTTTCTCAAAGTTAGTGGGGTTTGCTGGGGCTAAAGATCCCTTTTGCTTTTCTATTAAGGGTTGAACACGACCCTGGGCACTTGGATTTGTGGCTCTGGGCCTCAGGACAGACCAAAAAGATGTTCTTGGGCGTTCTCTAAAAAACCCAGTGGAAGTTGCTTAGCCCTGGTTGCCTCACTTCCACACCTCCAAAAGCAAAGCAAAACAAAACAAAACAGGGGTGGCTAGGTGGTGCAGTCAATAGAGCACCGGCCTTGGAGTCAGAAGTACCTGAGTTCAAATCCGGCCTCAGACACTCTACCCCGCAAAAAAACCTAGCAAGTCACTTAACACCAATTGCCCTCCAAAAACAAAACAAAAACAAACAAACAAAGAGTCAAGCAAGAGACATGATGTGACAAAATCTTGAATAAAGGATGAGTGAGAATCTAATAACAAAACAAAACAAAATAAACAGCAACAACAACAACAAGCCTAGGTCCAGGGGGCAGAGCTATTTGTGTTTGTGCTTGGGGCAAGTCCTAAGAATGGCACCCATCTCCCACTCTCAATCCTGTAACCTCCACTATCCCAGGCCTTTTCCCTCTCTGACCTGTGCTTCCTCTGTCCCATCTGATATTGGTCTCTTCCCCCTGTTGTCTCTATCCCGGACCTTTATAGCTGCCCTGGTAACTGCTTGAGTGTTATCTTTAAATGAATGAATGAATGAATCAGTCTCCCAATTTAGCCAACATTGAATGGGTGCATGACCAGTAGAATCTAAACAAAGCTGATGATTAGAGGCAAAAAGGTCCATCTAGTATCTCCCATCATTGATTGGGTGGTTCCTGGGGAGGAAGATTTATAAACTGTTAGAGCTAGAAAGCCCTTCAGAAATCACCTGGTTCAACCTTTTTATTTTATAAATGACGAAATGGGGGCCTGTCCTGAGGGCTAGTCCAGGGCTTTTGGCCACTTTTCCTCTTAATAAATGCACAATCACTTTTGATTCTACTTGCCTTATAGGGACACAGTGGAAATGAGGTAATCTGTGGGAAGCACTTTTCAAATGGCAGTTTATTATTGTTTTTTTCAATTAAGTATTTTATTTTCTATCTCTCCCACCTCCTCCCCCTAGCTGGAAAAGGAGGGAAGGAAGAAGAGGGAGGAAGGAAGGGAAAAAAGGAAAGAAAGGGAGGGAAGAAGAAAGGAAAAGAGGGAAGAAGGGAAGGAAGGAGAGAAAGAAGGAAGAAGGGAGAGAGAGAAGGAGGGAAGAAGAAAGGAGGGAAAGAGGGAAGGAAGAAGGGAGAGAGGGAAGGACAGAAGAAGGAAGGAGGGAGAGAGGGAAGGACAGAAGGAAAAAGGGAGAGAAGGAAGGAAGAAGGGAGAGAAGGAAGGAAGGAGGGAAAGAGGGAAGGAAAGGGAGAGAGGGAAGAAGGAAGGAAAGAGGGAAGGGAGAAGGGAGAGAAGGAAGAAGGAAGGAAACATCTTTACAGCAAATATGCTCATTAAAAAAAAATTCGAACCTAGCCGCGTCAAAAAACATATCTATTCCACATCTTGAGTCTGTGACCTCTCTATTAGGAGGTTGCTAACATTCATCATTATTGGGTCCCCTGAAATCATGATTTGTCATTGCACTGGTCAGAGTTCTTAAGGCTTTAAGTTTCTTTAATGTTTTAAGGCTTTAATGTTTCTTTACAGTGTTGTTGTTATTGTATAAATAGTTCTCTTGGTTCTCACCTCACTTCGCATTGTTAGTTCGTTTCTTCCCTCTTTTCTCTGAAATGGCTTCTTTCATCATTTCTCATGGAACAAAAGTATTCGATTATATTCATAGATGATAATTTGTGTAGTCATTTCCTAATGAACAGACACCCCCTGATTTT
This sequence comes from Pseudocheirus occidentalis, assembly GCA_028646575.1. Taxonomy (NCBI): domain Eukaryota; kingdom Metazoa; phylum Chordata; class Mammalia; order Diprotodontia; family Pseudocheiridae; genus Pseudocheirus; species Pseudocheirus occidentalis. The sequence continues at coordinate 113,900,339 of CM053595.1, read as the reverse complement.
CCAGTTCTGTCCCATTACAAAGAAGTGCTGTGAATATATTCAGATATATGGGTCCTTTTGCTCTTTCTTTGATCTCTCCAAGATACAGGCCTGGTAGTGGTAGCAGATGGTCAAAGGGAATGAATGGTTTTGTGACTTTTGGGGTATAGCTCTAAATTATCTTCCATACTGGTTTTCTCAATTCACAGCTCCACCAACAGTGCATTTATATGCCTGTTGGCCCTCTGTCTTCCCTTTTTGGTAATCCAGTGGGTGGGAGCTAGAACCTCAGAATTACTTATATTTGTATATCTAGAATTATTAGAAATTTGGAGCATTTTAAAATATAATTATTGATAGCTTGGATTTCTAAGAACAATTCATTCTAAGGACACTTTTGAGATCTTGGGAAAAAAATTCTCTAGTGTGGTAGAGAGAGTATTTTGTGAATGTTAGAAATGGAAGAGACCTTTAAGACTTCTAGTATGATGATCAGCTAAGAAAGACTCAGCTGCTCCAATCAATACAACCACCCAAGACGATTCTGAAAGACTCATAATGAAAAATGCTATCCACCTCCAGAGAGAACTGATGAACTGAGTGCAAACTGAAGTGTGATCTTTTTCACTTCTTTTGTTTTTCTTGCTTTTTTTTTGCAAGATGGCTAATATGGAAATGCTTTGCATGATTTCACATGTACAATTGATATCATATTGTTTACCTTCTCAGTGGGTGGAGAGGGGCTAGAGGAAATTTGGAACTCAAAATTAAAAATAAACGAATATTGAAAATAAAAATATTTTTTTAAAAAGATCATCTAGTATAATACCCTCATTTTGCAAATGAGGAAATGAAGGCCAAGAGAGGAAGAGGGAGTAAGTTCTCCAAAGCCATTCATTAAGTTAATCAGAGGGCAGGACTACAACTCAATTATCTGAACTCAGTCTGATGTGGAATTATCTGCTTTTCATGGGTTTTGTTGTCCTTTCTATCCCCACCAGACTATGAACTCCATGAGGTCTGAGTCCATCCTTTTAATCTCTGTATCTCCCATAATACTGAGAACAATGGCCTGCACTCAGTAGGCATGCAAGAAATCCAGTTTACTGGCTGATAAGTTGGGTGGGCCTAAATTATGGAGGGCCTGGGAAGCTAGGCAGAGACTGCCCTGCCTAGTGGTTTCTTAATCTTCTTGGCTCTTGTCTGCTGCATGGCTTTAACTGCATTAGAAATAATTTGGTTTCTTTGGTTCCATCTGGCAGGCTAACCTTGGAGATCAGCCTTCTCTCACTGGCCTGGTTGGCCAGATCATCACTATGGCAGATGTCAACCAGGATGGGAAAGTGTCTCTTGCAGAAGCCAAGTCCATCTGGGCCCTGCTGCAACTCAATGAGTTTCTACTCATGCTCTCCCTACATGAGAAGGAGCATACATCCAAACTCTTAGGACACTGTGGAGATCTATACCTAACGGAGAAGATCCCCCATAGCTCCTTGTATGGTACTGAGGTGCCTCCCTTTCTGAGGCCACTTCTGCCCTCTGCCATTCACAGGGTTATTCAGCAGTGGTTTGCCCCAGCTTGGCCTCGAAGGGCCAAGATCGCAATTGGCCTCCTGGAGTTTGTAGAAGAGGTCTTTCATGGTACCTATGGGGTCTTCTACATCTGTGAGACCAGTTCTGCCAACGTGGGCTACAATGCCAAGTATGACTTTAAGATGGCTGACCTGGGCAAGGTGGCCCCTGAGACAGCAGTCCGGGCCTTTCTCAAAGGCCGCCACTGTGAGCAGAATGCTGACTGCACTTATGGCCAGGACTGCATGGCTCCATGCGATAAGCTCATGAAGCAATGTAAGAGTGACCTGATCCAACCTAACCTAGCTAAAGTGTGTGGGTTGCTGAAGGATTACCTGCTATCAGGCACTCCTGCAGATCTCAAGGATGAGCTCCAAAAGGAGCTTCAGATATGTATGACTCTGAGTGGTCTGGCCAGCCAGATGGAGGTGCACCATTCATTAGTGCTCAGTAACCTCAAGACCTTGCTCTGGAAAAAGATATCCAATACCAAATATTCCTAAAGGAATAAGGGCTTGTTCTAGTCACAGCCCACCTCTGCTGTCCTTTGTGGGTGAAATCTCGTTACAACAAAGGGTTCTGTAAGACAAACATTTCCACATCCCATGGGTAACAGAGCTCTGTTGCTCAGGCTGGCTACAATGAATTCTGTGCCACAAGTAGATTAAGTGCTTTCTCTAATGTCTATCTACACTATAGCCACTTTCTGTCAGGAAAGGTTTTGGTTATCCACAGAAGAACTCTCTTTTTTTTTGTCCTGTTGTCCAAATAGCAGTTGCCATTTCCACAACCATGGCAAGCATCTAATGAAACTCATCCAAACTCCCCAAACACAAATTGAAACAAAACAAGAGTTTGAGGATCTAAAAAAAAAACAGACAGGAAGGGATGGGATATGTGAACTTAGTCACCACTACCCTGTCCTCTCCTATCTAGTACTGAATACAAAACATTTGTCCCTTGCTAGAGGTCGACTTTCATCTCCAACTCCAGAAGACATTGATTTTTGACAAAAATTGAATATAACAAAACCAGTTAGCACCCCTTCCTGGTCCCACCCCCACAAAAATTCATTATTTCCCTATCTCTGCTTTCCCCTCTTCTCTTTCACTAGAGAAAGCTCTCCACCAATAGGAGGTTTTCATAAGTTATAATACCCTTTAATCCATGGAGAAATGTACCTATATCCTTACAAAATCATTGCCCTAAGCCCTTCAGGCACTGAGGTCAGTGGTGTGAGAACTTGGTAACCATAGCTGAAAGGCTGGTGTAGGAAGTAGAAATCAACTGTGCAGAGGAATTAGTCTTAACTGTGCAATCTTTCCTCATTAAGGAAGGATCTGTATTAGTATAGACCAAGGGAATCATAATGCTGTTTTTACAAAAATAATTTTTTGTTGAATACTGATGTAAATAAATAGCTTTTATGTGACTGCCACTGGTATATCTGAGCTGCCACCATTGTTTGGGACGATTGATCCTAGGATTTTTCTTGGGTATATCACTATTCTTTTAATCATTGTGGGCAACCTATCTTATCCACAGCTAGTTGACATGCCATGATGGCATTCCCTTCCACCTAAACTTCCCTGTTCTGGGTTATTCAGGGGACTCATGTGGGTTGGAGGGTTAAGTTGTAACTTTAGGACCCCAGTGTCTTCCCCATTCCATCCCAGCAACTTATAGTTAGCAAATGCTTTCCCTCAATTGGGCAACTCTCTTCAGCTCCCCTTTCTTGACCTAGTCTCTTTCTTGATTCACCTACCTAGTTTTTGAGAAAGATTAACTAACCCTTCCAGGTTTCTCTGACAAATCTGAGTTGGATAAATCTGTAGTCTCTTTGTGGGGCAGTTTCAGTCACCACTGAAATGGGGCTTATAGATACAACTGATGTCCCAGCAGCTCAGTGTATCCTCAAAAGGAGAGGGAATGTTGGGAGGTGAGGATGTTTGGGTGAGGGACATGACTTTACCAAGTTTTACACAAAGGTACAGAATAGAAATTTCTTCCCATTAGCTGGGAGGATTAATAATAATAGAGTTCTTTTTGTATCACTCAAGATATTATACAAATTTGAATCTTGGTTTTAAAATGATTGGATCCATTTATCTCAGCTGCAATGACGTATGGCAGTGGTTCTCAATCTGTGGGTCGCGACCCCTTTGAGGGTCAAACGACCCTTTCACAGGGGTCATGGGTCACCCAAGACCATGAGAAAACACATATTTCCCATGGTCTTAGGAACCGAGACATTGCACTTCTCTGTCTCAAGGTGGGTCGACCCACATGCACATACACCCATGCACAAGTATTAAAGGGTCGCGGCATTAGGAAGGTTGAGAACCACTGACTTATGGGGAGATTAATGGCCTCTACACTATTCTTTGCACAATAATCTAGCACTAGAGTTGAATGCAAAGCAACATTATAGATTTGAGCCAGTCTCCTTCCCCCTCATTTCTTATAGTTTTCTCCTTTACTTTATTAATGCTTCCCCCCATACCCTTCTGTGGAGCCTTCAAATTCTCATTAATAATTCAAAATGATTGGTTCCCCAGGATGAGGGACTACACTGGTTATGCTCCTACTTATATAGCTTATTGCAATGAACCTAACACTACCACAGACAGTTCCTTAAATGAGCTCTAAGGTAAAGTCATGATTAAAGTAAAAAAATCCAAGGTTAGGATCTATTCAAATGGTGAACTCTTATTTTCCTAATTCTGTTAAGACCATTATTAAATATCTTCAGCATTACTTATAGGTTTTGTATTAATGAGAATTACCATCTTAAATCTCCTGGGCAGGAAGTAGAACCGGTTTGATTTGGAAAGACGAGCATTGGAAGAGCGTTAGAACTAACTCTTAGGTTAGGGTTAAGGTTAAGGGTTCTGCTCTGAGGGTGATCACCATCTTGATGATGCTTCACAGCCTTAAGGCTTTCTAATAAAGCCCCTATGTGCTCAAAAGAAGGGCTTGGGCCAGTGAAGGGGCCTGCAGAAGGCTGCCTTGGGCAACATTAGACTGAATTGAAAAAGCTGGACTGAGACCATTTGTCTAATCTCATTATTCCAGTCACCATGACGGCTCTGGCAATATCTAAGGCACTGACAGAGAATCACATCTTTTGTCCAAGGAAAACGTGTAAAGAACAAGAAACAACAAAAAACCCGAAACTTGTTGGACTTGATACAGAACCCACTAGAGGGTCCAAAGTTGTTATTGTTGAGTCATGTCTGACCCCATTTGGGTTTTTCTTGGCAAAGATACTAGAGCAGTTTGCCAGTAACTTCTCCAGTTCATTTTACAGATGAGAAATTGAGGGTAAAAGGTGAAGTGATTTGCCCAGGGTCACACAGCTAGTAAGTGTCTGAGGTTGGATCTGAATCTAAGAAAATGAGCCTTCCTGATTCTAAACCCCATTTTACCATTGAGTTCCCAGGTCTCTGGAGTTCAAAATTCAACTCTGCTGCTTATTGTGTGACTTTGAATAAGACACTTAATCTTACTGGGTATTGGGTTTCCTCATTTGTAAAATGAGCTCTAAAATCTGAACCAATTATTCATTCTAGTAGCTACAATTATTAAACAGCTTCTACATTTTGGGCCCTGCAGGGTTCCACCCTTAGTCGATGGAATCTATTTCCTTTGAGGGCGGCTAGATAGCACAGTGGATAGAATGAAGGGCTGGGAGTCAGGCTGACTTGAGTGCGAATTCTGACCTCAGACACTTACTAGCTGTGTGACCCTGGACAAGTCAGTTATTCCTGTTTGCCTCAGTTTCCTTATCTATAAAAGGAGTTAGAGAAGGACATGGAAACTACTCCAGTATCTTTGCCAAGAAAATCTCAAATGGGCTCACGAAGAGTCGGAGGGGACTGAAACTGAACATGAGCAATCTCCTTTGAAAACCTGCATTCTACATGTGATCCACATTCACATACACCAGTCCCCCAACAAGTGTATTGTATGCAAAAACATATTAGAATACTTGGTTAGATCATCTATGCTCCAGGTGAAAAACTGGGTAAGTATTCTCTGTTCTTCTACAGACAAACCTCCAAAACACCCGACACCTAATTTTTCAGTCTAATCTTTCTCTGAACTGAGAAAGCATTCATCAGGTAATATTTTTTTGTACTTTTAACTACTAGTTAATATAAAATTCATGACTCAGGAATACTAAATACATATATGTACATATACAAAGTGTCAAAACTTTTCTCTTTTTTTACCCTTCTAAAGGTCCTTCAAGGACAGAATTTTAGCAAGCTATACTCGAGTAATTTATGATGCAAGCTGATTCTTTGTTTCCATTTGGTAAACCATGTTTAACTCCTTTCCCATTAAGAGACACACAGATACAATAATGGGAGAGGGGTAAAGATTACCCCACCCCACAGAACAAGTTGTTTCTTTTGTACTGACTCAATTCATCAGATTGCAAAAAAATTCAAAACAAGATGCAAAGGACCAATTTACTCTCAAGTTTTGCCAACTTTAAAATATAAATGCTTCCTTGCAGGAAAAAGACACTAAACACATTTCTTCCATTTTCTTTAATACTTTAGACCTAAAATACCTTCATCACAACAATTACCTTTTTAAAAAATTACCTCCCAGTTTTTCAGTGCTAATTTTCAGTTCAATATTTTTGTCCAGTTTTTTTTAAACAAACAAAATTGAAAAGTTTCAAAGTACTTCTTGGAAATTTCTACATAATTCAAGTCTAAAAACTCATTAGGTATCTAATGTTGAATGCTAGTCAGTCAAAAATTCTGCTTATCATACATACCAAACATCCTGACTGGCTACCCATATTCAAAGAACAGAAAAGTAGGCTGAGATACAGTGCAAGAGAGATACATGCCTAGCAGAATAATGGTTTCTTTAAAGTAGATGGGATATACATACATTCTCTCTGTAACCGGCTGTCTTGTGTCTATGCAGCACCATGGGTTATTGTGTATACTCAGATCACAAATACCTAACAAATACCAATTAGCATTTACGAGACTCAGATGCTTAACTGTGACCAATCAGTTTGGCAAGTGAGGATGCATATTAGGAAGAAACTGTATGGGTCCCTGACAGAGCTTGGGAGCTGTTTTCTTAGATAAATCCTTGTTATCAACTTCTATACTTTGTATAAATATAGACTACCAGACATGCAGCTGCATGGGCTCCTGGGGAATGTAACAGGATTGCCCTTCTGCAAGGTTGTAAGAATTGCATCAAAAGCAAAAACAGCATCTCCCCAAAGTCATCATTGCATTTACTATCATCTTTGGGAGATGAAATGTAACAGTATCTTCAATGTCACCTTCAGCCCACTGGTCTATCAATTTCCTTAGGTTTGTCAACTAGGGATGAAGGATTCTTTTACAATTTCATGACACTATGCCAAGGTCTCCCCACCCCCAAACCCTCAGATTCCTTTGAAGACCATTTCTGAAGACATTTCCAGAGGCCACAATTTCCTTCAGACTCTCAAGGTTCCACTTGTAACAGAATCCCTAGCATAAGCAACATTAAAAATGGCATCTTTTATGCTGTAACAAGATGGAAAGTCTGGCTGACTGCCTTCATAATTTATCAGGGAACCTCAGGGAATCTTGTGGGTAATAACATTCCACATTCTGAATAACACTCTGGTCTGTAGGTTGAATCAATGAGGGCACATGGCAGATAAAAAGACAGCTGGCTGCATGATGGTGGAGTGGTCTGGGACCCACAGGCAGCAGTAGCCAGCCACCCCCAAAGGGCCCATAGATCTTTCTTGGTCTAGGGCTGCTGTAAATGAGCAATGCTGTGTATTTGGTCTGGTGAGAGGCACCAATGACCAGTGAGATAATGAATTGAAGGGAGAGGACCACCTGGAGTTTCCGGTGGCTCACCTTCTATCCTACAAATGTACAAAGAAATCAAAAGGGCTATGAAACCTCCCTGACATGAGACTAGTTCAGAGGAAAAAAAGCGTATCCCTGGGGAGAGTGGAAGAATTGGAGATCTCATTGCAACTGGGTAGAAAAGACAGTAGGAGAGTCTGGGAAACTTTGAAGGAGACAGGTCCAGGTGTACTGTTCTCCTTTAAGGCAAACAAAAACTAGCTATCTGGATGGATGGAATGGCAAAAAACACATAGCACAAATCAGTAATTGAGAACTAAGACAGAACTGGTAGGCCAGAACTGTCAAGGGTTTGGGTACCACAGGGGATACGGGGACCATGAAGGGATTAATGAATCTGAGATAAACAATGGGATAAACTTGTTTCCCTCAGATGTAAGCTTTCCACGTGTGAGGACCGGTAGGATAAGGGTATTACAAGGATCCTTATGAGGTGACAAGAGTCCCCTCACGGGGCAAAGGATGTTGTAGAATGTGGACAGGTGATTTCCTCAGTCTCTCAGTCTCCCCTGAGACACAAAGTGGGTCACGGGAGATCCAGTGGCTCTGTTTTAGAAGGGCTAGAGAGTAAGACAATCAGGGTGACAGGAAGATCTAGAATGATGTTTTAAGCCCTCCTTCATACATTGTACTGAAAACCCCAAGAGATTTTGTCCAGTAAATCAATGGGGGTACTTGGGTTCATATGAACTTTTGATTGTTCTGGGTATAAGACATTGATAGGGACTCAGAAATGGTGTACAGAATAAGTTGGCCTCCAACTCCATCAATCAAGAAAGAATCATTGAAAAGGGTTGAGGAAGGGTCAGTCATGCACAAGAAGGACCTGGTAGCACTGATATGCACCAAATGTGGGGTGAGTTTTCCCTTGATCTGGATAATGATAGGTATGGAGGGGGAAAGGATGGTCAAGGGGAAAAGCTCTGTGAGGGCTCCCTCACAATGTGTTTTCTTAGGATTTAAGACTACCTCCTCTGTAGGGGGGCAGTCCAAAGTCTCTTCTGCTTATGTACCCATCTGCTTCTTCCTTCAAAGGGCCCTCCTTGCTGGAGAGTGGACACTCAGCTTTGCCTGCTGTAGTTGTAGCATATTCCCCGTTTTACTTATCTAGTTAAAAAAGACTAAAGGCAACTTTCCTCTTGAGTGACCTAAGGGGCTCTGGAAGGCTGTGGGTGAAATGAGCCTTCAGCTTCTTTGTCTTGGTCAAGTTCCCTTGGACCACTGTTTTCAGTAATAAGCTTTGAAGCTTATTACAAGGAGTCATCTTTCTGGATAAAGTTTATCTCACCCCAATCTGCCTCTTGGGGGAACATTTCTGAGAGCTTCAATGAACTTGGCCTGAGTTTCCCTGATCTGATTAAGGTCACTTGGGTAACCAGGAATTTCTTTGGGCCATCTTGACTTGTCCTGTAGTGGGTCCCAATGATATAAGTAGAAGTTGGTTGCTGTTCAATCATTTCAATTCTTCATAATCCCATTTGGGGCTTTCTTGGCAGATACTGGTTTGCCATTTCCTTCTCCACTTCATTTTTATAGATGAAGACCATGCCATCAGGGAAATATTGAAAACTAAGGACAAACACCCTGTGAGTGGACAGAGGACACAGCTAGTTAGGTAGAGGTCCTCTACCTCTCCTTCCCAAAGGAAATTTTGATGGCCAGAAAAGGGGACCTTCTGAGTTTAGAGTGAATGTCAATGGGAACTGTTTCTCCTTGAAACAGTTACCCTGAGGGTCTTCCCTGGCATCTCCCCCACCCGTTTGATTTTTTTCCTTATTAAAGAGGCCACCCTTTGACTCATTTCTTACAGAGGCCTATTCACTGAATGGGAGTTACCATTACCACTCACACAGTGAGTACATTAAAAGACCTTAGCCCAAAAGGGCCAGGTTTCCCATTGCATCCTGGGTCATTTCCAATCATCTTTATGAATATCTGGTCACTGGGTGGTTCTGGAAGATCAAGTGAGGCTAGTGACCTTACACAGCCCTCCCTCCCTCAAATCAGTCAATTGCAAGTCATGTCACTGCCCTGATGCCATGGTCCTCTGAAAACAAAGGACAAACACAAGCTTTAACAGACTTAGAAACTGAAACAAAGGTTAAGTGATTTGCTCAGGGCTACATAGCTTGTAAATTTGAACTGGAGACAATCTTCCTGGACTCTAGATCTGGCATTCTAAGCCACTGAGGCAGGGGTTTCCCAAGATGGCACAGTACTTAAGACTAGTTACTTTCAATCTAACAGCAGACTCCTCATGCCTTCCTTCATTTCAAAGGACCCTTCCTCAGGGGACTACAAAGTTGGACCGTTCCTGATACAAAAAAATTACTGTAAAGGCTATTTCATAATCCTGGGACAAAGCTTAAGAGTTGGAGACTGGGTGGGGACCCAGTTTATATTTAAACAGAAAGGTTGAGGGGAGAAAGGAAGATTGGATGGACTAGCTGAACCAAACAGACTGCAGCTTACTACCAGGACCCTTAGGTGAGAGGCCTACTTATCTGCAAATAAGGGCAGCCAGGCTATTTAACCTGCCCAAAATAGCTCCCCCAGTCAAGTTGTCAATCTCTTAGCTTTCTTGTTTCCATGAGTTGTTAGTTCTGAGGTGATTTGGCTATGTTCCTCCTGAATCCTAGGGTACTCGTTGAATTTTTGCAGGCTGTTTCAATCTCGCATGGCTTTGGAGACCCATTCACCATTTGGGGTTTCAATGGTTTCTTGGGCTGTTTGTTCTGACCATGAGAGATCCTACTTCTGACACCAAGTTATCAGCAGAGAATGATTCAAAACGTTACAGTTTTAAAAACAAGTTTATTAGGCCCCCACAGCAGAAGGGAGAGCCAAAGTGGATGGCTCACCTACTCAGTTTTATATTATACAGACATTTTTAATAAAAAAGCAAATCAAAACTTAGTTGGCACAGGCCCACCCAAATATGGCAAGCTAAATATAAGGCAAATATAATCCTATTGACATTTCAAAAATTTTGTGGAAAAGCCTTTATGGTACTTGTAGAGCAAAGCCCTTCTTCCAGTTCTGCACTTCTCATAGGCCCATCCTTCCAAAAGGTTCTTTCACTGCAAGAACAAAATTATAATCAGTAAAGTCTGTTCATCCAAGAATTGCCCTGTCTTGTAAAAAGGTAAATGTGCAGCACATGAAAGATTTAGATTGGACTTTTCAATCACCAGGAATCTGATCTTATGTGATCCTGAAGAATTTGAGCACATAAGCATAGTCAGTCTGCAATTTCGCTTAAAAACACAAGCACTATATTCACTTGCACTGGAGGGGATGTAATTTTGCAAAGAGTGCCCTTTTTCATCAGCATTAAAACTGTTCTCAGGAGACAGAGAGAGCCTCTTCAGCAGTTAAATGTTAGTTAAAATAACCATCACCACCATAAAAAACAACCCAAACACTCCACAATACTTTTTGGCCAGGGTCAGATCTTTCTATTCACCTGACCCCTGGAGCTTCCTGATGCCATGGTGAAGTTTCAAAACATGCAAGCCATTCATCAGAAAGCACACAAGGTTCATCAGCTGCAATCGCTTGACATTCTTTGGCCTTCACTCAGCCAGCGATAGGGGGCCCCCTCAGAGTTTTAACCAAGCAACATTTATTAAGTGCCTACTATATGCCAGGCACCATGCTAAGCACTGGGCAGCCTTCAATAACTTTATTTCACTCAGAACTAGCCAACTATCTGAACAGCTGTACTTTCTGGGGCTTGATATCATGTGTTTCAGATAAGCCAAAAATCATATAGTCTTACATCAGGATATTCCTATTCTCATCCTTTACTAGGAGTATGCAAATACCTATCTTCTCCTTTAATTTCAACACAACTACTTTTGCTTCCCCACACCTTGGCTTTTTCCTGGCATCATAGTAAGATATCATATCATAATTATGATAGCCCTCAGATACCTAGGTTCTGAATAACTTTTAGTATCTAAGTTCCCATTACTACTAAGGATTTGTTGACAGTATGAAGCAACACAACTTTCAGCTATTTTATGTGTTACATACAGTGCTTCAGTTTGGGAAGTGGGAGTTAAGACAAAATTGTTGAATATTGTCTTTTCACTGATTTCTTTATCTGCAAATTGGAAAATAAAGCACCTCAAAAATAATCCATTAAAGTAAAGTACGCAAAGCCCCAAATTGCTCAAGCTCACATTCTCCTGGAAGGATACAAGCATACTGGCAAATTCCAGGCCCAACAATGTGAGCTTATGTTAAAGTCACCCATGAAACAGCCAAAGGGGCACAGGCCAATCTTGTCATCTCCTTGACATGGAGGGTAGGGTCTCAGGGGCTTAAAAAGTCATCACAGATCACGTAGGTCATTCCTCTTCTGTTTGTCCTGATCACACAGTATTCTCTTCACTTCAGAGTACAGCTGACCTTTTACCCTTTAGTTACATAAGAGGCCCACTGACTATTTCAAGACTGGGAATTACTACTCACCTTTGAGCAACCCAGTGGCAGGCACTGCTCAAAGTTCCAAGCGTCGACAGGCCCCTGCTACCTCAGTTCTGGAATTTAATCATCTAAACCAGCAAAAAGAGACATGGCATTTGGGTTTTTATTATTTAACATAGACAAATTAAAGTCATAAAAACAAATTTGTTTTATTTTGACCTTTTTTCTTTGTGTATCTGAATGTTTACTTATTGATAATTTAAAAAAGGATTTACTAGCTGACTGGGACACCTGACTTTGTGTACAACTGTACTGTTACCACATTGTGGGTTAACACACAGACATTGCTTACATTTGTAAAGTGGTATAAATGTAAGCTATTACTGGGAATAGAAACCAAGAGACTGAAATTCACACTATGACTCATTAAAATAACACAATTTTTAGGGAACTGAATTTAGGTGTGGGTGAGAAAATGCTCAGAAAATACCTAGACTCCTTATTTTACTGGGTATAGTTCTTGGAAAATAAATCTACCATCTCAACTGTTTAAGTGAAAAACTAGTTTGCTGTAAAATAATGAAACATGCACTGAGGGGAAAATAGGGCAACCTTCCTCATCTACCTCAAGGGGTTATTTTGAAAAACAATGAAAATGACACTCAAGGAAAAGTTGTGCAAACCAGTATACAAATATAAGTTAGTGGACCAGCAGGGTTCTCTTGATTATATAAATTTCTGTATCAAGTCAGAAAGGCACCCCTTCCCCCAACGTCACTGTGCTGGCTTCTTAGCAGAACCACAATTTTATTAGTACTCTTATTAGGAAGCTACTATTAGGTAATGCCTCTGGCCAATTAAATAGCTCATTTTCAGCCAGCTACCTACTTGGCTAATGATACCTGTGGTCACAATAATGCCCACTTAATGAGAAAAATGTCCTGTTACTCAATAAAATTCACATAAGTCTCTTTTGGTCACTTCACAGCTGAGGTATCCCACAACAATTACCGGATGTTGCAAAGTCTTATGTGTAGTTTAAAGATATTGAAGGTTAAGACTTTAGAGACACCCAGCAGAGCCACCTCATTGGTGTATTATTCCCTTAAATAGAACAAAGGGCTTGATCTTTGGTCCCAGATAAGTGAGAATAAACCCAACTCTTGACGTAAACATTTAGTCAAACATATCCATGTTTTAGGGAGTATTTAGCCAAAAGGTCTTTACAAAAAGCTCAGAAGTAGGAGCTAGGATAATATTGAAACAAACTGATTTGGGCATGGTGAATGTGCATGCTAAACAGAATTTTATATTAAAATGTTTTCAAATACAGCTGATTTTTTTCCCCTGACTTAATAATTACTGAAATTACTGAAAATTTCACAAAGCAGGCAGTGCCTGGAAGAGACAATTTGTTACAGTTAAACAGCCAGCAATAATTCCTGGGTTATTCCCCATTGTCCCAATATTAGGAAGAATTCCTGGTCACTTATAACATAAACATTAATGCATGCAAGGTAGCAATTAGGCTTGCTTTGACAAGTTTATCTTTCTAAGTGTACATGCAAACACAGTATCTTTATACATAAAGGGAAGACCAACTAAATCCTTAAATAGGTTAACTATGCACTGTGGGAAAACCTAGTCCTTTCATCACTGAGAAAACAGACCTGTTGCTTAGAGACCAGATTCATTTAATGCTTAACTCATGACCTAGGTTATGCTGACAAGAAATCCAGTCAGATCTGAAGACTGATGTAAGGAAAGTGAGTTTTTCCTCATTACACATCAAGCAACCCACATACATGCCTCATCTGGAAAAAACTGTCTCCTTGCTGGCCAATTGACTCCAGTTTTTTTGAATCCTATATAAATCATTAATAGAAACATGTGGATAGTGGGCTACCTTTCTTTTGCTCTACCATCCACCAAACTTAAAAAACAAACAAACAACTTTTTAAATTATTTCAGTTCAGAAATATTTTATTCTCAGTTTATAGCACTTGCTATAATAATATTAAGTTTTGTGAGCCACCGTAAATGATCCCTTTTGGAGTTTTGTTTTCCTTGCTACAGAAACCTTGTTGGATATAAAAAGACTCCATACCTGACTGACAATCACTTCTATGGAAGAATTCAGAGTATCACCCTAGTGGTTTGGGGTGCTGGTCTAAAAGTTTGGGTTAAACATAGGTTACTCAAGCCCCAAAGACCCTAAGACTTGAAGCTCCCTTTATTATTCAAATTCCCACGTTGGCAAACTTTAACTTGACATCCCTTTGTTTAACAGGGTGAACCAACATGCAGTACAAAGAAAAACTGTAAGGCTGTTAATCATTTTAAGTGCTCACAAATCTAAGAACACGGAGGGCAGACATAGCCTTTTCCTCTGTGCCACCTAATTACAAACAAGACACACCAGTTATATCTGTAATGCCTTTAGGGGGCAGAACAATTCTATTTTTATCGTACTTACCTATGTCTGAGGCCTGAGGCACTGATCCCATGGATGGTGTGCTGATAAACAGCAAGAAATCCAACCTAAACAAAAGCCACATGAGCTTCTTTGGCACTGTCAATGAAACAAGTCAGATATGCACATTAACCACCTACAGTCCACAAAAGGGGAAAAAAAACCAAAACAGAATTACTTTTCAAAAGACACCAAGAACATCAAGACAATAACTTCATAAATATTCAATCTGCATCCCAACTTTCTATAGCTGTCTTAATCTTATGTTCCTCCTCATCAAATAATTTTTAAAAAGCACCAAGAAGTCCTCCTTGTTGCCGAACATCTAACTACTGACAATCCAGATCTCTACTCTTGAGGTGGCAATCCACATCTGTGACCCAGATGACCTGAGTTCTCTCTTACCTCTCTAGCTGCTGAGTTAATCTAGTTCAGGACACAAAACAGAAGCTATATCCCAAATCATTTAAAATGGTGCTGAAGGAGGGCAGGAGGCTACTTCATTTGTCTTTGTATCCCTGCATTTAACCAGTAGTGCCTTGCATGGCAGATACTTAGTTAACAATAGTCTAGGAGACACCATTTTGAGGGGCAATGTCAAACTTCATATAGATTATACTTTTTAATATGATGCTGCTTTGCCTACTAATACAAAATCAACATCTCATTCTCACCAGATAAATTGCCATCTGTCCATTTTGGGGGTAGTAATGTATCAGAGGCCAAAAAGATCAGGGATCCATGTATTTTTAAGAAAGCATCTACAATCGGCAAATAGAGAACTGTCAGGCAATCAACCATTCTTAGTGCTCACAGATTTCTGAACACTGAGCGTAGAAAAAGCCACTTCCTCTTTGCTACCTAAGGACACAGGTACAGCCCAATACTGCATCAGCAGTAGCTGTATCTGTAATGGTAATGGCAGCATTTTTCATTATTAGCAATAATCCAAGATTTGTTATTTGGAAAAACACTATCATGACCTCAGTACCTTCCAAACAGTGATATTAGCAAATATAATAGCATTGCTATATCCTTCTTTGCATCTTGAATTTGATATATCAACACAAAATTACTTACATCAGAAATCTTTATCCAGATGGCAGCTCCATGCATCTCCACTCATCATTTAGGCACATCTGCTCAGTCTGGCCTGTTTCTTTCATTTCCTCTTGCCAAAAAAGCCATGAAAACAGTTGTTTAAAGATTTTAACACAACTGAGAACCTGAAAGAGTGGAAAAGCCAAGTTGCAGGAGTGACCAAGTAATCAATAAAACATAAGAAAATGCCAAAATATTTATCAAGTGTCAGGCTATTAATCATTCTGAGTGCTCACTGGGTCAGAGCACTGAGCGTAGACATAGTCTCTTTTCTCTTTGCCACCTAATGACACAAATGAGGCACAGCAGCCTCAATTGTAACGCCTCTAGGGGCAATTCATGGTAATGTATAAAGCAGAATTTTCTCTTCTGTTAATATGGGTGAAGTTCTTCTAAGTCATAAACGGGGCCTAGGTTTGCTTGGGAAAAGGAGCAAATTCTGAGGTAAAATCTTGAAACTCCCTAACCATTTGCAATGAATCTTGTGAGGGGCTAGTCGATACAAACAAGTTCTATGTTCTTTTCTAGTGGTTTCTAGAATGAATGACTATAATATTCATTTTTTGGTAGCACACTCACTCAACACACGATTCCAGTCTGTAAAACACCACCAGCATCAATTTTGCTTGTCTGAAGCATTCAGGTAAAAGCATACTTAAGATGTCATTTTAGTTTTTTTAAATGAAACACTTAGGAAATCAAACCAAAGTGATGAGGTGTAGGCTCTGGGACCCCTCCCTCCTTGAATCTTTGAGGTACAGGCTCTCGGGAAAGTAAACCTTCCCAGGGAAGACATTTGCCTGGGGTCATGAGCCTCAAGTTGTGGCTCTGCCTGTCTTTAGCCCTCCTTTGTTCCAATAGTTTCCCACCCTTAAGACCTGACCTCATCTGACTCCTCCTGAAGACCCTCCCCAATCTCCTCCTCTGGACCACCCCTAGATTCCTCACACAACCTTCTGTATATATAAGCAATGGGATAGCTTGGCACAGACTTGTTCTGTAAGAGTCTACCCCATGTCTTTCAACAAACTTTACTTTTTCCTTGGCTGAGAAGACTTTGAGTGGAATTCTTTCAGCAGGACCCAGCATGTTGGTATTTTAGGGTCTCAGGCAGCCCTAACCCTCTTTGGGTACCTCTTCAGAAGGATTATTTCTTCGCCAAGTCTAAGGGAAGCTCTCTAAGGGATACCAAGTACATATAGATTAAAAAAAATCCTGTCAGTGTCAGTAGGTTGAGGGGTAGTGGAAAGGAGAAAAGAATAATCCAATCTGTTATAAACTGATCTAATTAACAAAATATTAAAGATTCTATTACCAGGATCTAATAACTGGTAGTCTATAGAAATCAAATTTTTGAAACCCATTAATGACCGAGATGGCTTATACAATTCCCAAACTTACTTGCCTTACTTCCTGAGGATACATTCCCTGGATCCATGGCTTTCCCATTCAGCTAGAGAAAGAAAAAAAAAAAAATCAAGTAAATCCTTGAGCCAGTGTTACTAAGAGAAATAAGAATTGTACACCATTATGATACAGAATGGAGCTTAGTAAGTCATTTTTCAACCCTATCATTTCACAAATGAGCAAACTGAAGCCTGGGCTTAAAATTTTTTTTCTACAATGTCATTGTCAAAGAGCTGCAGAGTTTGTTTGAATGCAAATCCTTCGAAAGCTATTTCACATTAGTATAGAGATTTTAAAACATGAATTTTTGATATTTATTAAAAGCAACCCCTTCATTCCACATTAGAATTTATCAACAATTACTATCTTCCAGACACTGTAGATACAAATTAACAAATGTTTCTACCTGAAAAGAGCTTAACATTCTTAGGAAACTCCCTGCATTTTGCTCCATACTACATTGGTTCTTTTTCAATGACTGTTTAAGTTGAGCTGATTCAGTTTTCTTGCAAAGATAAATGGTTTGCCATTTTTCTTCTCCAGTGGATTAAGGTAGAGATTAAATGACTTGCCCAAGGTCAAGGATGGATTTGAACTTAGGTCTTCCAGACTTCAGGCTCCTGGGCTCTTTACAGTACAGAAGTACCACCTAGTTGACTACTATTTAGTGGTTAGCTCTATGCAAATGATTTCCAGATCTATAGATCCAGCTCTACACTCCAGAACATGAGGCAGTCACACATCTACTATGCTGACTACTATAATCTAGACATTGCCAGCCTCTGATAGAAGAATGATAATCAAAGTCAACAGGTCCCAAACAATTCATTTATCTTTTCTCTCCAAAGCCTTCCCTTCCTATTATATACTATTGCTACAGCCTAATTGATCTCTTTGCCTCTAGTCTCCCCAGGCCAACCCTTCCTGCACGCAAGTGATCTTTCCAAATCACAGACCTAACCATGTAGACTTACTTCCCCACAAGCTCTAATGGCTTCCTACGATAGTATCAAATTTAGATTCTTTCTTTTTTAATTTTTTGCAATTTGAAGGTCTTCATAATTTCCACGTGTTTTCACTGGTTGCTGTCCAGGCAGTGTTCTGTCTCTTCATTTCCCTCTCCTGGTTTCCTATCAGTTCGAGTCCCCCCTTCTCAGCAATATCCTGTTCCTACCAAAGGATTCATAGCATGAAGGGTTATGGCGATAACTTAAAGGCAGCTAATTGATAGTGTTGGACCTTAGGTTAGGAGGACTAGGGCTCAGATCCTGCTTCATATACCTGCTAGCTGGGAGAGCGTGGATAAACAAGTCATTTATCCTGTCTTGTCTCAGTTTCCTCATTTGTCATATGGAGATGACAACTGCAGAGTTGTGAGGAGGATCAAATGAGAAATCTCTAAAGCACTTGGCAAATCTCAAAGCATTATATAAATGTTAGCTATCATTACTACCTTTTCTGTCAAATCTCGGTCTTATTTAAGGGGTTGTAGGCTGCTGGCTTATGCAAAATCAAATTCTGACTTCATCATGAGATCTAGTTATTATACAAAAAATAATTGTGACCACAGGGTTATTAGTTTTGCTGAGAATTAGTGTCTTCATTTATTAGTTAAAACTGAGATACCATAAACTACTTCGCAAACCTTAAAGCACTGTAAAGGTCCCTCCCTAAAAAGAGGGGAGAATACATAATAATAAAGTCATATAAACCTGGTATTTGGTTATTATTGTAAGCAAATTGCTGCCATCTAGAGCTAGAAACAGTAAAAGCTAGCAACTTCATAAACTAAATGAAAAAACCCCAATTCCTTCAGTGGGTCGAGTTTGGAGAGGAAATGAAATAAGACTGTAAAAAACTACAGCAGGATGGCGAAAATATAAAGAGATGAAAAAGAAAATGTAAGGATTTAACAGGATTAGAATTCTTGCTGTTTGTCTCAGACCCCTTTCTTCCCTTCCAAAAAATATTTTTAAAAAGCAGAAAATTCAGGCAAAAATTTTATATATATATATATAGATAGATAGATATATAGCTCCCAAAAAATTGCAAATGCAAGTTTATACACCAAGTTAAGAAATCTTGCTGTCAGTACTGCTGGGCAAATTTAGAAACAAACTATGGGGCCCAATCTGGAAGAAATGCGAAAAAACGGTTCGATAAGCTGGTACTTAGTTTCGCTCTCACATCCTTTCTATCACATAACAAAAAATGCCCCGATTTTGGAGAGGCGGCGACCGGAGTTCTGGACAAAATTCCTAGGCAGACCCTGGTGTACGGAATCTGAAAGGCCCAGGGTGGAAATGAGGCCGGACACGTGGAAGAAGCCACGGAGTGGGAAAAAACACTTCCCAGAGATCGGAGTCTTCCTACATGTCAAGGGAAACGCGAGGAAACGATTAGGAGAAAGTAGACAGCAAGCGGGTCTGGGGTTCAGGGAATCAGTGGGGGTAAAAAGGGTTGCGCGTCACCCCAGGGGAGGATAGGGCCCATTCACCTTACCAATAATGCCGCGCCATCCACTCCAGTGGCTCAGAGAGGACGTGACCTGCCCCTCCACCACCTTTTATAGACCGTACGGCGGCCTGCATGGGACATGTAAGCAAACGCACGCATATCCCCTTCCGGTGCCCCCTCGCCACCCTGTTCCTCTAGAGCGCCTGCGCAGCCTTACATCGCTCCTTCCGGAGTTTTCCAAGGATCCCACCAAGACTTTGGTTTGAGAAACAGGTCCCCTGCACTTGAGGTTCTTCCTTTCCCATCTTTGTCGGACGGAAATCCTAGCAAACATGCACTATGGAATCTGCTGTTACTTACAATCCAGGACCTGGATGCCCTGGACTTTTAAATAAGCAAAATCTTTACAGACACTTAGGGTTACTTAGTGTTTTTATGTTCACTAAGTTCACTAAGTTTAAGTTCACTAAGAAACTGATGTTCCGTTTTTGTTCGGTCATTTCAGTCTGGTCGACTGTGACCCATTTTGGGGTTTTGGCAAAGATGGAACTGGAGTGGTTTGCCATTTCCTTCTCCAGCTCATTTGACATGTGGGAAACGGGGGCAGAGTTAAGTGACTTGTCCAGGGTGTCTGAGGCCAGATTTGAACTCAGGAAAATGGTCTTTCTGCCCAGCACTGTACCACGTAGCCGCCCACATTCTTACTCTTTACTTATGTATTAATGTCTTTGCCATTTTTGTTATTTCATTTCCAATGCAAGAAATCTCTTTGGCAGAAAAAAATACTAACTGGGCAGCTCTGCATTCTCTCCAATTCCAGTTATCATCCCATCTCTCCCAAGCATAGGTCATATCCTTGTTTCTCCTTTTCCTTTAATATAGTTTAAAAAAAAAACAACAACAAACTCTGCCTTTTGTTGCCCTCAGCTTTCCTTACTAGTTTCAGCACACTTCGAGCTTTAGTATTCCTGACAGTTTTAAATTTTTAAAAATGGTTTTTACACAACCTTCATTTCCTAATGTATTCAACCTCCCTTCTCCTAGAGAGTTATCAGTCTATAATGAAAAAACTTAGCAAACATAATAAATACAACAACCAAGTCTGACATTATATATAGCACTTCACACTCTAGTCTTCCACTTCTGCAAAGGAAGCACTCTCCTATCTTTTCTCTTTTTGGGGGATCGACTGGCCATATTTTTGCAGGACTAGTTCAGATGTTTTGTTCTTTCCACGTACATTATTGTAGTCATGTTTATTTTCCCTCCACCTGGCATTATGTTGTTTCTTATGGTGCAGTAATATTCCATTATATTAATTTCCCATGATTTGACTATTCTCCAGTGGATCAGCATCTCATCATTTCCTTTTCTTTGTCACTACAAGTGACATTACATTTCAACATTTAGAAGAACTATCATTGACCTTGAAGTATATAGTTTATGCCTGGCAGGCATACTAGATAAAGAGCATAGTCATTTTGGTCATTTTCTTGGCAAAATTCTAAATCTTTCCCAGAATGGTTGGACCAATTCATAGTGCCACGAACAGTGTGGAAGCATGCCTGGCTTTGTATAACTCTACCCACATTAACTATTTCCATCTTTCGTCTTTGCCAATTTGTTATTCAAGAGGTGAGTATCAGAACTGTTTCATTTTACATTTCTCTTAGTGAACTGTAGTGCTTTCATGTGGTTGCTATTATTTTGAAGTTCTTTGTTCATATCCCTTGACTACTAGTTCATTTGAAAACGGGTCTTGATATATGTTAGTCCCCTATGAATTGGATATCATTTTCATCAGAAATATTTGATATTTTTCCCCACTCATTTCCCATCTTCTACCAGTTGTACTAGTTTTGTTGATACAAAGGGTTTTCAATTCCATGCAAGTGAAATAATCTATTTTATCTTTTGTATCCACCTTTATCACTTAAGAATTCTTGCAAGGGCTGTGAAAGGTGTCTGATTTGGTTCTAATTGGTATTTTTTTCTAGTTTTAGCCCACTTTTAATTACCATCAATTAAGTCATATATCTATTTTTGATATTATAGTAGATGTGGAACTCAATTTCTGTCAAACTTTGTGGTTTTCCCGTCAATTCTTATCCCAGTAGTTCAGTTTTCTAGTTTTTACAGGACCACGCCATGCTTATGTTCATCTTATGTCATTGCATTCCTCTTCCATACACTTCTTAAATCTAAGCTAGCTTGAGATCCTTGTGCATCCATTGGTCTTTTCCTATAACTCCCATTTCCCGTCCTCATTGAAATTGTTTCCTTTTGTCTTCTGAACTTAATTTTTAAGTGTCATCTAATCCCTTAGGGTTGACTTTTCCTAAAGAATTTGAGCCAATAGGAGTGGTCACTTCCCCTCAGAATTCCTATTTCAACCTCAGGCACAAGTTCTTCCCTGTTAATGAGAATAAAATCCAGTATAAAAGTTACCTTTTTTGATGGATGAAAGTATCATTAAGGCAAATCAAGCATTTTGCTGTTCTTTTAACAGAACATTCTCTGACAGCTGTCTGGTTAACTGAATCTTCCACAACTCTTGTGTCATATTTCTGTGCCTGATCTGTAATGTTTCCCAAACTCATCTGTTTTTACTTTCTATTCAGGCAGACTATTTTGAATGTATAAATCACTTTATTCTTGGTACACTGATCTCCCATGTAAATACTTTCCATCTATGCTTCTCCCCTCTGATTCCCCAATTTTCTCATGTAGACCATTAATGTGTATTACTAAGGTCCTCAAAGCACATATTATTCTCCTGCTTTCTCACTGGTTGAATTTATTTGGCTCATCTCTTCCATTATATAAGTTTTATTTTCCCTCAACAGTGGGTCCAACATAACTGTAAGAAACATTGCCATCACAGTGCAAAGTACACTAAAGAATTAGAAATCTGGGCTTTACTTCTGGCTCTGTCATTATTCATCAAATCTAACCTTGAATAAATCATTCTTTGACTTGAATCCCAGCTTTTTAAATTTTAAAATGAAGATAATGCCCTTTCCCAAGGTAGTTCAAAGGATCAAGTAAGATAATGAATATGAAAACACTATGAAAAGACATCTAAGGATAAAGCATGACTTGTTAAACAGCAAAAAGATTTTCCTTCTTTTTCAGGCTAGTATACATGGATAGGACAGAATTTTGGTTTTAAGAACTAGGAGGTATTCAGGTCTCATTTTTATTTTGGTAGAAATAAAATAAAGGTGACCTTTTACAAAACTCAGCTTTTTCAGTCCATCACAGTCTATGTTCCTAACTGAGGAGGGCCTACGGGTTGCTGGTATGTTCTCCTGTCTTGTCAGCCATCTGTTTGCTCTGCTGACTGTAAAGGAATTCCATTTGCTTCCTCTTTGCCTTAGCTCGTTTGATGGTTGTTCCAAAGAGATGGCAGAAGAGCTTGATGGAGTCAGGGGAATCGTCATTTCCAGGGATGGGGTATGTAATGAGGCATGGGTTGCAGTTTGTGTCCACAATGCCCACGGTAGGGATGTTCATCTTGGCAGCATCCCTCACAGCCACATGTGACTCAAAGACATTGTTCAGGGTATGGAAGAAGATAATCAGATCTGGGAGACGGACCTCAGGGCCAAATTGGACAGGGGCATTGGTCAGCAAGCCCCCTTTAAAATATCTGGTGTGGGCATACTCTCCACAGTCCACTGCCATTTTTTCTATTAGGTGGCTGAACTGCCGGTTCCGGCTCACGAACAAAATAATTCCTTTTCGATAGGCCAAGTGGGCAGTAAAGTTCAGAGCCAGCTGGAGATGTCTGACCGTTTGGTCCAAGTCAATGATGTCCTGCTCTAGGCGGGTCCCAAAGATGTATGGTTCCATAAACCTGTTAAGAGTATATACCGTTTGAACATAAAGTGTATAGAATCAACTCTCAATCATCAGCAGCAACCAATATTTATTAAGTACTAACTATGAGGCTTCGGGGGCAGTGAGGTGATAAGAGTACTGGGCTTGGAGCCAGGAAGACTGGAAATCAAATCCAACTTCAGACACTAACTAGCTGTGTAATCTTGAGCAAGTCACCATAATGCCACTGTGACACCCATAGCAGCTGTTAGACTACACAGCTGTATTTCCCAGGTAAATACACAAAACATAATAAATTCTCTTCATTAAATACAAAACCAAAGTATTTATTTGGATTAAAATGCCAGGAGGTAATATTTAACAAAGTATCATCATCACCACTCCAGGGAGCATCAACATTTTAGCCGGTCTTATTTGTTAGACCTCCTTACAAACAATTTTCCTTAGAATAGTTCCTCCCTCTACCCATTCCAGCTGCTTCTCTCTCTAAGCCCTGCTCTGCCTCTCACCCCAACATTCTATTTCAGCTAAATTCTATTGGGCAAGCTCCTCCCACTCTTAACCCCATGTGACTCAGCTGTGGGCTGGGCCAGAGTTCAAAGCAGGTCACCTAGAGATTCATGGACTGGGAAAATGCTCCTATCCAGTTAACATTATAGGCATTTCGCTTGTTTGTCTCAAGTCCCCACCCCCCATTTAAAATATGCATTTTATTAGTTTCCAAGCGGTTTACTAAAGACACTAAATATGAGAGATGAATATTTAGAAGCAGGAGTGTATGGATCTTAATCTCTGGCCAGGTCCGCTGGAGATGAGCCCATGACTCCTAAGCTAGCCTTTCTCAGAAGGGAGTTAGTTTTGCTCTCTACTATATGGTTCCATACACATTCCCTTATGATTACTCCACAACAGCTAGGGATACATTCAACAGTCTCACAAAATAAGAGAGAATTCAGCTACATCAGAAAGTGGAGAAGAAACCATATTCCAACCCAGTCCCCTGAAGGGATCAAAAACAATTCTTTTCTTCTTTTACAGGGCATTATCAGGGCCAGAATTCACCTGGAAAGTGCTACTTCCCCTCCCCCTTTCCTTCTACAGGGGCCAGACTAGGGAAAAGCAGTCAAGTTCCAGAAACATGGCACCAGTAAGATAAGTGAGTACAATATGACAAACACAGAAATAAAAGTATACAATATGACAAACACAGAAATAAAAGTAGCAGTGCTTGACTGTCAGAAGCTTACAGTGAGAGGGGAGACAAGTACATAAAATAATAATAATAATAACTAAAATTTACATAGTGCTCACTAAGTTTCAGGAATGCTGCTTTGCACTTTACAATTACTATCTCATTAGATCTTCACAACAACTGGGAGGTAGGTGCTATTGTTATTATTCCCATTTTACAAAAGGAGAAACAGAGGCAAATAGAGGTTAAGTGACTTGCCCAGGGTCACACAGCTACTGTTGGAGACCAAATTTGAATTCAAGTCTTCCTGACTCTAGGTTCATCACTTTATCCAGAATCATCAAGCAAAAAACAAATATAGAAAACAGAAAATAATAGAAATAGTAGAAAATAACAGAAAAATAATAGAAAAAAGAAATAATAGAAAACAGTATATAAGTATGAGTAAATGAGTAAAACAGGCAGATGCTTAATAAACATCTATTGAATTAATCTGGGAAAACCGGGAAAATTACTACAAATGATTAGACCCAAGACTCCTTGAAATCCCACCTACATACATTTCCTATGGCTCTTTTGTACTGGGAACACATAAAGAAATCTGAACATACCTGTGACGACAACCTTTTTTATGTCCTAAATGCACTCTGGCATCAAAAAGAGTTTTAAGAGAAAAGAGTTCCTTTACATTAAAGAAATCAGAGTGTTTGAGGGGTTCAGTCAAAATCTTGTCATTGAGATCTAGAGGAAGAAAAGTGAACACTGGTGAACTGTAAAATATACAAAACAGATTTGCTTATTACACTAACATCTATTTTTGAAAATTGACAAGAGCATCCTCTTCTAGAACCATCCTTTGGGAGGAACCTGTGGTAGACATTTGACCTTATGGTTTAATCAGAAAGTTCATATCTTACCTCTAACACAGACTATCTGTGTGACTTTGGTCTGTCTATTTCCCTAGGTCTCAGATTCCTCATTTATAAAATGAGGGGGTTCAACTAGAGGTTCTCTTAAGCTCTTACCAGTTCTGATTCCTTGATCCCATTTTTTTAAAAAACAGGATATCCCACCATCCTGAAAATATCTTAGTGTACCTAAAGAGCATAAGTCAAGAACTGATTTCAGGAAAACTAATGGCTGGATTTGGAAATCTATCCCAAATTAGCTGTGTGATTTAAGGCTAATCCCTTTCCTTTTCTGGGCTTGTTTCATTATCAGCAAAATGAGGGAGCTAGATTACATCATCTATAAGGTCTGGTCTAGTTCTAAGCATGGCATGCTGGAAGGGCAATGGCGATGGATCTGATCTCAGAAAACTTGTGTTCAAAGTCTGGTCTTGCTACTTACTAGCTGTATGACTTTAGGCAATTTAGAGAAGTGTATGTGGTGTAATGGAAAGAAGACAAGAAGTGGAGCCAGAGGACTAGGGTTCAAGTCTGAGCTCTGGAATTTACTAGCTGTGACTCTGGGCAAGTCATGTTAACCTTTCTGTGCCTCAGTTTCCTCAGCCATAAAGGGGAAGGAAAGGGAAAAAAGCATCTATAGAGTGTCTGCTCATATGTCAGACATTGCGCTAAATCCTTTACAAACATTTTATCATTTAATACTCATAACAACCACATGAGGTAGGTGCTGTTATGAGGAAACAGGCATTTAGAAGTTAAGTGACTTGCTCTGGGTCACAATTATAGGGTCTAAAGCCAAATTTGAACTCAAGTCTTCCTGACTCCAGGCCTAAGCTCTATTTATTTTAACACCTCGCTGCCTAAATGTCTTGGTGCCAGGCACTGTACTAAATGCTAGAAAGTGGCCACTGGCTTGAAGTTTAAATGACTCCACTTAGAATTATAGATCTCCATGTAACTTTAGAGATGGAAATGAGGGGGAAGAGGGGACTTACCAAGCATCACATGTCTAGCAGTGATGGGTCTAGGGCTGAGATCCTAGACAAGGAATCTAA
This sequence comes from Pseudocheirus occidentalis, assembly GCA_028646575.1. NCBI lineage: Eukaryota > Metazoa > Chordata > Mammalia > Diprotodontia > Pseudocheiridae > Pseudocheirus > Pseudocheirus occidentalis. The sequence continues at coordinate 113,874,009 of CM053595.1, read as the reverse complement.
GAACACAAGCCAACTCCCTCACTTTACAGAAAGGTGAAGCATTTAATCCAACAGCATACATGTAGTAATGAGCAAGCCATATAGTACAAATGCAGGGCTGTGACTCCAAACACTGTGTATCTACTCTAAGACATCCCTCTTTCCCTCCATCCTCACTACCAAGGTGACTTCTATGGAGGACTCCTGTTTTCCTGGTTATATGGGGCATTACCACTGTTATCCTCCTGTTGGACAATCCCTGGAGCAGGAACACTTCCATACATCCGAAGGCTGTGCTGTGAAACCCACGGGGAAACTTTGCCAAGAAAATCCAACCAATGAAACCTGGACAGATTGCCTGGGCAAGGAACAGAGGAGTTGTCTTTGAGAGCCTAGAACAAGCACTGGGCAGACCTAGAAAAGTGGTTCTTCACCTTTTTTTTTTCTACCTCCTGGAACCCTTAGTCAGTCTGACCC
>CM053595.1:113827974-113873053 GCA_028646575.1 Pseudocheirus occidentalis | reverse complement strand
ACCCTGATCGATCCTTGCCAATGGAAAGTAAATAATATTTCTATGGTAGAAGGTATAGTTCCTTGAAAGCAGAGATTTTCACTTTTTCCCCTCCCCTTTTTCTCACCCTGGCCTCTTTTTCTTCTCCCTACCTCCCCCTTCTCTCCTCTTCTCTGTTCCCCCCATGCCCACCTCCACCCATCCCTTCTTTGCACAGAATACCCTTACTAAAGGCTTGTTGATTGATGATACCAGTGATGTGCAGAGGGATTTCAGACCAAAATCTCATTTCTGTTAGGGGTCTGCTTAAATTCAGATGTGAGAGGCTCCCAGCAGGTAATCAGTTTTACCTGAAGAACCAGAAAGGAGGAGTCCAAGGTTGGGAGATGAGGGGTCAATAATGCTTCTCCCCATCATCTCCAAATCCCTACCTCACCCTTTCCAAAATAAAGAGTACTGGCTGATTAGAGGATGTCAGCAGCTCCTTTCTCCCCTTATTAAAAAAAATATTTTATTTAATGGAAGATGCTCATGTTAAGTTCATTGAAGAGTTAGACTGATATACCTTTATTAAGCACTTACTATGTGTCAGGCCCTGTGGGCTAAGCACTAGGGATGCAAAAAGAAAGAAAAGAAAAGAAAAAAGTTAAAAGCAGGTCCTGGACTCAGGAAGTTCACATTGTAATCAGACACACACACACACACAGGGAGATAATATCAAAGGGAAGGCACTAACACTGAAGGGGACTGAAAGGAAAGAAACATCAGGATTTACTAAGCTCCTACTATGTGCCAGGTATTGTACTAAAGACTTCTTCCAGAAGATGAGACTTTACTGCAGATTTGAAGGAAGCAAGGGAAGCCAGGAAGCAGTGCATTTCAATCAGTGAAAAAGCAAGTAGAGACCTAAGAGGGTCTTGTGGTAGAAAAAGCTAGGAAGCCAGTGTCATTGGATCACAGAGTATGCATTAGAGGTAACAAGGTCTCAGAAGACTGGAAAGGTAGAAAAAGGCCAGGTTAAGAAGGGCTTTGAAAAGCTAAACAGAGGGTTTTATATTTGGTCTTGGAGACAGTAGGGAGCCACTGGAATTTATTGAGTGGTGAGAGAGGAGTGACCTCCTTATGCAAATTGGTGACTTTGTGATGTTTGTGCTTTAGGAAGATCACTTTGGCAGCTGAGTAAATGATAGACTATAGTGAGAAAGCAAAACAGATTTGCAAAATATTCCATTTCTTACCAATTCAGAAGGTGGTACTTAAAAACAAAATTTTAATAATTGTATTTTAAAATTATGAACTTGACATGCCTTAACAAGCACGAACATCTACTACACAGGGCAGAAAATGAGGATTGCATATAAAAGTTAAATTTTCATGAACAGCTTTTAAAAAAAGTTTGTTAAATTGAACACAATAGTATCAACATTGTATAAAAGTCTCTTAACTATCATCAATAAAATGAAAGGGTTGGGCTAAATTAGCTTTTTATTAAAGGAATTTATACCTTACTCCTTTTATAAAATTTTATAAAATCCTTTTATTAAAAGGATTAGTTTGGTGAAGTTTAGATTCAGTCAAAAGGCCACATTAAGTTATTCTTTCTTTGAAAACTCGGCTCCAGGGCCACATCTACTACATGAAGTCTTTCCGTTTAGCCCCCATTCCCGTGTTACCTTCTATTCACTATATATTTTATATGTACCTTTATGAGTACATATTTCCTTAGCTAAAATATAACCTCTTTGAGGTCAGGGACAGTTTCATTTTTATCTTTATATTTCTAATGCCTAGCACATAAAAGGTTCTTAATAAGCTCTTATTGATTAATTAATAATCCCTTTACTGCTCTAGATACTATGTGGAGAATTTGAGAAGCATCAAAGGATATAAATGTTTCTATGTTCAGGGTACACATAACAATATGGTTAGGGAGAATATAAACCAGAGGACAGCTGTCAAAGTGTGTAATATAAACAATTAAGACCCATGGAAGGATAGAGAAGGAAGGGGCCAGTATGAATAGGAATGGGCAGTCAAAGAGCAATTATTAAGCACTTACCAGAGTAAGTAACACTATGTAAGTTGAATGCTATGCTAAGCACTAGAGATACAAAGAAAGGCAAATATGTGCCCCCTCAAGGGGCTTGTATTTTAAAGGGGAAAACAACGTTCAAGATATATGCAATATAAAGAGAAGGCAGTCTTAGAAGGGAAAAAAAAACTTGTAGCGTAGGAAGGAAGAATGGAGAAGCTCTCTTGATGGTGGTGAGATTTGAATGGAGGCTTGAAGAAAGTCAAGAAAACTAGGAATCAGATAAAGAAAAATGTTCTGAAATCGGGGGATAGCCAAGGCAAATGCAATGGAATTGAGAAAGTATTATGTGTGAGGAACAGAAAGGAGGCCATGGTAGTTGGATCATAGAGTACATGAAGGGTAATAAAGAATAAGACCAGAAAGGGGCTGGTTGTTAATAGGCAGTCAGTCAATAAGCATTTATTAAGTACCTACTCTTTCCCAGGGTTTGCTAGGTGGCACAGTGAATACAGTACCAGACCTGGAGTCAGTAAGACTCAGCTTTGTGAGTTCAAATCTGGCCTCAGACACTTAACCCTGGGAAAACCACTTAACCATGTTTGCCTCAGTTTCCTCTATGAAATGAATTGGAGAAGAAAATGACAAACCATTCCATTATCTTTGCATGAAAGTCAGAAGTGACTGAAAAATGACTAAATAACATTTACCAGAAACTGTGCCAAGTTCTAGAGATATAAAAAAAGGCAAAGATGATCCCTGCCCTAAGGGAGGTCATAGTCTAATGGAGGAGAGACAACAACATGCAAACAACTATGTACAAAAATGCTATCTGCAGGAGAAATTGGAAATAATCGACAGAAGGAAGGCACTAGCATTAAGGGGAATCAGCAAAGAATTCTTACAAAAGGAAATATTTTAGCTGAGTCTTGAAGGAAGCCAAAGAAAACAGAAGGCAAAGATGACAAAGGAGTGGATTCTAGGCATGGGGGACAGCCAATGAAAATGCCCAGAATAGGAAAATGGCATGTCTTATTTGAGAAAAAGCAAAGAGGTCAGTGTCACTGGATTTTAGAGTAGATGCTGGGAAGAGTAAGCTATAAAATGACTGGAATGGTGTTGAGGTACAGGTTGTGAAAAGTTTTGAATGCCAAAGAAAAGATTTTATATTTGATCCCTGAAGAGAAAGGAAGTCCCTGGAGTGTGTGTGTGTGTGTGTCTGTCTGTCTGCCTGTCTATTTGTCTTTCTGTTGATGAAGGGGGAATGTGATCAGCCCTTAGTAATTTAGGAAGATTGGTTTGCTTGCTAAATGGAAGATGGAGTAGAGTAGAGAATCAAGACAGGGAGAAACACCATTGGTCTATCTCTGAAGTGATAAGAAGCTGTATCTGGGTGGTGATCCTGTCAGAGAAGAGAAGGGAGCATATATGAGAGATGTTGTGAAGGGTAAAATTGACAGGCCTTTGGCAACACATTGAATATGTGGGGTGATAGTGACAAGTTGAGAATGACACCTAGATTGTAAGCCTGGGTGATTGGGAGGATGCTGGTGTCCTTGACAGTAATAGGGAAATTAGGGAGAGGGGAAGGTTTAGGGAGAAAGAGAATGAAGTCAGTTCTGGATGTCTAATGGACATCCAGTTACAGATGTCCAATGGCACTTGGAGGTGTGAAACCGGAGGACAAAAGGTCAGGGCTGGATATGTAGATTTGAGAATTGTCAGCATTGAAATGATGATTCAATCTATGGGAATTTATGAGACCATCATTTGAAATAGTATGGAGAGAGAAAAGAAGAGGACCCAGGGCATAATTGTGTGGGACACCCATGGTTAGTTAGTGGGTGAGGTCTAGATGAAGATCCAACAAAGAAGCTGAGGAAAAGTGGACAAAGGGGTAAGAGGAGAACCAGGAGATAGCAGTGTCAAGAAAACCTAGAATGAAGAGATTATTAAATACAAGAGTGATAAAGAGTATCAAAGGCTGCAGAGGTCAAGGATGAGAACTGAGCAAAGGCAATTAGATTTGCAAATTATGAGATCATTGTGAAGGGCTTAAAAAGTCAAACAGGAATTTATATTTGATACTGGAGGTGATAGTGAGCCACTGGAGTTTACAGAGTGTATAAGGAGGTGATGTGGTCAGTCCTGTGATTTTTGCTCTCTTTGGCAGCTAAGAGGAGAATAGATTGGAGTGGGTAGATAGATGAATTGGACCATTTTGGAGGTTCAGGAGTGAGGTGATAAAGGCTTATATCAGTGTGGTAGCTATCTAAGTAGAAAGGGCCATACGTGAGAAATGTGAAGGTAAAAATGACAATATTTGACAACAGATTGAATATGTGGGGTGAGTATTAGAGAGCTGTTGAGAAAGCTATCTAGTTTATGAGCCTAGGTGACTGGAAAAATGATGTTGTCTTGAACGGTAATAGGGACAGTAAGCTGGGAAGAGGGGAAGTTGCTGGTAGCACAGTAGATTGAATGCTGGGCACAGAGTTAAAAAAAAAAAAAGACTCATCTCCCTGAATTCAAATCTGGCCTCAGACATCTACTAGCTCTGTGACCTTGGGTAAATCACTTAGTCCTATTTGCCTCAGTTTTCTCATCTGTCAAATGAGCTGGTGAAGGAAACAATAAACCACTCTAGTATCAGTTTTCTTGTCAAAGAAAACCCCAAATGAAGTCGTGAAAAGTTAGACACTAAAAATGGCTGAATAGCAACCACATGTGGAGATGTTGAGTTGAAGATGCCTAAGAGATACCCAATTTTAGGTGTCCAAGAGATAGTTGGTAATGTGGGCCTGGCAAAATTAGGACTGCATATAGAGATGTAGGAAAGGAATAATTTGCATAGAGACGACAGTTGAACCCATGGGAGTTGATGAGATTACTGGGCAAGATAAGATATAGGGAAAAGAGAAACAAGTTCAGGTTAGAGCCACGGGGGTACGGTACCCACAGCTAAGTGGGCATGATCTAGATGAAGGATCATCAAAGGAAACTGAGAAAAAGCAGCAAGGCTAGTAGGAGGAGACTAGGGAGAGAGCAGTATCACCAAAACACAGAGGAAAAAGTACATGGGAGAAGCAGATTGATAGTGTCAAAGGCTGCAAAGAGCTCAAGAAGATTGAGCTGTGATTTGAAAAGTGAGATTTGGATACCTAGGGGTTGGAATTAAAGATTTGTGGAAACTCAGACCGGGAAGGGTTGTCTTCTCCTCGGTGGCTAGCAGACTCTGCCTGGATTTTATTAACCCCTTGTCATGACCATTGATAAAGAACTTGGAACAAACTCTGGGAGGGGGGTAGGGTGGGAGTAGTAGAAGATACTAGCCACCACACCCTAGCATAGGAGTTTTTAACTTAGGGGCCCATGTAGTCATAGATTTCAGGGGGTCTATGAACTTGGATGGTTAAAAAACATTTATTTTCATTAACCTCTAACTAAAATGTAATTTTTTTTTCAATTAGGTATGTACACAGCAAATATTCTGAGGAGGGCTAGTCATATTTCACTAGGCTACCAAAAGGCTTCATGACACACAAAAAGGTTAAGATCCCCAGCTTCAGCAGAATGAAGACCAGAAGGCAGAAATGTTACATGCAGCAGAAAGGAGCCCCCATGAGCTCTGAAGGGACACCAAACAAGAGGGAAGCCCCGAAACCCAGAAGAGGGATGGAGCTTGCAGGCCCAGAATAAATGCTTTGGCATGGAGGAGGCTGAGCAGACATACCTTGCCCCATGTGTGGATCATTAAATTCCTTTGTTTTCAACTAACTGTGTCCTGTGGTAGAGGAGAGGAAAAACTGACATATCTGCGAAGGATTGTAATCTTATTATTTTTGTGGATGTGAACCAGAAAGCATCTTGAGCCTAGGGTGGCTATTCTTGGGACACTGTGTGTGAGAGAGGGGTGCCACAAGTACTACAGTGGTGATGATGAAACAGTCGTGTAAAGCTAGTGATTTTGGTGACCTGGAATTTACAACTTCACAGAATTTCTTAAGAAATAAAGAATTATATTGGAGTAACTATCCACAGAACTGTTCTTATAGATGTTTGTCATTATCAACAAGAGATTTCCACTCCCTAAAAATAAATGATATTAATGTACTTGGCTATTTGGGCCCATAGAATCATAAAGTCTTAATACAAAAATGAGCACTGCTAATTTTTAAATGTACTTATAATTCCTTGATTCCATAAATGTTTATTGGGATCCTATGCGCATTTCCTTCAAGGAACAAAAAAAGATTAGTATTACACCATCTTAAAGAACATAGCTTGTCAATCTAAAATAAAAATGAATTCTATTACATAAATGGAGTTCTGAAAATGGCTTGGAATTGTATTGTACCTTTAAGAACAAGGTACTTTCAAGTGAAGTTCTAGGTTGCTTAGCAACAGAATGTTTGCTGCCCTGAAAAACTCAGCTTAATTTTGCCTTGGCTCTTTCTTGTGTTTCCTCCCAAACTGTTGCTCTGCTACGAGGGAGAGGAAATGCCCCAAGAAGCCCCTCAACAATCTTCTGACCACGATGAACAAAAGCCAGAAGGTTATTTGGAGAAAACAAGTGACTATTACCGAGTGAGCCACAATTTGCCAGCCAGGTTCAATAACCCTGGGTGGTTTCGGGGCTACAGGTGAGAAAGGGAACCTTATGGGGATAATATCTTAAACAGGTGGGAGGCAGGAAGGGTTTACAGAATAGGAACTAGTGGTAAGGCCTTCAAAAGCAAATGTCGTGGTTTAGACTAGAGACTTCCCGCCTTACATGCCTAGGCTGCTTAATTATAAGACATAGAAGTAACTTGATCAAAACCACCCGTCTAAATTAAGGGAATTGTTAGGGGCCTCCTCTTGTTTCCATAGTGGCTGTATTTAAGCCACATTATGCAGGTTCCAAACATACCTGTCCCTTGAAGTAGCCCCTGAAAAGGCCTACCTAGAAGCTGTGAACATTGGTTCTGACCTACTAATCCAGAGTTCTGCTTCTCCAAGGAAAAATATATCTATGAAGTGTTCTCATAGTCTTCCAGGAAGACACTGCATTTTATACCCAATACTTACCTGAGCTAATCTCTATAAATTTAAGGGGTGTGAAGGGAAGCCTGGCTTGGGTGGGGGTGGGGGGAGTGGGGAGGAATAATTGGGGCTCTGCCATCTGGTTTGTTTAGGCTATTGGAACTAGGAGGTGGGGATGGGCCATAGACCACCAAACCAGCATAACCAGAGATGGGAAGAAAATGACAGTCTCTTCTGGCTGCCTCCTTTCTCTTTCTTCTGGGAAGTACATAATGATAAGTTCTCAACTTCTTTCCTTTCCTCTCAAGGGATCCCTCTAGGAGATTTTCCTTATGGTATTCTAGGGAAAAAAACCAAACAAACCAAAAACTTGTCCCTAAAGTGATCTGGGATATAACTTAGATAAAATAATAGAATGTATAGTAAAATTGTTTTTTACCTAACAGGACTAAGGAAACTCATCCAGTATATACGACATCTAACCAGACCTATGGTAGCAGAGCACCTACTGTACATGAAATGCCTGTAAGTATGAGATGGGCTCAGGAGAGACATTAGGTTTCTATGGGAGAAGAGACTAAAAAATTTAGGCATTGGTTTAAGTAGAGACAGACTGGGTGGGGGGAGGTGATGGAGGTGGAAAAAGTGGTAACATGAAAGGAGTGGTCTAGTGGGCAAGGACACAGAATGAGAGATGGGTGTCCAGATTCTACACTCGGTTTTGACACTGATTCATTCTGTGATTCATCCTCCTCACCCCCACCCCCAAGGGAAGGCAAATCAGCTCTCCTTGACTATTTCCTTGTCTGAATTCCTCTCTGCTTTCAAGCCAAGTAAAACATAACAAAATATATAGACTATTCAATCAGGCAAGCAAGCAAGGAGCACTGTTAAATACCTACTGTTTGTCAGGCACTATGCTACTGTTTCAGTTATTCTTAATGATTTAAATGATCTTTGAGATCTTGTTTTAGAATTATTACTGAATATTCCAAAGGATTAAAAAATGTAAATGGTGAAAGAGTCTCTTAAAAATATCTACATTCATGTAATAGTTGCTCTTTTTTTTTTTAACAAGTATATGGAGAGAGAGTGTTGAATAAAGAATTTGCTAACAAGCCCAAGTTAGAAAGTATGTCATTTGCTATTGTACAACCAGGCTGGTGTCATTGTTTTCAGAGCTCCATTTCTTTATGAAAATAGGAAATAACAATGTGCTGTAGAAAAAAAATATAGGGTCAGAGAGAGTTGCTCTCTGTTGTTTTGAGACTTGGGAGACAAAATATTATATAGGCTACTTAAGAACCATTAAGAGAACCAATGAAAATAATAGATTGAATAGAGACCACTTTCACTCCTTTACCTGTCATTCCCAGGTTTCTTCTATAATTTGGCATCACCTTACCTTTTTAGACTTAACTGATGAACTCCACCTTTCATCTTAGTGCCACTGCATTTCTTTCTCCCGTGTCTGGAATGCTTGGCCTCCTGAGCTTTACTTCTTAGTTTTCAGGACTCCTCTAAAAACCCAGCTCAACTCCTGCCTTCCACAGGAAGCGTTTCCCATTCTCGTTCCTCTCCCCACCCCCCGCTTCTGTGTGCTTTCCCTTCTGAAACTATCTTCCATTCAATCTGTATATGTCTTGTATGTATCTAGTTATTTACATGTTGTTTCCTTCATTAGAATGTAAACTTCTTGAGGGGAAAACAATGAATTTTTTTTTAACCTTTCCCTTTGTAGCACGGTGCCTGGCACATAGGCACTTAATAAATCCTCTTTGATTGACTTATCAGGAGGGCAGGTTCTATGTTACCTAAACTTGGCATCTCCCTCAGTAATAATCACAGTTGCTTTAAAAAAGACTATTGAATATATTGTCTGGGTAAAGCATCTGATAAAAGGTCAGCATCACTTACTTTAATAGGCCTAGGAAATAATCAGTCATTTTTTAGTCATGTCTGACTCTTCATGACCCCATTTGGGTTTTTTTGGGAGGCAAAGAGTGGTTTACCATTTCTTTCTTCAGCTCATTTGACAAATGAGAAAACTGTGGCAAAAGGGTTAAGTGACTTGCTCAGGGTCACACAGCCAGTAAGTGTCTGAGGCCAGATCTGAATGAAGGAAGATGAGTCTTCCTGACTCTAGGTCTGGCACTTTGTCCACTGCGCCACCTAGTGTGCCACCTAGTAGGGCCTAAACAAAATTACATAGACTTGTATCATGAAGATTTAGAACTTGTTTTATTTCTGAAAAGACTTTATCACTGATGCTGATATGGTGGTATCCCAGTGACTAGCAAACTGAGAGAACTTTATAGAGCATAAAGTATATCAAACAGAGCCAGAAAAACTGGGTTCTAATTCGGGCTTGGCCACTTTCTAGCTATGTGACTTTGGATAACTATTAAGTGATGAAGGAAAAGTTACTTAACTTTTCAACCGTCTAGTGTCCTTACCTGTCATACTTATCAATGTAGATACTACATTTCTGGGGCTAAGGGTTATGGTAAAAGAAGTGCTTTGCAAAGCATTATAAATAAACTGTTATCCTTACTAATTAAAGTTTTCTTTTTTTTAAATTTCAGAAAAGTTTTCATACTGCACCACACACGTTTTCTCAACATTATGGAAATTATGGGATGTACAGAAACAACAGTTTTAATGTCTACACTGACAAAAGCATTGTGACGGGCCCTGATAATTTCATCACGTATTATGATCGCTTGAACTTCCATCCCAGTTACAATGTTAATAAACCATCAATCTGTGATTAATGAGCACTTCCCCCTCTCTCAATGGTAATCCTTTTTCTAGACTGTAGTATTCTGAACAATCAGTGTAATCACTTCTTGTTAAAATGATTTTTAAAAAAAAATACAGCTATACTGAACTTTCCTAAAATGTTTTGCATAATTTTGAGACAGTAAAAATATACAAAGCACCAATTATCTCTTGTTTTAAACTCGTTATTTTAGGTGTAAAAGAAAATAACCTTCTACTAAACATTTCAACTAAAGATGAGAATTACTAGAAATACACTGAATTCTATGAATTGACTGAAATGGATAATCAAGGCACAGGGTCTTTATACAGTCCTTGTTTCTTTAGTTGATAAATGGATATGCAATGATGACTGCTCTCTGTAGTATTACCTGGAAACATTTTCATGCTCATATGGAACTTCCCCTGAAGATAAAGCATAATGGAAAGGTTTTAGATGATTTCCTGCCACCCACATTCTGCTTGAGTGCTGCCTCCTAGCATGATGATAGCCAGTGGGGCATAACCTCTGGCAGGGTCTACCAAGCTAAAGCATGTGTCTGTTATTGGAAGACTAGCTTAGGTAAATTTGGAAAGGCTTATCACCAGGTTAACTGCTGGAGCATGGATTTTTCTGCCAGTTCATGGTCCTTCAGAGCTGCTAAGCTTGCAGCAGTTCTCAACCTGTGGGTTGTGATCCCTTTGGGGGTCAAACGGGGTCACCGAAGACCACTGGAAAACACATATTTCCTACGGTCTTAGGAACTGAGCCACTGCTCTATCTGTCTCCAGGCCAGTCCACCCATATGCAGATATGCCCACATATGAGTATTAAAAGGTTGCCACATTAGGAAGGTTGAGAACAACTGAGGATTTACAATCACAATGCCTTAAGATCATGAAATAATAGATCCTGGAAGTACCAAAAACAGAAGGATGCAGCGCAGGGACTGGATTCTGGGCTTGGCTTAGTTTTATTTGACTGTCACATTGATATTATTGTGGTCACTGTCCCTCCAACCCAGAAGATAGATGTAGGGAGGGGAATGGGGAATGGGAGGGAGCTGACATTATTAAAAAAATTTTTTTTTGCTTTACATTCTTAAGTAACAGGCAAATGAAACAGTTTAAATTTCTCAAAAAGGAGTCCTTGATTAATACTTTCTATTAATGGCCTTTGATAAATATGAATGTTTTTCTATTATATTTTATTACTGTGAATATGATGTTTAAAGAAAGTTATTTCCTTCAAAAGACTTCTCACTGAAAAAAGATGAGAAGAAATTAAACACTGCGGCTGGCCACTTTTTGCTAATCTTTTATTAATACATAGAAAAACAGATTTTGGAAACTTTGAAAAGTCCAATATGAAGTAGAAACTGTTTAAATTTCTATAAGGCCTGGAGAGACAACAAAAAACTACAAATATGAGTTATATAATTAGAATCAATTCAAATAGACGATACATAAAAACAGAATCTAAAATCAGATTACACATATGTGAAGTGGCCAGGAACTAGTTAAGCTATGAACTCAAGAGATCAGCAAGGAAACAGTTAAGTAATACTTTGTGAAATAAGAAATCAGTGAGCATACTCAAACTGAAACTGTATCCAAAGCAGAACTTAGTAAACTCAGAGTCAAATCAATCACTAGAATTGGCTATGTGACTAAGTCTGCACCCTCATGTCCAACCATGTATTCACTCTCCTGGCTTATTGAGGTCCTGGTCCTACTTCACCATTCCCTGAAGATAAAGAATAGATCCCTGTACCTGGATGTCAATTAGTTATAGTAATCAATTAATTATAGAAGAGTAACTGCTTATACCTGGATACGTTAGTTTTGGTTACAGATTGTTTCTGGATACCAATTTAGATGTAGTCACAGATTACACTTGGATATCAACTTGGATATTGATTATGTTGTTAGAAATGAAAAATGGTATAAAAGACCCTGTACTTCTGGATCAGGCTGCTGTTCTTTTAATTGACATATGGGGGACAGCCACCAGCTGGCTAAATTAATTACAATTAAAGCTCCTTAAACTTTTTGATTGGACTCTGTGGTCACTTTGTTGATACTCGCAATTTCATTTGCCCATTACATTTGCATACAGACATAGACATATATGCATACACACATTTATTGTACAAAATAAAATGTGCTCTATCCCAGGCTGAAAAAACAGTTCAAACATCAACCATCAAACTGAAATTATTTTTTTTAAAAAGTCTATTTTTATTCGTATTATCCAGTAAAATTTCAACACTTCTATTTCAGTCTCTGTTGAAAACATAAATACCAAATATAAAAATAGTTAAGTTACTGTCAAAGTTTTCAAAATGTTTCCTTAACACTAGAAATCCCAATAGTAACACTGATTCTGAGAAGTGTTTTTACCTTAAAAGAATAAAGTCAACAGGAAAATCAGTAATTTTTTAACCTAAAGTGATTAAATAACTATTGCACTATACTCTGTTGAGGCAGTCTTTGAAATAAAAGCAAAAATAAAGAAAACTAGGAGTTATCTAAATAATTCAGGTAAAATCCCCATTTCCTTCTGGAGGTAAGCTATATTATATAGACTTGACTTAAGTTTTTAACATTAAACTTAATTTTTATTCCCAATCAAAATATTTAAATCCAAGTGTTCATATTTCTGGTTGGTTTCACAGAATGAATTATGTCATAATTGGCCATATTAAAATATCTAATGATCTCTACCATATGACTGATGATGTTCTGTTTCTGGTTAATGGAATCCAAACCTAATGAGTTAATCTTAACTTATCTCAGATTCCTTATAACTTAATAATATTTGCATTTCTCATAAATACAGTATTTTGGAAAGTGGTTATGAAAAAAAAACAAAAAAAATCTCTCAAATCACACATTTCTGTTTTTCTAAGTGTTGCAGAGATTACATTTTAAGTTGCCTATATTTCTATTGTGGGTTATCTTATAGAATGTATATGACAATAATACTAATTGATTCTAAAAGGGTAATACAAGGAAACTTGAGCAACTTAAAAGAAAAAATTTGCTATACTAAAATATCCATAGTCTAGTTCTTAACAACTGGCATAAACCCTGGTAATTATGTTTTGAGAATTTTATTTTCTTAAAGTATCTGCACTAAGCATCTCTTTAAGTGCCAAGAAGTAAGTGTTTAACTTAACTCAGTGTACTTAAAATAATGAAGGAATACACTGGTAGATTTGTAGTCATGATTTCTTAAAAAAAAAGCAGAATAATGTAGTTGTCAGAAAAATGTATATATTGTAATAGCAAAATACTGGGTGCTTTACATTAGTTTTTCCCAAAGAACTCCACTCTATGCCACCTCATTATGTGGTATTTATGTACTTGTATTCTCACTAGTATTAGACTATAAATTTCAAGTCAGGAACTTTTTTATATTTCTTGGGTCCTCTAGTATCTACCATAGTGACTTTTCAGCAGGTGTAAAATAGGAGTGGGGAACCTGTGGCCTCAAGGCCATTCTTGGCCTTCTAAGTCCTTGGGTGTGGCCTTTTGACTGAGTCCAAGTTTTATAGTACAAATCCTCTTATTAAAGGAATTTGTTCTATGAAATCTGGATTCAGTCAAAGGGCCTCACTTGAGAACCTAGAGGGTTGCATGTAGCTTTGAGGCTGTAGGTTCCCCACAAGCACATGTAACAACAATCAATTTGGCAGATACTTAGCATTTAGTGATTTGGGGCTAAGTATGGAAGGTATGAACTCTGTCCCACTGTTGAGTGGGCATGAACTCCCCTGCTGATGTGGAAGAAGGGGATTGGCTGAGACAGGAGGCTAGTCTGTGTATATAAGCAAGAATTCTAGAGACAGACAGAATTAGAATGTTGCTCCTGGTGAAGGAAGAATTGTGGAGACTGAAGCTGGTTGAGAGAGAAAGAGAGAAGGAGAGAGAGAGAAGGAGAGAGAGAGAGAGGAGAGAGAGAGGAGAGAGAAAGAGAGGAGAGAGGAAGAGAGGAGAGAGAGAGAGAGAGAGAGAGAGAGAGAGAGAGAGAGAGAGAGAGAGTTTTTCTCTCCCAGCATCTGGAAGCTGACTGAGAACTGAGATGGAGTTTTCCTGAGATCAGAATCTGGTGAAGGCCACCTGGAAGGCTGAGAGGACTTGCCTGGAAAGCCACCTGGAAGGCTAAGAGGGCTTGCCTGGAAGGCTGATACTCCTTTTGGGTCCTAGGGCCAGCTGAACTGCTGGAGGACTGAAGAAGCATGATCAGGATAAGACTTTGTTTGTGGCCTGGCTGATCCTTGAGTTCCAGGCAAGAAAAGTGGTGAAGAGTTTGAGATGTGCTGGACCCTATGAACTTCACGGTGTGCCAGGGACTGCTCTGAGGACTGGACAAGGACCTGGGAGCTGTCTAGTTCTAAGGACTGGATGAGGACCTGGGAGCTGTCTAGTTCTAAGGACTGGATGAGGACCTGGGAGCTGCTTCTGAATCCAGGTGACTAGTAAATTCAGGAGGGAGCTGGGACCATGGAAGGGGATGCAGGGAATCAGAGGGACCACCCAGAGTCAAGATGAAGAAAAGGCCTCCCCTTGGATGAAATTGAGATTTGCTGGGCACTGAGGCGTGGAGGGTTTGTGTAGTTTTCTAATGATTGTATTTAATGACTGATTAAGTTGATGTATGATTGCCCCATGAGTGGAAGATTGATTATTGTATTATGAATTGATTGAATGATTAAGTTAATGATTTGCCCCATGAGTGGAAGACTGATTATTGTACTGTGAATTGATTGGATGATTGCATATTGATTACTGTATTATGAATTGATTGAATGCTTTGTTCTAAATATTGTGACACTGTAGTGAAAACTGTGTGGCCATTCTAATGTTAAGCTGTTATGAATATTGCACTGAACCTTAATTTGTTGTGAATATTATATTGTGATATACTGTGAATGTTTGCCTTGATTTGTAATGGAATAAATGGAGTGTTCACTATACTGTGTAATCCGAACTTAACAGCTGTTCACAGTAGCATTCTTTTGGGAATCTGCTGGTGCATGGCGTTACAGCATAGAATAACAAGATTTTCTGTCCTAAGAAACCACTCAAGAAGTATATATGGTACTAGATTATGTACCTTACTGGAATAGCATTCCCTCAAAACTGGGGCATCTGGTGGTACAGAGGATAGAGTGCCAGGCTTAGAGTCAGGAAGACTCTTCTTCTTGAGTTCAAATCTGGCCTCAGATACTTACTAGCTGTGTGAAACTGGGCAAGTCACTTAACCCTGTTTGCCTCAGTTTCCTCATCTGTCAAATGAACTGGAGAAGGAAATGGCAAATCACTCTAGTACATTCACCAAGAAAACCTTAAATGGGGCCATGAAGAGTTGGACAGGGCTGAAAAAACACTCAACAACAACTTTCCCTCAAAACAGTAAAGAAGGCTCTTCTGAAGAGGAATGCTTGATTGTGGGTTGGCCCAGCGCTCCCTTATCAGACAAATATTCCATCTAGAATAGGCCTGTACAATCTATGACCCTCGGGCTGGCCGTTTTCTGCATGTCAAAGGATTTCAGGCAGCCTGCAAAAAAAAAACGGAGGAAATGTAGAGGAAACCCTTTGATGTGCCGCAGGTTGTGCAGGCCTGATCTAGAGCATGATTTTTTTTTCCTTTCCTAAATCTAAAAAGCAATCCACATTAAAAGAATATAAAAATATGACCAACGATCAATGAAAATATCATATCCCTGACAGTAATAACAACTAAATCTCAACTTATCTTGAAGACATGGAGATCAAGCAAAACAAACAAACTAGACTCTATGCGTGACTTCCTGCATGCTTATTTAATTATGGCTTCAAAGAGCTTCATTGGGTGAAGCAGAATCTGTCTGTCAAGCTTTCTATTGAGAGGCTGAAGGTTAAATTTCTTACATAGCACCTCTGGGAACAAAATGACATAAGGCTCCAGTGTCAACCCAGGATCAAGAGAAGTGGGAAGAGAGGAGCTGCAAAACATACAAGGGAAACGGCAGCTACTGCTAAGTGTAAGGTAAATGTTTTGCTTTGTGCTATATATGCTCTCCATATCTCCATATGTACAGGAAAATAGTAAATCCTAATTATACAGAGTAACTGGTGAGCAAGAGAAATGAAGATCGTGGGACTTTCTTTAAAAACAGAAAATTTGATCAACATTGTATCCTCTACCTTGAAACTTTAACATCTGAAAAAATGTTAACTATGATAGAAGGGGGGAAGTCTGCCATACAATTCAATACAGTCATTCCAGAAGTGGCTAATGATGAGGATGATGATGTACTTATATAGTGCTTTATGGTTTGTGAAATCTTAGGCAGTGAGGTGGTACAATGGATAAAAGCTCTAGGCTTGGAGTCAGTAAGACCTGAATTCAAATCCAGTCTCAGACACTTACTAGCCACATGACCTTGGGCAAGTCACTTAATTTGTTTGCTTCAGTTTCTTCAGCTGTAAAACAAGGATGATAGTGCCTACCTTACAGGACTATTGTGAGGATCAAATAAGTTGATTTATAAAAAGTGTTTAGTACCTGGCACAGGCACATTGTTGGCACTATATAAATGCTATTTATTGCTATAATTACTACATAAGTTATCTTATTTGATCCTCACAACAACCCTACGAGATAGGTGCTATTTCCATTTTGTGGATGAGGAAACCGAGGCTGGGGAGTGACTTGTCCTGGGTCACATTGCTGGGAAATGTCTAAAGCAGAATTAGAATTTAGGTCTTCTTGACTCCAGATCCAGCACTATTATCATTGGCACCACCTAGATGCCCTGTGTATGATCATACTAATGAATTAGCTTTTTTTCTGCTTATCACCTCAATCAGAAAGAAAATGAGGTACAAGGGGACTTCAGAGTAGGTTTAAAGCCCCCATGCAGCCATCACAAGAAAAATGATTTGAACACCGTAAGTAGCAGTAACTTCATTAAGTGTTGCCTAGTGGGAAAGATAATGGCCCCACCATATTTTCCCAATGTATCTCCTCCACAGCAAACATTCTATTTAAACTACTTGCTGAACACTCCCTGCATCTTCCCGGTCTTTTTTTTTTATGTTGTTCACTCCACCTAAAATTCACTGTCTGAATATTTAGCTATTCTGTACTCTAAGAGTCTAATTAAATGCTACCTCCATCATTCCTAGACCCTCTTAATACTCTGCCATCTCTACTTTCTCTTGGTAACAGTAATATCATACATTTCATGACACTTATCACACCACATCCACCTCATGTATTGTTTGCCTATCTTAAAAACAACAAAAGTCTACTAGACTGTGAGCTTCTGAGCACAAGTACTTCTTCCTCAACATATTCCCCCCAAGACAGTTAAGATGCTCAATAAAACTTTGCTGAATTGTTCATCACCCATCCAAACCTAACATTTCCTTCAAGCCCTAAGTAAAGGTTCACCTTCCTTAAGTGGTTTTCTTCACTGATCTCCTTTGCTCCTTGCTTTAACCCCAAATCTTTGCCTAATTTATTTTCTTAGTACAAAGATCTTACATAGTATTAGCCCTGCCTCTGCAAATTATATTACTTTATACAGAATGTGACACCTGGAAGGCACCTTGGAGATCATCTACTTTGACGCCCTCATTTTAAAGATTCATTAAATGCCTATCAGTCAAATGACACATTTTTAAAGTGCTTACTATGTGCCAGGTAATCTGCAGATATAAATACAAAGAATAAAACCCAGTCCTCTCAAAGAGTTTACATTCTAATGGTGGAGATAACAAATACATGTATATGTATATTCAGGATAACTATAAAGACAATGTCTCTGCAAAGGCAAGGAAATAGAAGATGGAATGTCATAAATGGGGAACAGGAAAAGGGTCAGTTTGATAGTACAGAAAATATCAAAAGCTTTTATAGTCTATTTCTCTTAGGTGACTTTGTGTTATTAATTAAAGATGTGATAAGCTTGTTTTATTTTGGTATTTTAAAACATTTGCTTATTGGAAGATAATGCTTTGTGATTATTCCTAGTTGTTTAATCTATATCTTGCCTCTTCTACTAGACAATACATTTCTAGGGGAAAAGGACTTTGTCTTTTATTTGTTTTCTATTCTTCATGGTGTCTAGCACAGTGCTATGCATGAATAAATTTTTAAAAAATGTTGGTTGAGTGAAGAAGCATTGTGCAGAATTAAAGAGGTCAAAATGAGAAAGGTTGAAGTTGGTTTTAGCTTGTTTCTTCATTCACTGCTCTGGGACAGCTTTTGTTTGTTTACTATTAAGATCTTAATACTGGGAGATACTATATAATACTCAAAGCATTATGTTGTTTAACTCTTTGACCTTTGAGATTGGTTAAGTAAGATCCTAAGTATAAAGATTCTTATTCTTATGACATACTTTAATTAGGATTTTTACTGTGAAGTGGATAGGAAAACTTACAATTACCTTCTGAGATAACATAAAGCACATAAAAACTTTTTTATGGTTCATGAACAGTCTTCAGTTTATTAGTTTTTAAAACTTATGAATTTATACCATTTCTTATATACAAAACAAGCTGATTTTTGTTTTTAATTTAAAAAGTGCTCTTTAAAAATGAAATGACATTTAAAGCACAGATTATATGGGTTTGCATTTTACTTGGGAAGCACTTAAGTGAACCAATATCCTACCAAAAAAAAAGATATAAACACACCGACACCTACTGGAGCATCAGATAGAAATTACAATCCTAAAATTGTTTTGCCAAAATTTTTCAATAAGGACACATTCAACACAAATGGTACCTTGTTTCATATTCAGGTATTAATACGAACTGCTGCTTAAACTTGTGGAAAAATAACAGAGAAAAACTCATCTGAATTTTAAAATACCAACTGACTCCAATTCTAAACTTAGGACAAAACACTGTTCTAGGCACACCATAACTAAGTTAGGTTAAAAAGTTTTTTAAAATGAAATGTTCTATAAAATTCTGGTCAGACAAAATATTAGTATTGACCAATACAAGGTTGATAAATGAATAAATGCCCATAATTTAAATGTCCTAACAAGTTGATGCCCTGCAGCCCTAAGCCCACAATGCAAGTAGAACAGTTGCTAGGTCTTTCACTATAATACCATATGACTAATAGCATTCTATCTCATTTTTAACAGTCTATAATCCACTGGCAGAATACAGTCCCATCAAAATACACGATGAAACAAAGAAATTCTCTTTGACTCCATTTCTTTTATTATGGAAGCCTACTGTCCTCATTAAATAGTGAAGTCACTGTATAAAGAGCTTTGAAAGGCAACTGCTTTGACAACCGAATTATGGTTTGAAAATAAATTTCTAATATAAGAAAGACATACTTACATATCTGGTTGTAAGTTCCACGAGGAACTAAGGCAAGGATTTTGCCTTAGTTATCTCTGTATCTCTTTCAGCACCTAGCACAGTGCTTATTAAATGATTGCTAAATGGATGTATAGTGTGTATCTCAAGACAATATATACATATAGCCTCTGTGTGTATCTACATGCACACACATATAATTGACTTGGGACACTGAAAATATTTGATAGTAGCTCATAATGCCCCAGGAAATTATTCAAAACATATTATATGTGTTTCAAGTGTTTTAGGTTTTCTATATCCAACTAGATTTAAGTTCATTTAAGGTAAGAGCTGAGTTTCCATTTCTTATTAATCCTTCCATAATACCTAATATTGCATTTTGCACACTGCTGGTGCTCAATAAATGTTTGGTGATTGATTTTCCTAAAGCAACTATAAACAGTGCTTATTTTATTGCACATATCAAGAAAAGGGGATGAATTTTAAAATACATAACTTTCATATTTTACAACCACTATCAAAAATTTAAAAAAGTAGCTCCAATACAAAAAGCAGTTAATTTAGATTTTATAATTATCCTGTTATGGAACAAGATTATATATTAGAAAAATTCAGATGACTTTTACCAGGCATATTTTGGAAATATGAATTATATGGTAGATATAATACTGCCATTGAAATAATTTTATTTGGGATTTCTCAGCTTAAACGTGGAGAGTTCAAACAATTGTTCAACTGTACTTGTGCTTTGAAACATTTATTCAGAAGCTCTCCCTCTCCCTCTTTTTTACCTGTGATTTCATCAGTAGAGGGAAATCTTATAACAGACAAATTGAAGAACTCCCCTCACATCAATACAGACATCACATGCTCTAAAACTTAAGAGAGCTTTTTTGAGTTAGTGAAAGAGTTGTCATAAAATATGCTTAGAAGTTTATTGAGATTAATGGGACCTATATTTAATAAGTTATGTCCCCAAAGTCTGTTTTACTGCAGAAAACTTGTTACATTAAGAAGTTTTACTGACATATCTTTGCCCTGAATCACCAAAAGAATTTGCTATTTAAAGAGTCGCATCAATGACTTTTTAGGCCTCCAAAGTTTGATATCTAAAAATGTTCATCAGTAATTAGTCAAATGTTACATATATTTAAAGCTGGCAGTGTTAGTAATTACTGGAGAAGCCTAGGTTTGCCTATTCTACTTTGGGTCCCTCACAATCACTAATTCCACATGGGTGCTTTCCCATCTATAGTAATACATGACCACAGAATACTGTAGTTACACATATTCTAGAAAATTAACTACTAGATTAAAAAAAATATTTCATTACCGTACTTTAAATAATTTATAAAATGCTACAAATTTATATTTACCCAGGACACACCTGTTAATAGAAACATTTGTTTCACATTAGTATAGATATGTACACGTGAATGTATATTAGCAACTCCAGACAACTGCTTTTCCCCTTTTTAAATACCAAGCTCTCTAAATTTCTATTGAGCTCTATTTAGCAGTTCTATCCTCTATCTCATTTATTTTATACAAAGACTCATAAAAACTAGGGGAAAATGTACTTACAAATTTAGGATCTTCCCCTTTACCACTGAATTTCTGTTTTTCTCTATGGAGGTTCCATTAAATTCACTGGAATCATTCTCTAATGCTTTTTGATCTCAGACATCTTTATCAACAATCCTTCTATTTCTTAAATCTATTATTTTCCCTTCGGAATTGAATTTCTTGACTTCACACATGTTTAATTCTGGCTGTGTCTTTATATTTTGCCAATCAGACCCTTCCTTCTTCAAAAACACGTATGAGCTTCCAAATATTCCTGAATCTTTGCTCAATTTGTTTTCTTTTAACGAGGTAAAGAGGGGCACCTGCAAAGGGACTGCCTGGTTTGAATTTAAAAGACTTGTTTGTTTGCTACCTTGAGATGTACTCTTTCCAAAATTAAATACTCCAGTTGGAATCAGAGAATGAAAGCCAGTCAAATGTAAACTTTGCTGATGATCTACTGTACAATTTGTATTACTCTTTGCTTGATCCTTTAATCTTTTTTCTCTCTCCTTCCTATGATTCCCTTTCTGTACTGTTTCTCTACCTTCTGTGTTAAACACACAAATATTCTGGAACACTCCTTCATGGACAAAATCACTCTGCAGAGTATACTGTCTGTTGCTGAAAAGCAAATGTCTCTCATTTTCAGGTACAAATTTTTGATCACATGTATTTTTGCTGCACCATTTTCCCTGAAAAGAGTTATTTTTTTCTGGAGTGGTAATATCAGTAATACAGTAATTCTGCAACCTACTGACAACATTTTCTCTAACTGCGGGTTCAAGACTTTTTTTACTTTGGTCTTTGATACAGACATCTTTCTTATCTATTGATGCTTCCTTTACAGATAAACTGTCACAACAACTTTTAGGTGTCACTGTCTCACGTTTTGTTTTTACAGCCAAAGTAGAATGGAGGTAGATGTTCCTGGGACAGGATGTACTTTTCCTACCATCATTTAAACTATTTATTGCACTTTGTATTACAGTTTTATCAGAGATTTTTAGGTCCTCGGCTTTCTGAGAAACTATCTTATTCTTTTGACTCTGACTGGATAACAAGCCAGGCTGATGCCCCACGGACTGATGCTTCTCTTTTCCACTAACAGTTTCAGGTTTAGAAACTCCCCCTAACCCAAGAGCTGTTGTTATACTACCCTCCTGAACTTCTGAACTGCTCACAGAGTATTTGGCTTTTTCTGCCAAAAACTTTCTAATTTCTTGTTCAATGCTATCATCACTATCCACTGAACTGCTGTCATCAGAGAATGAGATTGCACTGATTGCAGAGTTCGGACTTTCGCTGATTTCCATATCATTTGAAACTAACATAGGTTTTGAGAAAATTTTTTTCTCCAATTGGAATGCCAGTTGTAGATCCTCCTGCTTTTTTTCCTGTTTCCCTTTTTCTGTTCTGCTGTTACAAGTGTTCAAAGGTTTCTTTACTGTGTTCTCCCTATTGTCTCTTTTAGATCCTGGGAGACAGCTTTTCAGTAAGTGAGGACTCTTATCTTTCCAGTGTTTTTGGAGCTTATTAAATTTATCTAAAAATTGAGTTCCTGTGCTACTAAGCTTAACCTTTTTTTTACAATGAGGTTTGGGGTCCCTGCATCTTTTCTTTAATTTACGCTTTGATCTTAATAGGTCCTTAATAGCCGTATCAAGGTCTTCATCACTGTCCAAAGAACTACTTTTATCACCCGATCCAGGCTTCTCTTGTTCCAAATTTCTCCCCTGTGCTACTTTACCATGGGCTTGTGACAAACTACTTCTCAGGTCTAAGGCAATGTGCTCATCAATAAGCCCAACTAAATTGGAAGAGAGGAACTGACAAGTCATTTCATTCTCCCTGCTCTCAGATTTACAGATTTTATCCTGACTGCTCAACTCCTGTTTTTCTTGGAACACATGAATTTTATCCTGACTATACTCAGTTTGCCGTGGGCACTCTCTTTCTAACCCTTTAGTTTTCTTCGGTGTTAGCTGTTTCGCCACTTTCCTTTCCCCTTTAAATTTTCTTTTGCAGCACAGTGATAACTTTAGTGTCTTAGAAAGAGGGGCTTTAGTGCTACTGCCCTGATCACTCTGTTCAGGCAATAGTGGTCCCTGCACAGGCTTGGAAAGGTTTTCTGGTTTGGCCAGTAAACGTTCTGATTGTGCCTTAAGGGCCAAAAAGGTTCTGATTTCTTGCTCAATGCTATCATCACTGTCTACCAAGCTGCTATCACTGTCAGGGTGGGAAGGCACATTTTGGGAAGAGAAGAGAGGGTTTGTAGAAAGTGATCTGTCATTGCTTTCCACATGGGAAGGCATGATTGTTTTATAAATGTCAAGTATAGCTTCTGCACACATTAACTCAGCAGATGTTTCAGCCTGGAATGAGGGTTGTACTGTAAACTCACATTTGGCAATTGTATTCATGGGAGGTGTAGAAACTTTGGCTTCTTTGAGTGGTTTAAAGAGTTTGTTGGAGTCACAGCTACTATTGTTCAGTTCTGTAGCTTTTGTAGCAGTCTGTTTCCTCTTGTTATTCAATGTTTTTTTGTGGCTTTCAAGCAAGGCACTTTTTGAAGAACCAATTGCAATACTTGTAGAAAAGTCTGATATTTTGTCATCTCTGGGCTGTGTTTTTTGCAATAGGTTACTATCCACTGTAGAACTTGCTTCCTTTCTTGTTTTCTCCAGTTGGTACATTTGAATTGCTTCTTCAATGCCATCATCACTACTTGAATCAGATATCTCATATACAAGAGCTGCACTTTTGAGTCTTTGTTCCCTTCTATTTGCCCAGGAATGCTTTTTCTCTACACCTTTATTTTGTGCTGTTTCTAAAGGATGGCACATACCTGCCAGTTTAGGAGGTACCAGCCCTGTATTAGTAAAGTTTTCAGATTCTGCGCTAATTTTAGGCTTCATGCACTTGGGCTGTACATTAGTCTTCCCCAATTCTGGATACTGTTTAAAGATTAACTCCTTACATCCATGCTTTAAATCTTGGCGATTTGATTTGACAATGGATTCTTTATTGGATTTAGATACAGCTTTCACCAAGACCTCTTTTTGCTCTGTTCTTTTATCCAAAGGAATACCGCACTTATGGACCTCCTGTTGCTTCTTCTCATTTAGGAACTGTTCTATTTCAGCTTGTATGCTTTGCTCAAAAGAGTCATCACTACTTACACTAAGAGGAGAACTAGCTCTTGGCTTATCATGGATTCCCTTGGGATTACAAATGACAGCTTCTGATACCACATCAGATTTAAATTTCACAGGAGGTAGGTGAGTGGTCACATTGTTCTGAAGGAAATCTTGTTTGACTCTGTAATTCCCATCTGTTGTACCAAAACAAGTTGTATTGCTGCTGGGTAATGACTGAATAGTGTTGCTTTTCTCCTTTAGATATTCCTGTATTGCTTGCTCTATCTCCCGGTCCACAGAATCATCACTATCTGATTCCAATACAAGAGGTCCAAAATCAGAGGAGTCATCTTCCATGTGATCAAATTCAGTAGACAATTCACTTTTGGCATATGTAGAGTGCTCTTTAAGCACAATCGTATTAGCAGCTGCAATTCTGGCTCCTTTGTATTTACCTCCCCTTTGATTTTTCTGCATAATGTACTCATTGTTCATACCCAAGGAAGCCTCCTCACTTTGCAGGTTGTTTATGATCATTTGAACTTTTGCACTCACAGATGCTCTAGCAATATCCTCTTCAGATTCTGAGAAACACACAGGAAATCTAAAACTCCCTGACTGTCCAAATGACTCCCATTTTGACTGTAGAGCAATCACAGGAGGGGCATTCATTAGAAACATTCTAGCAGACAATGGTGGAGTGTGCAAAGGGATGATTTCTTATATTTATATCTGTTTCACATCCTGTGAAGAAACAAAGAAAGGGTTATTTATATTGTAAATACAAGAAACCCATGATGTTAATAAACAGCATGACAGAATTGGTAATGTTTTCTTATGGTATTTCAATTTTGCCACAAATATCAAAATTTCCTAGAAATACATTGTAATTCCCTTATAAACAATTCCTTAAAAGTACATCCAGAAAAAAATGCAGAAACTTGTAAACTAATTTTTGCCTACTCTCATTATCTCCTGTAGTCATATCTAATTTGTAAAGATAGTTACCACCAATTCAGTTCAGTAGACAGTCACATCATTTTTAATCCTGTGGTAGCATAGAAGACTGCAACATATCAAACTAAACAGCTGTGGGCTTCAACTCAGATTCTGGCTATTTATGTAATCTTATCAAACTGGAAGAGCCTTCCACTGATTCAATTTATTTGTGTATCTCTTTTAGTTAAAAGTAGTTATATGCAAACGTGATCTATCTTTCTATTTAGCTAACCTATGGAATCCATAAGTGTCAGATATGTTACAAAAATTTAAATTATTAACATTAATACAGTATGATTTTTACACATTTAATTTTTTAATTACTGGGGTGATATACACATATGTGACAAGGCTCTGTTATAGTTTATACAGGTGTGAGATAATTTGGTAATCTTACTATGATAGGAAGAAAAACCGAAAATTTTTCATTGTGATTAGGCTTAGAATCATAAAATATGAGAACTGGAAGAGAACATCAGAATTCAGCTAATTTGACCTTTTTGTTGTGGAAATGAAGAAATAAAGGTCAAGAAAGGGGATGAGTAAGTTAGTTATTAGAGACCAGCTATCTGACTCTTATGTTGGGGGAACATTCCATTAATAAGTCATGTTGCCACCTCCAATAGGGAGGATATAACATTGTGACCTACAAAATGAATGAGGAAATTGAGCTGAATAGGAAGCAAAATAGATTTTGAAAATTTAGGTTTGAGCTTTCTCCATTATAATGCCACATTTCCCCGTAAGCTAGACTTAAGCTAGCTATCTGGTATTTATAGGTCTACAACATAGACACCTCCCAAATGGGAAGTGAAATACCTAACATGTATGTGTGTATGTATACAGACATACATGTATGTGTATGCATACATATATGTACATAGATATGCACACATACACATACACACATACTTATATATGTATATTTGGAGCAAGATGTTCTTAAAAAACAAACATTTCTAGAGCAGTGGTTTGGAGTTGGAGGATCTGTATTTAAATCCTGGCCTTGAAACTTTTTTTTTTTGCCTTTTTTTGGAGAGCAATTGGGGTTAAGTGACTTACCCAAAGTCACACAGCTAAGTAAATGTGTCAAGTGTCTGAGGCCACATTTGAACTCAGGTCCTTCTGACTCCAGGGCCAGTGCTCTATTCACCACGCCACCTAGCCGCCCCCAACCTCATATGATTTTGTCAAGTGATTTAACCTTTCTGAGCCAGGGTCTTCTCTGTAAATTGAAGGGATTGGATTACATGATCTCTAAGATTCATTCCATCTCTAAAGCTATAATTCTATCATCCTATGAATAATTAGCAGCTGCAAAAAGAAAATTATGAAGCAAACGAAATGATTTATTCCAAGTGGGATACTATAATGTCACAATTTAAATGCAATTACTTGAAGAGGTTCTCCTCAGGAGTGAATTCTACGACACTGAAAAGTTGATTTCGTTTTCAAAATGCCTCAGACCTGATTCTTAATTCTTTCATCTACTTGTCCTTTTAACTTCTTCCTACCTCTCTCTTTAAAGATTTATCACAGCTGCACCTGTTCAGCATTATACTTTTTCCCCAAACTGGAGAATAACAAAACGATCTATATTAAAATGACACAGGAACCACCAGAGTGTAACAACTTATAATGCAGTTCCCCTACTTGCTATCTCCCTGGCAACAAAAAGATCATGAAAATTTGCCTTTCCTCTGACATAAGAGCAAAAAAATGGCTTCTTTGCAAACTCTGCTGTGTGGTAGAAAGGGAACATTTAAAAAGCATTTAATATTTTGTCATTCTAAGCATACATTTTTTGATCTAAATCTGTGATTCCATTTCACTATGGAGAATAGGGCATCCTTGTTGTGAAAACCCTCTGCAATTTAGAGTATGAATATTGTACAGAAGTTATTGAGTTATCCTAGGCCACACAATTTGTATATGTCATTGGCTCCAAGGCTGACCCTATGTTACTATGCTACAAGTTTCTCAAATAGTTCTTGAACTCTAGATCTAAAACTACATGAAATGAACTGATATGTCACCTCTTCTCTTCCTTCTTCACTAAAAAAAAAACTGGTTCAAACTGTAAACCTGAAAAGAGTCTGCAGGCCAGTCGCTTGCATTCAACGATTTAGTATAGCCTGGAATACTAAAGTTTTAGAACCACAGTAATATAAAGTTTACTTAAAGATAAAAACAAAAATAAACTGTGGTCAATAAAATTTGGCAGAAGAATATGCTTGATGAAGATGATTCAAAAATGAAAGATTTTTGTAAGAACACACACTGAACTGGTCTAACCATACAAAGAACAATTTGGCACTATACCCAAAGGGCTATAACACTGTGCATAACCTTTGACCCAACAATACTGTTACTAGGTCTGTACCCAAAGAGACCAAAGAAAAAGGAAAAGGATCCATAACTACAAAATATTTATAGTAACTCTTTTTTGTGGTGGCAAAGAATTGGAAACTGAGAAGATGCTGATCAATTGGGGAATGGCTGAACAAGTTATAGTATATGCTCATGATGGAATATTATTGTGTTGTAAGAAATGACAAAGGAGATGGTTTAAGAAAAAACCTGGGAAGACTTTATATGAGCTGATGCAAATTGAAGTTAGCAGAACTATAACATTCTACATAACAGCAACACTGTAATGTCAATCAACTGTGAAAGACTTAGCTTCTCTGATCAATGCAATGATCTATGACAATTCCAAAGGATTCATGATGAAATATACTATCCATCTCCAGAGAGAGAACTTCAGAAATTTGAGTGCAGATTTAAACATCATTTTTCTTGCCCTGCCCCTCCCCCCAACATAGTTAATGAGGGATTATGTTTTGCATGACTTCTTATGTATAATGGGTATCTTATTTCTTGATTTCCCAATTGTCAGGGAAGGAGCAGGAGGGAGGGAGACACACACTGGAACAAAATGTACTTGTTCATGGTTAACTTATATTATCATGTTTTAAGTAAAAATTGACATAAGGAGATGCATTCTTTGGGAAATGATACAAGTTTCAGCACATAATAGATATTTGTAATTTCATATAAAATCTTTGTTTTTCTGTGTAGATGTTGCTGTTTTTCAAATCTATAATAAAGAAAAATTTATAAAAGGGAAAGAAAAAGAATGAGTTCTAGCTGACCAATGATTTCTACTTATATAAACTGTGCCATCTTGTTCTGATAAAAAAACTGATATGGGTTTGAAGTGTATTGTTAAATGTTTAATACAGTTTAATTATATATATGAGTTTTCTTAACTGTTTAACAATCTAGTTCAAGAATCAGCTTAAAAAGAAAAGACAACCCAAAACATGCAAGATGAAATTCCCAAGCACATTTCTCTTGGCAAAATCTTACTGTTTTGATATCATCAACTGTAGTTTAAACAGACCTTAAACATTAGATGAATCATTCTTTTAAACTGTACTGGGAATTCATGAGGATTTTTTGAGGCAAAACTGTAAGTGGGCTTTGCCAAAATATAGTACCCACTGTGAATTTAATTGAATTGGGAGTAGAGTGCAGTCACTGTGAATACTGCACACCTGCAGTTAAAAGCAAAATACAAGTTTCAACAAAAGAAATTCTTTAAAAAGGGGAGGGGGGAGGAAGAAAGTACTTTCATCTCATTTCAGCCCAAGGGTTAAGAATAAATGAAAAGATTCATGGATTAAGGTAGCGACAACAAAATTTAGGAAGGAAAAAAGAAAGACGAAAAAATGCTCTAAGTTTTTTTTATCAAATTTTTAAAAATCAATTTTTATCATGGGTTTTTATCAATCGAGAACCTAGCACAGTGCTTTGCACTTAATAAGCACTGATTTAATAAACATCTGTTGAATTGCTGAACCTGGCTCTGCCCCTACAAAAGGATCAGACTTTACACCTCACCAATGTGCTCTGGAATAGGAGCAGTCCAATTCTGGGCTTTACTATATATTTTGTTTGAGTTTTTTTCCTCACATTTTTAAGTGAAATTTTAAATTCAGTTTAAAAAGACAAGAGGAAGAGTTAGTATTATTTCGAGAATCTCCTTGTTCCTAATTCAGGACCATGGTGAGTCAGAGAGATCCTTTTCCCCCGACAGTTAGAAGGGTTGTGGCTGCCCTACAAGTTAAGTAGGGTGTGTACTAAATATTTATGGAAGAGTAATCCTGACATTATTAACAACATCACAACTGTTTTCCTACCTTTAACAAATAAAGCTGAAGTAAGATTTACAGTAACTGTTGTTAGGTTGGGGACCATAAAGGAACAGGATATTAACCTATTTTGGGTTCCTTGAACTTGAAATCTGGATGGTGGGGGGATATTGTCTTGATTCTTGATCTTTACTCTGTCAGGCATTCATTAGGGTCCTACTATGTGCAAGGTTCAATATTAGTCAAATGCAATCATTCTTTCATCTCCAGAAATGCCTCCCAAAGAAAAAGAAATGGCAACTCTCTGGGAGATTTACTCTGTGCACAGAAAGTGTGCAAACAGATAATTTGTACTTTGAGTGGCTCTTAATTCTCAAAAGGCTGGGGGCATCTAAGACTTCATTTAGGAGATTACAGTGGAAGAAACTGCTATGTCCTTCTTACAAAGGAAGAAACTAAGGCATCTAGAGATTCTATATGTCCCCCTTGGGTTCCGAAAATTACCCTCCCCTCACTTCCACGTTCCCCGATTAATCTCTACAGCAGGACAATAAAAACTGCTGTCCCAGAGTCTGGTCCCCGACCCTCCTAACCCCCCACCCAGGAGCGAGCCCAGCTCTCTAAGGGCTTAGGTGCCTCCTCTTTCACCTCGGGGAGACCTCTCCAAGGGGCAAAGCATCTTCCCCTAGACCCCCCCCCCCCCCCGACCCCGGCCTCCCAGGGATAACTGCACTTTCCCCGGGGGAAGGCCCTCTCTCCGCACCCTGGAGCAGGAGGGCAACATATCTTCCCGCAGGCCCGACCCAGCCCCCTTCCCAGGCCGTGATGGACGCCGGCTTCTGGGCCCACTTTCTGACCTCCGTCCCCCGGGGCCCCCCTGGGCCCTGCCGCGCTGTCCGAGGCTCACCTTAGCCGAGGCCCGGTCCGGCCGGGGTGTGAGGCGGCACGGAGCTGGCCCAAGGGACTGAGCCTCCAGGGGCCCAGGGCCTCCAGGGCCGCGGCTCCGCCCGCTTGGCCTCCCAGCTGAGCCGTGGCTCGCTCGGGAGGGCGCTGGGCGCCGCCTCCTCTCCCTCCGCCTGGCGCTGCTGCCGCCGCTGCTGCCGCTGCCGCCGCCACCGTGGGCGGTCGGGTCAGCCCTCGAAGCCCCCTCCCCTTCCTCCGGGGAGGAGGCGGGAGGGCCACGGGGCCGAAGTGCTCCCCTCCTAGTCTCCCTCCCCACCGCCGAACCCCAAGCCACCTCTCCGCGCGCGCGCCCCTTCCTCGCGCCCTACCCCTCCCACCGCCCCGCCGGTCCGGGTTCCATCCGGGCGCGCGCTGAGGGAGTTAAGCGAGAAGGGCCCGGCCCCCTGCACCCGACTCGGCTAGATTTATGCTCTAGCAGCTGGAAGACAGGGAATGAGTGGAAGGCAACCTTCTAATACAGTAACGATGATGATCCTCAAGGGCTCTCGCAGTCCTCATATTTTATGAGTTTATGATTCAGGGTCCAGGGTCTCTACGTTCCCCTTTTCCTGTTTCTTCACACCTCCCAGACTACCTCCCTCTCTCCCCCGCAGTGCTCCTTCCATTCAGCGTGGTGCACGCCCTATGGACATCGAGGCTTGTGCACGCGCAACGGGCTTCCCTTCGAGGTTAGGGTGCGCGCTACGGGCTGCCAACAGACCCTTTGTACACGCGCTGGGGTTTTGGAGGTGGGTTTTTTGTTTTTTTGTTTTTACATTTTTTTTTTCTACTAGGTACATTTGCAGCCACCCTTACTGTGCATACAGCGCTATGGCTTTTGGTGCTGCTCTAAATCCTCCCGCCCTCCCTAAAAAGATCGGGCGCTCGCTTACTCTGTGGCTCTACTCCGATTCTCCCCTCACCTCCCTCCCTGAGCTCTTACTATTAGCTTCTCAATACCCTACCGTGTTCCCGAGGGTTGGGTAGGTTGGTGTGCTCACTCGCCGGCGTGGGCGCAGGACTGGAAAGATGCTATCCGTGCATGCGCTGCAGGGGGGCGGGGGTGGTGGTGGTGGAGGAAGCATCGGTTTGTTGCCTGTGAAGATGAAGGGGCGGCGATGTAGCTTTCGGGGAGTGCACGCGCCCAGAGAGGCGGGAGCCGGGTGGCAGGGCTACTGGGAGGTTGGGGTGGTTGGGGACCACTGAGGGGTGGGGGAGGGGTAATGTGTGTAGTGCGCCTGTCCAGCCTTTAACCTGTAAACCCCGACCTCAAATGAGAATGAAGCTCGAAAGATAACCAACCGCTTGCCTCCCAACTATTTCCTACCTACTCTTCGGGCCTCTTCCCTGGTCCCTACTGCTCCCTTTCTAAGAGGGGCAGAGAAGCACATGCAGTAGTCAGAACCTTTGGAAACTGCCTAGTTGTTTGGCATCAAGGGGAGGGCATGCCTGCACTCCAGTAAAGTCCTATGGCCTGGAGTTTGGGAGTACACCTGTCTTGTACCAGAGCACTGTCCTGACCCACCCTGGTCACCCAAATTTCAGAACAGATCACTTTTCCTCCTTGATTTGAACTTTTTGGAACTGCCTCAGAGATGTTGTAGGTTGAAATTTTGGACTCTGGCTAAATTCCACAGTCCTTGGCACAGTCCAAGTGAATCCCCCCCCCCCCCTCCAGGAGTCTCCATCACCCTGTGATAGCCTGCCCCAGAAGGTCAAAGGGATAACACTAACAAAGGGCACCAGGAAAGCCTTCAGGCAGAAGGGGATGTTTGAGTTGAATCTTGAAGGAAACTATCATTTTCAAAATAGAAATGAGGAAGGGGAATGGCAGTGTTCTGTGACTTGGCAAAAGCCTGGGATATGGAGTCAGAGAATCTGGATTGATTCTTATTACCTGTGTGGTCTGAGCAAATCATTTATCCTTTATGGGCCTCAGTTTCCCTATTTGTAAAATGAAGGAGTTGGAGTTGAAGATATCTAATGTCCTATTCAGCTTTAAATCTGAGTCTATGCTGTGACTTCATTCCAGGCATGGGAGATAACCAGTGCAAAGATACAGAGATGGGAGATTGAGTATTTTGTGTCAGGAACAGCAAACCATCCCTAAACTTTGTTAAAGTTCCTCATTGCCTTAAAGGCCCCAACTCAGATGCTACCTCTTTCATTAAGTGCTCACTGACCACTGCTCCTAGGCTCTGAACCAGAGAAAGTGAGTTCTCTCTTCTTAAATTTCTGATAGTACCTTGCCTGGCCAGCAACTTTGCCCTTATTTTATCCCTTTTCTCATAGTTAACAGGATCATTTGCTGAGAACTCCAGGGACCTTAGAGATCATCTATTCTCTCACCTTACTAAGGAGAAAATAGACCCAGAGGGATTAAGTGATTTGCCCAAAGTCACATAGGAAATAGGCGGCAGATCCAGGTGTTCCAACTTCAAACCCAGTGTACTTTCCCTGGTGTCACTCTATCTCCCCTTGTATGTGCTTGCCCCCTTAGACTGTAAACAGGGACTATGTCATATCTATCTTTTTATTCTTAATGTGCTGCACAGGGTCTTGCCCGTCACAATTTCCTCATAAATGTCTGTTTAATTGAATCTAATTGAATTGAAGCGCCTAAGCTCTGTGTTTCTTCTGGTGCCTAATAGAATATTATGAACACAGTATACTGCAATTTATTTGTGATGTCATCAGTATGGATAGTCTCTCTAGCAATTCAGATAGCAATCCATCCATGCTTGACTTTCCTGTGCAACTCTTGTATGGATCCTTCTATAAGTTTGTGAAAAGTTGTCTACCCAGTGTAGTGTAGTGTGGACCACTATACTAGCTGGGTGTGGCACCTCTTTTGACATCTAAATAGTAATAGGGGGAGGAAAGGGTGTTCAGAGAGGACTAGCACCCCTGGAGTGAGGGCTTGCTCAGCCCTTTCCAAGGCTGTTCATCTACCTTTGGTGTCCGCCTCACAGTCTCACCTGTGACTCCAAGAAGTCATAGCATGCACAGTAAAACTGTCTCAGTAGATGGGCTAAACCATGTTGATCATAACCAACAGTTGAGTTAGGGGAATATCTTTTCCAAGCATGTGAAGACTTTCCACAGCAGAATGGGCAGATGAAAACAATTTGTTCCAACAGCCGTGAAGGAGACTGAATTGTGGGACACTTAGGGCTTGGTCAGAAACCAAAGATGCCAAGATCATCCACTGCATCCCAGGCCATCACCAGTCTTCTTGACTTTTGTCTTGCCTCTGGACTTCAATGACTCTGGAAGAGAGAGTGAGGGTGATGACTTTGCTCAACTCCACCTCACTTAAATCTGTTAGCATATCACCTATACCCCAGCATCATCATGTCATTCATCCTGTTTCAAAACAAAGGACAAAAAACCCAACAAATACAAATGAAGCATGTGAGCCACGTGTAATAGGCAGTTAATATATTACTTGAATCTGAGAACACTGGTGAGAGAGACCTAACCATAGCACCCACAGATACAGTGCTGAATTCAAAAAAGCTCATATAAGGTTGGTCACCTGGAAAGGTTAAGAAGGATGATCAAGGGAATCTAGATCAATTCCCTTCATTTTTCCTCCAAAGTTACCCTAAACCAGGGCATTGGAGAACATTGCACATACTTTAACGTTCTTCAGTGTTGTGGGCTTTTTGTGATGATTTGTGGAAACGACTACTCGCCTATGTAACCTTTAAGTTAGAAGTCACCCTGGAGGCCATTCTTGCTGAACTTGTACCTAACCAAGAATCCCCAACAAGTGGTCATTCAGCCTTTGCTTAGAAACCTTCTCGTGAGGCAGGCTATGTCACTTTTGGACAGCTCTAATTATTAGGAAAATTTCCATTACATTCTAACCTAAATCTATTTCTCTGAAACTCCTATCCACTGCTTCTAGTATTATCTTCTTAGTCCAATATCCTCTTTGAAAAGGACTGAAATTGTGGGTAGTCCCTAGCAGAGTCTTGGTGACACGTGAATCACTGACTGACTCCAGGAGATACTAGTTAGCTGTTCCCAGTAGTTTCCATTTGGTGAAGTCAGGCAGTTAGTTGTTCAAGTCCAGAAATACCTGAGACAAAACTCTGAGTTGGTCTGCCAGAGGACAGATTGCCAAGTTGTACCAGTTCTGAGGAGTAGTCCTCGTCAGTTCTATCCACCTTGTGAAGTATTTTTGCTTGGCATGAGTCCTTGTATGGATGGATAACAAAGTTTTCCTGAGTTCCAGATATGGAGATCAGTTAATATGAAGCACAGAGGAAGGAGGTTGGAGTAATGAGTTTGAGGATTAGGTGGTGGCCCACCTTGGGTGGAATGGAAAGTTTATGATGGGAGGTAATGTAAAGCAAATTTGGAAAAGTAGGTCAGATTTTCATTGTTGAAAGTCAGGTTGAAAAGTTTGCATTTTAACCTAGATGGAAGAGGGAGCCAATCCAATTTAATTCAATGAATATGTGTTAAGGGCCTCCTCTGTTCAAGGTTTTCTGCCATTGTGCATAAGGCAGTGGGGATAAAAAGATAAAAAAGTTTTGTTTTCAAAGAACTTATATTCTGTTGTGGGATTCAACATGTACTGAGCCGGTACCACTAAGAGGTACCACTAGCAGGCTTCAACCTCATCTGATTTGTAGATGATTTTTTCTGCCTTTTCCCTCTGGGACTCTACTGGGATGCAGCAGTAGGATGATACCTTTAAATAATTTTGGTACAACTAAAATGTGTATTTATGTAGTTATTATACTTTCTTAATTTCCATTAGATTGCCATCTCCTGGAAGTAATAGAATATTTTGTTTCTTTCATTTTGGGGAAGAGAGGCAGTGCAATCAGCCATAAATAAGAATCTTTTTGCATTGGTAAAGGTAGTAGGTTGTAGAGTAGTACACATGATCATGTTGGTAATACTGTCAGAAGAGGAATTGGTCTGACTCTCACTCCAATAAAGATTGGAAGGAAAGGTGGGACCTTAGAGGTGTGCCATGATGATGGAACTCTGGATGTGGCAACACCATTGTTGGCATAGGCTAGCAGAGGACCTGGAGATAAGGTGGGGATGGTAGTTGCCACAGAGAAGAAGGAGGTCCTCACTGTTGGGATGTTGGTGCCGTAGGGCAAAGTTCTGTTTGTTCTCTGTTAATTTCATTTCTGATTGTAGTACAGTGGTAAGAGCACATACAGTAACCTGGTCAACAGAGACCCAAGTCAAATTCTGCCTCTGACATTTACTAGCAGTTTGGAGATGAACAAACTTGCTTTCTCTTATTAGTCTCCCCCCCTTTTTTTTAACAGGGTTATCGTGAAGTTCAAGGGAGATAACATGTAATAATGTATGTAAAGTGCTTTGTATATCTTAAAGTTGCATGTTATCATTATTATTTGTTGGATTTTTTTTTCCCCATTGCTTAACTAGTGTCTTAATGGGCAAGGCTTTATTTCAAATAGGAGACTTGAATCTTCATGATTATTGTTACTCTACTCCCACCTGCTGGTAAAATGTATCAAGAAAACTTTCCATGAGCAATAGTGCTGAATATTTCTATTCATAGGATAAATTATTTTAAAGCTGGTAGAGACCTTAGGTCATTAAGTCCAATTTTTCTTGTTGAGAAGGCCCAGGAGACATTAAGTGACAGATCTGGCATTTGAATCTGGGTATTTTGATAATAATCTTGGATTTGAGGACTTTCTACGGTCTCACACAAAAGCTATCCTAGAATTGACCAATCTCTTTGAACTTGATCTTGGATGATTCTGAGACAAGGAGGTTGGGAGAATGGAATTAGATTATCTGTCTTCTGCTGTATGGGAAGAGGTACCACTAGCAGGCTTCAACCTCATCTGATTTGTAGATGATTTTTTCTGCCTTTTCCCTCTGGGACTCTACTGGGATGCAGCAGTAGGATGATAAGATAATGTCAGCCAGCCCTACCCTGTTTCCTGCTTATTTAAAGGAGGAAGAAACAGAAATATGATTCCAAATGGTATGTACTCATTTGTGTTGTTTACTTTCTCACTAGGCGTCACCCGCCACATTGTCATGGATGTACTATCATATTATAAACAAAAATAATCTAGAAGCTACCAAATCCTTGTCTGGCATGAATAATATTGCCTCAGATTTGGGGAGAAATTTTTGTCTCTTTAGAGACGTGGATGACACGTTCTTGTTTCACTGTAGATTGAGGCACAAGTGGACTCTGATCCCTTTGGAATAGCCACATGCAAGAGAGATGTTGCAGTTCTAGGCAAGTATAATTTTCCAGTAAATAGGAGAACCTATAGTTAGAGAGCCAATGTGAAAAGTCATGATCAACTTATCATGGGGTATTTGTATTCCATGGAAATGGTAATGCCTCATACATAAATTATTGGTTGAATACCTCATACTTAACAGTGGGAAGAGCACTGGTTCTTCAATCACGGGATGTGGGTTCAAGTCTCAGCTCTATTACTGACTCCTTGTTTAGGGTTCTAGTTTTCTCACTTGTAAAACAAAGGGGTTGAACCAGATGTTCTAGAGGGTCCCTTTGATCTTTAAAACTTATGAGGCTTGAGTTCTAATCCTTGCTTTGCCACTAACTAGTTGTGTAACCTTTGGCTGGTAATGGCACCTTTCTAGGTCCCAGTTTCCTCATTTGTGAAATTAGGGGATTGGATTAGAATAATAGAAACTAGTCAGAAGAGGTGTTAGAAGCTGTCAAAGGATTTCAGAAGTCAATAGTAAAAAAAAATGCACAAAGGTAATCCTGGGTCTTTGCTTACTATGCCATCTGTGGGAAAGTTCTGGAAGCTATCCACCAGGATGCCAGGGTCTCCCCAGCATGGGAATCTTACTGTCTCCCCTGCTGTCATGCTGGTCTCTTCCTCTCTTCCCCACCTCTCCCTATCCCATTTGCTTTCAACCACTTGCTAAAGGATAGGGGATAGGAACTGGACTTGTGATTATATTGGCCTAGGGAATTCCCAAGTTTCTCTACAACAACGTCTTACAGGTTTGCCAAAAACACTTGGACATTGATTAAATTTCTTGCATAGGTCCATATAGCCAAGCGTGGACTGACTTTAAGTAGCTTATCGCCAAGTAGCCTGACTTTAAGGCTAGCTCTCTATCCACTCTGCCATGCTACCCAACAAGGAACAATAACCAAATCAATATTACCATTGATAACATAAAGGACCTGGTAATCTCTTTTTCTAGGGTTCCATTCATAAACTCTGTGATTGCTGGACCAGAGCTCTTTGCTCTTGCTCTGCTTCTTAATATGTAGTGTATTTCTCTAATCTATAGTAGCATCCCAGTAAATATGGTAAAAATGGACAACATCTGCTGGTATACTGGAGATATCAAAAGAATGTGAACAAGAGATCCCATCCCCTCATCACATTAAGTAGATTCCCTGTGTCTAACTTAAAGATACGGAGAAGAATTTCCTTGATGGTAGGGACTGTCTTACTTTTGCATTTGAATTCCTACTTCCTTTCAAAGTGCCTACCCCACAGTGGATGCTTAATAAATGCTTTTTGATTGAGATTTCCTTCATGCTAGAAAGACTTTGCATGTAGTTCTAGCAACAGTCTACATAGGCTTTTTGAACAACAGCTTAGCTAATTATGGAGAGGCTTGGTACCAGTAGACTGGCTAACTAGTCATGAATTCAATGACCATAGCAACTCATGAAGCAAAGGAGAAACATTTGGCAGTTTTAAGATAGAAAGAAAAGAGCCAAAAGGAGAATTTTGACTAGAACTGGTTATACAATAAGGTGTTTCAAACAAAGAACTTACAGTAAAATGTGGTAAAAAAAAAAGAACAGCTGCATATTCTATTGGCATCCTCATATTGGGGAGACTCTCTGTATCTACTTTATAGGAAGATATGGAGAAGAATTTCATAGGGTGAGCAGGAATAAATGACCTGCTATCAGCATCATTGTTAGGAATATCCAAATAGATGAGATCAGAGATTCATTGAAGTATTGAAGCATAGTTTAAATACATTAGGAAACACTAGAAATTTCTAAAGTGTATAGAATTTAAAATTTTTAACTACTGGAAGACATGTCTTTTTTTGTTATTTGCCCTTAAATTTCATGAATCTATTTTGGAGAGAAAGAAACATCACTGTAGAAAATACAGAATGTCATATCTTTGACCAAATTGCCATCTGATTTCTGCCATCCTGATGATCCCAGGTTATTGGTTATT
Organism: Pseudocheirus occidentalis; assembly: GCA_028646575.1. Taxonomy (NCBI): domain Eukaryota; kingdom Metazoa; phylum Chordata; class Mammalia; order Diprotodontia; family Pseudocheiridae; genus Pseudocheirus; species Pseudocheirus occidentalis. The sequence continues at coordinate 113,834,887 of CM053595.1, read as the reverse complement.
AGTCCAAGGGGAGGAAGCTTGACAGTATGGACAGTGTTGAATTTAGAGTTAGAGGCCCTGAGTTGCAATCTTGGGTATTCTACTTATGACTGACATAACATTGAGCAAATCACTTAGCCTCAATTTTTTCATCTATAAAATGAGGGATTTCATTATTTGATTTCTCAGGTCTCTTCCAACTCTCAATCTATGACCTTATGTTTTTTTTTTTTGGAGGGCAGTTGGGGTTAAGTGACTTGCCCAAGGTCACTCGGCTAGTTTTTTTTTTTTTTTGTGTTAAGTGTCTGAGGCCGGATTTGAACTCAGGTACTCCTGACTCCAGGGCCGGTGCTATATTCACTGCGCCACCTAGCCACCCCTGATCTTATGTTTTAATGAGAAAGGACCAGGGTAGTTGGAACCAATAAGTGGTGAGAGGTGGATAGTACCCAACCCCAGAGAGGTGGGAGACGGGAATGATAAAAGGCTTTTCTCCAGGACAAGATTTACTTCCCATCCCAATCACATATGTTTTAAACAGTTTAACAGTGGTTCTCAACCTGGGGGTCAAACGACCTTTCACAGGGGTCACAGGGGTCGTCTAGGACCATGGAAAACACGTATTTCCGATAGTCTTAGGAACTGAGACACCACTCCTCCACTGGAGACTCCACTGCAGGTGAGTCCACCCACATGCAGATATGCGCAGATATGCCCAGATACGCCCACATACGTGCATTAAAGGGTAGCGGCATTAGAAAGGTTAAAAACCACTGGTTTAAGATGACCTTCATTTAAAAAATAGATTCACCAGGCCCTATCCCTGAAATTCTACCTTTAAAGATTTGTTCTTTTGCTTTAAGCCTTGGTTTACTATTAACATGCAAATATCGTAGCACATTAATATATAATTATGTCACAGTGTCAATGATTTGATCCAAATGTCAGTTGTTGTTTTTTTTTTTTAAATAAGGAAAGGTAGGACAATGAGAAGGCTAGGAACCAGGGCACCTGTGGAGAAGAGGTTATAGAACTTTAAATAAAGTAGGTAAGAAGTTGTGGAATTTTCCTCCCTCCCCCATTAAATCAAAATGATCTAAGAAGAGACTTTCCAGTTTAGGTAATGGAATAATAGTTTCCAAGAGAATGAGATTCCTCACATTATCCTCAAAAACAAAAATAGAAACATCCAAGAGAATAAAAATCCACGTAAGATAATAGAAATCTAAAAAAAATCTATATAAAGGACACAAATAGTTTTAACAAATATATATTGCAGTTTAAAGTTTAAGTAGCAGAAGAAATACAGATGAAAAAGAAACCATGCAGTCTATCCTGAGAGACATCTTCCAATGAATAAATGACACACTTAAAGATGTTAAAAATGAATGCTGTTAATTAAATTACAGAAACAAATAAAAGAGCTTGTAGAAGTTTAAAAAAAATCACGAGTGAAGCAAAAATTTAAAAGATACTAAAGGATGATATAATGAAAAAAATGACTAATGTCAAGAGTGTAATAGAAAAACAGACAAAATCAATAGATACAACTAACAATAGATTGACTATAGTGGAAAATGAAATTGCAGACAAAATAGACAAAGGGCAATAACAAGCTCAGAAAATAACTCAGTTATAAAAAGAACTGGGAAACATGCAGACACACCAGGCAGGCCAGCAAGGAGGATTGCATTGTTTTAGGCAGTGGATTAGATGTTCCCTTCTAGTTCTTTGAATCTGAGAGCCATCGTCCAGAGAATCATTTCAGAAAATGTTCTAGAATTATAGAAAACAGTCAACAATGTACAAATAGAAAGAATCCAACTTAGAAAAACTCAAGATTTTATTTTCTTAAATAAATTGTTAAATTTTAGTATTTCACTGACAAGGAAAAAAAAACATCCTACCAATAAAAAGAAGACAAATGACTTGGCGAGGAACATTTGCATTCTTACCACTTGGTCATAACAGAATATTTCCATTCTATTTGCAAGATTTTTATTTAATAGTTTTGTATTTGTATTCATTAAAGATAGTAGCATATGATTTTCTTTTTCTTTTTCTCCAGAATGCTGCCACCTGCCATTATGCAAAGCCAGCTACTTGTGTAGTCAGTCTGAGCAACTCCATTTTATAAACCATGTTTAGACTTTGAGTACATATTCAGTCAGCCTGCAGGAGATGGCAGTCCAGAAATACCCTTGCCTATGAGCACTAATCCCATCTCCTTCATAATTATGTGTACTAATCAACATACATTTGCCCTTGTATGGAAATTGCTTACTTCTATCTATAAAAAGCAGTGCACAGTTTGAATGAGGGGGCCATACCCAACTGCTTACTTACTGCCTTGATGTACTAATAAAATAGTTTTGTCTTTCTTTTCCTGAGTTTGCATTATGGACTAGGGTGAGACCCTCATCAAGATTTATTTAATACTATCTTTCTCTAGGTTTAGAAAGAGAGTATGTGTATACAGGAACTGCTTTTCCTCTAAAACTTTGGTAGGACTTACTTGTGGCTCCATTTGACATGCCCTTTTTGCAGAAAAGCTCTTTAATGGTCTGTCTGATTTTTCCTTCTAAGAAAGACAGCCTCTTTATTTTTTATTTCTTTGAGTATTTTTATTCTACAAAATGATGAATAATATGTTTTTCCCTATTTTGTATCCCCAGGGCAAGGGCAAATACTATCCCACTTCCAAGGTACATTATGGATGCACACTCCTAAAACTATAGTTCACAAGCTACCACTAGTATGTTTATTTTTAATAGTCAATGGACACAATTAGATAAAAGCAAACCACTTAATTAATCAATCAAAAAATATTTGCTGTGCTAGCTGCTAAAGAATATGAGTACAAAAAATGAACCAATTTCTAAATAGATATATTAGGATAACTTTAAAGTGAATAAATACAAACATATACAAAAAAATGAAATACAAGATAGCTTGGGGAGGAGGACACTAGCAGTTGGGAAAATGAAAACCTCATGTAGAAGATGGTGCCTGTTCTTTCCTTCTCTTATGCTATTTCACTTGGAGAACTCATCAGCTCCCATAATGAATATCTCTATGTTAGCGATTCTCAAATCTACCCTAACCTCTCTGCTGACCTCTTTTCAGATGTCTCAAACTGGATGTCTGATATCCATCTTAAACTTAACAGGTCTAAAACGGAATTATTATCTTTTCCACTAAAGCTTTCCTTATTAATGTTAAAGGCACCATTCTCCTTCCAGGCTTCCAGGCTCACAAACTAGGTTGTCATGTGAAGTGATGTGATAACCTAGGTTTCGTCCTTGACTCTTCATGATATCTCACCCCACCCCACCCCATGTCCAAATTGTTGCCAAGGCCTGTTGATTTCATCTTCCCAACATCTCCAGAAAATGCTCTCTTCTCCCTTCTGACGATGCCACCACCCTGGTGCCTGCAGGCCTCCTCACCTCACCCTTGGGCTGCTCCAGGAGCCTGCAGATGGGTCTGCCTTTGTCTCTCCCCACTCCAGTCCATTCTCCACTCAGTTGCCAGAGTGATCTTCCTCCAGTGGTAAGACCTGACTATGTCTCCACCCTTTTCTATAAACTCCAGTGGTTCCCTGTCACTTCCAGAATAAAATATAAAATCTCTATTTGTCATTCAAAGTCCTTCATAACCTAGTCTTTCCCCCAACCTTTCCATTCTTCCTATACCTTACTCCGTACCAGGTACTCTTGGATATAGTGGATACAGAGCTCTCTAGCTCCTCTCCTTCTCTGTCTGTCTGTCTGTCTCTCTCTCCAAGCATTCTCGGTGGCTGTCCCCCAGCCCTGGAATGTTCTCCCTCATCTCTTTGCTTCCTGGCTTGCTTCAAGTCCTAACTAAAATCTCATCTTCCACAGAAAGCCCTTCCTAACTCCCTTTAATTCTAGTACCTTCCCTCGGTTAAATATTTTCTATTTAGTCTGTATATAGCTTGTTTGCCCATGTGTATTTGCTTGTTTACTCCCTAGTAGGCTGTGGATTCCTTGAAGGCAGAGACTGTCTTTGGCCTCTTTGTGTATCCGCATTGCTTGGGATAGCACCTGGCATATAATGTTGCTCAGTTATTCAGTGGGCCGTACTGTCCATGGGGTTTTCTTGGCAAAGATACTGGAGTGGTTTGCCATTTCCTTCTCCAGTGGATTAATGCAGACAAAGGTTAAGTGACTTGCCCACACAGCTAGTAAGTATCTGAGGCCAGATTTGAACTCACCTGATTCCAGGCCCAGCACTCTATCTACTGAACCGTCTACCTGCCTGGTAACTGCAGGTTAACTGCAGTTGATTGACTGACTCATTGATTGATCTTAAAGGAAGAGAAAGATTTTATGGGCCAAAGGAAAGAATACATTCCAGATATGTAGGACAGTTACTGCAAAGATGCAAAGAATGGAGATCACATGGGAAGAACAGAGAGGAGGTCAGTTTGCCTGGAGCACTCAGTGCAAGAAGGAGAGTAATTTTCAGTGAGATTGAAAAAACAGATTGAGACTAGGTTATGAAGAGCTATAAAGCTAAATGGTGGGATTTATATTTTATCCTAGAGCCAACAGGAAGCCATTGTGGTTCATTGAGTAGGGGAGTCACATGGTCAGACTTGCTCTTAAAGAAAATTATTTTCGTTGCAGTGTGTAATAGTCAGAAATTGGAAGCAGAGAGGCTATTGCAATAATCTAGGTGAGAGGTGAAGAGGGAATGAAGTAAAGCAGTACTATGTGAGTAGAGAGAAGGGGTCAGTCCTGGGTGTGTGTGGGGGAACCTTTGGCCTTGAGGTTGCAAGAGATGTTGTGAAAACATACATTGCAAGACTTAGCAAATGTGGAGTGAGGGAGGGGAAGGAATCCAGGATAATGCTGTAATAAGGTACACATGTGGCCAAGGCAACTCAAACTTGTGCACCACAGGGTCAGATCCTGATGGCTTTTTTCTTCTCACGGGCCCTACTTAAGTTGGGCCCTACTAGACACAGAGTCTCTACTGGGCAGGTTACTCAGCTGGGTTCAGTGCCTTCCTTTCTGTTGTTTAACTCTCACCCATAAGAACTTATTGTCTCTTGAATCCACTATTGGATCCCTACTTTGCTACCAAGGTTCCCACTCCTTGGAGCTACCTCTACTGATTCAGCTATTTCCAGAGTTATCAAGTTACATTTTAAAAGCAACAGGGGTCTGGCCAATATTCAGCCAGCCAAATAGTAAACTACCCTCAAGTTCCCTCAGGGAATACTTTTTTCACACTTTGTAAAGGGTAACAGGACCTAGATATGCCTTTTTACTTAATTTGACACATTGACAGCTGTTTCTTACTATTACCTGCCCCCTCTATAATTTCCTCTCTAAGCTTGAGAGAAAAGCAATTGAGCAGGGAGTTCTGACCTGTTAATACCACCTCACTATATCCGAAGCACCCTTGCAAAAATATTACTTAGAAAATACAATTTTTTAAAGTTTTCATGTAGTTATTTGAGAAATAGGAATTATTGTACATACCTACCTTTTTTCAGTTAAAGATTTTCTTGGGGTTCAAAGACTTCCTTGAAATGTATATGTCTCTCTATGAAATTTTCAAAGTCCAAATGTTTCACAAATGTCTTTCGCCTTCATATAGCATATTGAGTTATGGCTATAAAAATTTTGGATTCATATGTCCTTTTCCAATTTCTTCAAATGTTCTTCATCTTCACTGATTGAATGGTTTAATATTAGGAAAATAATCAGTATAAAAATCATATCAACAAGAGAAAAAATAATAACTGCAGGGTTATCATTAGATGAAGGAATGGAAAATGCATTTATTAAGTGGTTGCTATATGACCTTCTTTCCTTTCTTCTTGTTCTTGTTCATGTTCTTCCTCTTCCTGTTGTTTTGTTGTCCTCCCTTCCTCCTCCCCCCTCCTCTTCCCTTCTCTTCCTCTTCCTTCCTCTTCCTCCTTCCTTCCCTCCTCCTCCTCTCTCCCTCCTCCACTGTAATGTTAATGGGATATAAGATCTTCTCCATCCATTTAATAGGCCTCAGGAGGAGTCCATTAAGGGAAACTTGCTTAGGGGAGGCTTGCTTGTAGGAAGGAAGACTTTCATACCTTTTGTTAATTTCTAATTAGGCACTGAAGGTTGTGATGCCCTCTGGCTCTAAAAAAGGTATATATATATGTGTGTACTCTGAGGTTAGCATTTTGCTTTGGGGCTCACTCATTGGAAGAGTGTTGTTATGATTCAACCAGATAAGACTCTGGGTAGCCATTAAGGATGCCCCTGGCTTTGAAAAACCTAGATGTTGGTGCTTCTCTTTTTGGTAACTATGTACGTATTGTCTTGGTCAGACAGTTGGATTTGTCTGTTGATCTGTGCTAATTTCTTTTTCTTTTTTTTTTTTAATTAATTAATTAATTTTATTTTCTTGTTTACATCATTCATTTCCATGAGCTTTTGAGTTACAAATTTTCTCCCCGTCTTTTCCCTACCCCAAGCCCAAAACAGCGATCCCACTGTAAAACCCCTCCCCTGATCTGCTCTCTTTTATGCCCTTCTCCAATGCCCCTCTAACTTTCTAGTAGGGCAGGGAGGGTCTCCCTACCCCAGTCCCTGTATATCTTAATTCTCAGTTGCATGTATTGTAGAGCTTTAAACTCTAGATTCTTTTGGTTCCTCCCTTGTCATCCACCCCCACTGGAAGGACAAGTAATTCAATACAGGCTGTACATATGTAATTACACAGGGCATCTCCGTAGTGGACATATTGAGAGAGGCTGATTATATGTCCTTCCTTCCTATCCCGCCCCGCCCTTGTTCTGTTCTCTACCTTGTTCCTGTCCCTTTACTTAAGTGTGTGCTTCCAGCAACCCTCCCCTAGACCCTCCCCTCCATCATCCCCCCTCTCATCCCCATACTGCCTATTCTCCTGTGTGGCATGA
>CM053595.1:113785565-113827474 GCA_028646575.1 Pseudocheirus occidentalis | reverse complement strand
AATTGAGTGTAATGTTCCAGGGGAAAATGTGGTCATTCAATGAGGTGGAGGACTTTCAAGCATTCTTGCTGAAAAAACCAGAACTGAACAGAAAATTTGACATCCAAACACAAAAAGCATGAGAAGGTAAACATGGGAAACAAATCATAAGGAACTTATCAAAGTTGAACTATTTACATGCCAATATGGAAAAGCGATAATAGTAACTTATGAAACTTTTCTTAGTATGAGGATAGGTGAAGGGAATACAAATGTGTGTGTGTACGTGTGTATGTGTGTGTGTATATATATATATATATATATATATGTATATGTATACCTACACATGTTTATATAGGAGTCTATATATGTGTATGAATACATATCTGAGCATGTGTTAGAAGTCCTTTCTGTTGGTCTTTATTTCTCTGCTTATATTTTCTCTGTTTGTATTTTCTCTGAAGTTCAGGGTGCTGAATTTTCCCCTGAACTAGTGAATGTAATTTAAAAAAGATTGTTGACCCCTTAAACAGTTATCTTTCCTAGTAAAGCAGATCTAAGAACCTGTGCAAGCAGCCGTCCTGGGGATGCCAGCGTGGTTGCTACTCCATCCTCCTCTTCCTCTTCCTTCTCATCCCTCTTCTTCTTTTCCTTCTTCCTTCCTACATAAATAGAAAAGTGATGGTCATGGTTGTAGTTTAGAAAGGTATAAAGATAGTGAGCAGAACCATAGGGGAATAGATTAGCACATCCTTTTGAGAAGCAATGGCAATATTGAGTTGATTATGTTTCCAGAACTGAAAAAGGGGAGGTTGGTGTGCATGTATGCATATGTGTGTGTGTGTGTGTGTGTGTGTGTGCGTGCATGTGTGTTATCCTCCAGTCAGGAGAGTGGGCACTGGTCCTCCAGATTAGAAGTTCCAGATATGAAATACTTAAGATCTTTAGGGGGCCTGATTTGGGGGCAAGGCAGCAGGAAAAAAGAGGACCAGCGAGTAAAGTATATCTGGAGCCTGCTTAGATGCAGTAGGTTATGTGAGGCACCCAGCAGTCAGGACAGTGGAGCTCCAAGGAGGAAGTTCTGGACCCAAAAGGTTTAAGTCTTCCAGGACTAGAGACATGGTTTAAAGCAGGGACTGAAGGGTACTATACTATACCTGTGCAAATCCCTATGTGGTGCTTGAAGATTGAACTGTACCAATATACTTTTTTTTTTGACATGTTCAGTCCTATTCTTTCTTTTTTTAAAGATGTTTTGTTTTAGTCAGCCAAGATCCACCTTCTAACTCTCCCACTCCATCCCAATTGAGAAGATAAGAAAAATAAAACCCATTACAAACATGAAGAGTTAATTAAAAGAAATTATTAAAAGAAATATTAAAAGAAGTATTCATATTGGCCATATTAAGAAAAATTATGCCTCATTTTGTACTCTGAATCTTTCACTTCTCTATCAGGGAGTGGTTAGCATTGTTTCCTTAATAGTCATCTGGGTTGGTCATTATGTTCCAAATAATTTGGCACAGTAGTATCCATCATATTTATGTACCATAATGTGTTTGGCCATTTCCTAATTTATGGGTACCTCTCAGCATTCCCATTCTTTGCTACTGAAAAAAGAGCCACAAATATTTTTGTACATTCTTAGAATTTGTTTTGCTCAGTACTGATTCCTCCCTTAATCTATCTTCCCTCTAGTTTCCTCTTCCTCCTCCCTTTTTTCACTTTCCTCTCCTATTGTCCTATTGAGTAAAATGTTTTTCTGTATCTAATTCTCTCTATCTTTCTCTCTCCCCTTCTCTCCCCTCTCCCTCCCTCCCTCTCTGTATTCTTCTTTCTTTTGACCAGTTCAGATGAGAATAAGATTCCAGTGTCAACTATTCCCTCTGCTTCCTTCATCCTTGTTTACAGATATCTGTTTGTTCACACTCATTATGTGAGATAATTTTCCCTAACCTTTCTTTACCTTTTCAACAGTGTATTCCAGTTCCTCTCTCTGTTTTCTTAGGATCATCTAGATAGACAGAACAGAATCACTACCAGGCCTTGTCTCATTAGACTCCCTCTATAGCTAGGATTTGAAGAAACCAGTGAAACCAGGAAGGAGAGATGAAGGAGAACATTCCAGGCATGGGGAACAGCCAGTGAAATTGCCTGGAATCTGGAGACTCAGTATCTTATTTGAGTAATAGCAAGGAGAGGGAGGTGAGGTGGGGGTGGGAGAGATGCTGTTAGCATGTCATTAGATCAAAGAGTATGTGGGATTGTAAGGTGTAAGAAGACTGGAAAGGTAGAAGCCGGGCAGGTCATCAAGTGCTTTGAATACCAAACAAAGGATTTTATTTGTGATCCTGGAGTTGATAAGGAGCCACCAGAGTTTATTGAGTAGGGTAGTGACAGGGTTGGACCTGTGCTTTAGGAATGCTAAATGGAATGCTTTAGGAACGCTTTTAGGCAGCTGAATGGAGGATGGATTGGCAGGACGAAGGCTCAGAGACCAACAGCAGGCTATTGCAGTAGTCCAGGTATGAGTTCACAGGGACTTGCACCAGGGTGGTTGCAGAGGAAAGAAGGTGGCACATGTGAGAGATGTTGAAAAGGTGAAATGGAGAGGCCTTGGTAACAGATGAGATATGGAGGAATAAGAGAGAGCGAGGAGTTTGAGGATGACACCCAGGTTGCCAGCCTGGGGAAGGATGGTAGTGTCCTTGATAGGGATAGGGAAGTTCAGAAGTAGAGAGGGTTTGAGGGGCAGGGGGCATGAGTTCAGTTTTTCTGGAGGTGGGGTGGGGCTAGGCAATAGCGGTTAAATGACTTGCTCAGGGTCACATGGCTAGTAAGTGTCAAGTGTCTGAGGTCAGATTTGAACTCAGATCCTCCTGACTCCAAGGCCAATGCTCTATACACCTAGTTGCCCCCTATGAGTTCAGTTTTGATAAAGTTAAATAGATTAATGCCTCAGGTTCTGCATTTATATTTTGCAAGTGTGGATGAATTCCCCAGTAAAACATAACTTACTATGACAGCTGTAGCCTCTACCCAGTTAGAGGCTCCATCTTGCTTTCCTTGCATATCCCTAAGGAATTCACTCAGTTAGCATATGGATTACATGCGATTTATTTAATGGAACTCTAAAGTAAAAATGTAATCAGGTTAACACCCTAAGTAGTTGTGGTTAAGCTACTGAAATTTTGTTAGGGTTTGATTTTCCAATCCTCCTTACTCTCTCTTTGATGTCCTGTAACTGTTCTTTCAGTGGGGAGGCACCCAAAGGTCATTTGGGTAGAGGAGGGTTTCTGAACACCCTCAGTTTTAAGATCAAAGGAGGTAAAATAAATTATCTTAAGGCAATCAGCTCATATCATCTCAACATAATTAGCTTATACCATCTCATGGCTTCTCCTCCAACTCCCTAGGTTGCAAATCAAAGTCCTGGCTCCCGCTTAGGTAAACCTGGGTCTGTGCTATTTCATCAGGCTGTCCACAGAAAACCCTCTGAAGGCATCTACTCTCTCTATATCTTGCATGTAAATAATTGTTTGCATGTTGTCTCCTCTCAAGTGCTTGGGGCTGTTTCCTCAGTGCACTTAATAAATGTTCATTGATTGACTGAGAGAGCATCTGGACACATTTCTTCACATTTCTTCCTGAACATAAGAAGTTTCACAACACCAGTCAGAGAGAGGCCTGCCAGAGTGTGACAGACACCTGCCCCTGGTAACTTCTCTTTTAATCCTTGGTCTTCCTAGAGACCTCTTTACTGCTGCCTTCTTTTGGCCCATAAGTTTCAGAGAATGTAGAGGAAGACAAGGAAACACTAAACAGCTGAAGACTGCTTCACAGGGAAATTAATCCAAAATACTAAAACATACATGAATAGAAATATCTGTAAAAAGAATAAAAAGTATGTGTTTAGAAGTATTAGCTAACATGATAGGCAATTACAAAACATTACAGATGTTCCCTCTAAAACTGCAGGGAGGTGGAACAGGGGGTAGAGCCCTAGATCTGGAGTAAGGAAGACATTCATTCAAATCTGCCTTCAGACACTTAGTAGCTGTGTGATCCTGGGCAAGTCACTTAACCTCTGTTTGCTTCAATTTCTTCATCTGTAAAATGGGGACAATAATAGCACCTACTTCCAGAGGCTGTTTTGAGGATCAAATAAGAAAATTTGTAAAGCACTTAACAGTGTCTGGCACATAGTAAGTGCAATATAAACGTTCATTTATTATAATTATTTATTATCATTTTTACTCTCACCACACCCATTCAACAGTCTTAGGAATGTTAATAGTAGTAATAAAGCACAAAAAATTAATGAAAAGAATACATATTGACAACGAAGAAATTAAATTATTTCTCTTTTCAAATGACATGATCGTAAATTAAAAAACTCTTGATACTCAGAATAATTATCAAGAGAGGTTATAAATTACTTTAGCAAAGTGACAGACTAGAATATAAATCCACAAAAGCAATTTGCATTTCTGTGTACCGCAGATGCAAAATACATCGAAACTGATAGAAAGTGAAATTCAATTTACAATAATGGTGAAATTGATCATATTTCAGGGTGGAAATTTATTAAGACATACAGGTGACTTTTAGGGAGGGATCTTCAAAATGATTTGGATGGAAATCAAGGAAGAAGTGAATTAACTAAGGACTAGCTAGCGCTCACTCATTGTGAGGCTATGTACATAGAGTAAAAATGACAATACTTTTTCAGTTTATTTATAGGTTTATTGCAAAACCAGTGAAGTTTCCAACAGGCTATTTTGTGGAAATTGATTAGTTTATAACAAAAATAGTATATGGAAAAGTGGATAAGGAAGAATACCAAGAAGATGTGAAAAAGAGAAGGAATAAAGGAGGATACATTCTAAACATTTCAAAATGTACTATAATATGATAATTACATAACTGTCCTATTATTGAAAAAACAGAGAAACATCTCATTAATATATGAGGGAATTCATAAATAGAGCCAGCTATTATAAGAAGTTAGGATTTGAGTTATTGAATAGTGATTCCATATTTCAAAAATCATTGGGGAATGGAACAACTATTCAAAAAAATGTTTTGGGAAAATTGGATATCGGCATGATGATCAATAGGTTTAGATCCATACATACCATAAACCATTTTTGGGGGGATGTTTGGACTAGATTTGTGATTTCATTGGCTTGGAAATTCCCTCTGATAATTCCTATTTGGCACCTTTGTGATTTATAGAGCTACCTAGAGCAGTAGTGTCAAACTCAAATAGACACAGATCCCTGTCTGCCATATGTTGACTTAGAAAAGCAGAAATTAATAGTATATATGTTATATTTTTATTTATTTATTTAAATATTTCCCAATTATATTTTAATCTGGTTATGATTGTTTTGAGGGCAAGTGGCCTGCAGGCTATGAGTTTGACACTTCTGTTGATAATGTTAAGAGATGAAGTCATTTGCTGATGGGTTAACAGGTGTCAAATATGGGATTTAAATCTTGTTCTTCCTGTCTTCAAGTCCAGATCTTTAACCATTATACAACACTCTAATAGAGAAGTGCATCACAATCCAACAACTAAATTAGGCCATGCTGGCTCACACCAAACCAGATATTATGACAAACTGAATCAATGCTCTACACATATAATAATCTTAAAAAGGGAAGAAAAATTAATTATATATTAGTATCAGTTATGAAGGCATTATAAACAATAAAAATGAAGGATAGGAGAATTTTCCTATAATAGGATAAAAAGTTGCTGTTGTGCCTCACTATTGTTTGATTCTTTATCTAGCCACAAATATATAAATCAAGGTTTAGACCCATTGCCTTGGGTCTCCTACTAGAGGGGACCCTGATACATGTGTCTAATTTCTTTCCCCAATGGAATAAAGAAAGCTTTTTGTTTTTAACCTGTATGAGCTCTTTGGTATTTTTGGAGTTAACAATGGTTGCAAAACCATGAGCTCTTTGGTATTTTTGGAGTTAACAATGGTTGCAAAACCTCTCTGACTCTGGTCATTTGTTACCAGAGTTGACAAAGTATATATTTGAAAGCATTATAGTTAGCTGATAATGCTAGTATTATATGCAATGACAACATTTTAGAAGCCTTTAGCTGGGGGAGGAGAAGAAAAAATTTGGGAAGGACATGACAGTTGTCTTCAAGTATTTGAAGGTGTTATCATGTACAAGAGGAAATTGACTTATTCTGTTGAAAATTGCATAGTGTCAAATTTAGATCTGATGTCAAGAAAACAATCCCTAACAATTAGTACTATCCAGACGTAGGGTATGCTGTCTTAGGAGGTGTTGGTCTTCAAAAAAGAGGCTGGATGACCACTTTTCAAGTGTGTTAGGGTGGTGAATTCTGGGAGTGTAAGGTTAGGAATGGATGGCTTATCAAATCCTTTCCAAAACTGATGTTCTGTTGAAACATACCTATTTAGTTAAAGGTCTTCCCCACCCAGATCAATATCTTTGGGATGGTAAACTGGGCCATCTTTTGCCTTATCCAGCACTTAGTCATTGAATGGGGAAACTGAGACCTGGGAAAGACCTTACTTTAGAAAGACCAAGGTCACCCACTGCATCCTGGGACATTGCCAGTGATCTTGGCCATTAACTTGCCACTAAACTGTAATGAAAGAGAGGGGCTAATGACGTTGCCCAGTTCTGCCTCTCTCAAACCCAACTCACATACAAGTCAAGACACCAGGCTGGTAATGTCATTGGTCCTCTTTGAAAAAGATAAACTACAGTAGTAACAACCTATTTAGGTATTTTTGAGATGAGACTTTTTGAGGTATTTATTATCTGAATTTAGAAAAAGATTTTAGCTTTACATTAAGTTCAGTAGACATTATGAATATTTGATACAATGGAATTACCTATAGGTTTTACTTGAATGCTAGTGGATATGGAATAATTTCAAGTCATTGTTCTAATGAAATATAAGTACTGCTGCCTTGTGAAACCAGAAATGCACAGCTTTTAAATGTAAAGTACTGGGTGAATCTAGCACTAAGTTGTTTTTTTTTTTTGGCTTTTGTTGTTGTTGTTGCCAATAACAAACTGTTTTTTCATTAATGGAGAATTCATGCCTTTCAAGCATTTTTAATGTGACAATATTTATAAATGTATAGTTTTTGAAGGAATTGTTTAAATTCTTTCCCTCATTTTCTTTGTCATTAGGATAGATTCTTTAAAAAAGTGACTCTCTTTTGGAGTAGTTATCAGTCAGTTAAACAGAAGGAATGATTGGAAACAAAATTTACATAAATTACATAAAGATTACATAAAGATATGAGAGTTTTGGATGCACACAAACACAGGAAGAATTGTGTGAACTGATAAAGAACAAAATAACAAGAATGAAGGAGAACAATATAATATGTAACTATAATAATATAATTGAAAATACACTAAAAATAATTGAACACTAGTGACCAACCTTGGTCTTACAGACATTATTTTGGGACAAACCTAGCTTAGGACAACCCAGTGATTTAGGATCAAAATTAGAATGTATTGAAGTGTGCATGGACTAGAAAATGCAATAATTAACAACTTTCCGAGGTTAAAAATGATACTATTCCTACAGTTACAAATTCTACTAGCCTATTACTGTGCTGTAAGAAATGATATATAGAGGATGGTTTCAGAGAAACCTCGGAAAACTCGTGTGAAATGATACAGAGTAAAGTAAGAACCAGAACAATTTAAACTTAAGAACTCCCATCAGCACAATGACCAACCACAATTCTAGAGAACTCATGATGAATCATGCTGTCCACCTCCAAACATAGAAGTGATGGATTTAGGGTCCAGACTCACACACACACACACACACACACACACACATTTTAGATATGGCCAGTTGGTTTTTCTTTAGAATACATATTTGTTAGAAGGGTTTTCTAATTGTTTATCATTGGGAGGGGAAAGCGAGAAGGAGAGAAGATGAGAGAAGAAGAAGGAGGAGGATAAAAGAGAATGATTTATCATTTGCCACCTTCCCCTTCACTTCACTTCTCAACCCATACACATGGAGCTCTCCCTTAAAGAGTTTAGGATTTGGAGTCAAGTTAAAGTTACCCCCTCCAGTGAGAAACCAATGTTTTCCAGGTGAAACTTCCCATGATTCTCACAGTGCTTAGGCTCATCCTAACTGGGGTTTCAGCACAATTTTTAGGTGTCCCTTTCTATATAAGGCACACCAAAATTTCTCTAGCAGCCCTTTTTCAATAAGTAATAACCTATTGGAGGTTCAAGAAAGTTTCCTTTGGACCCCTTAAAAAAGGCACCTGAAATTTCTCCCAGTGCCTTTGCAGGAGCAATCCTACTGGAATTCCTGATGACCGGGCAAGTAGATTCAGGTAGAGATAAACTAAAATAGGATCAGTTAAGTCCTGAACTGTTGTAAGTCTCCTAAGAAAAGACATTTGGGATTAATTAATAGGCCTGTAGACCTTAAAGGATCTCACAATGAAGCAAACAGTTTAAGTCTTCTTAAAAGCAGAAAAGCGACACAAGCATTTTGTCAGTTAGACACCAACGTTTTAGGAGTTTGGGCACAATATCAATACCTGTAAAGAATACAGTAATATAGCACGTATCAATTCCTAAATATTCAGCGAATATTTATGTGAGTAATAGAAACCTTGAAATAAATTGGAGGGAGGAAGTAAGATTAGGTGGAGTAGATAAAACAAAATGTAACATTGGCTTTATTCACTATCAACGGAAGGATCCTGTCCCATATCAATGATGAGTTAGTAGTCATTGGGGAAATCCCCAGGAGTCTCATGAATCTTCTGCAGTGATGTCTGGACTGAGTTAGGAAGCGTGGGTTAGTTTGAAGAACCTTAAGGAGGAGGTGTGATGGTGGTGGCAACTCAGTTTTTTTGTTGGCCATGAATATACTAAGAAGAAAGAGAGACTTAGGAATTGGGAAGTATTTCTATAAGAGGTTGTAACCTTTTTTTTTATTGTTGGGGTTGTGAGAATTTGGTTGCTTGTTTATTTTCTGATGAATTATCTGATTAGTCTGTCTAAATTAAAATTTTGATTTGTGGTTCCTACTTGATCTTTGAATATATAATGCACTGAATGGGAGCTTGAGCTGTGATTTTCATAATTAGTTACTTACTCTTGCAGATTGAACTAGGAGATAGCCAAGGACCCCAGAGCTGAGAAGGTGCCATGGGCTATAAGTTAGGGTAAAAAGGTTCTCTCCACTATTTATAAGGTCTAGGAATATTTATTTGCTACATAAATATTTGGATTTAACTTGCAGTTTTTCTCTTGAGATTTTCCAAGAAAGGGAGGAAATATCCAACTATAAGATTTTGTAGCTTTGCCTAAGAAAATTGGTCTTGCAGGAATGACAAGGGAGAAAAGGAAAGCTGAGTGGGTCTGAGATTGTGCCAATCAGTTCACTAATTTTTACTTCTGTGTTTCTCAGTATCTTGAGATTTCACCACAGGAAGAACAGAAGCAGGATAAAGATCAAGAAAATCTGAATTTATCTGAAGAAATATATGTAGTTTATCTTTAAGTTGTGTGTGTATGTATGTATGATGGAGTTGTCATAATTTAGCTCTCCTAATTAGATGCATTTATATAAATAATTTTCTTGATTTTTTTCCCCTTCATTATCTCCCTATGTCATATCCAATTAAGCTACATTTAGCTAATTATCTCATTACAGAACGTCCCTCAACTGCAGTTAGAGGTATGCAGTGTTTTAGAGGCTGGTTGAAAACTCCATTATTTGTTGTCAAAGGTGTTACTGGTACTAACAAAACAGCCAGTTATAAGAGCAAAAGGAAAGGAGAAAGAAAACAATTGATCTCTTATGATTTTTTGGCATCTTCTTTTAAGCATTAACATGTGTCAGGATTTATTTATTTGTTTGTTTGTTTGTTTTTCAGTAGTCGTTATACTTGCAACCTCTATGGATGCAGAAAGCCTGAAGCTGAACTTCATGATGAGCAGAATGAGCAGACAGTCTCTCTGAAAATCAGGGCAACTCAGTGAAGACCAAGAAAGACAGGGATTGGTTAACACTTAAGGTAGAGCAACATTCCCATTCCAGAGAACTGGTAGAATATTTTCATTGAAGGGGGAGATTGCTAGGGGCGGAAGGCACAGACTCAGAGCGAAGCATTAATTGTGGGCCTTTGAGTTTTAAGTTCAACTAAAATGAGATGACTGGGGAAATTCTATTCTTTATTCTAAGGCCCCTTTGTTTTGCTATAGTTACTTTCAGTGTTTGTTCACTATTTTCTCTTTAGAGAATATGAGAATATAATTCTCAAAATAATTACCTTTATATAGATAATTACAGTGAATTGGCAGTGGTTGATGTTGAGAAAGGGAAAAAAGGGGGCTCTAGAATATGATGGACTCAAAATTTAATGGCATGTTATAGTTTAAGGAACCATAGCAATCCCATATAGTTACAGATGGGAAAACTGAGGTTAGAGGCAGAGGGGAGTGGTGGTGGTGAATTGCCTGAAGTTACATATCTGATTGGTAAAATAACTGGCATTACAACGTAACGTGCCTCTTGTTTTCCAGTCATAGGACGATAGACTAACAAGTGGAAAAGTCTTAGACAAGTCATGAAGTCAAATTCGTATTACAGATAAGGGAATGAGTCTAAAGAGGCTAAGTGATTTGTCACATAGGTAATAAGTATTTGCAGTAAGATTCAAATCCAGCTTTTCTTGACTCCAGGTCCAACCCTTTCTCCACCACATCATGCTGCACTCTTGCCATAACCCTACAGCTATGCCAACTTAGTTAAAATTTCCAGTGAGGAAGAAGCGTCCATTAATCAACATATTGGAGCCCATTTCCCAGTGTTTATACTTAATAATCATGCCATTATGTTTAAAACCATTTGGTCAAAGCATCTTGCTTTTTCAGCTTCAGCGTAGGGATAGGAGATGATATTCAGATGCATGTTGCAGCTTCATTTTCTCTTTGGAAGATGTAGTTTCCTTAAGTCTAACAGGAGTGGAGAATCTCTGGTCTTAAGGCCACATGTGGCCCTCTAGGTCCTCAAATGTGGCCCTTTGACATTCTACACTTGAAGATCCAGAGGACCACATGTGGCTTCAAGACTATAGGTTCCCCATCCTTGAAGAACAGTCCATCTAGCTCAGATATGTGGCAAAATGGGAAGAAGGTAGGATAGGAGGTTGAACTTTGTGCTGCATAAGCCTGATTTAAGTGAAGTAAAGGAGAAAGCTGCAAGTTGAAGTGTCAGTGACCTTAGTGGTCATTTTAACCATTCCCCTGACTTAGCAGATGAAGAAAAGAAGGCCTCAAAAGTTGAAGAGATTTTCCCAGGGTCTCCTAGAGGGTTAGTAGCAGAGCCAGGATCTGGGCCCAGATAGGACCTCCATTTCATTTTTACCACATCAATCCTACAGGTTGAAAGCAAAACAATCCTTTTTTTTTTGCTCCAGTTATTCCCTAATTCTGACTAATTACTGACTAATGATTTCATGGGAGGTTGCTGGGATGAAGGACGCAGACTTAGAGAGAATGGTTAATTGTGGGTTTGTTAGTGAGTTAAACTGAAATTGGTTTTAATTAGCTGGTTTTGGGATGACAGAATGACTAACCTACAGATGAGTAACTTTCTATTCTTTTTCCTGTCTGCTTTCCTTCTCTCCAAAATTAAATCACCCTTCTCTCCAAATTAAAAGTGTTAACTTGGGGGAAACTTTCCAAAGAATTTTTACACTGTAAATTCTCTGTATTGGTTGTCTCTAATCACCTTTTGGTTCATTAGAAAGGAGAACAAAACTGGGAAACAGTTTTGAAGCTATTGCTCTGTGGAGTATTATAGTGGAGGAGATAGGAAAAGTATTCTTATTAGACAGAATCAGTATCTTTAGGGTTGGGATTTTCTTTAATTTTTTTTAGATTTTATATATATATAAATAAAGAGAGAGAGAGAGAGAGAGAGAGAGAGAGAGAGAGAGAGAGAGAGAAAGAGAAAGAGAGAGAAAGCTTATCATGTGTCTGATTGGGGTAAAGTGGATAGAGTGCCAGACCAGAGTGCCAGTCGGGAAGACCTGAGTTCAATTTTGACCTCAGATACTTACTAGCTGTGTGACCCTGGACAAATCACTTACCTTGTTTACCTCAGCTACCTCATCTGTAAAATGAGTTGAAGAAGGAAATAGCAAACCACTCCAGTATCTTTGTCAAAAAAACGCTAAAAGTATTCACAGAGAGTCAGACATGACTGAAAATGACTAAACAACAACAGAAATGTGCCTAGTACTATATTAAACCCTAAGGATTAAAATAAAAACAAAAAGAAAGACAGTTACTCTTTCTTGGGATTTACATTCTAATGCGGGAGGAAAAGATGTAAAAGGGAGCTAAAAAGAGATGTGCATGTGAGAGGGATATAATGAGAATAAGTTATAGTACCATTGTAAGAGTAGAAATAAGTTTGTTAATTTAGCATAACTGATTCCATTTTATTTTAAGCCTACATTTTATGGTTGAGCTGTTTTGAATTAAGTTATTTTTCTATAATAAGATAGGCACCTATGTGTATGACTCAGTAAGCAGCATTTAGGCATTAAAATTTTTTCCCCCCAACTACATGTAAACACAATTTTAACATTAATTTAAAAAACTGAGTTCCAAATTGTTTCCTTTTTTCTCTCACCTCCCCTTTGTTGAAAAGGCAAGAAATTTGCTATAAAGTTATACATGTGTGGTTATGCAAAATATATTTCTATTTTAGCTGTGTTGCAAAAGAAAACATAGTAAAAAAAAGCCCAAACAAACCCAGAAAAAGTAAAGTAAAAAGGTATGCTTTTTTTCTGCATCCAGACTCCATCAGTTCTTTCTCCGGAGGTAGATGGTATTTCTCATCATAAGTCCTTCAGAACTGTCTTGGATATTTGTATTGCTGATAAGAGCTAAGTCATTTACAATTGATCTCATACAATGTTGCTGTTACTGTTTTATACTGTTCTCTTGGTTCTGCTCACTTCACTTTACATCAGTTCGTGTAAGTCCTCCAGATTTCTTTTGAAACCATCCTGCTCGTTATTTCTTATACCACTGTAGAATTTCATCACAATCATATACCACAACTTGTTCAGTCATTCCCCAATTGATCAGCATTCCTTCAATTTCTAAAAAAAACCTATTTAGAATACAGATGTAGCAGTGGCATTGCTGGTTCAAAGGTTAGGTAGGGTTTTATAGCCCTTTGGGCATAGTTCCAAATTGCTTTCCAAAATGGTTGGATCAGTTTACAACTCAACCAACAGTGCTTTAGTCTCTCCATTTTATTGTATCCCCTCCAAAATTTGTCATTTTCCTTTTCTGTCATGTTAGCCAGTCTCCTATGTGTGAGGTAGAGCCTCAGAGATGTTTAGTTTTCATTTCTGTAATCAGTAGTAATTTAGACCATTTTTTCATATAATTATAGTCAGCTTTGATTTCTTCTGCTGAAAACTGCTTGTTCATACCTATTCATATCAGTTAGGGAATGACTCATATTCTCATACATTTGACTCACTTCTCTATATATTTGAGAAATGAAGCCTTTATCAGGGAAACTTGCTATAAAATTTTTCCAATTATGATTACTAACTGTATTTCCCTCCATTTTATTCCTCATCCCTCCACTGTTTATCCTCCTCCTCTCTTCCTTTCCTTTCACCCTATTCCTCCTCAAAAGTGTTTTGCTTCTATCACTTCTCTCAATCTGTCCTCCCTTGTATCAGCCCCCACACTCTTCTGTTATTTCCTTTCCTTCCTACCTCTCTATAGGGCAAGATAGATTTCTATACCCAACTGAGTGTATATGCTATTACCTTTTCTAACTGATGAAAGTAGGGTTCAAGTGTTGTCTGCTATCTACCATCTTCTCCTCCACTGTAAAGGCCATTTTGTATATCTTTATTGTGAGATAATCAACCCCATTCTAACTCTTCTTTCCCTCTTCTCCCAGTGTATCCCTCTTTCTCACTGCTTAATTTTATTTATTTTAGATATCATCCCATATAGTCAACTCACACCCATGCCTTCTGTTTATTCTATACTGCTTCTAACTGCCTTAATAATGATAAAGTTCTTAGGAGTTTCAAGTATCATCTTCACACGTAGGACTATACAGTTTTACCTTTTTATTCTCATGATTTCTCTTTCCTGTTTCCTTCTTATGCTTCTCTTGAGTCTTGTATTTAAAAATCAAATTTTCTATTCTTCTCTGGTCTTTTTCATAAGGAATGCTTTAATTACTTAATTTCATTGTCTGTTATGGAGCCCCCTGGCTTTGAAAAACCCAGATGTTGGTACTTCTTTTTCTAGTAACTATGTATGTATTGCCTTGATCAGACAGATGTATCTGTTGATCTGTGCTAATTTTTCAGACAGTTAGAAGCCCTGTCTGTTGGTATTTATTTCTCTGTTTGTATTTTCTCTGGAGTTCAGTGCTGACTTTTCCCTTGAACTAGTGAATGTAATTTAAAAAAGATTGTTGACCCCTTAAACAGCTGTCTTTCCTAGTAAAGCAGATCAAAGAACCTGTGCTAGCAGCTATCCTGGGTATGCCAGTGTGTTTGCTGCTATAGTTCTGTGTCCCTTTTCAAGTGAGATAATGAATATCAGAGCTTCAAAAACAAAGCTCTTAAGACAAATATTCACACATATTTTTATACATATGTACTTGTATATATATTTATACATACATATATAAATATGCGTGTGTGAGTATATATATTTTAAAAGAAATATCCAGATTAAGTAGTTATTAGACTTAAATGAACAAATGGATATCATCTTCTATGCCTCCGAAGGTAGTATATGGGGAGGAGAAAAGAGAGGGGAAGCTATTCTATTTCTCTTTTGTGATACTAGATGGGATAGATAAAGTATGTTGTTCCCATGGCTCCTCTTGGCATGTTCTCCATGGCTGGTATAGAAATTTCTTTCAATCTCTTTGGTTTGGATTAACTTCTGTTCTGGCCCTTGGCTGCCATTTTCCTTAGTGTGAAGTCATTTTCCTCAGTTTCCATCTAATATCTCTGGAGCTTGAATGTAATGACAATAGGCTATGGCAATAGTATCTCTTGTTATCTTTATGTTGATTTTATTGTTGTTGTTGTCATTTTAGAAACCTTCTCTTTGGAGTTATCTTTTTTCTTTCTTTTTTAAATCAGTTTTTGTTCATTTTTTTAAAAATCACCTTACTTTTCTCTTGTACTCCTGATCAATTCTTTTCCAAGAAATCCATACTAAAACAAACACTATTTTCATTAAGACAAAAAAAGAGATAAAAGAGGAAAAAGTCATCATAACGAGGCAATACATAAAAGAAAGCTGAAAATATGCACATCATGTATCATTTTTGGACTTTCCACCTTTGCAGTGGGATAGGGTGAGCGTGTGTTCTCCTATCTCATCTTTCAAGCCATGCTTGTTTCTTTTTTAAAAAGGTTTTGTTGATGTCAGAACGAACCATTTCCCCCCAATATCCTACCTCCTTCCTCTCTGAAAGCAATAGAGACAAAAAATGAAAAAGATAAAAATCAGAGCAACTAATCAATACATAGAGAAAATCTGATAATATGTGTAACGTGTGACACTTGTGGACCAACCACCTCTGCAAAGAGGTCGAGTTAGAGTGACTTCTTGCAAGCTTGTTTTTATAATTTTGTAACATTCACTTTTGATTTTTTTTTCTATTTACCTGCTTGCAGTCATTGTGTATATTGTTTTCTTGGCTGTGCTCACTTCATTCTGCATCAGTTCATGTAGATTTTTACATGCTTCTTTGTAGTCATTATATTCATCATCTCTTATGGCAAAATACCATTACATTACATTTATGTACCAAAATTTATTTATCCATTCCCTAGTTGAAGGGCATCTACTTTGCTTTTGATTCTTTGGTATCACAAAAAGTGCTGCTATAAATATCTTGATGTATATGGGAATTTTCTTCTTATCAATGGCCTCTCTGGAGCATAAATAAGCCTAGTAACGGAATCCTTGGGCCAAAGAGTATGGACATTTCAGTCATTTTTTTTTTTGCCATATTCTAAATTGCTTTCTAAAATGATTGCACTTATTCCTGACTCTGCCAATAATGCACTAGTGAGCCTATCTTCCCTACAACACCTTCAAAATTGAACATTTTCCCAGGGGACATGCTGGATCCAGCTCAAACCAGCTCATGAGAACCAATTATTAAATTTGCAGTATGGGCATCTACACCTTTGAAATCAGCAAACACTACAAATCAGGGTCTGTCTGTTTTGTTGTTTGTCTACACTTTAAAAAGTTATGGAGAAAAAATTAATGATGCACACTAAACTTAGAAGTACGTCATGCATACATTTCTTCCCATTCTAGAGCTAAATATTAGACATTTACCATACCACAAACTATTCCCATCTTTTGTCATCTTTTGCCAATTTGCAGGATGTGTGGTGAAGCCTCGGGGTTGTTTTGATTTTAATTTCTCTAATTATTAGTGGTTTAGAGCATTCTTAATATAGATTTTAATTGTCTGTAGCCCTTCTTTTGTGAACTGTCTGTTTATATCTTTTGACCACTTAGCTATTGAGGAATGATTTTTGATCACATGCACATAGACATTTTGATTTATGCATATTATATATCTGTTCACTGTTTATATATCTTTGATACCAAATTTATAACAGAACTTTTATATAGTTTTATTTGGCGATTTATTACATTCGTTCCTCTCTTAGGTTCATTAATTTTAATTATGCAAAAGTTTTCAGTTCCATATAATCAAAATGACCTTTTTTATCTTCTATAATTATCTCTATTCCTTATTTGGTTATGAAAACATCTCCATAGTTCTGAGAGGTATATGAATTGTTCCTCTTAAATTTTTTTTGTAGTATGACTTTTAACATTAAGTTTGCATATCCATTCGTAATATATTATAGAATATGATTTAAAATATTGGTCTAAGCATATTTTCTGCCAGACTCCTTTTCATCTTTCCAGCACTTTTGATCTAACAGAGAGTTTTTCTTGAGTAATTTATGTTTTCTGGTTTATCTAGCACTAGGTTAACGAGTTCCATTGTTTCTGATTCTCTTGTATATATTATATTCTATTGATCTAGCTCCAGTTTTTAACTAATACCAGAAGGTTTTGATGACTGCTGCTTTATAATATAGTTTGAGGTCTGAAAGGGCTATTCTTCCTTCATTCCAACCTCTTTTCACTACTTCCTCTGATAGTCTTGATCTTTTTTCAGGTGAATTTGCTATTTTGAGTTCCATAAAGTATCCCTTTGATAATTTGATTCATGTAGCATCAAAACTTTGGTAGTTTTGTCATTTTTGCTATTTTTGCACTGAATTTCTTTCTTTCTTTCTTTCTTTCTTTCTTTCTTTCTTTCTTTCTTTCTTTCTTTCTTTCTTTCTTTCTTTCTTTCTTTCTTCCTTCCTTCCTTCCTTCCTTCCTTCTTTCCTTCCTTCCTTCCTTCCTTCCTTCCTTCCTTCCTTCCTTCCTTCCTTCCTTCCTTCCTTCCTTTCATTCATTCTTTCTTTCGTTCTGAGGGAAGTGAGACAATTGGGGTGAAATGACTTACCCAAGGTCACACAGCTAGTAAATGTCAAGTGTCTGAGGGCAGATTTGAACTCAGGTCTTCCTGACTCCAGACTCCTGACTCCTCTATTCACTGCACCGCCTAGCTGCCACTGTTCTTAATTTCTTTAAGGAATAGTTGCAAATTAAATCTATAAGTATTTTGTGTGCTTTGGCAGATTGATATACAATTATTTTATGCATTTTGTAATTATTTAGAATGAGATTCCCTTTTCTATTAATGTCTCAGATTTTGTTATTATATGGAAATACTATGGATTTTTGAGGATTTACTTTGCTGAAGCTACCATTTATCTTAATTAGTATTTTTTCTTATTTCTTAGTATTTTCTAAATAAACCATTTCATCATCATCAAATAGGGATTGTTTTATCTCCCTTCTACCAGGCTTTATTACTTTAATTTCTTTCTTTTGTCTTCTTACTATTGCTAGCATTTACAGAGCTATATAAATGGAAAGAATGCTTTACTCTCTTATGCATTGGAAAAGTTCTAGTGTGTCCCCATTGTACATCCTGCTTGCTTTGGGGTTTAGATAAATGTTTATTAATGGCATTAAAAAAGATTCCCTTATGACTGTACCTTTCAGCATTTTTTAAAGCATAAATAAATGTTATACTTTGTCAAAGCTTTCCCATGTCTATTGAGATAATCACTTTGGATGTTTTTGTTTTTAACATGATTAATTATATTGATTATTTTCCTAATGTTAAACCATTCTTGCCAGGTATTAAATCAGGTATAAATCTAAGTTGGTTATGAAGAATGATTTCTTGGATTTTGTCTGATAGGATTTTATTTAAATTTTTAAAATCAATATTCATTAATGATATCAGTCTGTCACTATCTCATGAGTTTTCTTTCCTCAATTTAGACATTAGGACTATAGTTGTCTTAATAAAAAGGAATCTCATTGAGTGATTTTAAAAATTAACTATTGAGAATAATTTGCATAATATTGGAACTAACTTTTCCTCTAAAAGAATGACAAAATTATCCTAAGAAGCCATCAGGACCAGGAGGCATTTTTTTTGTAGTCCTGTACAGTTAGTTCTATTTCCTTTTCAGATATTGGATTATATAAGCTCTCTATTTGTTCTTCTATTGAATTAATCACTTTAGTTATTTTTGTTTTTCAGTTGCGTCAATCTTTGTTCTGGTCTTAGCATTCCTCTTGTTTTCTTTTGGCATATACCTTTTCTAAATTTTTAAAACGTAAACTCAGTTTGTTAACTTTCTCTATTGATATTGACACTTAATGCTCAGGTTCTTGCCTGAATATTGCTTTGGTTTAATCCCATGGATTTTGATATGTATTATCTAGACTGCTTTTTCCCTTGAAATAATTTTTTTGTTGTTTTACAATTTTGTTTTTCACCTTGTCATCATTTAATAAATTACTTTTTAGTTTCTATGTGGACCTACACATTTTATTCATTAAATCATAGTTTACTTCTAGTTTTAATGCATGATGATGTATCACTGATTTTTTCTTTTTCCTTTTCTTCTTTTTTTGTGGTCCAGCACATGATTAATTTTTAAGTTGCAAGAACACTGGAAAGAAAAGTACATTCTTTGCTTAGTTCCTTAAGTTCTTCGTATATATCTAGATTCTACCACTTGTCATCTTTGTGACCTTGGGCAAATTGCTTAACTTCTTCAGGGGTTTTAGTTTTATTATCTAAGAGATGAGGGGATGGATCTGGTGACTTCTGAAGTCTTTTCTAACCCTATGGTACAATTATCATATTTTGAGAGCTTAACATATTTACATTTAACCTTATAATTTTTTTCTTCAATTTTTCTTTTGGAGGGGAATACACAATTTCACATTCTTATTATTCCTATTAATAAGCCAAACCTAACAATTTCATATTAAATAGATTTTTTTTAGTTTTATTTTACTACCTGTGAGGTTTTTTTTTTTATCAATGCAGGGGCTTTGCTTCCTTCTTGTTTTTCAGATTTTGTTAGAACTCTTTGATGTAAGATACTAGGAGAACCATCTGAAGGGATATTGCTTGATCCTCCCAAGGATCCCAAGGATCTTTTCAGTGTTTGAGACCAATATGAAATAGACTTTAGTTGAATTTCTGAGAATAGTTGAGGTTCTGGGAATAGGCCCTGTTGAGGATTTCAGAAGCCATCTCATCTCCCATGGTGGTGCACATGAGTACTACTTTACGTATGGAGGTTTGAGTTCATGTACAAGCCTAGGTGAGTTTGTGGTTATCTCTTCTGTTTTGTATGTCTTTCCTTGAGAAAAGGAAGGTGTGATAGGTATGTAAATAGTGATTGTGAGATGTAGAAATTTATGTGAGATGTGGAAAGGTTATGGAGGGGCTGATCTCCAAATGTAGCAGCATTATCCAGGTTCATCTACACTTGCTGGCCCTCAGCCCTTTACTTGACTTACTATTATAGCCATTTTTTAACCATATGTTTGAATATTTCTTGATTAATTGTTAAAATTGAACATCTCTCTCATTAATAATTCTAATAATTAGATTGGAACCCATGCCCCAGTTTATTAAGTATTATTTATTTAATAAGCTGGAGAAACT
Source organism: Pseudocheirus occidentalis (assembly GCA_028646575.1). Lineage (NCBI taxonomy): Eukaryota > Metazoa > Chordata > Mammalia > Diprotodontia > Pseudocheiridae > Pseudocheirus > Pseudocheirus occidentalis. The sequence goes on along the minus strand of CM053595.1, from coordinate 113,807,283 downwards.
TCTTTTCCCACAATCAGTTGCTCATATTTCTTTATATGATGTTCATATATATATATATCAAACCCCTAATCTCTTGGGCTTAAATAACTATTAAAGCTATTAACCATGCAATTTATTGTCAAGGTAATATTAAAACATTAAATATTAAATATATATTATGGAAATACATTATATATTTATATATAATATTAAATAGAAACTATTAAAATGATTATTAGCTACTAGGGTTTAATTATTAGCTATTAGTGTTTAAGTCATAAGAAAGATCTTGACCAAAATAACTTTTTATTCTCACTATTACTTGACTTATTTTCACTAATGTATTACAGTCCCACCATTCAGTTATCTCAAGATACCTAGCAAAATCTCTTTTCAAGAATTCTTCTTACCCTCTTAATGAGATAAGGGTTAAAACAATTCTCTAAAGAAATACGTTTTCTTTATCCTCTTTTTTTGTACCTCACTTAGTCTCTCAACAGCCACTACAGAAAAATGGTCTCTTCACAAAGGAGAATGAAAATTGTCAAGCCTTCAGCATTCTGAAGCCTTTTGAAATGTAGCAATAATATTTATAGTCTTTGTAGTTGGGACTATTCAAGCTGGTATTAAATTTTTCTGAATGTTTTTGAGCTTTTTTTTTTATCATTCTGTATATTTGTTAATTTCTTCATTATTTCCTTCTCATTACGTTCAGTTTCCCCCTCTCATTTTATTGTTATTTTTTATGGTGATTTTAAACTTTATTCAAGTTTTTCTTTCATTTGGTCTTATGATTTTCTTTCAAGTATCAATTTTTGTCTTATTTCTTTGAATGTCTTTTATCCATTTTAAGATAGATCTCAGGATATCTTACATGGTTTCTTTTCCCATCTGGATTGCTTCTGGTACTTTAGCTGATTCAGTTGCTCTGTGAATTTAAAAATGTGTGTCAGCACTCTGATTTTCTCATTTAAAATTCTTGTTGACTCTTACTTTCTTTTGTGGCCTTTAAAAGTTGTTTTTCTTCACTTTTTATTTTGGTTGAGTATGTGAAAAACCTGATTTAACCCTCTTTAACCCTCAAGCTTTGCCATCTTGGACTAGTTTGTGTACTGGAATTTTCATTGGTAATTTTTGACCTAAGCTGTAGTCCAAATCATCTTATTAAAAAATATTTTGAGGGAGTGATGGTGTGACCATGTCTTTGAAAGCAACCTAGTCCCTGAATTTTCCCATACATGTCAGCAGCCCAGATCACTGGTACCTCTTCTCATGGCAAAAACAAAGGTGAAAAACAGTCCTTGCTTTCAAGGAGCTCATAATTCTTTCTAATAGAGGAAACAACATGCAAACAACTAGGTAGAAATAAGATTTATAAAAGATAAATTGGAGATAATAAGCAGAATGAAGACATTAATGTTAAGGAGAATTCAAAATCTTATTAAAGGTGGGATTTTAGTTGGAACTTAAAACAAGGTAAGTCAGGAGACAGAGATGAGGAAGGAGATAATTTTAGATGTTTGTGGAAAATGCTTTATCATATTGTTGAGAAAGTTTATTAATTATTATGCTGTTTAAAACTAACTTTATGTGATTTAGAGATTTTTGAGCCCAGAATGTCAGTCTGAATTTAGTAACTTTCTTGGAATGCCAGAGATGTATACAAAGGATTTTGGGTGCCCTCAGGTCCTGGATCCACCCCAAATATTTAGGCTATTACACTTAGGTCTTATCTTTTTTTTTTTTTTTTTACTCTAGGCTAGACAAATCAGAACCCACACTGGTGCAATGGGATTCTCTGAACCTAGGTAAGTCAGTCTGTACAAGTGCAAGGTGCAAAAAGGGTTAATAGGGACAGACCTGAGCCATGGTCCTGCAGGCATTTACCCACGGGAAGTCCTCTGGGGAGGTAGTTTAAACATTTAGTGCCACCTGATGGTTTCTACAAAGATTGTATCCTGAGTATCCATCCCTATCTCACTTGCCTTTCTGCCTCTCTCACCAAGTTCTCTTGTGCAGAGAAAATCCTGTAGCCCTGTAACTTACACTATGAAGAATGTAAAAGTGAATGATTACTTAATATAATTTTGTTGTAGGGAAACTGATTTTGCACAACATACCATACTTTACTGGGTGTTTGGGAATTTGCTGCTTTATTCCTTTTATTTGTATGTTCAAACACAGGGAGAAATTGTTCCTTTGTAAACTCCTACCATACCTTTTGCATTACTGCTTGTAGGAAATACTATAATATTTCTCTAGCTAAGCACAGAGCTAAAAAGAACCTGGGAAGCCAAGCTTATTGTTAACTCATGGTGGCTCTTTTAAAAAAAATTCCTTTTCCATTATACATTTGACAAACACAAACATTTTGATATTCAGAACAGAAAAAAATATCATATGAAACAGTGAACGTCTTGACTCATGAGAGTTCATCTACATTTGATTAGACTCACCATGAAATTCTTTATTTCTCTCCCCTATTTTTTTAAAACAGGGGACGAATCAAAATTTTAAAATTTTAAAAAAATTAAAAAAAATCAAACTTAACACTACTATTTCTAGAAAGGACATATCAATTGTCCAGTGATTCCACACATCATTCCTGTAACTTCCAGACTACAACCTCTCCTCTGGCTACCACTCTCTTATATGTGTTGTCTTCCCCTGTTAGAATGTAAGCTCTTTGAGGACAGAGACTGTCTGGATTGTTGCATTTGTCTCTCCAGTTTAGCACAATGCCTAATGTAGTGTAAATGCTTAAGAAATGCTTTTAAATTAATTTTAAAAGGTGTATGTTAAACAATAGTAACAAAATTGCCTTGTTTATGTGTCCCCCTTTGAACCTTTCTACTACAAATACTTTCATACAAATGCTTTCTTAAAAACACCTTTCTTTCTTTCCATCATTATCACTACTCACCAACTCCTCTCTTCCCAAACAGAAGCTCTTTCTTGTAGCAAGTAAATACAGGGGATAGGAACTGGACCTGTGATATCAATGAAAGGGAGCTCCAAGAATAGAAAACTCTCTCTACCAAGTTATCAGAGCAGGATTCAAGTCTGGGCCTCCTGGGCTACAAGGCCAGCTCTATTTACAACACCATGCTGTCTTTCAATAAAGAAGTATAGTGAAGAAAAACAAATCAACACATTGATTGGGTCTGAAAATGTATGTCTCATTCTGCAGCTCTAGTCCAGGACTTTTTTTTTTGCCAAGAGGTGATAATTGTGTTTTATCATTGGTCTTTTGACATTATGATTAGGGATTGAATTGATCAGAGTTCTTAAAGTTCTTTCAAAGTTTTTTTTCAGTACTTTATTTTAAAAAATTAATTCCATTATGTTATTTTAGTCATTGTATAAATGATTTTGGTTCTGTTCATTGAACTCTGCATCAATTCATATAAATCTTTCTAGTTTCTCAAGCACAACATATGTGTGTCTAGTAAGGATGGGAAATGAGTAGTTTGGGAAGCATGATTTGGCACAATTGGTTCTCTACCTTTTTGAGTGATGGGGTATGGGGAGAGAAACAGAGAGATGGAGAATTAGAGACAGAGAGACAGAGAGCTAGAGACAGAGAGACAGAGAGCTAGAGACAAGAGACCTTGGGTGAAATGTGGGAAACAAAGAGATGGGGTTTAGCAAAGAAATGGAGAAGGTAATAGGGAAAGAGACATAGCAGGAAGACAGAAGGTAACATGAAAAGAATGTCAGGGGTACAGAGGAGGGGTTTTGTAGGAATTAGAATTGGAAATTGCATGGACTAGCAGAGAGAATGCAGGATTTGAAGTCGGGAAGCCCTAAATTCAAATTGTACCTCTGATTCTTCTCAGCTGTGTGACCTTGGGCAAGTAACTTAATTTCCTTTAGCCTTGGTTTCCTCATTCAATTTGGAATGTGCAGATTTTAAATGAGTAAAAGGTGAAAATAAAGGAGAGAGAGCCACACACACACACACACCCACACACACACCCACACACACACACACTGTCTAGAGACAGAGACAGAGAGAAAGAGAGACAGGGGCAGAGAGAGAGAGGTAGAGGGACAGTGAGACAAAGAGACAGAGTTAAAAAGAAAAATTTACCTGTAATGAAAGACAAAATACACATCTCTTCTAGTATCATCTAACTTTTTATGTATATCTTAAATCCTCATTGAAATTATAGTTCTTTTCAAAGAAGAGATGACATCTTCAGCTTCTCTTGTACCTCACGGTGCCTAGCCCACTGAAGGCACATAGTTGTGTGCTGGGTAAGTACTTGCTGAATTGGAGAGCATGTCATACAGACTGTCATTCCTCTCATGTGAGAAGGCAGATCAAATGCCCTGCTTATTTTCCTATCATTTCTGAAACACAAACAAAGAGGGTCTAATATTTATTATGGACATTGTTAAGTGACTCTAGCCCTCCAAAGTCTTCAACAAACTAATTGCTCTGGTGTTAGTGGTAACTCTTCATATTAATGAGCCGAGAAAATCTGAAGGTGCAGTACAAATATGCTTTTTGTTTTAAAAGCAGCGAGAGATGCTGAACCAGTTCTTTTGTAGAATGTCCAAGGGGAATTAGAAAGAGGAAGCTCTTTGGATGGGGAGGGCTTCTGAGGGAACAAAGGTGAGTTTCCTTCAACTTAAAAAACAGCCTGAAGAGTTGTTTCCTGTTTAGCAAAAATTGCATTTATCTGCATAATCATTACTCTGTGGAATACCTGATAGAACATTAAACACATTTTTTTGGATAGCATTTATTCCAAATTATAAAATTTTACATGCAAGCTAGTCAAGGCATCAGAGGTTAGTAATTAAAAGATAAACAACCCTGTTCTCACCTTCTGGCTTTTCAGAGTACATGACATCCTCTAGACTCAAGAAGGGAAACTTCTTGCCCTCCTTCAAAAAATAAAATCATTTTTGTCTAATAGAAGCATGTAAATTCATTGCCATTGTTTGTATGTGGATTTTTTTAAATAAAAGGAAACAATGGATTATATTTAATTTATTCAAAAGAATAAATTATGGAAGCATTGTGAAGGGCTCAAATACTGACTCAGATCCATATGTACTGTATGATCCTGGGCAAGTCACTTAACTTCTCAGTGCTCTTCGACAGCTCTCTAAGATTGCAAGGTAAAGAGAGGCCCTCAGTCAAATCCTGTTGTGTTTTACTGGACTTTCCTGGGTGAGGAAAGGAGCAAACATCCTGACCTGGAAGTTCTTTATATCAAAGGAAATTACAGTTCCACTCCTCTTTACTAAAAGAACAGATAGGGGTACTCCTGTTTGCTTTTTTATTTTTATTTTTTTAAATTTTGGTCCTTGTCTATGAAATTTTTCTTTTCAGAGTTGGCACATTTTGTAGGAACTTTAAAATGAACCCTTCTGTGTCTGGCTGGACTTTCCTGGGAGAGGAAAGGATCAAACATAGGGGGTCCATTTTCATTAGCAGTCCAAAAGCTTTATGAGCTTTGGGATTAAAGGCAGAAGCAAGAGGAGAAGGGAGGTCAGGAAGCAATGACCAAACAACAGTAACAAGGGCTGCAAATGTCTTCTGGGAATGGGCTGGCCTGGGAAGGTAACAGAATACCTTTTTTCCACTTGACCTGTGGTGTAGGAGAATTTTATCATGATTGTGATGGAGTGTAGCAGTAGCAGAACTGACAAAGGCACCAAAGGAGATGTAAGAAGAGAAGGCAAGAAGGAAAACCTTAGAGTCTACCATTCAGTTCTAAATGCATTGGAGAGCTAGCAGCTGGGAGGTTGGATGGGAATATGGGGCAGGATGGGGCGTGCATTGAGCAGAGAATAGAATGAAAGGGACAGAGTCTCCAGGGTGCTAGATTGGTTGAGAGGACAATAGCACATTTAACCTTTCCACTTGAAGACATCAATGGGAGCATTTTTGGGGTGGTGGTGGTGGTAGTGGAGTGTGTGTGTGTGTGTGTGTGTGTATGTGTGTGTGTGTGTGTGTGTATGTGTGTGTGTGTGTGTGTGTGAGAGAGAGAGAGAGAGAGAGAGAGAGAGAGAGAGAGAGAGAGAGAGAGAGAGAGTGAGTGTGTTTTGGCCAAAATAGAAGCATCAACTGCCTTCTGCCTAACTGAGGAAGGAAAAAGGAGCCAGCTCATCCCAGGAAAAGAGACAGTTAAATACCAGTAAAAGAGAAGCAGGGAAGTCTCACAAGGATTGGGTATCATAGATCAGAACGAACTTCAAGGGTATTTAAAACAACTCCACATCCTCGTTGATTTCTGGTATAGTACAATAAAGTGTTTAATGACTTGCTTTGGCAAGGAGGCAAAGAGCTAAATTTATACCTCTAATCAAGGTCTATAGTTTAAATGTTATCCTGTCACTTTCTTTGAGATTCTAAATTAGCTCATGAAACACTGAGTCTTTAAGTGTAGCAGATGAACTAATTAGAAGACAGTGTTCTTTAGGGGATTACCATCCAGTTAGAGAATAAAATATTTACTAAGAAGGAAAAATATTCAAAATCACAAATATGTGGTCACTATGTCACGTGTAATTGTACAAAATTTGTGTACATGTTAAAGGATTTTTTTAAACCTTAAGTTTTTCTCCCTGCTTCTTTATCTCCTCTGGATGGATGCTGGACAAGGGAACTGAGGGACTGTGTCAAAGAGGGTGGGGTAAATAGTCAAGTTAAATGGGGCAGAGAGATTGATTCTTGCCTGTATTGTCTTGGTTCTCCTAAGTTCTACTCTGGGGTTCAGAATCACAGCATCTCAGAGTTAGAAGGGACCTTGGAGATTGTCTGATCCAATAATCCATTCCACAATATCACTGTGTGGTATGTATTGTGTATTAATACAGGGACATTATTATGAATCCAAACCTTCTATGAAAGTCAGATGATTTGGTATTCTTTCAATTTATACATTAGTGAATTCTAAACTTTTGGCTTTAGTTATATTGCAGGTGCCTTCCTCATGAAATTGTTATTTTTGCAATGGTTTCTCTCAATTCTTGGGAAGGGTTACCATGGTTTCTCCATGAGGACAATACTCCTCTCGTTCATGTACTTATTTACCCCTGCAGTGCTACTGTACATTTAGACCATAATAGAAGACTAGAGGGTACCAGAACAAAAACGGGGAAGGAAAGAAAAAAAAAAGAAACACAGAGATGTTCTGATGTTTGTAGGTGGGAAATTCTTTTCTTCTTTTAAATTAAAGAGTAGATTTTAAAAGTGGCAAAATGATTCTTTTCTTTTCTTTCCCATCCGCCGTACTCCCCTAGGATTTAGTTTCACCTCCCACACATGGGTAAAGGAGTTATTCAGTATGAATGTTCAATCAGCCTTTTACCAGGTTATTCCAGTCGGCATGTATCAATTCAACAACTCTTCACACCTGTAATAACTCCATTTTGTTCAAGGAAAAACAAGATTTTTGGTGGAATTATCCAGATAATTGTCAACGGCTGAATATTCCATTTATGAGGTATTTGCATCTGAAGAATGAGGGGATTAGATTAAGGTCCTTTCTAGGTATAAACGCTGAGATCCCAAATCAAGTTAAATTTCAGGGTAACAATAAAATTCTATGCCTTTGAGCTTACTTTTGTATCTCATAAGATATAAGATTTAAAGATGGAAGGAAAGGACATTAAATGTAATCTTGTGCAACCCCTTCATTTTACACATAAAAAATAATGAGATTGGTATGAGAGTTTAAATGATTTGTTCGGGGTTATAAAGGTAGTAAGCATATGAACTGGGATTAAAACATAGGTCACTTTTCTTTAAGTTAGTGTTTCTTTCCTTGTACCCTGATGATTCCTTTTATGCCAAATGAATCATTGCCTTTTAAAAAAAATCTAGCCTTATGGTTTCATTGGCATATCCTCCAACAGACTGTCCCCTTTGTCATCCCCACTCTTTCACTTGTTTTCAACCTCTCCTTATCTACTGGCCAATTTCTTACTGCCTACAAACATGCCATGTCTTCCCTATCCTGAAAAAAACCCTTAATTGATCTTTCCATCCCCCCTAATGGTATCCCTGTATCTCTTTTGCCCTTTGTAGCTAAATTAATCAAAAAGGCCATTTACAGAAGGGGTCCCAACTTTCTCTCCTCTCAGTCTCTTCTTAATCTCTACAGTCTGTTTTCTGACCATATCATTCTGCTGAAAACTTCTCTCTTCAAAGTTATTCATGATCTCTTAGTTGTCAAATCCAATTGTCTTTTCTCAATCCTCATTCTCCCCAATCCTTCTGCTTTGATACTGTTGATTAATCTCTCCTCCTTGATTCTCTTCTCTCTAGGTTTTCAGGACACCACTTAATCCTGGTTGTTCTACCTATCTGACTGCTCTTTCTCTGTCTCCTTTGCTGGATCCTCCTCTAGATCATAACCTCCAACCATAGGTATCTCTCAGAGTTCTGTCCTGGGCCCTCTTCTTTTTTCCCTTGGTGATATCATTTGCTCCCATGAATTTAACTACCATCTTTATACTGATGATCCTCAAATTTACCTTTCCTGCCTCAATCTCTTTGCTGACCTCCAGTCTTGCATCTTCAATTTACCTTTCAGACATCTCAAACTGAATGTCCAGTATACATCTTAAACTTAAGATGTCCAACACGGAACTCACTATTTTTTCCCCTAAATCCTTTCCAACTCCCACTTTCCCTATTACTGTAGAGGGCAACATCTTCCCAGCCCCCAGGTCTTATAATCTAGGAGTCATCCTGGATTCCTCACTATCTTTAACTCCCCATATCCCAGCTATTGCCAAGGTATATTGATTTCACCTTTGAAGCATCTTTCTAATATGTGCACCACCCCGCCCCCTTTTTTGACACTGCTACTACTCTAGTGCAATAGACTCTAGGTGGGTCTGTCTGTCTCAAATCTATCCCCAGTTAAAAAAGATAAGCAAGGAAACTACATTTTGCAAAAAGGTACCATAGACAATGAAGTAATATAAATGCTGAACATATATAAACTGAATGGTATAGTACCCAAATTCTAAAAGGAAAAGTTAAATGAGTTAGTAAAACTCTCCTAGTGTGGGATCTCAATTTTTTTTCTTCTCAGAACTAGACAAATCTAACAAAAAATAAACAAGAAAGAAGTTAAGGAGAAATTGAATTTTAGAAAAGTTAAATAGACCTCTAGAAACAATTGAATGGGAATAGAAAGTATTATACATTTTTCTCAGTGGTACATGGTACCTGTGCAAAAATTGATCTTGTATTAGGGCTTAAAGACCTCATAACCAATTCAGAAAAGCAGAAATATTAAATGCATCATTTTAGATCATAATGCAATAAAGATTACATTCAATAAAGGACCATGGAAAGATAAATAAAAATTAATTAGAATCTAAATAAAATATTAGCAAGGAGATGATAGAAGTATATCACAAAGATCATATACTATGACTATAAGGGATTTATACCAGGAATGCAGGGCTGCTTCCAATTGGTTTTATAATATTTTGTTTATGGGGAAGGGGAGGAGGGGATTTTAGAATTTGTAAGAATTTGAAACAGATCAAGGAATCCAGCCATTAAGTCTCTAACAAAATTATGTCTGTCTGTCTGTGTCTGTCTCTCTATTTCTTTTTCCTCTCACCCTGTCCCTCCTCAAAAATGTTTTGCTTCTGACTACCACCCCCCCCAATCCATCCTCTTTTCTATCATTCCCCCTGCTTCTCTTATTCCTCCTTCCCTCCTACTTCCTTTTAGGGTAAGATAGATTTCTATACCCAACTGAATGTGTATGTCATTCCCTCTTTGAGCCAATTGTGGTGAAAATTAGGTTCAAGTGTTGCCCACCATTGCCATCTTTCCTTCCTATGTAAAAGTTCTTCTGAACCTCTTTTATGTGAGATGATTTATCCCATTCTATCTCTCCCTTCTTTCTTCCAGTACATCTCTTTCACTCACTGCTTATTTTTATTCTTTTGTTTTTTGCAGGTGGAAAGGCAGGGTTATTGGAGGTAAGTGACTTGTTCAAGGTCAAATGGCTAGTAAGTGTTAAGTGTCTGATGCTGGATTTGAACTCAGGTCCTCCTGACTCTAGGACTGGTATTCTATTCACTGTGCCACCTAACTACCCCTTATTTTTATTTTTTAAAATGTCAACTCACACCCTGTTTCTAAGTGCCGTAATAATGATAAGGTGCTTAGGAGTTACAAGTATTATCTTCCCATGGAGGAATATATACAGTTTAAGCTTATTGAATCCTTTAGGATTTTTCTTTCTTGTTTTTATGCTTCTCTTGAGTCTTGTATTTGAAAGTCAAATTTTCTGTTCATCTCTGATCTTTTCATCAGGAATTCTTGAAAATCCTCTATTTCATTAAATGTCTATTTTTCCCCCTAAAGGTTTATATTATGTTTTGCTGGGTAGGTGATTCTTGGTTGTAATTCTATCTCCCATGCCCTCCAGAATATCATATTTCAAACCCTCCAGTCCTTTAATGTAGAAGCTGTTAAAAATTATGTTGTCCTGACTGTGACTCAATGATAATTGAATTGTTTCTTTCTGGCTGCTTTTGATATTTTCTCCTTGACCTGGGATTTCTGGAATTTGCCTATCTTATTCATGTGACGTTGGCTGCTGCTGCTGGTGGTGGTCTTGGACCTCACTCCCTTCCCACCACAGTGAGACAGACCTTTCCTGCCATGCGTAAGCTGCTTCCCTCCTCCTAGATCAAATCTGAGGTGGTTTCCTAGTTGTTTGGAGAGGAATTTGAGAGGACTCCAGAGGGTTCCTTCCTAACTCCACCATCTTGGCACTGGAAGTCCACTTTTAGTCTCTTCTTGACGTTACTCTCCGTTTATTTTGCTACATTTTTGCCCTCCCTCTAAAAATTCTCTCTCCCTCTTTCTTGTTCCCATTCCTTCCTATTTTTCCTTTTGAATTTCATGTATTTCTATACCTTGATGTGTGTGCATACTCATTTGTCTTTAATCTTCCTTTATCCAGTTCAGATGAAAGTGAGGTTCATAAGATGCCCATTCCCTCTATCTCTTTCTTCTTGTTTAAATTACTCTTCATCTTATGCTCATCTATTATGTGAGAATGAATGCCTTCCTTATCCTTTTCCATTCTTCCCCAGGTTAGGCCTTTGTCTTTCCCATTTTTGTCTTCTTAGAACATCAAAAAAGAACCAAACCACCATAGGTCCTCTGTTTGTCATATTTACGTTTTTCTAGGATCCTTAAAGATATTAGGGTGCTGCGATTTGCCTAGTAAGGTGACATTTCATCAGGATAAGTGTAAAGTTATATATCTGAATTTAAAACATTAATTACGTGAGTCAAAAATTTGATAAGAAAAGGACCTTAAAAATTTAGTGGCTTGTGAACTCAATATATTTCAAGTGTGAAATGACAGCTAAAAGACCTAATGAATTATAAGGCATTGTTAAGACAGGCTATGTCAGCTACAATATTATCATTATGTTCCAGAGTAAGGGAAGTCTTGTCCTGACAATCACATCTGAGTACTCTGTTCAATTCTGGCTGCTAGATTTTAGGAAGGATATTGACAAGATAGAATGTCTCTAAGAAAGGTGAACAGGTTGGAAAGGAGATTTTTAAACCAGGAATTGTGATGTTTTGGATCAGACCTGATTAATGTTTGGTGGTTCAGGCTTGGGGTTAGAATGAAACGAGATACTCAGACTATATAACCCTTAACAAAAGGAAGTTAATTCAGTAATAGCTTGGAAAAGATATTCAACAAAGATGTAGTATTGGTTCATTTGGGCACAGTTCCTCACCTCCACATTGACCACAATAGCACACCTGATCAGAAGGGTATGTTAGATTCCCATGGCAATGGAAAGTCTACCAAGCCTGAGGAGTCCTGATTAATCCAGGGCTAGGGTTTTATGCCTGAGGCAAATGGGAAGGTTTTTCAGCATTTGAATCTTAGTTTCTTGGACCAAGTGAGTCTCAAGGAGGGTTTCATTTCCTTTTTAGGGAATAAACTAATCTGCATTGTAGTGATCTTTCAGTTTTCTTAGATTGTATGTAGAAAATTTTTATTTGTGCAGCAGAATGTATTGACATGGGTTGCAAAGAGACTGGAGATAATTGTCTCCCACCATGGTAGTGGAAGTAACAATCCTAGCACTACTTTCCTTGAAGGATTGCTGTGAGGAAATCACTATGTAAATATTAAAGTGCTATAGAAATGTGTTGTGGTTGTTATAATGATGATGATCAGTTGAAGTAACTGGGAATTCTTAGCTTAGAGAAGAAAAGATTCAAGATGGATAATATAACTTTCTTCAAGTGCTTGACAGGTTGCCATGTATGAGACCTATTAGAATTATTTTGCTTGTCAAAAAAGGGATAACTAGAAGCAAGTAGTAGAAGTTACAAATTCAGGCATGATACAAGGAAAACATTCTTAACAATTAAAACTACCCCAAAATGGAATGGGTTACTTGGAAGGTGGTGAGGTCCCCTTTGGTAGAACTCTTCAAACCAAGACTTGATAACTGCACATAAGGAATGCTACAGAGGGGATTTTCTGCTTAAAATTTGGATTGGACTAGAAGACCTCTGCTGTCGTTTCCATGTATGAGGTTCTATGCTTTGATGAAAGTGTACAGCATATTTGGGACACCAATGGGGATAATGTATAAGAATAGAAAGATATGAAGTCAAGGAAATTTTTAGAGGATTTTGAATATCAGATTTGGGAGTTTGGATTTGATTCTATAGGCCATAGATGACAGGTTGAAGCAACATTTGTTCTAACTTGAAAATGTTCACAGTTGGATTTTTTTTCATATTAATCGTGAGGAAATGGTGAATAATGAAGAAGGAAGGGACCATGAGTTAGTGGGTTGTGATGGACAAAGAAAGGAATAGTGAACCTGGTTCCTTGAGATCAGCCAAATCAATTATCATAGTTAGGAACAGTAGTCACAAAGCATTTCTTTCTAAAACTTGGAGCATAGTCTCCCACAAATACAGAGTCTGTATTGAGGAAGGGAAGACAGAAACTTATAATAAAATGGTAATGGGGCAGGTACATACATAGAGGTCACACACTTCCAAGGTAACCCACAACTCTAGAAGTATGGAGCCCTGCTGTTCTTGCTTTCTCCAGATGTTCCTCACAAGATTTGCTTGGTTGGGTTGTGTCAGTGATGGTGAGTCTTGATCTTTGGTTTAGATTGGCTGAAGGCCCAGGTTGCTTAGCCAATGGGTATAGCTGCTTTCAGGCTGGACTGGGCTGGGTATGCACCTCAGTTACTGTGCCCTTCACAGAACGGTGTCTTTGTTGGATGAAACTGATTGGCTGGATTCACTGGTGGGGGACTGAAGTTTTTGCCACTTCTAGGCTCTTATTTTCTGGGTATCACAGTAATCTTTTCCACTGGAGCATTATGTTGCTCTTCTTAGCAAATTCTCAGCTTTGAAGTAGAAGATATCTCTCCTCTTAGACTTCCTCAGAGTTTTAGTTACAATAGGTTCAAGAAAATAGTAGAGAAATTAATGTATTACAGATTCATGATGAGTTATTAAAGTAATGTTTGGAATACTCAAATGAGATAATCTTTGTAGAAGTGCTTAACACGGTGCCTGGTCATAGTAGATGCTATATAAATGCTTGTTCCCTTCCCTGCTTCCTTTCTTCCTCTCCCCTGTCCCCCACCCCAGTCTATGGAGATTATTTATTATTACAAATATCCCTAACATTTTTCTTCACACCACTGTCAGAGATTAGTAACTGATCTGGATAGGCCATTGATCTCACTGTGAATTGACTAATGTTCCCAATAACATTAATCAATTTCTAAAGCACTAGCAATAACTTTCTTTTGAAAGAATATATAAGCAGAATTGTAGGTGGTAGTACTTCCCTAAGTTTTATGGATGGCATTAGTTTTCCAGTGGTCATTACAAACACAGTTACCAATCTCAACAGAAAGATGTAATAGAAGGGTAGGATTAAGTTGTTTGAAGGGAAGGGCAGCTGGCATTAGCCAAGGCTACGAGAAAATGAAAGAAGTGGGGAGCAGGTGTTTAACACAATGTGCAAAGAACATGAACCTCCTAATCCTTTTGGCTTGCAGTAAAAGACGTATTAGATGAAAAAAATCTAAGAGACATAGGTTCTGGGTAATTAATAATAAATTTATTCATTACGGTTAGCAAATAATAAATAAAATGAGGCCAGTGGCCCTCTTGGAAGCCAAGATGAACTTTGGAGGCCCTGGAATGCTTAAATACCCTTGGAGGAGTAGGTGTTCCCAACAGGCAGAAATCAACTCTGACTGGCTAACAGTTAATGAGAGAATGAATATTATAATGAGAGGTAGACTTATTCTTTTTTTTTTTTCTTTTTGGAGGGCAGTTGGGGGTTAAGTGACTTGCCCAAGGTCACACGGCTAGTTTTTTTGTATTAAGTGTCTAAGGCTGGATTTGAACTCAGGTACTCCTGACTCTAGGACCAGTGCTCTATTCACTGCACCACCTAGCCACCCCCAGGTAGACTTATTCTAAAGGAGGGGGTGGTAACAGGACTCTGATTACAAGACTTATTTCCACCCAGACCTCACCCTTCAGGCAATCTATACAAAGAGATCTACCTCTGCTCAGACCACTTATGTAGCTGAACAGTGAGTGGGCCAGAATTTATCTAGATTAGATTCTCTCTACCCTTTAATCAAAAATAAATTTTCCCAGTTTGGTGAGGTCCTGCCCAAGACTGAGGAGAATGCTAATTCAATCTCATTAGCAGTCCTGTCCTTCAGAAACTGTTTCAACCTAGTCTTTAAAAGAAGAAATAGAAAGGTAAAAATCCTGGATCCATCTCCCCTTTACATTGATTATTAATAATTATTTTTCTCACAGGAAAGGATTCTTCCCATATTTAGTCCTGTGTACCTGATAGCTGGAGTAATGGGAACAGATACCCAGAAGCCAAAAGGAGGATGGATTTTCCCAGGGAGTGACTGCATCATTTCTTTAGTCCAGGGACTACTAATTTTGTTAGAGACTTAATGGCTGGATTCCTCCTGTTTCAAATTCTTATGAATTCTAGATCCCCTCCCCTACTTCCCCCATGAATAAAATATTATAAAATCAATCTCTTCCTGTTTGCCCTGAACCCAAGACGTTAAGTTTGGAGTCTTGCCTTGGCTTTATCTTATCCACTTGAGAACATAAGTTGGTAATGAACTTGGGTAATTTTTTAATATCTTGAACTCAGAATCTTTTCCAGCTTCTAACCTAATACTTTCTGCAGTCTTTTCCTGTCATCAGAAACACAGAAAAGTTTATTAGCAATTTTGGTAATCTATAATCTCCAGAGTGCTAAATATGCCAACGCAAACAAGATACTCCACTGATTTGTTAATACGAAGAAAAAACCCATCATAACCTCCCAAAACTAACAACACATATGAAACCCTTTTAAAGAATGTCTTTTTACAAAATATATAGTCAACTACTTGGATCCACAGTGAAGAAGTTCCCAGATAGAATTACTTTGATCTGGAAAAGGGATGAACTTGGTATTGCAATGAAACTCACATACAGGTATGATATATTCTTCCTGGCTACTTTTCAACGTGAACAACATGCTTCATATCACACTAAAATGATCTCTTTGATTATCTTTATTTTGAAGAACAAAAAGCCAGACTCAGTAAGTCTCTCTCTGCTACAATCCCTACTAAGAGGAATAACTTGTTGCTAAAAACCTGTGTTAAAAAAAACCCCAAAACCCAAAACCAACCCAAAATTATGGTTAAATTTTTTTTGAAAAAGAGAATTGAGAACAGAATACTTCTGGCTGAGAAGGGGAGGAAAAAAAGGCTGTGCTTTTCTTATTTGTTTGGCTAGTCTTTCTATATGTATATATGTATTTGTCTATATATGCATGCGCACATAGATATACATACACATATGCATATACATGCAAAAGAAGAATGCATGTACACACATGTACATGATTAAGGTAGGATGATGCATACAGACCTGAGCACTATAGAACATATCTTGGCCTGGAAAATAAACACGCTAGTGTAAGAAATAATTTCTACTTCTTGATGATCATTTATGTTGGGGTGGAAGAACAGGTTACTCATTTCTCTCTCTTTTTATCACTCACGCATTTACATGTAGGTGAGGGAGCTAATTTTAAAAATAGAAAAGATGCTACATTTACAATATTCATAAATTGCTATTTATTTGATATTCATGAATTGATCCAACATATATTAATAGAGTACCTACAATGCGTATAGTACTGTTTCAGGTAAGGGGTTGGGGGGCAAATATATGACTTGCCCCCTTCCCCCCTGTACAACACTGGCTGATTAATGCTGTATTCATCATTTTTGCTCCTCTGCTTAAAAGCCTTTATAGGTCTTTGTTATCTATTGGGTAAGGACTACCCTCCTAAGCTTGGCATTTAAAGCTTTCTATAGGAAGTCTCTCCCTAATCTACCCTTTCTGTTCGATTTCTATTGATGCACAAAATTCTTACCTCAGGCACACTGCTCCCTTTCTGAGTGGTATGAAACTTGGAAATGGATTTGGTTGGGAATTTCTGGTGTGTGTGTATAGGAATAATTAACACCTATATAGCGTCCAGTATATGCCAAGCCCTGTGCCAATTGCTTTTTACAAATATTATCTCATTGGACTCTCCCAACAACTTTTCAAGATAGGTGTTATTATTACCCTCATTTTACAGATGAATAGACTGAGGCAAAGAAAAGTTCAGTGACTGGTCATATAGCTAGTGAGTGTCTAAGGGTTCATTTGAACTCAGGTCTTTCTGACTTCAGGCTTAGTACTCTATCTTCTGAACCACACATGTTATGGGGATGCATATTAATTGACTGATTTTTGTTCATGTTTCAAGCATAGGCCAAACTGCCCCAAATCTGTATGGTTCCACACTGATTTGTTTTCTGTTATTGATGATAATGATGTATTAATCTTCAGTAGAGTGCACGACATATGGATGGCAAATATGACCTCTGCTGTGACAGCATTTCTGAACCATTGATTCACAGATTGGTGGTGACTGGTCTTCTTATCTCTACTTACCTGCACAGGTACTCTGTTTTTTTGCTGGTGGTTGTCTTCTTCTAGAACATATCATGTTCTAGATTTACTAGTGTATACATTTCTTACTTGCTTGAAACCTGATATCTTTCAGATAAGTCTAGAATTTTTATTTTGTGCCATACACATAGTAAGTGTTTAATAAATTTGTTAAATTGATTTTTTTCTTTCCAGGGCTGTAGTATGATAACAATCCCTCGGCATCTCTCTATGACTCTAAGTTAAAGATGAATAGCCTATTTGGATTGGTGGATAGAGTGTCCACACTGGGGAGTCTCTATACTAATGAAATTCTCAGCAATCCACAGCTTGACATTTACATAGTCCTTTAAAACACACAGAGCACTTTAATGCATTATCTCATTTGTACCTCACAACAAACTATGAGTTATATGCTACAGATATAACAACCCCCATTTTATGAATGAGAAAATTATGGTTCAGAGTCATGTGACTCACTCACGGACAGAAGGCCAGTAAAGTGAAAGGTAGATTTAAAACCAGGTCTTTCTGTCTCTAAGTTCAGTACTCTATTCCCTACTATTACACTGCTGTGCTCTGCCCCACCATTCCCACTAATTTATGGGCTTCCGGTGTCATGGGTCAACATCACTGGAGGTTGAGATACAGTCTTGGAGGTAGGAGTTTAATAACATCATAGTTTAATCACAATAGAAATAAATATGGCTGCTTCTGAAATATCATCAGTGTCTGAAAAACAATTTTAGTTTAAGTCGTGGTACGTACAGCTAACATTATCTTCCTAATAATCAGAGCTATCCAGAAATTGAATAGGTTACCTTGGGTAGTTCCTGGCATACAGTAGGCACTTTGTAAATGTTTATTGATTGATTTGTTGACTAGGTTATCTTTTGCTGGCATTCTTGGAATCATGGACTATTAGAACTGGAAGGGATCTCAGAGGGCATCTAATCCAAGCCCTTCATTTTATGGGTGAGGAACTGATGTGGGTATTATCTGCAACAATTCAGATTACAACCCATCCATGTCCTCTCATCCTGTTCCCCTTTTGTGCACTCAAAATTGCAGAGACCTTCCTCTAATTCCCTTGACATTGTGTGGATACCAATGGAGTACACAGATTGTCCATTGGTTATCTCTCACTTTCATCAAATGACCAACCCAATTTCATTCCTTTTCATCTTACTTGTTCATGTCTTTTGATCATTTATTCATTGGGAAATAGTTCTCAGTCTAATATATTTGTATCAGTTCCCTATTTATCTTGGATATGAAGACTCTTACCAGAGGTATTTGGTGAAAATATTTCCACCTCCCCATTAACAGTTTTCCTTCTTATCCTATTTATATTGCTGATTGTCTTTTTCTTTCTCTTTCTTTCTTTCTTTCTTTCTTTCTTTCTTTCTTTCTTTCTTTCTTTCTTTCTTTCTTTCTTTCTTTGTCTTTCTTTCTATCTATATCTATATCTATCTGTCTATCTATATATCAAAACTTGTTAATTTCTACTTTATCTTTTGTGATAATTTCCATCCCTTGTTTGGTTAAGAATTCTCTCCCTAGCAATAATTCTTACTTCCCTTTCCTGTCTTACATTTTTCTGCTGACATCCTTCATTCTCCTTTTCTTTCTCATATGAGATATTTATGAAGTATTCAGCACAGTGCAAGGTGGTTCAGTGGATTGAGTGCTGGGCCGGGAGTCAGAAAGACCTGACCTCAAATACTTCTTAGCTGTGTAACTAGGGGCAAATCACTTCATCTCTGTTTTATTCAACTTCCTCATCTGTAAAAATGGGGATAATAATAGCACCTACCTCCCAGGGCTGTTGTGAGGATCAATGAGATCCTCAAATGAGATAATAACTGTAAATGGCTCAGCATAGTGCCTGGCACATAGTAAGTCCTATAAAAATGTAAGCTATCATCATCATCATCATCATCATTATTATTATTATCATCATCATTACATGGTAGGCAGTTAAAACATACTTGTTTCCTTCCTTTCTTTGCGTGAGCATTGTGGAATGATTTCATATATACATTATCTCATTTTAATCTCACAACAGCTGTATATTATCTCCATTTAAAGATAACAATTAGAAATAATTTTAAAGATAATAATCAAGGTCACATGGCTAGTAGATGGCCCAGCTGGGCCCAGCTCACCTGAATCCAAATTCAGTGTCCTCTTTACTCTACCATCCAGCTTCTCTTTATTCTTTCAATGTGTGATTCCCCATCTGCAAACTTGGAATGAGGAGCAAGTGAGATCAGACTTTGGAAGTAGAGGCACTATTTATATGGGAGATATTAATGTAGATTTCATAAATACTGTTGTGTTACTTCTGGTTTGTATTTGTATAGTGGACAACACCATGGGCATGTCAACATTTATTGAATTCTTTGATAGTGATAACCTTTCTGTAAGGCACCTGGAATTTTGTTCAAGTAACTTGCATTATTGTAAACATTCTATATATAAATAATATTTTTAAGGATATCCATCCCCTTTAGCTCAGTCTAAAGTGTAGAACTCATGTTATGTATTCATTCTTAGAAATCGTCAAGGACTGTAGGAGTCAACACAGAATCTTATCAATCTGAGGAGTGGATAGGAGCCTTTTTCTTCTTAGCTTTCCATAAAATAAGTCACCAGGAAGAACCTGAATGAATGTATGGAAGGGAAACAACAGAAAACATGTTTGAGAAGCAAAAGCATCCAGTTTGTTTTGAGAATAGGGTGCTTTTGCCTCCCTGACCTCCTCAAGCAAAACCACCCTCGGAGTGGTAACTAAAGGTTGAGCAAGGGATGGGCTTGAGGGCCACCAAGGGGAGGGAATGGGTTCTTTCTCAATGATACCCTGGAAGAGATGCCCTTGGTCACCATGTCCATGTTACATCCCTGTGATTGAAGTGCTCTCCCCATCAGTCCCATGAAAGCAGGCACTTACCCATCCTTCCACATGGGTCTCTAGCACACTTGCTGGCACTTAATTTTTCTTGGGATGAATTGATGGATACTTTTTAGAGATGCTCCCCAAAGAATTGGAATTTTTTTCTCTTGCTATTTTAAAAATCTAAAGTCAGAAGAACTCAGGCCTGCCAAAAGAGAATGTAGTTCAAGTAACAGCTCCTTCTCATGTGTTTAAATCCTACCATCTCTCTGTCTTCAACATCAGGAGCCAAATTCCTGAGAAAATGTAGGTATTGGTTTACAGCCATGGTTTTTCTATTAATGAGGAATCATTTTGTATTGTTGCCTAATGTGTGACAAATTGTTCTTGCAATTTTTTTTATCTTTTAACAACTACTGACAAACAGTCTCATATTAACCTACCAATCTGTAAATTGCAACCATCAATGATGGTTGGTTTTCCATAGTATTGCTGGAATAAAAGAAGTAGCTTATTGGAAGCTTTAGTCACACATTTAATTTTCCTATGCAAAGAACTGAAAGCTATTGCTTACAGAAAATGTTTTTGAAGATGTCAGGAATAAAACTGCCTATTTCTGAGGACACCCTCCTAATGGCATAATGGATAGAGAGCCAGCCTCAAAGCCACAGAGATCTGGGTTCAAGTTCTGCATCTAGATCTATGTCTTTATTTATATCTATGTATGTATCTACACCTATATGTGACTCTATTTGTTATATGCAAGGTGATGTGCTCTCCACTGGGGATGGATGATGACTGGATGTTCATTGGAAAAGGAACCCACTAATAAGGAAACTTGTACCATGAAAGTAGAGACCTTCTCTAGAACTTATAATTTTATAGAGTCGCTTAAGGCATTTAGAGGTTAAGTGATTTCCCCAGTATCAATAAGCCACTTTAAGTCAGGTATGACTTGACCCCAAGTCTTCCTGACATTGAAGGAAAAGAAAAATACAATACATGCCCTAGAAAAAAATTTGGATAATGTGCACATACACTCACGAGAAAAATGCAATCCAGAATTTTCTTAGTATATAGTAGAGAATAAGTAAATTCTACTGAGTGTCATGAAAGAACCAGGAAAGGAGGAAACACAGCTGCATGGGTCAGGGAAATCTTCATGAAGAGGATAGCACTTGAACTAGGCCTTGAAAGAAGGTACAGTTTTCAGCAAGTGGAGGTATATGTGCATTTTCTTTTTTTTTTTTGGAGGGGGGAATACAGGGCAATTTGGGTTAAGTGACTTGCCCAAGGTCACACGGCTAGTAAGTGTTAAGTGTCTGAGGCCGGATTTGAACTCAGAGCCTCTTGACTACAGGGTCAGTACTCTATTCACTGTGCCACTTAGCTGCCCCAGTATATGTGCATTTTCACTGAGACCTGTGAAATGACTCATGCAAATAAAAGGAGAAAATGGCAAGCTGGATAAGATTATGAAATGGTGAGCAGCCCAATTTGGCTAGGATGTGGAAGGCATAAAGTTAAGTTGTATAAAATATAATTGAAAAGGTAGGCTAGAGTCAGCCTGTAGAGGGCCTAAAGATGAGGGACCTTGGACTTTTTTCTAATCCACATCCACCCACATAACCTCCAAAAGGTAAACTCCTGGGTTATTTCTCTCCCCCCTCCCCCCCCCCCCCACTGCTCCATCCCCAAAGTTAGCCTGCTTGAACCAGGTCCAAGTGAAGTACTCTTTACAAGTACAACATAGAATTTCATTTAAACATACTCAAGAAACA
>CM053595.1:113767744-113785065 GCA_028646575.1 Pseudocheirus occidentalis | reverse complement strand
TGACAGGGGAGGAATTGCAAGAATCTAGTATTTAAAGCTATACAATTAAATGCAACTGGGAAATAATACATACAGGGACGGGGGCAGGGAGGAGCTCCCTGCCCTGCTAGAAAGCTAGAGAGGTGTTGGAGGAGGGCATAAAAGGGAACAGATTGTGGGAGGGGTCTTACAGTGGGATCAATGTTCTGGGCTGGGGGGTGGGGACAAAAAGGGGAGAAAATTTGTAACTCAAAACCTTGTGGAAATGAATGATATGACCAAGAATATAAATTAAAATTTAAAAAAAAAGAATAAATATTTTGATGTTTTTATTAAAAAAAAATAGTTTGAATTTATCCTGGTGTCACTGAACTTTTATGAAAGCAACATACAAGTATATCACAAAGGTTTACCAGGATTTATATACATAATTAATTCCTGTTCTGTATTCCAAATTGGTACCAAAAACCAATTACTAGAAATCAATTATACCAACTTTAAAGGGCCAGTTTCGAGACTGACTCAGTGAGGCTCAGTGAGTGACTTAGTAGCCTGAAGAAGTAACTGCTGCCCCTCTCCACCTTCCTGGTGGGGAGTGGAGAAATTCCTTACTTAATCTGATAAGGACTCTTTAGGCAATCTGCCTGAAATTAAAATTCGAAGTAAGTTAGAATATTACAAAATCTATACACAATTAATAAAATAACCAGAAATCTTACAAAGTCTTTGTATAATTACTAATTTTCCCTTTACAAATTTTAAATTTCTTATTGCCCCTTTCCCAGGATTAATGAGGTTTCTAGGGACCACCTAACTTCTCCTTTCCATACACATTAACAGTTATCTTGTGTCTTTAAAGGTACACAGGTAACTACAGATAATATCTAATGCACTAAGAGGCAGGCATCTCTACCTGCTCTTTCTTATCTTGTGTCCTTCATTTTGTTAAACCCATAAACACTATTCCTCAAATATCAGGGTCTGTTTCTCCTAGTCCCCTTATCTACTAATCTGTTTCCCATCATCTTATAACAAAAGATTTTGTACAACATTTCTTAAGAAGAGTATTTCCCTTTTTCAAAAACAATTTATCCTAATATCATTAACTAACACACAGTTTCTAAATTCTCTGATCATAAAATCTTTCCCACATAATTGACAAAACTTAGGAGGTTTCACTGGTCTTTTATTCACATAATTACCAATAATTACTTCTCACAAATGTATTTCATAAACGATAGCTGAAACTTCATTTTAAAGAAAAACTTGAAAGTTTATGATTTCTTAAATTACAATATTTTAAAATATCATAACACAACTGTTTACTAGTAACACAATTATTATGTTCTTACATTTAAACTTTTGAATTCAAAACCCATTTAATTACCAATCAGTGACCTTAATTCAGCTGGATGTATTTTTCAAATTGAGCCACATCCCTCAATGTAAAAATATATATATTTTAAAATTTGCTCAATAAGAATTCTACAAAAACACATTTCCAATTCACCTTGCACAAAAGGATCATTCATAACTACAGGTAAGGGTATATATACCTGGTTTTCTGAAGAGCAAAAGTAACAACATATAACATTATATTTTATACAATTTTTCTCCATCTTTTAGTCTCAACCCAATTTAGATTAAAACTGACACCATTCCTGGCTCACAATGGTCAGTTTTTACAATATACGTGGATTTTGCAATTTAGATACCATAATAACACAATGACATTATGCCATTAATTGCATTTCCAAAATGAGTAGAGGCTTTTCTCCTCCCCACCCCCTGTCTCCTTCTTTCTTTCTTTTTTTTTCCAAGTGGGGGAGGGTAATTCCCTACTATTCCTAAGCTTTCTCTTTCTTATCAGAATCTGATATTTAACTTCCATTATAATTACAGGCTGGCCAGGACCTATGAGGAAATTAATTTTACAGATTTCCCAAATGAGTTATTTCAAAAATATTATAACACTCAGGTCAGAGTGTCCCATTCTTCATTTTCTATCCCTTTGAACAACATTTAAACAAACAAATAAAAATTGCTTTTGTTATAGCATGGATAATACCCATTCGTGCTCACATTTTAGATCAGTTTACAATATACTGGGCTAATCATTCTACTTGCTTCTTTTGGTTCTAGTGATAATTACAAATATCTTTACCATACTCAGTGCCCATCTTTAAATTCAAATTTCTTAAGTACTATAAATTCCTAAACATTACACATTTTACCTATATCCAAATTAACATATTGAACCATATCCTTAGATAACTTAACAGCTTCTGAATAGGAATAAGAAAATTCTTTTAACATCAGAGTTCATAAATATTTCCAAATTATATTTTAGAAATGTTTAAAACTTATATTCCACTAAAAACTCAAGGTAAATGCATTTCCAAACCCCCTTACACAGGAATTGAATTATACATATGCTCATGTCTGTGTGATCTCCATTTCACCTCCTGCCCCACCCCATTCCTATCTATTTCTTATCTCCTTTCATAGACAAAGGGTTTGGGTTAACAGTTAACTGGGTGTAGTTATCTTTTCTCTCTCTCAAGCAGGGCTTTAGGAATTTAATGATTATCTGAACTTTAAAAATTAAATTCCAATAAAGCCTGAAAGGTGGATAGACATTATCCCTTCTAACTTCCCGTGACTTGGTTTGCTGGTTTTGAAGTCAGGCTAAAAATTCACTAGCACTATCTTCCAACCTTCTAAAGGTGGTGGGGGTGGGGGTGATGGCTCCCCCCACCCTAATTAACACAATCAGGCCTTTTACTTCTCCTTCTACCTCTGCCTTAGGAACTTCAGACAAACAGAAAAAAATGTTTCACTTACCTATTATCTGCTAAAGATCTGAATTCTCTCTCCATTCTAAGTTTAGTTAGGCAGAGAAGGAAGATTTCTAAACTTCCCAAGGCTTTTCAGTCTGAATGGTAAAACATTTTCCTTTTCATAAATAGACAAACTTCACACATATCCACACAAACAAACAAAATAAATACAGAACAAACACAGTCTCAACTAGCTTTGCCAAATTTATCTCCCAAGGGATTATCAAGTGGGGGGAGGGGGGAGGTTGAAGGAAACATTTCTTCCCAATTGACTACCAGCTTGTGGGTAAAAGCTGAATATTTCCTTTTACCAGAGGTAGGTGACATGGCCCATCAGCCAGCCCCCCCCCTTCTGGATCCAAGGTCTGGTCAGACAAGCAGTCAACCTCTTGGTCCAGAACTTGGGGAGGTGCCAAGGCATGAATTCTGAGGGGCCCTCGTCAGGGGCCGCTTGTCAGCGTTTCCCCTGAAAACTTCTCCTGGTTGCCCAACTCCTGCCCAGACTCAGTTGACCAGGTCGACCTCTTAGTCCAGGAATTTTCCACCTCCTGGCCAGACTCAGTCAACCCCACCCACCATCAAATCACCCAGGCCTCTCCTTACCTGGGTCTGTGCAAAGACTTATACGATTTTCAGTAATCTTTGTTCCCCCCTTTTGGCATTTTCTGATCTCAGTTTCACACCCTCTCAGGCCTCATTCTCCATAAACGGAAGTTGCTCCCCCACCTTACCAAGAGGTCACTGAAAAGAGTCAGTGGAACATCCTTTACCTGTTGGTCAAGGCTGGGGAGTCCTCACTCTCTCCAGAGAGGAGTCCGAAAAATCTCATGGGACCTCCAAATTGTGTGAGATAAAAGAATTCAGAGTCTGAATCTAAGGTCAGAAAAGGTCTTTATTCTTTCTCATAAGAAAGGACCCTGCCCCCACCGTCCACATAGCAACAGGGAGAGAGCAACAAGTAGAAGCCAGCCCATGGTTCTATAGTAAATCCAACCCCCCCAACTGGCCCTCACTCCCATTGGTAGGGTGGGCTGACCCATGGCCTAAGCACAGGAATCCCTCCAAGACAAAGGACCCAGAAACACGTGGGTGTCTAATGAAAGCAGTCTTAACCTTATTTGGCATATCTTCTGCTGAGTTGGCTCTGGGGGAGGGTCTCCATTGCCCTAAAACCCAGATTGCTTGAAGATCAGGTGACCTAAAGCTAGGCCTAGTGAATACTGAAGCCATTCTAGATTTGATTTTTCAGAATGGGGAAACTTCATTATAAATTATCCCTCACAACATTTTTTAAGTTAAAAATAAATAAAGGAAAAAAGGAAAAGAAAACTTCATAACAGTTAAACATGTCCAAAAGTAGAATGTGCTACTGTGAGAAAGTAGGTTCCCCCTCACTCATGCTCTTCAACAAAAGCTAGATGATCATTTATCAGTTACTTTATTAGGAAAGTTACTTTATTCAGGCAGGGGTTGGACTGGGTGGTCTCCTATCCAAATCTTAGAGTCTGTAACTTGGGAATGCTTGAGGCCTGAGAGGGTGAGAGCTTAAAAGGTCAGATCTCTGCTTTCAACTAAATTTCATATTTTAAGCAATTTTCCTCCTCTTTCAGAAGGACTCAGTTCCAAATGAGTTAGGAGAGGTCAGCATTATGAATTTCAAAAGGAAAATGGGGATAATTTTAAGGGCTAAATTAAGCCCATTTGTGCCTTCTGTTTTTATTATCTTTTGTGTCTATGTAAGGTTTAGAACTAGGGAATTAAACTCAGGGACAAAAGTCCTAATGAGAGATCACTAGATCATTGGTATAGCTAAAAAGTGGTGGGGGCCACCCAAGTTCCAGCCTCAGGTGTGTGCAGAGACATGGGTGAGAGAAAGAAATAACCAGGGGGCAGTTCAGGGAAGAACTTTGTTTAATGATTTTTTGAGTCAGGATTGTAAGTTTATTGTTACACCTTACAGCAGGCAGGGGGTCTTAGGGAGCCTGCAAAACTGCAGGAGCTTGGGGAATTAATTATAAAGCCATAAAATCATAAATCAGGTATCAATTATGCTAACTAGGTGAGTGAGGGTGGCATTAAGGAGGAGTTAAGTAGTGGTCAGTGCTTAAAGGAACATGCACTTTTCATATCTACTGCGCAGGCGTATTGCCCATAATTCACTGGGAAAAAGACAAGGGGGAGAGGGGACTGTGTGGAGGTATGGTTTTTGCCTTGAAATGTCACTTGGTCAGCTAATGGTCAGTGCTGACTGAGAGGTATCCAGTCTGTTACCCATCAATGTCCTGTTTGACAAGATGGATGTTGGGAAGCTAGTATAATGGGGGATTCAGGATGTTCCTAATTGTAGAGGAGTTAGCTTACTGATAGTGCATTGAAGGATTCATGGGTGCAACTGGCCACTAGAACAAGGGAGCTATACATTTGTCTAATCTAAAGTGATTGCTTATAGATGGTTGAGCGAAGGATTCATAGGTATAGCTTGTTATTGTACCAAGCAGGGATAAACAGTTCATGAATTGTAGTTGGGCAGAGTGCTGGCCTAGGGAAGAGGTGGAGTTAATGCTATTAGGCTGAGGGAAGTGCGATTTTACAACTTGATTACACAAGCTTATATTATAAACATAGGTATCCGAACACAAGTGTAATTTTACAAACTGAAGTTACAACTGGATGTTACAAACATAGGCACCCCAACACTGCATCAACAGGACTGATAATTTTATAAGAGACTTGTCATTTTTAAGTATCTAAAGTTGGGGGGGCAAAAGGACCAGGTAGCTCAGTCGGTAGAGCATGAGACTCTTAATCTCAGGGTTGTAGGTTCGAGCCCCAGCAAAAAAGTCTGGATACCTGAGAAGGAAATGTCAGATAAAACGATTCCACCTTTTTTAAATTACAAAATTTGTAACTCTCCAGCCTCTTGTCATGCAGGGGGTTTAGGGTTAGCATTTGCACCCAAAGAGGGGAAGAGGCAACCACAGCCACCATCTCTACCTCTGACTCTATCTGGATCCTTTGCCTTCAGGACTTTCTTCACCTAGGCCAAAGCCCTTTGAGGAATGTGCCCTCAGGACATCAAGTCACTGCTTATTAGCCACAGAGCCCTGAAGGTTTAGAAGGCTTAGCCACAGGGGCAATGGCATGTGAAGGCAATGCTTTCTGGGGCTTCAGAAAGCTATGAAAAAATTCTCTGGCCTTTGAAAAATTAATATAAAATTCAATTTAATTAACTAAGAGGAAAGTGCCGAAGCCCCAGATGGACAATATCTTCTAAGTTTGATACACCAGGGACCTTGAAAACACTGAGTGTCCAAGTCTTTAAAAGAAGTCAGAAAAGAAGGGTGTGAGTCTTAGCTCTGCCACTGATTTGCTTGATGACTTGAAGCGAATTAATTAATCTGCGAACCTCACTTGGCTCACATAATGGACAGTTGGGCAACCCAGACAAGAAATCAAACTCCAGTGTACTTAAGCCTAGGGTCTTGCTGCTCTGATTGGTTGTTTCAGTCAACCAATACATCTAGGCCTAGTTTTAGCCACGTTTTCTTTTACTTCTACGGTTGTACTCGGCCTCACGTGGCTCCCTTGATCCTTTCCCCTCCCCCCCTTCTGCCCTAGCCAGCCATAATCCCTGCTGCACACCTCTTATTACGCAATCCCTGACCATTGAGAGTTGGGGGGACCCTATATATATCAGTGATCTCCCCTTGGTCAGGCCTGTTTGATTTGGGCAAGGTAAGATGTAGCCCCGAACAGCAGTGCACTAAATAAAATCCACTTCCAAAATATGCACTTGGGGTCTCACTTGCTTCTTTCTGCACAACACTACCATTGCTCCATGTATCAATCTGCTGCTCTTTGGCTCTACTCTCTCTACCCTTGTAGCTTTCAAAACCAAAATCCCACTTCCTGGCTACCTATATGTATCCTAATAAAATATAAGCTTCTTGAGGGTAGGGATTATCCTCACTTTTGCATTTATATCCCTTCCTCTTAGCACAATATTAAGCACACAGTAATGAGAGAAGTGATTATTAAATAACTAATTGTTAATATTGGGGAGACTCAGGATTTATTCCTTTCTAAAACCTTATCCTCTACTAGGCCAAGTTAACATCTGAAAGACATTACTTACTGATAATGAAATGGGATTAACTTGCTCCTCAACCTCTGTTCAGACTCCACCCAGGTGCAGAAGCCCATTTTGTTCTACTCAGGTCTGGGTGGAAATAAATTCTTTGATTAGATTTGCCCTAGGCTGGGGGTGATTTGGAAGTAAAGGACATGATCAAAGTCAAGTCCCCCAGCCTGTCATTAGAATAGGTCCACCTCTCCCTATAATATTCATTCTCTTCATTATTTATTAGCCAATCAGAATTGATCACCATCCTCAAGAAGAATCACTTTTCCAAGAGCATGTAATTGTTGAGTGGGTTCCATGAAGGGTCTTTGGCATTCAGGAATGCCATTGACCCCTTTTATTAGCTAGCATGATTAATAAAATTATTAATTACCCAAAAATTGTCTTTTAAACTTTTTAAATGTCACAGTTAATGCTTAATAAATTTTTTTCATTCATTTATTTATCTTAAGCACTCAACTCTCAAGCTCTTTATTCTCCTATGTGACCATGCCCTAATTCAGAGAAAGTAACCTTCTTGTCACTTGTAGAATTGTGTGGGGACTAGTAGGAGGATGAGAAAACGGATAAGGCATGCCAGACCTTGTTCTGGCTTGCCAGGAAACCAGGGAGTGTGGAGGAAGGTGAGAAAACTGCTAGCAATGCCATCTTCAGTTTTTAATTAGAAAGACCCAAGCCCAACTACTGAGTACAAGGAGCAAGACATACAACTCCTGGCATTTGGAATTTCACAGACCAGATTTCTAAGGCAGTTCAAGACTATTGGAAGGTCAGAAAATTCTGAGCTGCTTCTTTGTTTTTTACATCCCAAGGGCAATCACCAGTATCTTTGTCAATATATAACAGGGAGATCAACTATCCACCACATCTTTTTGACTAATGAAAAAGGAAGGTATGTAAGATGATGACTTCCCCTCTCCTTCCCTGACATCCCAGCCCCAAGGTCTCAGGTTGTATTTATTAGAAAAAAAATTTGTGAGGTTATGAAAAACAGACCTCTTTCCACCTCTACTCTTATACAAACACAGTTTGAGAGAAGCCCACCAATAGATGGTTATCTCTTTCAGCTTTAAAATGCAGGTGATAATACCTGCACTACTTCTGTCCTAAGTCAATAAAGCAATTCACAAACCTAAAAGTGGAAATGTCAGTTTTTATTATTATTATTATTAATTGCGTATGATTAATCCAAGACCCACTTCATCCATGATGCTGTCCTAGACTAGTCTCAGCCCAGTTTGAATCCTACAACATTTTATTGCCCCAAGCTGTTCTCTAAATAATTCAGAGGTAGCAACTGCCTATTTGAATGCAATGTGGAGTAGTGGAAAGAATGCTGGAGGTTTATTCAGGAGTCCTCAGTCTGAATACTAGCTCTGACAGTTTCTCAGTGTGACTTTGGACAAGTCACTACCTCTCTCTCTCTGAATCTGTTTATTCACATATAAAACAAGGAAGATGTCAGTTACTATTACCTCACCCAACACTCCATCTCAATTTTACAGATAAGAAAAAAGATGCTCAGGAAATCATGTGACTTGCCTAAGGTCACACAGCTAGCCAATAAATGGTTAGAGAAAATTGGGCTTGAGTCCAGGTCTCCTAACAATTAATTTAGCACTCTTTCCCATATGCCAAGTCTCGTTTTAAGTTTTATAAGGGCAGGCCTATTTTTTCCTTCTTTCATATTCTCCACTTAACACAGGACAAAGCTTGTGGATTTGTCTCTGCATTGGATGGACAGATGGATGGATGGAAGGATGGATGGATGGAAGGATGGATGGATGGATGGATGGATGAAAAAATAGCTTCTTGTATCTGTGTAGAAGTTCTGATCAAGCTAAGAAATGCACAGACATTCTAATTTACAGCTATTATGAAAGCATCAGTCCCCTTCCATAGTCCCCTCCCTTCTCTGTCAGATCTTCTTATTCCAAACTAATCAAACTCTTCTTTTCCATTGTAGGCCAAGAGAAAAAAAACAACAACAACAACAAGCAGCACAATTCTTCATTAGTTTCTGCATGTGCAGGCATTTTAATTATCTCTTCTTTCCTTTCTCCCATCAGGAGGGTGAGGATTCAGTGAATGTCCTAAAATCTCATCAAAAAAAAAAAGAGTCAATTTCCCCAAGTCCCGGCTTCACTAATGAGTCAATCAGGCAGCCATCCTGTGTGGCAGTCAGTTTTTTTTCGTTTTTTTTACTTCATCCTGGTCATGTCACAGAGCTAGCTTTCCAGACATGACTGAAGCTGTTCATCTTTCTAAAGTGGATTCAGAGCCAATTCCAGAGAGGCAGAAGTCTGGTTGTCAAAATCACCAGCTTTCTTAGGGGACAGCTACAGAGGAACACACTGGAGGCACCCAGATGCCTCCGGATGTTCCCAATAAGGCAAATGCACAAAGACCTAGCTAGAGTTATGACCACAGCTAGGGGCACTGGTGATGGCAGTTGCTTCCTTGGCCCGAAAGTTATATTGTAGAAGTCATGGTTGATGGACCTGGCAACATTTGACCTGGAGAACAGGAGGCTTAACGGGAACATGAAAACTGTCTTCAAATATCTGGAAGCTATGGTACAGAAGAGAAATTAGTCTTGTTCTCCTTGGTGCCAGAAGAAAGAACTAGAAGCATTGGCAGGAAGTTATATGGAGGCATATTTTAAGTGGTGAAGGCACCTAGATGGTGAAGTGGATGGAGCACTCAACTTGGAATCAGGAAAACCTGTGTTCAGATCCTACCTTAGACAATAACTGTGGAGTGGCTGGTGTGGTAGAAAAAAGGCTAGAGGTGGATTCAGGAGTCCTTGGTTTGAATACCACCTCTTACTGAGCAAGTCACTACCTCTCTCTGAATCTGCTTCTTCTGAGATAAAATGAGAGCAATGTTTGTACTATTATCTGATCCAACACCCCAAGTCACTTTATCTCTGTCTGTCTCCTGTAAAGTGAGGATAACAATAGGACCTGCCTCCAGAAATTGTAAAGCACTTTGCAAATCTTAAAGCATCATATAAATGCTAGCTATTAGATGTGGAACTTGCTCTGTTGGTAGTAAACTTGAACATATTCCTTGGTAGTAAAGTAGTGAGTTCCCTGTCACTGGAGGTCTATAAGCAAAGGCTAAATGACCATGTGTGCAAACTCCTGATGGATGGATGCTTTCTATGAGTCCCTAGACCAAAAGATAATGAAGACCCTGCAACTTAACAGTAATAACAGCATTTTGTGTATATGTTTGTATGTGTATATATATGCATTACATGTATCTATAATATATGTCTCTTTTAGTCTTGAACTAAAAGATGCTATAGATTTCAGTCTAATATAAGGAAAAACTTCCTAAAATGTGGAGCTATCTAAAAGTCGAATGAGATGTCAATTCCCCACCATGTACATAATTCCTAGTGAGGACAGCATGGCCACTTAGTGATGTTATAGAGGGAATTTCTGTTTATGTATGATTGGATTACGAAATTCTAGGTTAGGATTCACCCTTATGTTCAAAATAAATAAAGGTTTTATTCTAGGTAATATACCTAGAATTGCACTGGTATCTTCTTGCCTAAGTACATACACAACCTTAATTTAAACTTGAAAAGATGAAAAATTGTTGCACTGAGCATATGTGTCAATCAGTTTTTACTTCTCTGTATGTGAATTTATACACTTCTTTTAAAATATCTGTCTATCTTTCCTCTACCCTCCCATCATCCACCATGACTACCTATTATAATCAACTGGCACATGTTTTCGGAAGACACAAAATATCTTTAACATTAGATTAAACAAGATATAATCATGAAGGTGATCTACTGGCTTCCTTCCCCCAAATCATACAACATATTCCAAAGTAAAATATTTAAATATGTAGGACTTTGGGATTGTCTCTTGCTTTGCATTACCTGAGTCATTGTTCATTTCAGTTCATACATACATACACGCACGTGTGTGTGTATATATAGATATAGATATCTACACACACATATGTATACACACCTATGTTATATATAATATATTTTATATATAGACAGAGAGAATAATGAAGAGTTAATATATTCAGAATGATAACCAAACTTTATTTCTCCTGGCAAAAATTCAGGGATAGGGAAGAAACATCACAGAGAATAGTCTCTCTGCATGTATGACAACACCTGGAGAAAGCCAGCCGAATCATATGCAGGATTCTCTGAGGGACAAACAACCCCCTTATGGTATAATTGCATTCTTAGTAGGACCGTCCTTGGTGTGACTACCCCATTGCTCAGACGAGCTGTAAGCATATACCATTGGAAAACCTCACGACAAAGGTGGTTGTTGTGAGGAAAAAGCATTTTCCCCTTCAGATGTTGGCAGTCTGAGGCAAAGTTCCATTCACTCTACAGCTATGGTCATGTAATATTTTAATTATGAGTCCTTCCAAAAAAGAGTTTGCTGCTCGCCACCCTCAAAGTCTGAGTCTGATCTGAGAAGTGAGAAACAAGAAAAGATCGTGGATGGTTGAGACCATCAAACCTATTTCAATTTTCAGTAGCACTGACTTTAATTCTGTTCACTCCACACAATTTTATTTTCAGGCACAAGGTCACCATGATCAGAGATTTCCACTTCTCCTCTTAAGGAAAATGCCATCCAATGAATCAGAAAGTCACAGAAACTCAAGAGAGTTGTCCAAAGTCCCACTGGGGTCATAGCCCCTAAAAATGTTCTTACCAGGTGAGAATTCTTTTTACTAATTCAATGTGATTTTGTTTCATACATAATCCTTCTTTGTTGTTCTTTAAATACTGGAAAGTTTTCATTGGTTGATGATTAAGTACATAATAAAAAAAATGTAAAAGAAAACAAATTCAGGTTGATTCAATATGAAAATACTTTACATTGCAGCTTTCCCAGGGCCATATCTGATACAAAAGGTTATTACAATTATGGGTTTGGTGGTAGAAGGATCCTTAGAGGTTATCTAGTGTGATCCCTCCATTTTACAGATAAAGAAACAGACCCTGAGAGGGTAACTGCACATGGTCACTCAAGGAGTTGAACCAAAGTAAGGATTTGAACCCAGAGATTCTTTACTCTAGATCTAGGGCTCTCCTCTACTCTACCATGTTTCTTCCATAGCAGACAGCTGAGGTCATATGCCAATGTGTAAATGCCTATAGATCCAGTAAATTGGTGTGCTGAGCAGACATTAATGGACAGGTCCACGTAATAATTATGGTAACTCAACCTAGGATGATTGAAAAAGCATCCATTGAGCACTTAGCATGGGTTAGGCACAAAGCTCTGGGAATACAAGTGTAAGTAAGCAAGACAGTCTATGACACCAAGGAACTTATATTCTACAAGACAGGAGTTCTGAATATGGAGTCTGTGAGCTTTTGATTGATATTGATAACTGTATTTCATTTTAATTGGCTTTATTTTGTGATCTTAGGTATGTATTTCATGCATTATGAAGTGGGACCCATGGGTTTCACCAGATCATCGAAAGAGTCATGATACAAAAAAAGAATAAGAGTCTCTATTGTATAGGGGAAGATAACCTGTCTATGGGAACAAGAACCAGAAAACAAGGAGGAGGGAGGATTCATCAGGAAGCAATATGACAGGCCTGGAGCCAGCTATGGTAATGTAAGGAAGCTGGAGTACTTGTAGGTCCCGTGGCTTAGAAATGGTGATGAGCCATACCCAGGACTAGGTCAGATAAAATGAAAGCTCTCCAACCAGAGAAGTACAATGATATCTTTACCATTAAGTGTAAATTAGTCCCTGGCCTGAGTTGTTGGAAAATGAATTTCCATCTGTTTCTTTCTCTTTGGGAGTTTAGCTGAATACCTGGAGCTATGGCAAAGCTCCAGGGCTATTTAAACATTCAAAACCCACGGAGCCTATATAAGTCCACAGCAAGAGGGAAATTAACCCTATGCTACTTTTTAATGCATATATACTGTAGATCATTAGCACTGATTGATCCTTTGTAGAATTCCTTGTTAAGACCGTGTATTAAGAGCAAAATGTGCATAGACTACATAACGAAAAAAGAATACATTCTGAGGTTTTTTTTCCTTTTTTTTTTTTACTATTAAGTGAATGTTAAGTATCTGAAGTAAGACTTTTACTGTGTGGTAGGAATAAAAAAAAATTTTCAGGTAGAAACTATTCTCTGAAATGCCAATGGGGAAATGTGATTCAGTATACAAGTATTCACTTTACACATAACTTTTCCAGGAACACATCTAATGCACAAAGAGGTTCCTGTGATGATGCAGCACGTTGATGTGTGGGGCTGAATGAAAACCAGTCCAGGGTGACTGTAATTAGGATGGGGAGGCTGTGAAGCTGCCTCTCTTCAGAGGCCTCAAAGCTCTTTACAAACAATCCGTTAATCCTCCTGCTCTCCTTGGGGGCACCTGATTAAAAGCAGGAAGGAGGGGGAAAAAAGGCTAAAAGGAGAAAAGACGTAATTGTGGAGTTCAAAAGAAGCATTCCCAGGTGAGAACCATTAAGCATTTCCCATTAGGAGATAGTTCTCTTATAATGTCACTCTTACATACCTGAAGTGTCTTTTATTAAGCACTTAAATCAACAGAACTTGGAATTTGCTTTTGAACAACTTGAGCAATTGGCAATTGGCCAAGAGGAACACATTTCTCAACCTGTGACATCACCCTAGTTTCCCTGCTGTTCTCCTAAGCATCTCCACCACCATCACCGCCAAGAGGTCCTGCTATTTTTCCTGCCCCCTTTTCCTCCCCAGCCCCTCACAGACTCCTCATAGACAAATGGTGTATTCCCTCTTTCTGTCAATTCCACTATGATACTTCTAGTCACTCGGACTCACAACCTACAGGTCATCCTTAATTTTATTACTCCACCATGTCCTGAGCCTTTGCTTTGCCACCAGGACCAGAGGGCATGCCCTAGCTCCAGAGCTCCATCCTGGGGCCTCCAAAGCCTTGACTAGTGAACATGTGGCCTACATGCAGCTCTACAGAGCCGAACTTTGTTCCCAAGCTAGCTTTCTCAACACTCACCTTGGTACCTTTCCTGGATCCTCTTTGCAAATGCCTACCCCCTTCTAGTTCTGTTGCCATATTTAAATCAACACTATCATTCCTGGGAAGGACAGGCCAATCAGTTAATTGTATTATGATTCTATTTACCATCCAGATGGTTTTCTTAACCAAAACACCCCTCCTAGAACACAACTCTCCAAAATATACTACCTCCTGCTGCTAGAATATGAACTCTTTGAAGGCAGGGACTGTCTTCCCTTTTGTTTTTGTATTCCCATTACTTAGCTTAGTGACTGGCACACAGTGCTCAATGAATCCCTATTCATCCATTCTACTCTTTGTCTCTCATCCCTACATAGGCAGGTGCCAGGTCTTGCTGGTCACTTCTCACATCTGACTCTTCTCCTACACTCCCACCACAATTACTCTAGTCTAGGATCTCAACACTTTTCACCCAAACTATCACAATAAACCTCCAAAGGATCTCACCAAACCTATTCTATCTCTTCTCCAGTTTATCCTCCATAGAACTTTCAAATTGGCATTCCCAAAGTACATACCTCCCTTTATCACTCTCCTATTTAAGAAGATTCAGTAACTCCCTGTTGCCTTTAGGATAAAAGACAAACTCTTCTGCTTGGCATTTAAAGCCTTTTATCATCTGGCTCCAGCCCATCTTTCTAGGCTGATTACCCATCATTCCCCTTCTTAAATTCAACCCTCCACCAAAATGTATCACTTTCTGCTGTAAGCACTCAGGATTCCAACCCTTTCTTCTTTGCTTCTCAGGAGGCTGCCCCTCCCCCATCCCTGGGATGGTCTCACTCCTTATCTTTTTTTTTTAACATCTCTAACTTTCTTCAAGGTTCAGTTCC
Organism: Pseudocheirus occidentalis; assembly: GCA_028646575.1. NCBI lineage: Eukaryota > Metazoa > Chordata > Mammalia > Diprotodontia > Pseudocheiridae > Pseudocheirus > Pseudocheirus occidentalis. The sequence continues at coordinate 113,770,212 of CM053595.1, read as the reverse complement.
AAATCTAGCTCCTTCAAGAAAACTTTATCAATTCCCCCAGTTGTTATTACGCCCCCCCAGTCATTTTGCTCCTATTGAAAGTATATGACGGGGAATGTTATATAACTGTAGAGCACCTCAGATGGCATCTCCCCACTGTGGAGAGCCTGGGGTGCCAGGAGACTTGTGATTGTGAGCTCTTTGAAGACAAAGCCTGCCTTTTGCCTCTTTTTTGCATCCCAGCACAGGACCTGACATTAATAAATGTTGACTGACTGATAAGTGCCTTTAAGAGGCCATGGAGTATGTAAAATCTTCCTCTAACTGGTTCCAGTTTGCCAACTATATTGTTAGGTGAAGATTTTTCTATTGGCCACATACCCAGAACTGGGAGATCCTCCAAAAAGGTCTTCATTGGCCTCAACCACTCTCTGTGATTCATTATTCTTCAGCTATACCAGTGGTTCTCAACCTTCCTGATGCTGTGACCCTTTAATACAGTTCCTCATGTTGTGATGACCCCCAACCATAAAATTATTTTCATTGCTACTTCATAACTGTAATTTTGCTACTGCTATGAATCATAATGTAAATATCTGATATGCAGAGGAAGTATTTTCATTGTTAGAAACTGAACATAACCCACAGGTTAAGAACCACTGATATACTCTTGGTAGAGACAGTTCTGTTAGGGGAAAGGCTTCCCACCAAAGCCAAAAGATAACCCCAAATTTGAGAGGCAAGGATTATTTGCCCTGACTTTTGTACTTTTCCATTTTAGGTGAAGGGATTGGTGTCTCCAATCTTGTCAGTTGCAAAAGGTAAGGAAAACAGGTATCTGGACTTCTGGGCTTCCAGGTATTCTAGCTTCTAAGTATCCTGGCTTCCCTGAATGTGAGTTTTTCAGCCAGCCCTGCATCTATGCCCTGAATAGAAATAGAAACCTTTAGATATGATCTTGAGGAACCAACCCAGAAATAATTGAGAAGAGAGATCATCTGACCTCAAGACCACATCTGGAAATGAACTTGATTGGATCAATGTTATATTGCTTCTGAGTTAAGTTTGAGCCCATTCTCCCCACAGACCAACATAGGAAGTGGGATAGAGGAGAGTGTGCCTCCAAGGTATTGAAAGAAAGTAGGGAAAGAAGATGAGTAAGTACTTAACAAATATTTTATTTATTTTTCATGTGGTCACAGGAATCTGGATCTAGCATTAGATCCAGAGCAATCGGATCTAGATTAATTACCTTATTTTACAGACAAGGAAAATGAGATCCACAATCAGTAAGTGATTCACTCAAGATCACTCAGTAAGCAGCAAAGCTAAGGTTTGAACTCAGGTCGCGCTACTTCAACTTGAATGTTCTATCCAATTTCAAAGCTCTTTCCACTGTACCATATCTACAAGCACATTGTGTCCCTCATGTAGGATGAAAACTCCTTTAAACAAGGGATTCCCACGTTGACATTTTTATTCCTGGTGTCTAGTTTAGTACTTGACCCATAATCAGCCCTTAATAAATGCTGATTGATTGATTGATACTAAGAATAGAGGTCACTTGAAAGAGGATTTAAATTTTAAATCCTTCTCATGTTGGGTTGTATTTGGTGCCACCAGAGAAGGCAGCCACAAACAGACACACAGAAAATCTCTTCAATGAATTCCATGGACAAAACTGGAACATCACAGATGTGGAGAAAATAGGATCATAAGACTTTGTGAAAAAGAACCCCAGAAATCTGCTCTAGCTCCCTCACTTTACAAATGGGAAAGTGAGGTAGGAAAAGAAGTACCTACAACCCAAAATCATACCACTAGTAAGCCTCAGAGTCAGAACCAGGACTTCTTACTCCTAATCCAAAGTTTTGTTTTGGTTTTTTCCTGTAATAACATAGCAGTACCTTTTCTGAATCTGTACAAATCTATCTTCTTCTAGGCATGATTCAGAAAATATTGAACTCTGAGTTGTGACCACCTGTTTTCTCTACTGCAGAATGACAGGGTGGTACCAGCTGGTCTCTGACATCTCCTCCAGCTCTGACATTCTATGATTCTACAGTTCTTTGAGGTGCTAGCTTCTTTATCCAACTCTTTAAGGAATATGTCCCCTCACACACACATCCAGTATTTGAAAACAGTCTCCCTTTGATAACTGAAGTTCTACTGTTAGTCATTGGATTCTCTAGCCTTCTGACTGAAGACACAGAAGGGTTATCCCTTTTACTCTATCTGCCATCATTATCAAGGTACATGGGATAGAGAGGTTTTTTAAAATTTATTTTCTTGGTTACAGCATTCATTTCCATAAGGTTTTGAGTTACAAATTTTCTCCCCTTCTTTCCCCTACCCCCCAGCCCAAAACATTGATCCCACCGCAAAGCCCCTCCCACAATCTGTTCCCTTTTATGTCCTCCTCCAAGGCCTCTCTAGCTTTCTAGTAGGGCAGGGAGGGTCTCCCTGCCCCCATCCCTGTATGTATTGTT
>CM053595.1:113750849-113767244 GCA_028646575.1 Pseudocheirus occidentalis | reverse complement strand
CCGAGGGCTCTGAAGCAGCCCAGTGGAGGCCACTGCTGCTTTCAGCCGTTCCTGCTGCTACAGCCGCCTCCCACTGCTTCCTTGCCCTGGGAGCAGTTTGGCCGGACCGCTCTTCTCCTGAGTTAGCAAAATCCACTGACCTTTCTCTTAGCCTTTTTTTCCTTCTGGCCTGATAAATGTGGTAACTGTGCCTCCAGTGCAGCCGATCTGCTCTCCTATAGATGCAGCTCCCTGCCTGATGCCCTGGGGCCTGACCTGGCCGGGGTTTCAGCCGTGGCTGTGCTGCGAAGAGCCCGACCTGCTGAGCTGCCTGTAGCAACAGATGTGGTTTCTGTCTTTTGGAGAGTTTTGGAGCTTGAAAATCTGTTTTAGAGTCCCATTTTATGAGTTTTTAGCATGTTTGTGTGGGAGCTGCAGTGCTTTGCTGCTTCTATGCCACCATCTTGGCTCCGCTTCCGGGACAGAGAGGTTTTAACTGAAGTTGGAGAGCAGGAAAGAAAGTATGAAAAGGGGAGTGGGGAGACAAGGCAGCAGAAAGGGATGCTGTGACCAAAGCCAAAGAGATTGCAGGGAGGAATGGCAGCATCAGGCTCCTTTCTTTATCGTGGTCTAGCTTTGGTCCAAGGGCAATGAGATAGCAGTGGCAAGAAGTAATTTGAGGTACCTTTCAGCAATAGGACAAGAGATCCCAAATTCACAACCCCTCACTGAGAAGGAACCAAGATCTTAGGTCCAAGGTTCCTAAGCCTTCATATAAAAATTCCCTTTCCTACCTACCCTTCCCCCTGTATGGAATGAGTGAAAACTTCTCAATTCAGGGTTGTTAACCTTCCCTTCCTCCTCCCCCCCTCCATTGCTGCTGTCAATCACTTTTACCTTCCTTTATCTGTTTTCCCGACTTGGTGGGACTCTCCCCCCTCTTCTCTTGCTGTCCCAGTTGGGAAGAATTTGGTGAGGTATGCCTCCCCACCAATGAGAGACAAAACAGTCAGGAAAGGGGGTTTGACTAAGTTAAGTTATAAATTCTGGCCCTGTCTTTTATAACTTGCCTCTTCTCCATGACCAGTCATGGTGAAGACCACCCTCTTCTCCCAGAGAAGAGAATAAGTTCCTGTTCTTATCTTAAGAGATCTCTGTGTTTACTTTTTTCACTAAATTAAGGATGAAGGGTATTTTTCATCCCAAACACCCCCCAAAAAAGGAACTGCCTTACAAGTTGTGTGACTCAAGCATCACTTAAGAACAGGATAGTGTTAAATCCTGTTATCCCTTACCCATGCCCAGCCCACAGATACCTGTCCAACCCACTTGTTATTTTATGTTCCATTCATTTGTAAAATCTCTTTTACCTACTTCCAGGAAGAGTTCATTGTACATTTCCTAGAACTCCTGGGTTCTGGGCAACCTATGTATTCACTGTCTGAAAACTTCTTGGTCTGAGAGATTCTGCAGGCTCATAACTGTACAGTAGATGTTTTATTATGTATTGTTTTATTGCCTTTATTGATTCTATGCCAAGAGTGAAATATTGTATACCATATCTAAGCATGCCTGTCTGTTCCCGTGGGAGAGTCAACTCCATTATGCCAAGGTCATGTGACTAGGGCTCGGTCAACAACAGCAAGCTTGGAGAGATGGGATTTCCAATAGCATGGGGACTTGGGGCTGATTCTGATTGGATAAACTGACACTAACCACACTTTCTACATAGCAAGCTGGCATAGCTATCCAGAGAGAGATGGAGCTGGGAGACAGAAGGTCATCCATTATCTGTGTACCATAGAGAGCTTGACTCTTACACAACACTTTCACTCAGTGGGTGAAGTGCCTAATTGCCAAAGTGAGCATGGGACTTGCCTAGAGCCATAGCCTTCTTCCTGGATAGGTTTGGGGTAGTGACTGTCAGTGCCACCTGGTGGTTAAACAAATCTATCATGTTTGGCTTCTTTGGGTCTAATTTTCACCATTTGTAAAATGGGGAAGTCAGACAAGTTGATCACTAAGGTCTCTTGTAGCTATAAATCCTGTGATGTTATACTCTTGTGTGTTTATGGGCTCTCTTTCCTGATAGTAAAAGCCAGAGGCACCTACTTTATGGATTTGATCAAGGCTGACCAAGGTGATTATACATATCTTCTCAGCAGAATCAAGGAATCTGGAAACTCTGTCTCATCCCCTCTCCTGTTCTCCCATCTTCCATAGTGACCAATTGCCATCTAACCTTGAACCTAATGCTCTCCTTCAGCACTGTCCAGTACCTCAAGTTCACTTGGATGGTTTTCTGCTACCCCCTGAGTCAATAAAGATAAATGAAGCCCTGACACAAAATTATAAAGAAGAAATCATCATCCTTGGTGATGAGCCTTTGTGAGAGGAACAATTAGCAAATGTATCAATCATGAGTAGCATCTTAAGAATCTGAGATCAAAAATAATTACTAGGGCCAAGGATTGGCTCCAGGGAAAACGTCCGCAGGTGGTGCTTGCGTGTGGATAGATGATGCCTAGTATTTCAGCTCTCAGATCCTGCTTCTTTTTCTAGGTCAAGTCCTGACTCCTCCATGAAGCCTTCCCTTACCCATGTCCAGCCCACAGATACCTGTCCAACCCACTTGTTATTTTCTGTTCCATTCATTTGGCACTTAACTAATATTATAAGACAGGCAATATGTAGCAACTTCCATTTGTATTGGATGTGCCTATTATACAGTGGTTACTGTGTCTTACTCAACCATGTATTCTCAATACTGCCTTCTCCCTCTTTCTCTCTCCCTCCCTTTCTCCTTCTTTCTTTCCTTCTCTCTCTCCCTCTCTCTCTCATTTTCCTCAAGAGGCCAAGACTTTCTTACAAGGCATCTGATTGAAATTGACACAGAAGTCTCATACATATCCCTATAACTCACATGTAGGGAGACCTTCCCCCTGCCCCATTTCATTAAAATCCCACAAAATCCCTTAACTCCTACAACACACATACACATATGCATACACCACCCTATCAGCCTCATCTAGCCAAAAGGGCCACGTCGTTACTACCTAGGTTAAGGATTTTTTTTTCAGAGAGGCCAGTTAAGAGACACAAATGTCTGCCACTGGGATGAGGACCTTCCACAAGGGCATGTTTTATTCTGGAAAGGATTCAAAATAGATATGAACCTATCTTCTTCATCAGAACACAAGCCAATGACTTGACAGTGTGTGCTTACAGGCAGTGGGAAGAGTGCTGGACTTGGGGGTTCAGGAGACACCTAGGCTGCAAACAAAGAAAGAGACAAAGCAAGATTTTCATTGACCAAAGTACAGTGCCAAGTGGAAGAGGCAGGATTGCTGCTGACAGATATGCATAATAAGGGCTGTACAAACAGGGAGGAGAGAAAACAATGGTCTTTCCTCCTCCCCTTAGCTTTTGCTCTGGCTCACATTCATTTTGCATGCTGAGCAGGAGAGGATCCTGGGAGTAGAATGGGGTTTGCAGTTTCCACAAAGCTCTTATGGGATTTCTTTTGCAGAACCATACCCCTGAAATGGTTTGGGGGAGCAAGGATAAGTCCCCATAAGGGGTGGTTAAACAGTAGTTATAAGAAATGTCATACCCTAAACCGGGAAGGAAATCAATCCTATATATAAGATCTTAAAAGAAAAGATTTCATCTTAAACTGGGGATACTCTGCTTGGCTTTTGTTTAACAAAATAGTAAATACTAGTACATAGAAGGCATTTAATTAGTGTTTATTGATTCATTGATTGATCAGCAGCATGGTATCCATGGTAGAGAGTACCTACTATGAGAATAAGGTCATCTCTCCCTTTCATATTAATTGCTATGCTGTTTGAGTGAATGCCTTTATAAATGATAAGAGTTCACATATGCGGGTATACTCTTCATATGTGTTTTCAATATATATGTCATCTCCATGGTTCTCTGCATATATGTTCCCCTCCACAGCACTTATTTTAGTGCCTGGCACATAGTAAGCATTTAATTAATGCTTATTGATTCATTGATTGAATAGTGGCATGGTAATTGATGGTAGAGAGTACAATTGTGGATATCTTGTCAGCATAAAGTAATCTCTTCCTTTCACATTACTTGCTATGCTGTTTGAATAAATGGCTCTTATCTGAACTAATATGTCCTCTGTCTGAAAAAAGTATGCACATCATTAGGGGATTATGGTTTTGCACTGACCCATAGAAAGCTTGGAACATGGTGACCTTGGGGTAAGTCATCTAAATACTTTAAGCTTCATCTTCCTCAAATACAAAATGCGGATAATAATACCTGTGTTAATTTATCTCATCAAGTTGTTGGGAGAATCAAATGAAACAGTATATCTTAAGTGATTTGCCAGTCTTAAGGTGTTATAAGAATGTCAGCTATTACTGTGTGTATGACAAATCAGTTGATCCTAATCTGGCATCTAAGAAAGAACCACTCCAAAGGAGAGACTGAAAGAAGTTGGGGAAGGTTGTTGGGAAAGAAGCTTTTTGGGCATGAGTGTTTAGTTTGACATGAGTTATTTTTGAGTAAAAATGAGTCATAAACAGAGTAGTTGAAGCCCATGAGAATTGCAAGAAGAATTTAAATAACAGAAGAGCAGAGATAGAGCTAAGGGCAAAAAGGACTTTCTTCCTTTGTATATTTTACCAAATGCCCGAGGTTCATGAAGTAGTGTGAAGCATGGGAGAGGTGGCAGGGGGCTATGGATTTGGCCTTCTTTCCTTATCTAAATGAAGCAACAGAAAATAAGTCTTGTTGCTGGTAAGAGTCAGCTTTCTCTTGACCTGTTCATGGAGTTCTTCTTGTAAGAATTTCAAAAGGTACATCTTGGGGAAAAAATGGGAGAAAAAAGGTCATGTTTCCACCTTCCAGAAGCCTCAAGTCAAAGACTTCAAAGGATGGAAGGGTAGTTGGAAAACTGCATATATCCTGGTATAGTACATGATGTCAGAGTGTGATGAACTAGATTAAAAGTTAGAGGACCTGAGTACAGCTACCGACTTTTCTACTTAAATCTCTTCCCTTCTCTCAGATCCAGATTACTCATCTGTAAAGCAAAATAATTGAACTAGAAATTCTATGAAGTCTCTCCTCTCTCTAAACTGTAGAACCTTAAAAAACCTGGGTTCAAATCTAGACTTTGCTACCTGTGTGACCTTGGAGAAATCGGTTTTTTTTCTTTCAAAGCCTCAGTTTCCTTATCTGTAAAAAGAGGGCAGTAGATTGGATAACCTCTCCGATTCCTCACTGCTAGATATCTATAATGCTATGATTCTAGACTGGTTATTTTTCTAAACGAGGATGTACAACTTGGTGTAACTAAAACTCGAGTCCAGTAGAATGTGAAAATTCAACAGCAATAAAGATGTCCTGATGAGTTTTCCAGATGGCCTTAAAGAGCCAAGATTTCCTCATATTGTATGGAGAATTCAAAACAGCAATTACTAGTCCTTATTACAATGGGTGACTTCCCTTCAGTATTAAGAATGAGCCCAGAAGTCCCTCAATTATGTCCTCTGCCAAGACCAGAGGTCTTAGAAGTGGATGAGAAAGAAACCAGGAGCTACTCTCTCTCATGCAAATACTTGTCAGACCTGAGATCTCAGCCTGAGACCTACAGGCAAACATCTGGGGGGAAGGCAGTCATCCTGGGCAAAAACTAATGGCCCACTCTCACAGAGCTGGTTGGCATCTCCCCTCTGTGTGCGAAGGCCTTACGTCAGAGACACAGCAAGCCCTGGAGAGAGGAGGGAGGGGAAAACCAGTGTGTATGGAAGCAGAATTTTAATAAGCTTTTCAGCATCCAGTAATCTGTGCCTGTCAGGAGAAAAGAGGGGCACTTTTAGTTCTTACCATGGCCACTGCCAAAGACAAGCTTCATTTGTTCCAGTTTCTATACCTACTAGAGGGTATTTCTGAGGATACAATTACCCAGGGAAAAAATGAAGTGAAGAATTGATCACACTTATTGTGAGGATTTTTTATTTGGTTGTCTGGTTAATTGCTTCAGTTTCCTATTTCTGCTGTGTGAATAGACCTGGCCTGCTTTCAGGAAAGGAGTGTAGTAAAATTGAGCATGAGATTTGGACCTGGGTTCAGCATCATAGGGTCAGAGATTTAGAGCTAGGAGGTCCCTTGGAGGCCAATAAATGCAATCCGCTCATTTTACTGGTGAGGATCTAAGGAACAGAAGGTTAAGTAACTTGCTAGTAAATGTCTGAGTCAGATTTTTAATTCAGGTTCCCTGACTCCCAAATCCAACATTCTACCCACTGAACCACCTAGCAGCACCTAGAGACCTAAGCCCATATCCCAATTCTGACACTTGATTGATTAATTGAAAGATACAAGTGGAGGGTTAGCTTTAGCAAGGAGGAGAGTCACCTTATTCTCTGACACTGGAACAAAAGGGAGTTTCCATTTGCCTCCTTCTTCCCCAAGCACCTAAGCTTCTCACTGAACATTAATGTTAATAGGGGTATTCCCACTCTTCTCTGTGTGTTTGCCTTCTGATAAGACAAGTTATTCAAGTGCCTTTACAAGGGCAGTAGGACCAGGGAGAGAGAGAGCAAATCTGTCCTGAGGGCAAAGATTTGTTGTCCAAGCTACAATTGTCATTCTTATAGCACTTGGGGCACTTCCCAGCCTCACATAAAGGGCCTCCAAGTTCAAGGTGCTCTGTGGGTAGCTGATGGCATAGTGGCTAGAACACTGGGCCTGGAGTCAAGAAGACTTTCAAATTTATCCTCAGATACTCACTAGCTGCGGGACCCTGGGCAAATCACTTGGCTTCTACTTGTCTTAACATCCTCAGTTGTAAAATGGAGATAATAACAGCATAGATTGTTGCAAGAATCAAAGAAGATAATAAGAGGAACTTAGCAACGTTTGGTACATAGTTGTTGCTTGTCCTTTGGTTTTGAAGAGGACCAACAGCATCATGGGGAGAGGTCTTGACTCATGCGTGAATTGTATTTAAGTGAGACAGAGCTACACGGTCATCAGCCTTCATTTCTCTTCCAGTGGCAAGACAAAAGACAACCTTGGCATCTTTGATGTATGGCCAAGCTCTAAGTGTTCCACAGCGCCTATGTCAGCTGCCTTCATGACCGCTGGAATAACTGTTCTCATGAGTCTGTTCTACCAGAGTAAGTCTTCACATGCTTGGGGTAGATGTGTGAAGGCCTGTCAGTTACCCTCAACCTGCTTTAGCCCATTTGTTGAGACAGTTTCCTGGGGTGTAGTCACTGTGCATGCTACAGCTTCTTGGAGTTACAACTGAGAGTTGAGTGAAACGATGGACACCAAAGGGGGTGAGCAGCCCTGAGCAGGGCTCAGCAAGCCCTCACAGCAGAGGGGCTTGGCCTCCCTGAACAACCCACACATAGTAGGTGCTACATAAATGCTTACACCTTTCACCATCCCTTCCTCTGCATATCAATTCAAAACCTTATATCACAAGTCTTCTATCAATAGCTTGCTTTCCCCAATCAGCCATGGGACAGAATTCATTCAAAACAAAAGCAAATAAATAAATAAATAAATAGACAGATAGATAGATAGATAGATAGACAGACAGACAGATAGACAGATAAATAGGTAAATAAATGAATGAATAAATGAATAAATAAATAGATGAATAAATAAATAAATGAATGAATGAATGAATAAATGAATGAATGAATGAATGAATAGATAGACAGACAGACAGATAGATAGATAAATGAATGAATGAATAAATAAATAAATAAATAAATGGATAGATAGATAGATAGATAGATAGATAGATAGATAGATAAATGAATAAATAAATAAATAAGAAAAGTATTCATTGTCCCCCATACACTAGGGGCACATTCTCACACAGATAAACACATCTCCAGTGAGCAGAATCAGCACATCTTGGGAACAAATGTGAAGGGCATAAACATAGAAAACATGCATGAGTGGGGTTCACATGTAGAAGGAACTCTGGAAGATGAGTTCAAATCTGTCATACACTTAGTAGCTGTGTGACCCTTGGCATGTCACTTAACCCTGTTTGCCTCAGTTTCCTCATCTATAAAATGAGCTGGAGAAAGAAATGACAAACCACTCCAGTACCTTTGCCAAGAAAATTCCAAATGAGGTCACAAAGGGTCAGACATGACTGAAATGACTGAACAATGATAAGGTTAGGGGCATGCTTTCATAAAAACACAGCACCATTGGGCAGAATCAACACATCTTGGAAATAAATGTGAAAGGGCAAAAGAATCTATGTGAGCAGGGTTTATATGTAGAAGGGCTCGCATGTAAGAAACACATAAGGAAAGGGTACCTACATGTATGGAAGAGTCACCTCATGCCTTAGTGATGACATTTTCTCGTGATGCCACCATGTTGGTTCTGCTGGTTCTGCTCCCCACTGGTCACCTGAACCACATTGTTGCAAGTCATGTCATCTCTGTTGGGTGTGGAGCTACTGGTCTTCCGGTCTTTGGTAGGCATGGCACCCCCAGACTGTGCTTGTGTAATTTCCTCTCTGTTTTTGGTTTCAGCTTGACCAGTAAGCTGAGATGCTACTCCTTCCTCAAGAGAAGGGTGGTCTCTGCCTCTCTCTTTTAGTTCACAATCCAGAAGCTCTTTTAGTTAAGACTTTTGAACTCCCAGTATCATAAAAGGGAAAACCCTCAACTGTTTTTCTCTCTATGAGAGTCTTCTCAGTTCCCACAGCCTAGCTGTGGTGGCATGAAAAGAATACCTATCGTCTCTGAAACCAAAGGACTTGGGTTCACAACCTGCCACTAGGACTTACTACATATATGACCTTGGCCAAGTCACTTACCCTCAACTAGCTTCACTTTCTTCATTGCAAAATGTAGGGATTGGGTTATGTGACCTCTGAGGTCCCTTCAAACCAGAGCTGATTTATGATTCTATAAACTGCGAGAGGGTTTCTCATTAGAACAAGTTTTTTGCTTCTGTTGGAACATAAAACAGCCAGCCAGCTAAGTAAAGTCCATGGGTATTGAATCTGTCTTTTGACTTGTGTCTGGAATTGAATCCAAACCCTATATCTAACACAACTAAGCATCTGACTCAGGACTAGAAACTAACAAATTCCTTTAGTGTCCTGGACAGATCAAAAAGAAGCAAGGAACAGGGACCAAAACCCTTTGGGCGGGGCTATCCCAGGCTCTCACCCAGTCCTTTGTTCCAGACTCCAGGTCTTTATTGTGTGAAGCTGGCAAAGGTCCCCAGGCTTTGAGCTGTGCTCCACACTGAAATCTGGGGAAGGGCACAAAAGGAAAGAGGAGTTTTCAACTTCTACTACTCACGTTAAGCTTTGTCATCCCTGCTCTGGCCTTTCTTGTTTCCCTTGATAGAGGAGATCTGGTGTCGCAGTGATTCAGCCAAATAGAGCTGCAACTACTCAGTAGGTGTAATGACAAAGATCCCAACGGCTCTGCTTATGCGCCAAACCTCATAAAATTCCCGTCGACCACATTTTAGAGTCTAGGAGCTGTTATGAAAATTAAATAAGATAATATTTATAAACCATTTAGTACCATTCCTGGCACATAATAGGTGCTTAATAAGGTGCTTTATTTCTTTCCTCTTTCTCTTCCCTCTTTCCCCTCTTCTTTTCCTCTCCCCCTTTGTTCCTTCCTTTCTCTCTCCTTTCCTTATTTCTATCTTTCTTTCCTTCCTTCTTTTCTCCTTTTTATCCTCCCCCTTTTTACCTAGCCTATATGATGCTTAATATATGTTATTTCCTTCCTCCTTTCCTCTCTCTCTCCCTTCTTTTCTTCCTTTGTTTTCTTCCTTCCTTTCCTTTTTTCCTTCCTTCCTTTCACTCTTCTTTCCTTCACAAACTGAGAAATGGCATTCAAATCACAAATGACAGCCCAGCAAAGGGCTTTGGTCCTAACTTAGCCTTTCCTAGACTTGGCACTTGGAACCTGGGAAAATAGGAGGGCTGTATATACAGGTATATAAGACATCCATTGAAATGAGGCAGACTGTGGTCTGCAGTACAGCCCAGAAAGGTATTTGAATCCATCAATCAACAAATATTCTCTTTTTTTGTATTTTAATATTATTTTATTTATTTCATTAAATATTTCCTAATTTTTTAAATTTTGAATTACAAATCCTCTCCCTCCCTGCTGATGCTCCCCAATCCATTGAGAAGGCAACATATGACATTATACATGTGAAGTCATGCAAAACAAATGTCTGTATTAGCCATGAAATCAACAAACATTCTACAACAACAGGAGCAACAAGCATGTACTATGTGCCAAGCATTGTGCCAGGCCCTGAAGACACAAGTACAAAGAATGAAACCATTCTCTAGTCTCAAAGGGCTGACAATCTATGGAAGAAATAAGAAGTCTGTTAAAATATGTAAATATCTTAAATATGCAGTATAAATATAAAGTGAATAAATGAAAACATATGCAAAGAAGGTAAATGTGAGTAGATTTAGGGAGAGGGAACTAACAATGACAAGGGCTGAGAGAAGAATCAGGGAAGTTTTCTTGTTGCAAAGCAAGTATAGAATTCATTCCTTGAGTTCATGTGAGAACATGAAAACAAGCCTTTTACAATGTGCCCAGTCAGTGAGGCATATAATTAGGCAAATGAGCAATTCCACAAGCATTTACTAAATGCCTATTCTGGCCAGGGCCATATGCTAGGTAATGTAAGGGGTATAAAGGTAACACAATCCCTCACCTCAAAGAGCTTATGGGCCAGTGGAGAAGATGAGAATTTTTATACAGTAAACCATAATACAAGGGCTAAGGGATAAATGAACAAAAAGGGCCAAGAAATGGCTTAGAGAACAAACAAAACCTCTTTTACTAGAAAAACTAGACAAACACACATGAAACCACAAGGGAAAAGTTTAAATCAAATAATCTAACACTAGACTTACAGCCAGTAAGTGTTTTAGGAATTTGGGAAAAAAGATGGTGAGAGGGAGAGTACATGGAAGAGGGGAGGCTTGAGTGGGTCTTGATAGATGGGAAGGGTTTGGACTGATAGAGAAATCAAGGCAGAGATTTCCAGGTAGAAGACAAGAAGAGGTTGTGAAGAAGGAAGAAACAACAAATAGCATTCCATTTCATTCATATGCCACAATTTATTTAATCATTCCTCTGAATTGATGGATGTTTCCCAATGTGCTATAAAGAAACAAGAAAGAAGGCAGTTTCAGAAAAACTTAGGAAGACTTATATGAACAAATGCAGAGTGAAGTGACAGAACCAGGAGAACAATTTATAGTACAGCAACAACATTGTAAAACCGAACAATTTTGAAAGACTGAAGAACCCTGAACAACACAATGATCAATCATGATTCCATGAGGTCCATGATGAAGAATACTGCCTGCCTCCTGACAGAGAGGAGATGGGCTGAATATGCAGAATGAGATACAAGTCTGAGGGCATGGCGATTGCAGGAATTTGTTTTACTTAACTTTGTATATTTGTTACAGGGCTTTTGTTTTTCTTTGTGGGGGGGGGAGGTGCTGAGAGAGAAAAAAAGCTTGTTGATTGAACAATAATAAAATTTAATTTAAAAAAAAGAGTTGATTAACATCTTGGAAGGCAGGAAAAGTAAAGAGGGAATAGTGAAAGAGGAGGGAAGTATTCCAAATGGAATATGAGAAAAGACAAAATCATGAATGAATGCTAGATTTAAGACAGAATTATGGAATCTTAGAATTGGAAGTAGATGAATCTTTGAACCCAAGTGTAGAATTTCACATTTATTCCTATCAAATTTTGATTTACTAGGTTAACTCAAAATTCTAGCATGTCAAGATCTTTATGGATCCTGACTCTCATCCAGGCTGTTCTCTCCCAACTTTGCCATAGATATGCCAAACATTCCCCCATCCAAGTCATTGATGAAAATGTTGATCAGGGGTGGCTAGGCGGCACAGTGAATAGAGTACCTGCCCTATAGTCAGGAGGACCTGGATTTCAAACCTGGCCTCAGACAGTTAAACACAAAACTAGCCGTGTGACCTTGGGTAAGTCACTTAACCCCAATTGCCTTTCCTTTCCCTCTCAAAAAAAAGAAAAAAAAAGAAAATGTTGATCAGATCCTGAGGTACTCAACTAACAATCTCAGATTGACATAGAGTTATTAATGACTACTCTGTATTCAATCATTTAATCATTCTGAATTTCCTTAATTATATTCTCTTCTAACCCAGTGGTCTCCTAAGTTAGGGCTATAGGGCATCACCCCAAGGAGTGCATGATCAGTCTATCTGAGAATGGTGACAAAATAGTTCCCATCTCACCTTCCCTGTGATAGTTGCAGGTTTGTCTCCAACATATCCACACTGTCCCATTTATTCATTATTCCTCAAAACTCCTCAAACTGTACTGAATATCAACCCATCAGGAAGGTAATAACTTAATTATAACACAGGTTCCTACAGCAACCATACAAGCAAAATTCCTTACCTCCCCAACTAGTTCCCAAATCATTTCATGGCTGAAGAAGGTGCCCTTCACAGGGCAGGCTCTACATTCCAGGGCAGTGGCCTATGAATAAAAGGCCTACCCCTCCCCACCTTTACTTTTTCAGTAGATGAATGAGCCATCAAGGAGGATGAATAGGCACGGATGGCTTGTGATCCGTATCTCCAATGTCATTCCATTACCTTTTCCCTGCAATTTGCCACTCTTCCAAACCTTCATACTTTGGTCTAAGACACTGTCATTCTTCCAGTCATCATGATTCACAACTTTATTGTTATCCTTAACTCCTCACACAAACACACACACACACACACACACACACACACACACACACACACACACAGCCATGACCCCCACATATCTGATTATTTGCCAAATCTTATTATTTCTATCTCTATAACATCTCTCACTTCTTCTTTCCAACCACATAGCCACCATCCTCTTCCTGGCCTTCATTACCTCTCTTCTGGGGTACTGCAATAGCCTACTTATTGACCACCTTGCCTCAAAGTTCTTTCCTCTCCAATCTATCTTCTACACAATTATCAAATTGATATTCTTAAAACCCTATGTCATTCTCCTACTCAGTAAACTCCAGGGGCTCTCTATGAGCTCTAGGATCAAATATCATTTCATCTTGATAGTCCTCCTAGCCTTTCTTGATTTCTATTTCTGGGTAAGTTTTATAATTCATATAATTATTAATGCATTAGTACATACATATAATTTATCAATAAGTGAATTGTTGTTGTTCATCTTTCATGGGGGTGATGTCTTGACTTGCTCCTGAATTGCATTTAAGTGAGGCAGAGTTACACAAAGTCATCAGCCTCTCTCTCTCTTCCAGAGTCATCAAAGTCCAGTGGCAAGACAAAAGTCAAGATGACTGATGGTGGCCCTGCATGTGGTGGGTGACCTTGGCATCTTTCATGTCTGACCAAGCTCTAAGTGCTCCCCAGTGGCTGCTTCACCCCCCTTCATGGCCTTTGAGAAAAAAATTGTTCTCATCTGCCCATTCCACCAGGGCAGGGGTAGAGAACTTGTGGCCTCGAGGCCACATGTGACCCTTTAGGTCTTCAAGTGTGGCCCTTTGACTGAATTCAGACTTCACAGAAAAAAATCCCTTTAATAAAAGGATTTGTTCTGTAAAACTTGGACTCCGTCAAAAGGCTACACCCAGAGACATACAAGGCCACATGTGGCCTTGAGGCTACAGGTTCCCCACCCCTGTACCAAAAGAAGACTTCACATGCTTGAGTTAGATACCCCTCCAGCTGATGGGTTTGAGGCCCCTCAATTACCCTCAACCTGGTTCAACCTGTCCAGATGGTTTAGCAGGATGTGGCTGCTGCACATGCTCCAGATTCTTGGAGCCACAGGTGAATTGAGTGAGAAGTGGGCCCCAATGGTGGATGAGCAACCCTGAAGAGAGCTCAGCAATCCCTCATGCCAGAGGTGTTAGTCCTCCCTAAACACTCCATATACCCCTCAATATGTAAATATATGCATATTAGGAATAGATGCTCAAAAGTAGTTTACTGTTGAGGTGCCCTATCAAAAAAACTTGGAAATCTAATCCATATCACTCCATATGGTACACAAGAAAAATAACCATAATAATAGTTGACATTCACATTCATATAGCATAAAGATTGGGACTGGGACATGAACTGGACCTACAAGCTAATTGGTATGGGGGACTACTAGGTGAGGAAATTCCCCTCTACCAGTGATAGTCTTGGAAAATTGCCTGGAGGGTGCAGAAGTTAAGTCACTTGCTCAAGATCACCCAACCAGTATGGGTCAGAGTCTTGAGAGACTCTTGTCAAATGCTTTGCACAATCTAGGTATCCTATGTCATCAGCCAGCACCCTCCTTTATCTACCAATCTAGTTACCCCCAAAAAAACTAAAATGAGCTTAGTCTAATGTGATTGTTCTTGATGAAGCTGTTTTAGTTTCTAGTTATCATTGTTTCCCTTTCCAAATACTGAGAAGCCATCTTTTCAATACTGCTTTCTAGAGTACTCTCTTTTTCTCTCCCTCTCCCTCTCCCTCTCCCTCTCCCTCTCCCTCTCCCCCTCCCCCTCTCCCTCTCCCTCTCCCTCTCTCTCTCTCTCTCTCTCTCTCTCTCTCTCTCTCTCTTTCTTTCTCTCTCTCTCTCTCTCTCACACACACACACATACACCCCAAGCCTATAGTTTAGAGATTCATCTTCCTGTTTTGAAAATCAGGATAGCTGCCCTTTCCCAGTCTTGAAGCACCCTATTCAGGTAACAAGATCTTTCAAATATCACCAACACCAATTCAGCAATTAGTTATGTGTCAGCTCTTCCAGTATCCTAAGAGATGGTTCTTCTGGGTTTGATGATTTAACATCATTGAGGTCACTTGGATACTCCCTTACTATCTCTTTTCTCATTTTCAATTTCAATCCCAAGTTGAACATTTTTGTATTATATTTCTCCATCTTGCCATGTGTACAACTCCTGTCATCTTTCTCCCCACTTGGATCAATGTTGTCCAGGACCAGAACACCAGAAACCATGCCCTGTGCCCACTCCCTGGGCAAGACCATCATTCAGCTGTTTTAGTTGGTAACTGTCAGTTTACCTCCCTGACTTATGATAAGCCAGTGCCTGACTATGCTTCACATCCTATTCAGTTATCTACTTCAAATAGCTTTCCAGGTGTCCCTCCATCTCACCTACATCCCATTTTTTTTACCTTTGGCTCTGAAAACCATAATCTAGTTAATATTACTATTGCTTCTGGAAAGGGCAAGATAGGGTGGAGTAAAATCAGGAATGTACCTGAACTGTCCCAAATTCCATTCCAAACAACTTTAAAATAACACCTCAAAAAGAATTCTAGAGTGGCAGAACTAACAAAAGGATGGGATGAAACAATTTTCCCACCCAAGATAACTTAGAAGGTTGGCAGGAAAAGTCTGTCTCATTGGGTTGAGAGTAGAATGCAATTCAGCACAGGCAAGGCCCCAGCAAGCCAGCATCAGGCTTTGGGGGTGACTTAGTTGGTGGCAGCAGGGAGCTCTTAGCCCACAGACAGTAAAGAGATTGGACGGCTGATCAGAAGGAGATTCATTATAGGTGTCCCTCTGCTGGCACTGGGTACAAGACTCTATTGCATTGCCCATATACAGTTCTAGGTCACAGTCCCAAGGCAAGGAGAAGCACTTGTGGGAATAGGAACCCTGGTCACAGTTACAGGGAAGAAAAGTATTTGTGGTTACTCACAGACCAGAGCACAGGCCAGGAGAGCAGTGACCACACATATCTTTAGATCATACCATGTTGGAAGAACTGAAAATTTACAGATGCTCAGAACAACCTGTGAAAAGAATATCATGAAAAATTCTAAGCTTGGGATGGTAACCACTCCATCACAGGACAAGAGTCTATCTTTAACATGAAGTTAAAACTCAAGAAGTAGGCTGGAATAATGAGCAAACAAACAAAAACGAGAACCTGGCCATAAAAGGTTACTGTGGTAACCAGTCCCTTCCCTCAAGGACTTCACAATCTAATGTGAATCCATAACTCTTTCCCTATCTGCCACTCTCCAGATGTGCTGTTCCTCTATTAGATTATAAGCTTCTTAAGGATAGAGACTCTCATTCTTGTATTTGCATACCTAATGGCTAAAATAATTCTTAACACATAGAAGTCTCTTAATAAATAAAGGGTTTTTTATTCATTAATTCATTCATTCTAAAGACCATTTTGCTTGGGAGAGAAGTTTAATCTTCTCAACATCATCAGTTATCTTGCCTTATACCACCCAAGCAGTGATCTTCCTCTTCTGTAACAGTCCTCATACTACCAGCTAGGAAGGAAGGAAGGAAGGAAGGAAGGAAGGAAGGAAGGAAGGAAGGAAGGAAGGAAGGA
>CM053595.1:113716118-113750349 GCA_028646575.1 Pseudocheirus occidentalis | reverse complement strand
AGTTTTGAGGACTGCTGCTTTATAATAGAGATTAAAATCTGGTATGGCTAGGCCACCTTCCCTAACATTTCTTTTCATTAATTGCCTTGATATTCTTGACTTTTTGTTCTTCCAAATGAATTTTGTCACTATTTTTTCTAGTTCTATAAAGTAATTTTTTGGCAGATTGATTGGTATGGCACTAAATATGTAATTTAATTAAAAAAAATTTTTTTTTTGCTTTTTGGAGGGCAGTTGGGGTTAAGTGATTTGCCCAAGGTCATACAGCTAGTTTTTTGTGTTAAGTGTCTGAGGCCGGATTTGAACTCAGGTACTCCTGAGTCCAGGGCCGGTGCTCTATTCACTGTGCCACCTAGCCGCCCCTGTAATTTAATTTAGGTAAAATTGTCATTTTTATTATATTAGCTCTACCCAGCCATGAGCAATTGATGTTTTCCCAATTAGTGAGATCTGATTTTATTTGTGTGTATCATGAAACTTATGTACAATAATGATGAACTTCTATGGGCAACCAAATTTTGCTCTGATTTTCCACAAGCTCTCATGAGTGACAGTTATCAAAGAATTTGGTCAGATAGATTAACATTATGTATAGACTGTTTTGCTCCTGGCATTTCTCCTGGAGTTTTTGGGCAGCAAACACTATTACATAGACCAGTGGTTCTCAACCTTCCTAATGTTGTGACCCTTTAATATTCGTATGTGGGTGTATCTGCATGTGGGCGGACCTGCCTGGAGACAGATAGAGGAATGGTGTATGGGTTGCAAAGACCACCAGAAATAGGTGTTTTCTGATGGTCTTAGGCAACCCCTACGACCCCTTGTGAAAGGGTCGTTCAACCCCCAAAGGGGTCATGACCCACAGGTTGAGAACCACTGACATAGACCATTTCTTAGCCCTTTCTGAAGCCACATTGGCTTTGGGATAGATGACCATCTTCCCAGTGAAGGATCAGTCTATTAAGGAGGAATCTAGCATGAATATTGCCAATAATGACAAATAGAGAGGACTCCCCTACTCCCCCATGATTGTCACAGGACAATTTATTTCCCTTCACAGAGATGGATCCTTGAACTCCTGGGGGATAAGCTCCTCTTGCCACATATCCTGGAAGATTTCAGTCAGCTTTTGTATAAGTGGTGAACCTCCTGACTTGTGAATCTCAGGTGGAATTGAATCAGCACCAGACTCTTTGTCACACAAAAGGAGCCTGATGGCATTTAAAACTTCTCTTTCAGTTGCAAGTTTGGCTATAGAGGAATTGACTTCAACCTGAGGTACATGGTCAATGGGCTTCAGCATTGATTAGTGATGGTCCGTTGAGGATGCTATGGATCAGTCCATCTTTCCAGGATCATGTCCTTATTGCTGATCAATTTGGTTCCATTATCACTGAGTAGTTGAGATGTACCCTATGGCTACAAATTACCTTTGGGGTATCGTAAAAGTGCTTTGGATTGTTGCTATCAATGTAAAACTGAATTTCATCTGCCTTCATTCTGCATTTCTTTAAGCTTCACTTGCCCTTTACTTTTGATGGAGTTAAAGGCTGCCTTCTTAGAGACAGTCAAATTATCCTGCTAGTAAACCCTGTGGAGTTCTTGTTTTTCATTTAGCAGCTTCTGAATGTCCCCATAATTTTCATCAATAAGATCTTTATGCTTGTGAGTATTTTGGCCCAAATGAGTAAAAGCAGTGCTGTGAACCAAATCTCTGAAAGCTGCCCACTCCTTTTCTGCTCCTCTGTTGCCAACCATGTATTGGCTCAGATTTCCCTCTAAGTTAGCAATGAACTATTTATGCATGAAGAAGTGCTCTGATCTGTTGACATTAAATCTTCTGGTAGTTTTCTTGCCACTTCTTTTGTTGAATATGAATGTTTGACTTAGAGAGGATAAGTCTATGATTGATCTAACAGTATGTGCCACATAATGCTTTCTTTACTCTTACAAGCTATCTGTCTCTTCTACTTACAACGACATAGTCTGTTAAATGTCAATGTTTGCTGCAAGGGTGTATTCACGAAATTTTGTTGTATTTAGGTAAATGGAAGCCAGTGCTGGTGATGCGAAAGTCATAAGACACTCAAGTCTTCATTAATAAGTGACTTGCTGTTTCTGACTCCCTTCCTCCAAAGGACTCCCTGCCATGTCTGATAGTCTGTGCCTACTCTGGCATTAAAGTCACCCAGAATGACAAGCTTGTCCTCTTTTGGCACATTTTTGATGAGGTCTCCAGGACTTTATAAAAATTTCCTTTGACTTCATCAGGGTTCATCAAGATGGGATCATACCTGCTAATGATGGTGGTTGGACTCTTTCCTGCAAGTAGCAATCACATTATTATGAGTCTGTCATTCACTCTTTTTGGGAGGCATATAAGCTTTTTGACCAGATTAGTTTTGATTGGGAAACATACACCAGCTTCATGGTGCTCTCTGTCACTGTGGCCTCTCCAGAAAAAAAACTCAAACCAAAACAAAATGTGTATTCAACTCTGACTTCAGTGAATTGGCCTTTATTTGTCAGCTTTGTTTCACTCAGGACTGTTATTTGGATGTGATACCTGTTGAGTTCTTTCACAACATGGGTTGTTTGTCTTTCAGGTCTACTGGATTTTATTCCAGGTACATGTGGAATGGTAAGTGGTAAGTGAAATCATCTTCACAAAAGTTTTTTGCATTTTTTTGTATTTCAGTCACAAGACAGGACACCCCTGCCTACTGCAGTAAGCAGTCCAGGGTTGGGTAAAACAAACAATTTTTAGGGCCCCTTTTTCTATCCTTCTTCCTCATGCTGTTAAGTGAGCATTGCAGCCCATAAGAAAGGATGCTCAGACAGGGGGCTGCTGAATACTGCTGTTGCTTCAGTCCAGTGAGAAGATGACCCTGTGGCCTGGACTACCTGTGTGCAGGGTTGTGACTACAGTTCCCAGTGTATCTGCACCTAACACTTCATCGTTTTCTTAGTGCCACAGGACATTGAGTTAGTAAAAGTGGCAAAAATGGTATGGCTGCTGTGTTTTGATTCATGCATAAATTGGATTTAAGTGAGGCAGAGTTTCAAGAAGTTGTTGACCTCAGTCTCTTTTCCAGTCATCAAAGTCCACTGACAACACGAAAGTCAAAATAACTGGCAGTAGCTCAGGATGCAGTCGATGACCTCAGCATCTTCAATGTCTAATGAAGGTCTAAGAACTCCATAGTCCCCGCTTCAGACACCTTCATAGATATTGAAACAAAATATTCTCATCCTCTCATTCTGCCAGGGGAAGTCTCACATGCTTGGGGTAGACATCCCTGCCCCCACCAACTCATTGATGAGGTTGGGGCCCCTTTGGTTACCTTCAACCTGGGTTAATCCATCTGCTGAAACAGTTTACTGGGGTGTGGACACTGCACATGCTATAGTTCCTTGGAGCCAGGTGAGAACTGGGTGAATCAGTGGACACAGATGGTGGATGAGCAGCCTTGACACCAGAAATACTAATCTTCCCTGAATATCCTTACATACCTCATTCTCACTTAGTGGCCTTGTGAACATCAAATCTCAGTGTTAAAGGAACCTGAAAAAAATCATCTGGTCTACTGCTCTGGTTCCACATAGATGAACTAGAATCTTGCTAAATCAGGCAGAGCATCTTTTTTTTTTGAAGACAGTAAAAACTCATTTTAATAGAGAACTTTGAGGCATGAAACACACTTTCATCTCAATGACCATTTGAGGCAGGTAGCATAAGTATTATCCCCATTTTACAGGTGAAAACATTGGTGCCAAATAGTTCCCTTGCCTTCACCACCACTATTCCATCCCTACCAAGACCCCAAAGTAGAACCACTAAGACTATGATCATTTTTGTCTTTTGTCACCTACTGCTGCTGTCCTCCTGCCCTGCAATCTCCCTCCACTGTTACTCTCCCTATCTCCATAGTACGTCCAAGAGTAAACTACCCCAAACTTCTACCTTCCTTTCTCTTATACTCTTTTGATGTTCAACTCAAACTCTACCTGTCCCTTCCATTGTGCTCTTTGGAATTTCCATTCAATAAATAACAAAGTTCTTTTCATTTAAACTTCTTCCTCTCTTACTTCTTCTACTTAATTGTACTCACTGAGACCTGACTTCCATCAGACTATGGTGCAAACTCTGTCTACCCACTCCAGCACTGGACATATCTTTTCCCATCCCCTCTTCTTTCCCTTCCTGCATCCCTTCCCTCCCATCACTTTGTTCCTGAAGGGAGAGTCAGAATACTTCTTACTTCCTACTACCACTTCCAGATTCTCCCTTCGCTGCCATTGCTCAGCAACCTTCTTTTGAAGTTTGTTCAGTCAAAATAAATTACCCATTCCCCAGGTCATTCTCCCTCCCTCCCTTAACCTTCTTGGAGGCCATGACCTACTCCTTGATTCTATCTCTCACACACAAGAAACATTATACATGATGGAGCTCACTCTAGTACATGTTATATTTACATGGCAGAAAACTGTCAGTTCCTCTATCTGATCACAACCTTTTGTCATTCCATTTTTCCTTGTTTCATATACCTCTTAAACCTATTCTTCACCTTTCTCATTATCTCTAATAGCTCCCCCCTTCAGTACTCTCTGCCTAACGCTCCTACACTGACTTTCCTCACTTCCCAATCTTAACAGGATAGGTAATCAGTTAAACTCCACACTGTCCTTTATTCTTGAATCACTTGCTCCTTTATTCTATTGTTCACGGTTGGTTATTCCCACCGTGTACTTCCGCTGATACTACTCAAGCACTATTAATAGAACTGGAGAGAATCAGCCAAACTGAGATGATTGGGTCTTCTATAAACTTATATTATCTGATCTCAGCTGGGTCCTCATGAAAGCAAGGCAATCGTTTAATCTTTCCTAATTGATTCCTCATTCCAATCACCCATAGAAGCTGTTGCCATTCAAAAATTGAGGCCATTCACTGTGAGCTGTCTCTCCCTTCTCTTCATCTCACAACCCCTTGACACCATCCCCCACTCCTTCTTCCTTTCATCCAGTCTCTGATAATGAGATAGCCCTTTTCTTTGCCAAGGTCAACCCCTCTACAGGTGCCTTTGATCTCATCACATCCTGTCTTCTCTAGCAGATTGCCTATCAATCATTCCCTTTCTAATCTTGAGTCTTTCCCTATCTACTTGGTCCTTTCTTGCTTCCTTCAAATATTCCCATCTCCCCCATCATTAAAAACACTCTCACTAGATCCTACAATTCTCTCAAACTCTTTTTCCATATCTCTACTTTCCCTCTCAGCTGAAAGCCACTTAGATTCCACCCTCTTATCTCTACTACCTTTCTTCCATTCATTTCTTAACCCTTTGCAATCAGGCTTGTGACTTGATTGTTGAAACCACTCTCCAAAGTTATCAAGAGTCTTTCAGTTGCCAGATATTAGGGTGTTTTCTCCATTCTCATCCTTCTGGACTCCTCTATGACAGCTGAAGTTGTTGACCATCCTTTCCTCTTGCATACTCTCTGGGTTTTCATGACACTTATTTCCTGGTTCTCCTACTTGTCTGACCACTTCCAAATCTCCTTTGCTGGATCATCATCTATATCACATTCTTTAACTGTAGGGGGACATTCAGGGTCCACCTTGAGCCCTTTACTCTTCTCTATCTATACTGTCTTGGGAACCTGATCTGTTTCTATGGATTCAAATTTTAGTTCTGTGCAGATGACTCTAAAATCTATCATCTATCTATCTATCTATCTATCTATCTATCTATCTATCTATCTATCTATCTTTCTGTCTGTCTATATACATATACGATATTCAAATATTGTGTGTGTATTTCTCAATCTCTTTTCTGAGTTTCAGTCCAACATTACCAATTACCTGTAGGATGTTCCAAATTTAGTATCTCATAGCTATCTATCTACCTATTTACACAATATATACATACACACAAATGTATATGTGTATATACAGATACATACACATACATGTATGTATACATATATATTCATTTGGTTTAGTCAAGTTTGACACTTTGTGACCCCATGAACCATACTGTCCACGGGGTTTTCTTGGCAAATACACTGGAATGATTTGCCATTTCCTTCTTCAGTGACACATGTATACACATATATACACACACAGACACACATTTATTTATTTTGAATTTAACAAAACCTGAATAAAGTGAGCATTTTACATATATAGTAGAACAGAAATATATGTATATATGTACGTGTACGTATATATATGCATATATATGTATGTATGTATTAGAACAGAAAAGAGGATTGTATATAAAAACTTTGAAACTTCATTTTGTGTAGTTTATTTTACTTTCAAGTACATAATACATCCAGCATGAAACTTCCAGAGCTGTTCTGTTTATCTTCGCTTTCTTCCAACCTTCTTTGTGTTCCCTTCTGTGCATTAAAATGCTTCAGTTACCATCTTTTCTCTTTCTTTTGACAACCCTATATCTTTTTTTCCCTTCACTCCCCTCAACTCTACACCAATGAAAAAGAAAACTCTTGTAACAAATATGCATAGTTAAGCAAAAAAAAAATTCCCACATTGGTTGTGTCTGAAAATATGTGCCCTATTCTGGACCTCTCGGGAAATGGGGAGCATGCTTTATCATTGATACTCTGTAATTGTGGTTGGTTGTTACATTTAAGAGTTCTTAAGTCTTTCACAATTATTTTTACAATGTCATTATTCTATGAATTGTATATCGTATAAATTGGTTCTGAACATATTACTCTGCATCAGTTCTTTCTAGTTTTTCCAGGTTTTTGCGAAAACTATCCCTTTCCTCATTTCTTATGGGGCAATGATATTCTATTATTATTAGTATTAGTAATAATGGCTAGTACATTCATAATTCTTTAAGGTTTGTAAAACATTTTACATGTGTTATTTTATTTGATCTTCCTAATAATTCTGAAGTAGGTGCAATTATCATTTAGTTATTGCAGAGGAAATTGAAGTACAAGGAGGTTAATTGATTTTTCCAGGATCCCATAGATAGTATCTGAGACAGGAGCTGAACTCATGTTTTCTTGCCTTAAAGTCTAGTACTCTACCCACTCTACTACCAAACTGCCATTAATATGTCAAAAATTCATAATTAGAAATTAAACAGCTAGTAGATATGTATATATATATATGTGTATATATGTGTGTGTGTATGTATGTATGTATGTATATCTTTATGGTGCCTTAAAGGACAATGTAGTTTCCATGTTTAATCTTTCAAGCATATTTATTTATTTATTTTTTTACTGTTACATTGTCTGAAATTATTGCTCTCTAATTTCTTGAGTTCACCAGAGGCATAATAGATTTTGCTTCACTACTTTATTTTACCAGTTTGTAGATATTTATGTTTCAGATATGTTTATTGTAAACAGTATACTGTTGGGTTGTACTCTCTAATCCTTTCTAGTGTCCTTTTTCATTTTGTGGATGAATTTATTCCATTTATCTCTGTAGGTGTGATTGTGAATTCTAGACTTCACCACATTCTAGACTTTCATGCTTTCCCCTCTCTTTGACCCATTTTCTTTTTACAAAAAAGTATAAAAGAGGAGTTTGCTTAACATAAATGATCTATAATTGAAGTAATCTTTTCCCACTCTTTTTTTCCCCTCTCCCATGTTTCAAGATCTGTTTGTCTTTATAGTGGTAGCTGCGAAATATTGTATAATATTGATGTTGGTTCCTTGGTACTTGAACTCTTTCTGCAATATTTTTTTTTCATTTATCTGGAAACTCTGTATTTTGCCTATTACATTCCTAGAAGTTTTTATTTGGGGGTTTCTTTTAGGAAATTACAGATAGATTCTTTCTAATTTTACTTTGTACTCTGGGTCTAATACATTTGGTCAGTTTTCATTTATGATATATTGCAATATGGTTGTTGTTCAGTTGTATCCATCATGTTTGACTCTTTGTGACCCCATTTGGGGTTTTCTTGGCAAAGATGCTGGAGTGATTTGCCATTTCCTTCTCCAGCTCATTTTACAGATGAGTAAACTGAAGCAAACAAGATTAAGAGAAATGTTCAGGGTCACATAGCTAATGAGTGTTTGAGGCTGGATTTGAATTCAGTTCTTCCTGACAGCACTTTATCTAACTGCTCCCCCGAGCCCTATACCTAGCTGAAATGTGGTATTCAAGTCTTTTCTTTGATCAGTTTTCAGGTTATCCCATGATTTTTATATCTCTTTGACCTATTTCTCACATAATTTGCTTTTGATAGTACACATTTTATTTTTTCTTCTTTTGTTCAAATTTTAGATTTTTGTCTACTATTTCTTTTCTGTCTCGTGGAATCATTGAAGCAGTTAAGTAGCACAATGGCTAGAGCCTGGTCTGGCTGGAGTCAAGAAGGCTTAAGTTCAAATCTATTCTTAGTTATTTACTAGCTGTGTAACTCTAGATAAGTCATCAAACCTCAGTTTACTCAACTATAAAATGGGAATAATAACAACACCTACTTCACAGAGGGGTTGTGAGTTAATATTTTAAAGGACATAGCATAGTGCCTAGAACATAATAGGTGCCATAGAAATGCTTATTCCTTTCCCTTACCCTCACTTATTTCTGTTTGGCTTATTATAATTTTCAGAGAGTTAATTTCTCTCATACAATCTTCTGTTCTAAGCTATTAATTTTCCTTCCAAGGTTTTCCTCTATAGTTTTCATTTTATTCATAATTTCTTGCTTCATTACTTTTAGATACTTTTATAGTTCTTGTGGTCAAACTCACTCCACCCTTGGGCTTCACACAGTAGAAGTGACTTTGCCCTTGTGGCCCGTGATTGACTGGTTCCTCTCAGTGCCTCCCTCTTTAGAAGGATGCCCAGGCTAGCTATATCTTAATTCCCCTCTAGGCTGCACTCTTGACTCTCCTGAATTTTCTCTACAATCTCTCATGCCAGATAATTTCATCTCCAGTCACCTCTTTGTTTCAACTTCCTTTAATGCACTTCCTTCCTCCAGTAGGATGTAAACTCCTTGAGGTCAGAGACTGATTTGCTTTTTAAACTGCTAGGATTTGTATTCCCAGCACATAATAAAACCTATATAAGTTCTTGTTGACATGTTTCTCAGGCTCTGCTTGTAGTTATGGTGTTGCTATTCTCTTCTCATGGGTTTCCCTCCTAGACAATTCTTGACCCATTATATTTCTTGATAGTGTTTGGTGTCTTCTGTTTACTTGTCTTTGGCCTGACCTTGATTTGAGATTTAGTTATAGGGCCAGGCTCCACCACCTCCCACACTTCTGGGTGGGGTGGTCAAGCTCTTTTTGGTCTTGACTTCACCATCATGGCTTTCTGCTGCTAACTTCCACTTCCTTAGGTTTGCTTGTGTTGGGAGTTATGGTAGGCTTCAACATTTCTGGCCAGAGCTCTGACATTGTCCTTGATCAGGGGACAGCTATGATCTGCTGCTTTCCCTGGGATTTTCTTTCTCAGGTGCTGCCTCTTCTTTGCTCCCTGGTGCCATCCCTTACTCATCTCAAACTTAACATATCTAGAGCAGATCTCATCATCTTTCCCTCAGAAGCTACTCCTCTACCAAACTTTTCTGTTTCTGTCAATGACGCTAACATCCTTCTAATGACCTTGGGATTGTCTCGCATTCCTCACTCTCCCTCATCCCTCATATCTAAATAGTTCCTAAACCTTGTCATTTCTTCCTCCAGAACATCTTTTGCATTTGTCTCTTTTTCATCAGTTACCCAGCCACCATCTTAGTTCCGGCCCTCATTGCCTTTCTCCTTGACTGTTACAATGGTTTTCTAATTGGTTAGCTTGTTTCATGTTTCTCCCTACCCTCATCCATCCTACACATATAGCTACCAAAGTGATTTTCCGAATGTGTAGGTCTAACCACGTCACTCCCCTACTTAATAAACTCTGATGGCTTCCTCCTTTCCTCTAGGTTAAAACATAAACCATCCTGGTTTTTAAGATCTCCACAATTCACCCCATGCTATCCTCTACTCTCATTATACTTTACTTCCCTCTGTAATCTATCAAATTTGACTTCTGTTTCTTGCACACAGCACTCCACCTCCCATCTCCATACCTTTATACCTGCAATTCATGCTTCTTGCCTGTATTACTCACTTCCTGAATTACTCACTTCCTCCAAGACTCCATTCATATATTACGTTCTATAAGAGACTTACTGATCTCTTCAGCTTCTAGCTCCCTCCCTCCCAAACCACCTTCTATTTATTTTGTTTTATTCTGTAAATACTTATATATGTGCATATTGATGCTTCCACAATAATGTAGAAGTTCCTCAAGAGAACAGACTTTAATTCTTTGATTCTGTATTCCCAGTGCCTCACATGTGCCTGGTACATAAAAACACATAAAAATGCTTGCAGATTAATTGATTTATCTCCATTTTATAGATAAATAAAAAGGAATTTAAAGAGGCTAAGTGACCTGAGCAAGGTTGTACAGATAAGTGGTAGAAACCTCTACTTCTCTGTGGAGGAGTTTATTACCTTAGATGGTGGCATGTTCTAGTGTTTAATACTCTGATATGCTGAGGTGTATAGGGTGTTCAGGGAGGACTAGAACCCCTGATATGAGGGATTGCCAAGCCCTTTTAAGGACTGCTTATCACTGTCAGTGAGTTAGGGGGATATTTACCCCAAGCATGTGAAGACAACCCCCAGTGGAATGGGCAGATGAAAACAATTTGTTCTAATGGCCATGAAGGTGACTGAAGCAGGTGCTGTGGAGCACTTAAAGCTTAATCAGACATCAAAGATGCCAAGGTCATCCACTATATCCCATCCTGCCACTGGACTTCAATGACCTTGGAAGAGAGAGCCTGCCAATCTTGTGCAACTCTGTCTCACTTAAATCCAATTCGCATTCGAGTCAACACATAACCCAGGATACCACTGGTTCTTTTAAAAAATGAAGGATGAACAACAACTCTGAAATTCTTAGTACAATTTGTCTCTGTCCTTTTGGTCTCTGTGGACATGATTAAGTATATTGCACCTGGGTGTTTTGATCTGCTTCAGAGAATGTTTGCTATAACCATCCCCATCCAGAGGAATTTTTTTCCCAGGCTAAACAAACACATAAGATGTATTTCCTAACTCTACTGTATTTCTTTTCTGTGGATCCTTCCCAGTTTCTCCATATTCTTTTAATAATAGCCAACACTGTCACTTTGGTTCAAGAGGTTTTCTTTTTTCAGGGCTGATGTAGGTTTCTTGTCTACTAGGTTTCTCTGTGAATGAATTCAGTCATTGCTTTATATAAATGGAAATGCCCAGGGATGCTACCAGACATCTCTAAGACACTCTGTTGATATGGATTTCTTTTTGCCTCTGAGTAGCTCCTCAACTTTTAAAGCCACTAAACTAGGTTACTGAACTAAGAAGTTCTGACTTTGAAAATATCATTCCCACTGCAGGGAGAAAGTGAATCTGCTTGGAAATACTCTCCCCATAAATGTTCTATCTCAAGTACGCAGGAGCCCCCAAAGGCCCTACAAGAACCAATTTTCATGCATCAGACAACAGGCCTAAAATAGTATCTGGCTGTGAAGGCAGATCATCTCTGGACAAGCGGAGACATCCAAATTGTTGTCTGATTGAAAGTAACCTAGTTTCAGAGCATCTATCATGGAACCAAGAGGGGAAATGCTCTGGCAGACTTGTGCTGTTATCAATTCAGTCATCCTGTGACAGATTTAAGTCAAAGGAGAATGTAAAGAAATGGAGAGGCTGAGGGAAGAGACAGAGACAAAGAAAGACAGACAGATAGACAGGTAAACAGAGAGAGAAAAAGAGAAAGAGAGAGAGAGAGAGAGAGAGAGAGAGAGAGAGAGAGAGAGAGAGAGAGAGAGAGAGAGAGAGAGAGAGAGAGAGACCTGTATGAAGAATATGCTTCTGGCCAAGTCATTATAACACAATCTTTGACTGAGAAAGACTGGGAGTTTCTTATCTTAGAGATCTTTTAAGTGATCCATAATCTCAGAGTGATAAAATCTTAAGCTATCGGGGACCTTAGGAATCAGAACTGTGGGGAAAGCCTTTAACTAAGGCTCAGGAGAACTGGGTTTGAGAATCAGTTCTTCCACTTACTGGCTATTTGACCTCGGGCATGTCTCTTGCCCTCTCTGGTTTTCAGTTTTGCTGTCTGTAATATTAGAAGGTTGGAATACGTAAATACTGAAGGCTGACATTCTAGGATTATATCTACTGGAGCCAAATTTTTCCTTATCTCTTTGGGATCAATCAGGCCTGCCTTTATCGAAATCAGGGAGCTAGGTAAAATGACCAATCTATCATCTTCTGAATTCCACTCTGACCTCGATTTCCAAGGATGCTCTTGTTCTTAATTAAGGTGTTTTGATTGTTTTCCCATGTAGACAAAGGTTGCTCAAAAAAGTCAGTTCACAGGGTTAATTACTAGTGCACTATGCATTGAACTACGATATTGTTAGTTGCACAGTATTTTGTAATATGTGTGTGTATATGCATATAAAGTGAACCAGCCATACTTGGGGGACCCTTAATTACAGATGGCTAATCTCCCAGACATATGGTCCCTAGGCACAGAATTGTACTTTGCTTTGGTTTCTTGAAGCAAGACATATTTCTGCTACAGAAATTAATTTCCATTTTTCTGAAGTTTACAGGGAGGTTTTTTCCTTCTGTTGACAAGGGTCTGCAAAGTTAAAGGCAAAGTTTCTGGAAGGAAGAAGCAAGACTGAACCCTAGGAAGGGAAAGACCAGCAAATACAGAAGGAAGGACCCTCCACTTTTACTCTTCAGACACTGAAAGGTTAAGAGCATTGGCATGGTGAGGATACATCACAGTTCTCAAGCTGAAAGGGTCTTGTTTTACAGATGAGGAAAGAGACCCAGAGAGGATAAGTGATTTGTTCAGTGTCATATAATAAGTGTAAAAAGTGGGATTAGAACCTAGAATCTCTACACACAAACAATCAATCAGTAGGAACATATATCAAGTGACAGAAACTCTTCTAAGCACTGAGAAGATAAAGATGAAGATGGAACTATCACCTTATGAAGCTTACCTTCTGTTGTGAGAGACAATACATAGAGAAATTCATATAAAATAAATATGGTAGATGAAGGATAATTTTGATGTAGGTATTAACAGCTGACAGGATCAGGAAAAATGTCACATAGAAGGTGGTATTTGAGTTAAACTTTTAAGGAAATGGGAGATTCTAAGAGGTGGAAGTGAAGACGGAGGACATTCCAGGTACATGGGCCACGCAATGAAGGAAATGGAGAGAGAAGATGGAATGTGGTGTGTGAGGAAGCTGGCACTTTGTCACATGTGAGACACAGCATTTTATCCTTCTACAAAATGACCAGTGTTAGACTCTGAGGTGATTCTGGGTAGGAAAACACCAAGGAACTGTGGCTTAAATACTTATAACAATCATTTGCCTTATAATCAGATCAGTAGAGCATCTTGTAAATTAACTTTTTGAACAAGTTCAACGTATCTTTGTGTGGTGTATCCCTATTCCAAGGAAGTCAGCAGTATTGACAACCTGATTTATAGCAATGAGTAGCTAGCACTTGATAACAACTTGGGGATCAAAAATACTTTTGCCGCAGGAATATAAAATACAATTTCTGAGCCAACAGTACAATTGGCAACCCAGTTCTGAAATAATTAAGGTTTGAGAGACCCTAGAGTGGGCTGGCTTTTCCATTAAAGGGAAACTTGTCATTTTGAATTTGAAAGATCTGAAAATCTTGTTGCAGAAATGTTGGGGATGGGGGGAGGGGAGACAGAGATACAGAGAGACAGACAGACAGACATGGAGATAGACAGAAAGAGATGTAGGCAGAGAGACAGAGACAGAGAGAGACACACAGAGGGAGACTGCCAGAGAAAGAGAGAGATGGACACAGACAGAGACACAGATAGAGACAGACAGACAGATACACATACACATACACAGATAGAAACAGAGATAGAGATACACACAGAGGTAAACTGACAGAGACACAGAGAGATACAGTGAGGGAGAGAGGCAGAGAGACAAAGAGACAGAGATGGGGAGACAGAAAGACATGGGGGGAGAGAGAAAGAGAGAGAGAGAGAGAGAGGGAGGGAGGGAGAGGGAGAGGGAGAGGGAGGAAAAGGGGGAGGGAGAGAGAGAGGGAGAAGGAGAGGGAGAGGGAGAGAGAGAGAGGGAAAGAGAGAAGGAGGGAGGGAGAGGGAGGGAGGGAGAGGGACAGAGAGAGGTTTCCATTTTAAGAATAGTGCTGGCTTGGTTATTGATTGTTCTAAAGAAAGAAGGTACCTGATACTTTTATTGAAGTGACTTTATATAAAACAGCAAAATTAGATTCGTGTTAAATACTGAATTCCTCTGCTAGAGGTCACTGCTGTTTTCTGATCCTAAATAGTTTCATTTCCAAGATTCAAGAGCTTGGTAGGAACGAATCACTTGGTGCCTACCCATTGTGGGGCAGCAAAAGAAAGCTTGGCGTAATGGATGAGGTTCTAGACACAGAGCCAGGAAGATTTGAGTCTGAATCTTGCCTCGTACACTTTTTTTTTTGCGTTTTTTTTTTTGGAGGGCAATTGGGGTTAAGTGACTTGCCCAAGGTCACATGGCTAGTTTTTTTTGTGTGCGTGTTAAGTGTCTGAGGCCGGATTTGAACTCAGGTACTCCTGACTCCAGGGCCGGTGCTCTATTCACTGCGCCACCTAGCCGCCCCACCTCATACACTTTCTAGGGGCACAACCCTGGGCAAATCACTTAACCTCCCTGAGCCTTGGTCCCCTCATCTGTAAACTGGGAATTAGTATAGCAGATATATTCCAGGGTTATTATGGGGGAACAAATGAGATATATGTGGAGTGTTTTTCAAACTTAAAAGTCCTCTGTAAGTGTGAGCCATGGTGGCTGGACTCCTTCCCCAAAGTGGGCCACACTTAGAGCAAATAAAATGGAAGATGGTTAAAGGTAATGGGGGGCAGGATACTGTGGGAGAGAGGCAAATCAGATGGTTCTGGGCAGCGTCTAATCCCAGTGAGCATGAATTGATGTAAAACTTGTATTCACAGCCCACAAAAGTTCTTGTTGTGAAAGAGAAGCTTCAGTTTTTCAATACTAGTTCCTGGCAGTTTGGAACAGATCCTGGACTGTGAGAGGCTATTGAAGTAAACTCTTATGGCAGCCCCCCCACCACTCCGGTGTTTTACACTGCTCTATTTTGGACCATTTCTATATAGGCCCCATTAGGGGACTATATCACTTAGTCATGAATCCATTCATTGTTTATTCAAACATTTACTAAGCATCATCCTGCTGATATGACACAAATGCAGGTAACTATAGTGTCCAATATTATATGATAGATGCACAACAAACAGCTATGGTGGGGGCAGGGAGAGTCCAAGATGGAAGGTTGTTACTGACTGGCTGAAGAGGAAGATTAGGGAGGGAGGTTTTGAGGAGAAGGTGCCATTTAAATTAAGCTTTTAAAGATAGGAATTCCAATAGATGAAGAAAGGAAAAGGAGATGTTCCAGGCTTGGTCTGAGCAAAGACATGGTGGTTGAACAGTGTGAGGCGTATTGGGAGACTGAGAGTAGTCTAGTTTAACTGGACTACTTCTACTTTTATCTATCTATCTATCTATCTATCTATCTATCTATCTATCTATCTATCTATCTATCTATCTATGTATCTATCCATCCATCCATTACATATTTATTTTATATTTATTTATATATCTATATCTATTTATATATTTTATTTAAGTTTATTACTTATATTTAATAAATTTTTATCTATATTTATTTTATATTATATTTATGTATTATTTTTTCAATAAATTAGACTATATTGAACAAATGAATAATTAATCAAGGGCATTAGACTACATATGAGAAGTCTTTGAAAGTCATTGGACAAAATGTAGTGATACTCCACAGGAAGCATATTTTTATTGACTGAGGAGACTTTACCATGCCTGTGGGGTCTTCTATAAAATAGCAAGCCACTTCTGAATTGTGTCTGGCAGGCTGGAAGAGGAAATCATTTCAGACAAACTCAGGAGAAGAAATAACTTTGTAGTGAAGAGCATCTCTGTTTTCTCCCCAGCCCCTTAACCATTACATGACCTTTCGCCTTTGGAGGGCTGGAGGATTTGGACTTCTCTTTGGTATCCCTAGCATCTCCTGAGATAGTAGTATCTGTATTAGGAACTGGGGACAAACTATACATGCTGAAAAAGGGTAGCTTTAGGAGTCTATAAGGAGCTTAGTAAAAATGTATACCATACCTAAGGGAAATATTTTGAGTAGTCCAGCAAAAGGATCAGGGGCTGTGATTTACCCACTTTGCCAAATGTACTCTAATCATGAGACCCACTCTCCTCTGAATTCTGTGCCTTACTGACTTTGGGGTGCAGGCTAAGGGTGCTGTATTGTCCTGATTTCTTATTGTACCATCTTAGTAGATATCCCTTCTAATAGCTAATTAAGCCTGGATGACTAATTGATACCAACTTATCAGTAGGAGAAGCATGCGGGGGCAGGTTCATGAGCTGTATCATTAGATACACTCCCTTCTCTCTTAGAGAAGCATCCACCTTCTGAGAACACGACTTGCCAATGTAAATGGCGGTTTTGGAGAAAAGAAATAAGATAGTCTGTTCTATACATGCATAAGGGAGATGGCAGTGGTATGAAGCATATATGGAAGGGGCACGGTAATGGAGATATGAAGGCCTATTAGGAGGTTATTGCAATTGTTGCAGCAGGAAATAATTAGGGCCTGGATGAAGGTAGCGTCAGTGGAAACTAAGAGGAGAGGATAGAAATGAAAGGTGTTAGATGGAGTTGACAAGACTTGGTAGCTGATTTGATATGAGAACTGAGCAAGAGGGAAGATAAGCGTTTAGAGACACCAGCTTTATTATCTGACTGTGGTAGAGCTAGCTTTAACTCAGATTAATTCAATCCAACAAGAATTTATTGAGTGCTGACTGGTCTAAGATAAAAATGAAGCAGACCCCTATCTGAAGGAGCTGACATTCTACTGGGAGGCTGGGGGAAAAGGAGGGGTGGAGAGGAAGGGGAGCACAGAACATGTACACAGATAAGAACATATCAAACACTAACAGGAAAAAATAGCAGTTTTAGAAGGTGAAAAGCACTAATAATTGGGGAATCAGAAAATGGGAGTGAAACTTTAGCCCTACTGTGAAGGAAGCTCAGGATGCTGGGAGGCCTGTGAGGTGATGATGATACTGCTAATGGTTTGGCAGAGAATTTTGTTGTAACATCTGAATGAGTTGGAGTCTCCTGATCCTTGAGTTGCTTCTTTTGACAGTGATCTTATTTCTTCTAGACAACTAGGATTGCAAGAGCAGTAATTTACCAAAGTTATTCAACTCCCTGCCTTTTGCTGTTAAAATAAGGATCCTGAAATAGTTAAAAATAGTTTTCCCAATGTCTCTCATTTGCTGCCTTGAGAACTGCTGAATGAGGCTTGATGAGTATTACTCTTTATTGGATATATTGCTTATCAATAAATGTATTGAGTTACTTTATCTGTTCGATATTCATTCATTTAACACATATTGATTAAATTCCCACTACTTCAAGGACTTTTGCTAGGCACTAGGGAAGAAAAAAAAGGAATGGTTCCTGCCCTCAAGGAGTTTATACTCTGATTGAATGACAGAGGACTAATGAATGCTGGTTCAAAGAAGAGTTCTGTATGAGTGGAGGATACATAAGATTTAGATTTACAGGACTCATTAGAGATCATTTAAGATCACTTTGAGAGGTAACCTTTCAGAGACATATTCCTAGAAAAAGCCACCTCTGCTCATTCTCCATTCATCTGCTCTTACTCATTTTAGGCTTTGCAGCCTGGATTCTGACTTCAACATTCAACTGAAGCTGCCTTCTCCAAGGTTACTGATGGTCTCTTTTAAATGTAATGGTTTTTTCCCCATTCAGTTCTAATTCTTTTAGACTTCTCTCTGCAGCATTGGACAGTGTTGACTAGCCTGTTTATCTAGATAGTCTCTCCTTTCTGGGTCTCTCAGCTCTCTTGCTCCTTGTCTGGCAATTCCTTCGAAATTTCCTTTGTTGGCTCATCATCCTTATCCTAGTTCCCTAATTATGGGCCCCCTTCCTAGGTTGTCTTCTTTTTTCTCACTACTTTTTCTCTCAGTGACCTAATCAACTCTCATGAATTCATTACCTCTATGCAGCTAACACAGATTTTTATAATTAGCTATATAGTTTCTTTGCTGAACCCCTGTAATTGTCAACTGCCAATGGAATATTTCCAACAGGAGCTCCTGAAGGCATCTCAAACTCAGTATGTCCCAAATCATCACACTATCTCCACCCTAACCCCCACCTTTCACCCCCCTCCCCCAACCAAGGCCATGTCTCTTCCTAACTTCTCTGTTTCTGTTGAGGGCATTATTATCCTTTCATTCACTGAGATTTGCAGCCTTGTACTCATCCTCAACTTTTGACTTTCCTCATTCAGCATATCAGTTGCCAAGACTTGTTGGTTCTGCTTAGACAATATTTGTCCACCACAAGGGGGCATATGGGCCCCCTTCTGATTCATACATCCATTGCCAAATTCAGGACCTTTCATCTGCACTATTTCAATCACTTCCTAATTGGATTAATTGGTTTCATTCCTCTCTAATCTATTCTCCACACAGCTGCCAAATTGATATTACTAAAGCATGGCCATGTCACTTCACTATTAAAAAGAAGCTCCAATGGCGCCTTCTTGCCTTTAGGGTAAAAATATCCTTCGCCCTGCTCCCCTCAATTCAGCATTTAGAAAATTTCATGATCTGACTCCAGTTTATCTTCTGAGATTTATTGAACTTAATTCCCTTTACACAATATTTTAACCAAGTGACTTACTAGCTGTTTTATGTCTGAAGTCCAATTTCATGTCATTATATGGAAAATATTAGGTTATCTAGTATCTAATATTAGATTATTTAAGGGGGAAGGAGGAAAAGAATGCTGAGCAAAATTTAAATTCCTTACTATTCTTTGGAACTGACATCAAATAGTAATGCTACTGCTCCCCTCAAATTACCTTTGGATATGGATTTGTGATTTTATCAAAGTAGAAATTTCCCATTGAGGAAACTTCATCTACGATGACTGATCTGAAACTTCTCTACAGCTGAGAATCTTAAAGATTTGCTTGGAGCCCTATGATATTCAGTGACTTGCCTAGAAGTCCCCTTTCAATGCCCTTAATATCTTCCCATCTCAAACATCTTAGACCTAAATTCCCCAATGACTAACTCAACTAAACTTCTGTTTTTCTATAACTTTATATTCTTCCTCCCTTATGTAAGGATCTTTGAAAATATGTGACTGGTGTTTATCTCTTTCTTTTATTGGATTCAGAATACCTTTCTTCACTTCAACATTGATCTTGATCATTACAGAGAGTCAGGATATCAGCTTTATGCTACTTCTCATTCCTGTAGAACAAAAGTGTGATTTCTTGCAATGTTATTGTTTGAATGAAATTCCATTGTCAGAAACAAATTGGAACCCAAGGAGTTCTAGAATTTTAGTGGAATTTTATCTGTAAGTACCCTTTGGTGGGGAAAAATGATTATTATTATTATTATTATTACCTTCTCATCTTTCTTTAGTGTAGATAGAAATGATCCTAGGACATGTCACTATCCTGCTATTATTATTTTTATATTTAATATATTCTGCCGACTATTGTGGAGGTAGACAAAATGATAGCTTTTTGTGATTGAAGCTCATGTAAGCTCATCTTCTGTAGACTCACTGAAAGCACTTTGGGGCAACATCAGTAGCTGATAGGGCCATGGAGATGACACATACTTTATCTTCATTCCATGTGGTTTTAATTTTTTTCTCCTATGTCTCTATATTTTAGAAGCTTTTTATTACATGTAGTTTGGATATTATAAATATGCTGATGTTTATTAAAACTCTAGAGAGTGGTGGATAATAGATTTGTGTATAATGATGCTCCAGTTCCAAAAGAGTTTATTGAATTCTAAAATTTATTTTGGGGTTATCATATAAGGTTTTGTCATCTGTTTCTCTATAACTGATAAAAGGCTTTTGGTTTATAATTCTAACCACTTGTAACTGGGAGATGCTAAATTTTTTCCTGTGTTATATCACACAGTTGCTACCATTTCCTTTTATAAACTGCAGTGTTCAATAAGTCCAGGGTCCTTAAGGTAATCAACTCTCTGTAAACTCTGATGTCAATATCTTGAATCTCTAATCAAAATTCTAGTTCCTGTTAACCAATCGCATGACTCAACCATTTATTTTTTCAGACTCTTCTTTGTCAATGTACTGTTGGGTGAGTTTAGGTGAATGCCTTTGATTCTACCCTTGGATCTTAGCCATATCTTGTATTCTGTCTAGAAACAAACCAGTTTTGATACACACACACACAAACACACACACACACCTTTAGACTTTTTTTATTGCTTTCTGAAATGAGCTCTCTTTGTTCCAAAAGTATTTTTCTGAATTTTTAACATATTTGTCATGTGTTCTGATAACATTTATCAATTTTCTTACTCCTTTTTGACAAAGAATTCTTTCTATAGCTGCCTTAAGGCAAAATTAGATCTGTTTCATTAACATTGTGTGGATGTTTATTTGAATGCTTTCTAAATCTCTTGCTGTCCATTTTAGAATGCAAAAACGTATATTAAGACCGACATTATAGAAGTCTTAATTGTTCTATATGTTTTCTTCCTGTTATATTTCAACCCCACAAATGTCATTTAGTCTCAATGTAAATCGCCCCAGCTTTCTCCTTGATAATTTCATGCTTGATATATCTTGTTTATCAAAATATTTATAAGTAGTATTTTCCCCCATTGGTCATATGACACCTGGGCACAAGCTTGGAGCCTCTAGTCTTTTTTCTTCCTTGGTATACTTTAATAATTTTATACACAGTGAATTCAATTGATATTTTTATGTCATTAGAGAAAGTTTCTGTGAGTTGAAATGTGTTTAATGTTTGTTTTGGTGGAGTCATATAACTTGATGCCACCCATGTGCTTCAAGTGATTAATGTGACATTTTGGTACAACTTCCTCTTGATTGGGAACCATACTTATTTCTATTCAGCAATGATGTTAATGGGTTTAGGGCTAGACAGAACAGTAACAGGCCCCTAAAAAAACTAAAACAGTTTTTACATAAATTGTTCTTGACATTATTGTGCCAGCAGCATGTCTTAAATAGAGAATAGCTTTCCATGTAGATATAAAAATTTTCTATCATTCTATTTGGGTCTATTTTTATATACTTAAA
This sequence comes from Pseudocheirus occidentalis, assembly GCA_028646575.1. Classification (NCBI taxonomy): domain Eukaryota; kingdom Metazoa; phylum Chordata; class Mammalia; order Diprotodontia; family Pseudocheiridae; genus Pseudocheirus; species Pseudocheirus occidentalis. The sequence goes on along the minus strand of CM053595.1, from coordinate 113,728,981 downwards.
ATTTATGAACAATGTTATTGTTGTTATGTGGCAGTGTATACTGAATCTTTCACTCTCAAGGTCCACAGTCTTTTGTCAAATAATTAAAGTATTATCATTTTAATGAAAAATTAATGGGATTTATTTATATTTTGTTGCATAAAAATGCAGTATGTGGAAAATTATAGGAGACGCATAGTTTTCCTCCAACTCTACCCTCCTATTAGTATCATTAACAGAACTTATTGAGGTTACCTTCTGGCAGAGAAATTAAGTTTCTTATTCTTCACATAAACACTGCCCTGAAAACTCACTTGCATGAGCCATGATTTTTTTACAGTCACCTTCTGATCTTTCCTGACCTTTCTCTAGGCTAAAAGCCTGCAGTTCCCTGGGAATACAACTGGACTCAAACCTATTAATCCCCTCCCCCTATACAAAATAAATATCTGAAACTCATCATCCATGTAGAACTGGGACAAGAAATTTCAGCTCTTCTCACATTTATTTTGTATATATGTATTCGGAATAGACTTATGCATGTATGTATTATCTCTTCCGGTAGAATATGAGCTTCTTGATAGCAAGAATTTTTTTTGTCCTTTTATTCTGAGAGCCTAGCATAGTGATAGACACATAATAAGTGTTTAACAAATGCTTATTGACTTGTAAACTCAGGATAAACACTATTTCAGCCGAATATAGTACAATAATGCCAAATGCTTTCGACGACAAACACATACATGTTCATACTTTTTTTCCCCTCTTTTTGTTTGAAATATGATTTCATCAATGTGGGGAACTCCTATTGAAGAAATTCTCTCTACTAATACAACTAGAAAAACTGTTCTGTAACTTAGAGCCTTAGAACAGAGATTGACATTCTAAGGCCTGATGGGCTGCGTCAACTTCCTGTTTTTTTAAAAATTAATTTATTTTAAATTTAAATACAAACACTTAAATATACAATAAGAAAAGAACAAAAAAGCATTGCCATGTGCACAGCAGAACTTGAGAGGATTCAATTTCCATTACATTTCCATATCAAGAAAGCCTATATAATAACTATGCATTGTGTTCAGAGTTGTCCATCTTTTCTTTGCTTCCCTTTATATTTTCTTTTGTTCTCTGCTGTGGACTTTTTACTTTGTTCTTTCTTCCCCCTTCCTCCCTTCCCAAGAAGGTAAAATTAAACATGGTTACGTATATAATATATGTGTATGTATACACACACACACACATATATACATACAAATACATATGTACACAAATATACACATGCACATACATATATATGCACACCTACATGCATGTGCATGTACTTAGATAGCTATAATCATACACATATATAGACATATTCATATGCATGTATGCAAGACTGCATAGCTTCCTATTTTTGTACCACTGATAAGTGAAGAATTGTATTACATTTTAAAATAAAGTTTTATGTAAAAATGTAAAAACATCTTGGCTTAGGGCCATACAAAAACAAGCCTTGGGTAGATTTGGCCCTCAGGCAGTAGTTTACAGACCTTCTGGTCTTAGAGAGTAGCCTTGGGCATTTTTTTTTTTTACTGGGGTGTAGCCAGTGTACATCCTATAGTTTCTTGGAACCACAGGAGTTGGGTGACGGATGAACACCAAAGCTGGATGAACAATCCTGAAAAGGGCTCAGCAAACACTCATAGCAGAGCTGCTAGTCCTCCGTGAATACCCCATACACCATACCCTGGTAAAACCGTCTTGACAGACAGGCTAACCCAGGTTGAGGGTAAATGACAGGCCTCAAACTTGTCAGTAAATTAGGGAAATGTCCACCTCAAGCATGTGAAGGCTTCCCTTCTCAGAATGGGCACATGAGAACAATTTATTCCGATGGCCATGAAGGTGGCTGAAATAGGTCTTGGGGAGTTCTTAGAGCTTGGTCAGACATTAAAGATGCCAAAGTCATCCACTGCATCCTGGACCATTACCAATAGTCCTTACTTTTGTCTTGCCCCTGGACTTTAATGACTCTGGAAGAGAAAGGCCAAGGAATTTGTACAACTCTACCTCACTTAAATCCAGTTCACAAGTGAGAGAAATGATTATTAATAACCAATAATTTGGGGAGATCCAGAATTCTCCTCTTCTTCTAAAGTACTGATTTAACAAAATTCAGTATCTTGAAGAACATTGCTAATAATGAAATTGGACTAACTTTCTTGTTTAAAACTCCACCTTGGTTTGGGTGGGGCATACATCCTTTGAATAGATGGCCCATGGCTGTGGATGGTCTGGGTATTGTGATAGTATCTCTGTCCAAGGGTGATATGATGTCACTCTCAGCCCTTCATTTTTAATATAGCCCCCCTCCTGTTGTATTAACCAATCAGAGTTGATTGCCCCTCCTCTTCCAAAAGAACATATAAGCTCTGAGGCTGCCTCTATGATTATTTTTGGTCTAATGAAGACTGATAAATGATCATCCATTTATTAATAGTGCTGGCCTTATTAATAAAATGATTAAATTATCCACAGACTTTGTTTCTTGAACCTTTTTAATCATCACAATGGGCAAGTCAAGACAATACCATATGATGTCATTGGTCCTCTTTGAAAATGCAGGATGAACAGCCTTGGGCATTCCTAGGTTAAACAACTCGTTCAAGGTTATACAGTTAGTATTATTAGAGGTATGATCTGAATCCAAGTTGTCCTGATTGGGAAGTTAGCGTTCTATCAAACCTTCATCCATTTCTTCCCCAACTATACGGCCAATAAGCACTTTCAACTTCCTTCATATACAGCTAAGATAAACACTGGTGGGAGAGGCGTTGACTGCCTTCAGTTCTCTCCCATATGCAGCCAGAATAAATTATTTAAAATTTTCTAACATTCAGCCAAGAAAAAATGCTCACAAGACCCCCAGTAACCTTCCTATATACAGTATGAGGGATACTGGGATAATAGATGCTGAGGCCCCAGTGTTGCAGAGAGATTGGAACAAGTTAACCCAGCAGCTCTGGACTTGAAGAGAGGAATTAGCAACATGTGGTTTGGCAACATACATTGCCACTTCTTGCTTTAAATGAATAAATAAAATCATATATATATATATATATATATATATACATATATATTCAGCCCAATACTAGATGTAGTTAAGAAGGTGTGAAAAAAAGAAAACATATCTCCATAGCATTCATTAATTTCATTTGATGACAATTTTATTAACTCCTGCTACAAAACACTTTTGGATTATCTGTGACACAGATTGCCTTCACTAATGCATATATAGAGTTGGCTGCATGTGCAAGTGACCTTATCTATGATCACACAGTTTGTATGTATTTAAGGTGGGATTTGAGCCAAAATTTCATTCATTCATTCATTCATTCATTCATTCATTCATTCAGAATGAAATGGGCCAGGAAGGTTTTAAATGGAAGAGTAAGAGAGAAAGAAAGAGATCTTCAAATGGCTTCAAATCTTCAAATGTGATGGGTAATAAACAGGAGTTGCTGGTAAATGTTTAACAACTCAGTCTCTAAATAAAAAGGCAAATGCAACACATTTTTAAGTTTAATCTGCATTATTAACATTTTCTCCATCACTTTTTCTAGGTTTAGACAATAAAAAAAACAGATCAAGGGCTGATTTGTAGTGTTTGACCAATTTCCCAGTTATAAATATTAGCACTGAAAATTTAACAACCAGCTCTCTGCAAGCCTTTTTTAGCTTGTTGCAGCACACCCCTGGGAATAGAATTGCAATGACCAGATAGTTCTGTCATTTAATAGACAAACCTTCAGACATTTCTCCCAGCAACCGATACTCCTTCCCTGTCCTCAATACTTCCTGAAAACCGTTAGCCACCTAAGCCTCTTTAAATATTTAGGCAGAAATGACGCAAAGCTCCGGCTCCGATGGCCTGGTCCAGGGTTTTAGACCATGATGGCAAGCTTTCAAAACTTAATTTTAATATTTCGCTAGAAGAAAATTGACCCAGAGAGAAAGCTGTAGCTTTTTAAAGCATTAAAATGCAAAGAGGAGCTTGGGTAAACCCAGCATGTATTTCACTTAAAGAAAAAAAATGTTCACTTTACATGCTGCTTGCTCGGGCAGTGCTCCCCTGGTAGAAGCCACTGAGTTATTAGGTTGTGTGTGTGCAAGAGCTCTTTCGCAGTCTAGTGCATTAGGAAGGCCGGTGATTTTGGTATAATGATAAATCAGGCCTCGCCTGTGGCCAAATGAATTCTTAATTTGAAGGAAAGGAGAAGATACAAGTGGCTTTCATTGCACTTTAGCGAATAAGCAATCTCCTGGACACCAGCAACCGAGTGAATTGTTAAGTTTTCTTCCTGAAGTTTCTAGGGTGGGCTCAGGACGGTCTGCCCTCCTACCCTAGAACAGAAGGCCCCGTTCTGGATAGAATTCAAGCATTTTCCCTGCAGACAGGGACTACTTCAGGAAATAACTATCTGACTTGTCCTTGTCTTCAGTTAAAAGAGATCAGCCCAAGCAGTCAGGTAGCATTCACTTTAATTTCCACGTTGCTTGAGGAAGGTTTATAGATACATCTTGGTGTAATGAGTGTGGATGTGGAGTCAGAAAGACTTGAGTTCAAAGCTTGGCTTCAGACATTTAAGAACAAGTGCAAACCTCTTAATTTCTCTGGGGCTCAGTTTCTTCTACTTAAAATGGGCTAGGACTTATGATTGCACTTGTATTGGGAATTTTTAGGAGGAAATACATTTTACCAAGACAGAACTACACCTGCTTCAACATTAAGTCTTAGGGAGATGTCTGAGAACATGCAGAGGTTAACTGTCTCGTCCAGGGTCACACAGTCAGTATGCGTCAGAGGTGCAACTACAATCCAGGTATTTCTGATTCTGAGGCTGATTCTTTACCTGCTGCGTCTCAGTCTGTGAAACAAATGTAAAGTGGAAATCAAATAGCATTTACCTCACAGGCTTGTGAGACTCAAAGGAGATAATGTATACAATATGTAAAGTACTTTGCAAACCTAGAAGTATTATACAAATGGGAGCTAATAATTATTGCCGAGGTGGAATTCAAGGCCCAGAGAACCCATATTTCCAGTTTACAGTCTGAAATAGCTTTGAGCCTTACATTTTGAAACAGCCCCATGAGGTAAGTAGTGCTAGTGTTCATCTTCTCCAGTTTACAGATGTGGAAACTGAGGTTCAGAGAGTCTGAAGTCATTTGTCTAATCATGTGACTAATGCAAGACAAAAATTGGGATTTAAGCACAGGCCTTTTGACTCCGAAGTCCATGCTTTTCCAAATTTGCCATCCCATTTTCACTTTACCAGGTTGCCCCTCTCTTAAATTAGTATACTTTCAATGAAGCAGAGGACTGAATTCTTAAACTACATTTGTGAGAGGGTCGCTAAATTAAAATTTATGATTATTCAGGGTAGCAGTTGAGCTGAAGTTTGCTGAAGGTTAGCAAAACCTCTCCTAGACTTACTGAGGATGTTAGAGCTACAAGAGATGCTAGAAATCACCTGGCCAATGTTGCCAGGCCAATGTCACCTGGCCAGTGTCTCCTGGCCAATGTCACCTGGCCAACGTCACCTAGATAAATAGTGGCTGAGGTAAGGCTAGACCCCTTGCTCTTCCCATTTCTCTTTAGTATCATTCTTCACAGATAATACAAATTAGTAGAATAAGCAAGATTTTAAGTATGGAAGTGGCAGTGGTAATGTTTTGAATCATTTAAAATTGTTGAGAGAATAATCTATCTCCAAGCCACTCTTAGAAGTAGGCACTTATATACAAATAACTACTATGCTGCTCATTAGAACGAGTCCCCTTAGGAATCTACCAAAAATATTTTTCTAAGTTTTAGCTATTTTACATATTTAGATTAAGCAAAATGTGATTTCTTTGAAAATATTCCTTAAATGAGCTTCTTCATGAATTCAGACTGAGCTTTTATTTTTTTGTGACATAGTGCAATGAATAAGACTGGCTGGTTTTCCAAACTTCCTTGCTTGATGAAATCCAACTGGTCATGTGCAAATCCATACCACGTTGGCTCTGTATTGAACCCCTTCCCCCAACTATGTTTTTAAAACTTTTATTAATAAGATGGCAAGTTTGGCTTGTAAATGGATTGTACAGCTAACTAATGTATCTGTAACTTAGAATTATTTATTGCCAGTGATTGCTCTGCCTTGGTTTTCAATGCATAATTCATTTTTCAGAGCCTGTTTTTCTGAGCTGAATTTGGAATGGAGGGGAGGAAAGCCCACAGTTGAGACATTTACTGTGTATATCCTATAAAGGAGATTTGGAGGTTAGCTGTGGATTGGGGGTGGAGTGAGGTGGGGTGAGGAGGTAGCTGCCCTAAATGAAAGAGAGGACTGATGGAAAGAGCTCTGGACTGATAGTGATTGCTCTGCTCCTGACTAGCTATCTGGCATTGGGGAAGCTGTTTCCTTCTTTCTGGGCTTCAGTTTCTTCATCTGTACAGAGAGGGAGTTGGGTTAGATGCTCTCTTTCACCTCTGATATTTTATGAGGACTATCTATGAAGATTCTATGCTTAGATTTCAAAATCATTCTTTAAGAAATGAATTTTCTGCAGGGTACAACATAACTGAACATGTGTGTGGGGATGTGATACCGCAGTAATGTTCTGCCAGATTTCAGATGGAAGTTTAGAGGTCTAAACTGACTTTTAGAGAAGGGACAGATTAGCTTTAGAGAGAGTCCTAGATGGAATTCTGGCCTTCCCTTTAACACCAAGGACATGGAATTATGACAGCATCCATGACATGCCGATAAGGGTAATGTACCAAGAAGGAGGTCTTGAATAAAATAGGTAAAAAATAAGCCAGGGTCGACTTTCTAAAACTGGGCATTATACAGCTCACTGAGGATAATGACCACCTCTCCCTCTCCCCTCCTTTCTTATTCTTATCTCCCTCCCCTTTCCTTAACAAAGCCACATCACTGCTACAATGAGTCTGCTGTTCTAAATATCAGATCTTGTCATTTGCATTCATCCTTGTAAAACTTAAGCCTCAGAAGAACAGCAAATGCCACAATAGCTCAGCAAGGATGTAAGCAATAATATTAAGGATGAAAAGCATGCAATTCAAAGATTTGAAGGAATGGGGTGAGTAGGGACCAGAGTGTATGGAATACTAAAAGTAGCAAGGAGGCCAGAGTATCTATTCATACACATTCCTGCATGCGAAAAGAAAGAGGACACATCAAATCCCATTAAGATATCTTTGTCTGCACTCATTTTTGTCTCCCCAGTCTAGGTGTGCTAGGTGGTGCATTATCCCTTCCAAAGAAAGACTGGGCCATTAAGGGGGACAGAGAAAATGAGTACATTGGAGCTTTTCCATAATGCTGTACTACTTTGGGGTACATGCCACAGGAAGGCCTTATAGACAAAGCTTTCTTATAATAAATATATCATTAGTTAATTAGTCTTTCATTATAAACCCAATCTGTGCAGGATACAAAGAAGTATAAAGACAAGGTCTCTGTTGACAAATAAGAATTTAGAATCTACTTGGGGAGACAAGATGTAATTCTGATTTTTATAGCATTTAAGGTACAACTCTATGAGGCAGCTAGCATGAAAAATGAGTATCTTATACAGAAGAAAAATGAGACTTGTGGAGAGGTCCAGTGACTTGTCTCTGGATCCCAACCAACCAATCAATAAGCAGTATGGTACAGTGGAAGATGTATGTGGGATTGGAGTCAGAGAACCTGAGTTTGAATCCTACCACTTTACCAGCTGTGTAACTTGGAATAAGTCACTTAACCTCTCTGGGCCTCAGATTCCTCATTTGTAAATGAGGTTAGATTAGATGAGTTCTAAGATCCCTTCCAACTGCAAATCTATGATCTATACCTCATACCATCTCTATGACCTATGACCTATTGATTAAGTGCTTACAATGTGCTAGGTACTGGCTTACAAAGACCAAAAAAAGGGTCCTATTCTCAAGGAATTTATATTTTATCATGGTAGACAACATATACACATACATAAGATATGTATATTATATATATGTGCATGAATACTTATGTATGTTTATACATATACATATATACATATACATGTACATACACACACTTGTAACCTAAGTACAAGACAATTTTGGTGGAAGGGGGCAAGAGCAGTGAGGGGAGTGTCCAAGAAAGACTTGTTGTAGAAGTGGTTACTTGAGACAGTCTTTGAAGGAAACTAGGTATTCTAAGAAGCATTGGTAGTGAGCCTGCACTTCAGGCATAGTGGGTACTTGGTACAAAGGCATGAAGACAGGAGATCATGGATGAGTAATAACAAAAAGGCCAGTCTGGCTGCAAAGTAGGGTTTGTAAAGGGGAGTGATATATATTAAAGCTGGGATCCAGTTGTTAAGGACTTTCAATCCCAATCTGAGAATTTATATTCGATCCTAGAGGTCATAGGAAGCCCCTGGAGTCTATCAAGTAGGGAAAGTGACATAGTCAGACCTGTGCTTTAGAAAAATTACTTTGGGGTGGGGAGAATTCTGGGAAGATGTCAGACTAGGTCAGAAAATTCCAAGCTCTCCATATTTCCTCCACAAACAAGACAAAACAGTGCCTCAGGGTGAATGTAGAGAGGCAAAAATCATCAAGCATTGGCAGAGCAGTGATCCTCCTGGGACAACTGGAGAACACCAGAAGAAAGACCCCAGAATGAGGTTCAGGCTGAGTGAAGTGGAAACACCTCCAGGCTATCCCTGCTCAAACAATAAACAACAAACCCTGGAGGCAGCTAGATTCTGAGGTAGCCTCAGCCTCAGCCACAGGAATTTTCACCTCACAGACAGTGTGGGGGGTCAGACATGTGAGCAGAGGAAGACAGAAGGAACCTCTGCTGCTGAGGGATTAGAGACCTGGTGCTGTGCTGGGAGAGGAGAAGGGATCAACACATGCCTGCAGAAGCAGTCAGGTGCAGAGGCTACTGGCTGTGGGTACTTAGAGGAGAGTAGAGTTCTGGGTCTTGGTTCCAGGCCAGAGGGGGAGAACTGAAGGTCATTATCACTGGAGGGTGTTAAGGAAGCAAGAGCATTTCCAGCACAGTGTGCCAGGGGGCCCTAGCTGTGACTTGGGAGGGGAAAGGACTGCAGAGGTTGAGCCCATGATAAAGCTCAAAAAATAACAGTAAGAAGGATCTTAAGTCAGAAGAACCATCCCCTTAATACTAGGACTAGAGGTGATTACAATAACAAGCTGCTAAAAAAAGCCCAACCAAGCCAAAACAAAATAAAAATGAGCAAGCAAAGGAGAAAGAATCCAACTGTCGACAGTTACTATGGGAATAGAGAAGACCAGAAAGTGTCTTCAGAGGAGGATGCTGAAACAAAAACCAATGCCTCTCCTACCCCTACTCTCCTACTGACATCACATGGTCACCTGCCCAAAAAGAATTCTTAGAAGAACTAAAAAAAGACTTTAAAAATCAAGTAAGACAGATTGAGGAAAATTTTTTTAAAAATAAGAACAATCCAAGAAAACAAGGAAGATTATGAAAAAAAATTCAACCAACTGGAAAAGAAGATCCAAAACCCTAACAAGAATACAACTCCTTGAAAACTAGAATTGGGCAAAGGGAAGCCAAGGACATTAAAAGAGACCAAGAAATAATAAAACAAAATAAAAATAATGAAAAAAATAGAAGAAAAGGTAAAGCATCTCATAAAAAAAAACAAGTGATCTGGAGAACAGATCAAGAAGAGAAAACATAAGAATAATTGGACTACCTGAAAGTTACATTTGAAAAAAGAATCTTGATACAACAATACAAGAAATAAATAAAGAAAATTGCCCCCAAATTTTAGAACAAAGGGGGAAAATATAAATAGAAAAAAAAGACTGATTATCACCTAAAAGAGATCCCAGGATGAAAACCTACAGTAATATCATGGCCAAATTCCAAAACCACCAGATTAAGGAGAAAATATTATGAGCAACAAGAAAAAAACACTTCAAATACCTCTGAGCCACAATTAGAATTCCACCAGACCTAGCAGCAGCTACATTAAAAGAATACAGGTCTTGCCGCACTATATATCACAAAAAGACCAGAACTTGATAGAAAATTTAACATACAAGATTCAGGAGAAATATAAGGTAAGTATCACAGACCAATTACAAGGGACTCAATAAGGACACATAATTTACTTTTTATATGAGGAAATGTAAACTGTATTTTCCTTTTTATAATGTTTCCTAAAAGCAACATATTGTTGAATTCAAATTGTTAATCCCAAATTTTATGGGCAAATTCATCCCATTCACATTCTAAGCTACCAGGAAACATAAAAATGAGTTACACACAAAGATAAAATGAAAGGCAGGAGCAGAATCAATTATGTAAAAGAATCAGGGATAGTAATCATGATCTCAGACAAAGTAAAAGTTAAAGTAGATTTAATCAAAAGGGAAATATAGAGAAATTACACTATGTGTCAGCAATATTATTTCTTTTTTTTTTTTTGCTTTTTTTTTGGAGGGCAGTTGGGGTTAAGTGACTTGCCCAAGGTTACATGGCTAGTTTTTTGTGTTAAGTGTCTGAGGTCAGATTTGAACTCAGGTACTCCTGACTCCAGGGCCGATGCTCTATTCACTGCGCCACCTAGCCACCCCCAGTAATATTATTTCAATATTGTTTTAGATCACTTAAAATTCCTAAACAGTATAAAATATTTGAGGGTATACCTGCCAAAACAGACACAAGAACTATATGAACATAAACATAAAATACTTTTCATACAAATAAATTAAGGTCTAAACAACTGAAGTAATATTTATTGTTCATGGGTAGGTAAAGCCAATATAATCTTTAAAATGATAATTTTACCTAACTAATCTAGTTATTCAATGTTATCCCAACTAAATTACTAAATACATTATTTTACTGGGTTAGAAAAAAATAATGACAAAGTTCATTTGGAAGAACAAAAGGTCAGAAATTTCAAAGAAACCAGGGAACAAAAATGTAAAGTAAGTAGATTCAGCAATATCATAACTAAAATGATATTAAAAGGTGAAAGCATTGTTGAAGTGTAAAAAAGGATAATTTTGATTATTTTAAATTAAAATTTTCTTGCTATGTGGTCAATAATAGAAGGAATGCAGAAAATTGGGGGGAAAACTCTCATAGACAATATCTCAGGATTTGATTGGGTTGAAATATTGCTTTGGTATAGGAAATGATGAGCTGATTGATTTAGAAAATCATATAAAGACTTGGACTTATGAAGGAAGATGCTGTCTACCTTTAGAGATACAAATGATGGAAGAAATAAGCATAGTATGGTCTTACACATATGTGTGTGAGTAGATATGTTTAGAGATATCTATGTATATGTGCGCACACATATTCACAATTGTAGCCTTCTTTGGGTGGTAGTTGTGAGAGGAAATAAAATAAAAAAATGCATGGCAAAGAACAAGGAAAATCCACAAGTAAGCAAAGAAAAGCTGCACAGCTTTGGAAACAATGTGTAGTATTTGGTATGTAGGTTTTCTTGAAATGGACTTTTATTGTTTTATATTGAATCCTCTCTTGCAGTCTGTTTGTGCATGGCAATGCTTTCTTTTTTCTTTTCTCATTTTGTATTTAAGTTTAAAATTTTAAAAACTACAAAAAAAAAGAAAAAGTACTTTGACATCTGGGTTGAGAATGAATTGGAAAGGAGAGAAACTTAGGAGAGGAGACCAATTAGGAAGCTATTGCAATAGTCAACATGAGGGGTGATGAGGATCTGACATAGGGTTTTGATCATGAGAATGGAGGGATGGGGACAGATGTGAAGGATGCAGTGGAGGTAGAAAAGAAATGACTAATTGAATAGATTGGGTAAAGGAGAATGAGGACTCAAGAATAATGCCAAGGTTGCAAACTGATGTAACTTTAAGGATAATGGTGACCTCAACAGAAATAGAGAAGTTGTTTTTTTTTTAAAGAAATATGTTTGGGGAAGGGGAGGAAGGATGATATGTTGTTTTGAATGTGTTGAGTCTGAGATAACTATGGAACAATCAGTTCAAAATATACACTAGATTGTACATGGTGAGGGGTTTGGAATTGAGCACAGAAAGCCTAGAGCTGGTTGTATTGATCTGGGAGTCATCTGCAGTTCTGCTTATTGAACCCATGAGTGTTGATTAGGTCACCAAGGGAGAGAGAGTAGAGAACTAGGACAGAGCCTTGGGGGTACACTTCTTATTGAGAAGTGTGATATGGGGTAATATCCAGATAAGAGGAAAATGATGAAGGATTGATGCTCTGAAAATCCAGAGAGGAGGGAGACTAGAGCACAGTGTCAAATGCTGTAAAGAGATCAAGAAAGATGAAGATCAAGTTAGAAGAAAGAGGTTGATTTCTACCAATCTGGTCTAGAAAACACTTTTTTTCCCCCATGATATATTTTTTTATTTGTTTTCTTCTTTACATTATTCATTTTCATGACATTTTTGAATTACAAATATTCTCCCTGTCTTTCCCCTGCCCCAACCCTAAAACAGCCATTGCACTGTAAAGCCCCTCCCCTGCTCTGCTTCCTTACTTTCTGGTAGGGCAGGGAGGGTCTCCCTATCACAGCCCCTGTATATCTTAATTTCTAGTTGCAGATCTTGCAGAACTTTAAATTCTAGATTCTTTTAATTCCTCCCTTGTCACCCACCCACAGTGGAAGGACAATCAATTCAATACAGGCTGTGGATGTGTGATGATACAGGACATCTTCATAGTGGACATATTGTGACAGTGATCATCTGTCTCTCCTTCCTATCCCTCCCCCCACCTTGTTCTGTTCTCTACCCTGTCCCTGTCCCTTTACTGAAGTGTGTGCTTCCAGCATCCCTCCCC
>CM053595.1:113679960-113715618 GCA_028646575.1 Pseudocheirus occidentalis | reverse complement strand
CTGATGGTGACCCAGCAGCCCTGCTTAGAAATTTGCAACTATCCCTTTTCCCTGCCTCCCAAGTAGAACATGAATAGCAACACATTCATCTCCTTTCAGGTTTCAGCAGGTAGCTGGATCCCCATCTCTTTTCAGCACCACAGGGCCAGGCTACAGATGACCTAGTAAAGTGAAAAAAAGAGCGATTATCTCCCAAACTTGGCCAAAGTCTTATATTGGCTTTGTTTACCTGAATACTTGAGGTGTAAGTGGGGTTTGACTTGGCCCAGGTATTTTGGCTGAGTGCCTCCATCCTCTGTCATTAACACAATATTACCCATATTGTCCTGCAGTCAGTTGGACAAAGTACCTATTTCCCTTTGGTTGATTCTCTCTCCCCAACTACACTATAAGCTCCCAGAGGCCAGGAACTATGCTTCACTGTATCATCTATGGTGCCAACAAGTTACTAATATGTAAGCTTTTACACTCCCAAAATTGGTAAATGCTAAAAATTCAGGGCTTGATTTATTGTTTTGTTGATTGTCTAGACTCTAGACTTAAGAAAGTGATGGGAAAATGTTAATGATGCTGATTAGCTTATTTTTCAGAGAGCTAGCTGTTTAACATTGGCCAGCATACCCCTGCAGCCAACACAAATTCCCCATCTCAGCAGCCCAACAGGAGGGGCTTTGGGAGCCGATTGTCCCAGGAGATGTCAAAATAGTGTCAGTAACTTCTGCTTGATTGTTTGTCTTTGAGAACCAAGGAGAGTTCTTTGTCAGGGAATGGGTAATTGGGAAAAGATTATAAAACCAAAAGGCATAATTAAAGCTAAAATAAACTACGTATCACTGCTCAAGACAAAGAAGGCTTTTTAAAAGAGATATCATTGGCACAGTTGGGAAGCTGGTCACACATAGATATACCCAGAGTCATTTGTGAAAGAATTCCTTGGACTAACAGCAAAGACAAAACTGTTCTATACATTCATAACATTATGTGGATTAGGTATATCTTCTCTTTTTTTCTGTTTACTGCCTTTATAACTCCCTGCTTTGCCTATTACTCCATGCCTATAGAACATACTTCCTTTCTAGAGTCCACTGGAAGAACCAGGGGAAGTAAATGTTCTCTTCCCACTTTCCCCCCAAGCAGTGATCTTATCGTGCCCCTATTAAAGGCTTTGCTCTGAGCCCTTTGTGAAGGGGAGCCAAACGCGCCAAAGACTCCTGGCATTTTACAGATTTCCCAGCCCAGAGCCAATCATAATTCTGCCCCCAAAGCTGCCAGACTTGTGACTGGAATGATTTCTGACAGTTGTATGAGCTGCCAGCCCCTGGCCATGGGGCCCCAAGAAAGGAAGAGAATGAGTCTAGAAAGTGATTTTTAAGAACCCTTAGGCCTATCTTTTTCATGAAACTGGAAGACCCAGCTGTTCATTATTTCACAGACCCACCCATTCCGACCTCCCCCCCCCAGCTTCATAAAGATAAAACTCAGTGTGTCTGCCCTCCCAACATGGAAAGTTCAGTATGGATGCTCTGGTGAGCTCTTGGGCTGCAGAGAAGAAGAATTCCTCTGTTTCAAGCTGGATTCCCAGAAAAATCATGGAAGTTAGGCCCAAAGGGCAAATTCCAAGGTACTTTTCAGAGTGAAGCTCTCTATCTCTCTCTGTCTGAGTCTCCCTCTGTCTCTGACTGTCTCTCTCCTCCCTTCTCTCCTCTCCATCCATAACCTTGACTTGGAATAAAATCTTCTGGGCCTGGAAAAAAAGGAGACAGGCACAGAGAATATGGAGGAGAAATTATTGCAGCTAAGGCTGCCTGTCAAAATTTAGGCCTCTTTGGAAAACCTCTTTACTATAGGAGCCCAATGTCCTCTCCCTGATATTCAAGTGCCCTTCACAGCCTGGCCCCAGTTTACCTGCTCAGCACATCCTCTCACATTGCTTCCAATTTTTCACCCTCCACCCCAATCAAGCCAGTATCTTCCATGTACTTCTTTTCTACCTCCATGCCTTTGTTTCTGTCTGCAATGCTCTCTCCTTATCCTCTCTATCTATAAAAATCCCAACTATCCTTCAGAGTACGCCCAGCTCAGGTCCTATCTCCTGCATAATATTTTCCCTGATGACTTTCTGTAGCCTCTCCCTTCCCCCATTTACCTATCACCATATAGACTAGTTCCATAATTGCTCCAGGTCTTATCTTCCCAACTGGACTGTGAGCTCCTTGAAGGTAGATACTGAATCTTACCCAGTCCGCTAATAAGCATGTATTAAGCTCCATGTGCCAGACACTTTGCTAGGCATTAGAGATACAAATACAAAAGTAAGAGTTCCTATGTTTTATTTTTCTTCTTTCAGATTGTCCTTCACTTCTGTGTATTTGCATTCCCAATCAATTATTCTCTCTTAGTTAGATTCAAGTTTTTTTTTCTATTCTGCCATATTCCTGCTGCACAGAATATAAATTCGGCTTTCACAATTCTTATTTCTCTTTGAAACCATTCAGGTACATCCTTCTATGGTTCTTGGAAATCCACAGAATCCTGTCTCATCATCTGTTGGTTAATTTTTCCTTATCTTGAAATGTTTATTCATAGATTCCTGGACTTGGATCTGAAGCGTATTTCCTTCTTCTGCTAATATCTCCTTTATTGGTTAATCTATTTATTCTCAAGGTCTTTAATTGAATTTTCTTCTAACATCTTTGCTAATTTCAGTTCCCTCTCTTCTGATTTTCCCCTATTACTTACTTTCTGGTTCCCATCTTTAACGGGAACTGGGAGCTGAATCTTAAAATCATTTCAGTCTCTTCCCATGCTAGACAAATCAAAGTTCACCAGCCACAGTCTCTTCCCCTACTGATTTCTGAGATGACAGAAATGGACTCCAACTAGATCCTAGAGTCTTTTCCTCAGGTTTATTGGAGGGTTTCACACATACATATCCTGCCCTGGTTCCCTCTATTTCTCAGTTCTTAGTTTGAGTTCTGTTAAGGCATAGAGTGCTGTGAGTAGCTATTATTGTTGGAACAAACCTACTCTGGGAAGGGGGAGGAAGATGTAGAGATGAGTTCTATTGAAAGTCCCTGGCTCTGCTTGTTGTAGACTGGATGTCAAATCATGATGGATGGTGGGGAAAAAGTATTGAGTGAATGTGGTAGAAGCTAGAGATTATTAGCCTTCTCTGTTGCTAATTCATTGGGATTTTACTTCATTTGAGTTCTTGATATCCTGTATCATGGAGACAGCTGAAATTACTTTCTCTCCTGCTCTATTCTGGAGAGATTTGAAAAGACATGAGAATCAAAGAAAACATTTAGTTTTATATTTTGTTGGTCACGTGACCACTTGGGGAAATTCTTGAGGCGTCTTTCATCACCTCACACCATGATTATTGCAATAGCCTGCTAGTGGGCTTGCTTGTTCAAGTTTGGCCCTGCTCCAATCCATTCTCCATTATTCAGCCACTGAAGTAATTTTCCTAAAATGCAGGTCCAATAATTTTATCCCCACCCCACCCACCACTCAACAAAGTCCAGTGGCTCCTTATTATTTCTAGGATTAAATACAAAATATTATTTGGCATTCAAAGCTCTTCATAACCCAGTCTCCTTCTACCTTTCCATTCTTTTTACACCTTACTCTCTGAAATGTACTCTTCAATCCAGTGACAATGGCCTTTTTAGTTGTTCTGAGAACAAAACACTCCATCTCTCAGCTCTAGGGAATTTTCCTTGACTGTCTCCCAGGCCTGGAATACTTTCCCTTCTCCATTTCAATTATTGACCTCCCTGGTTTCCTTTAAATCTCAACTAAAATCCCACCTTCTACAAAACATTTTCCCTAATCCATTGTAATTCCAGTATTTCCCCCCTTTTAATAATTTTTTTTATTTATCCCATATATGGTTTGTTTTGTATATATTAATTTGTGTGTTGTGTTCCCTATTCAATTGTAATCTCTTTGAGGACAGGAACTGTCTTTTGCCTCTTTTTGTATCCCCAGTGCTTGGCACAATAGTGTTTGGCATATAGTAGTCAATCAAATGTTTGTTGATTGATTGATCTCCCCAGCCTGGCATTGTCAAAGAAATCTCCCGTATCTCCCGTATCTGTTTGATGGCTACATTAGGATACTGTATCTTCTAATTTCCCCATTTGATCCTATACCAGAGTATTGAGACAAATTTAAGTCTCTTCTCTCTCCCTATCCATCTCCATCCATTCCCAAAACTCTCCCGGAACACACACACACACCATTGTTGGCTCCATGGGTCAATCTTGCTCACTCCTTCTAAATACAAGTCAGATAAGAAGTATTGTGATTTAGCAGAAAGTTGGTTGGATGAGATGAGTCAGGAGACCCAAGTTCTAGCCCCAGTGTTGTCAACTTTGATCACTTACTTGTCTTTTCTAGTCCTTAATTTCCTCATGTCTAAAATGACTAAGTTAGCCTACATAACATCCCAAGTCACTTTCTTACTGTGGCATTCTCTTAAGGATTTGAGACAGTGTCCACAACAGGTTTTCAGAACAGCGGCAGTATTTGTATGTTATTTCCTACCTTCAAAATAGATTTCCCCTTGGACCCTCTATTTCATTTAGGTAAGATAGGCTGCCTGTTCTTCCTCTCAGTGAGAATTCTAAGCAGTCAATCAACCAAAGATCATGGAACCAAAAGTTTTAGAGCAGGAAGATTTCTTTGTTTTTTGTTTTTGTTTTGCATTTTGTAGGGGCAATTGGGGTTAAGTGACTTGCCCAAGGTCACAAGGCTAGTAAGTGTTAAGTGTCTGAGGTCAGATTTGAATTCAGGTCCTCTTGACTCCAGGGCTCTATTCACTGCACCACCTAGTAACCCCCTGGGAAGATTTCTTGAATGCCTGCCACATGCCTATTCCTGTGCAGAGACTTATGAGATAACTAAAATTCTCTCTTATCTCTTGCTATCCCTTTTTCTTTGGGATAGCACTCCTATGACTGCAGCTGTTACTCCTCTCAAATGTGAAATCACTCTCAAATGTGTCTTAGCTTTACTGCTCACCACTTGCCCAATGTTGGGCAAGTCTCTCACCCCTCTTTCAGCCTGTTTCCTTATTTGTAAAATGATAGAGTTGGACTAAATGACCTTAGATCATATCTCTAAATCAAGGATCCCATAATCTATTTCTTCCCTTTTCATCTCTCCCTTTTCCTCTCTCGTGTCTCCCCAGTTCTCCAGACTTCATCTCCACATCTTAGAAACCTTAACTCCCTTTAAGGCTCAGATCAAGAACCACCTCATTCAAGAGGACTTTTCTGATTTCTTCAGTTATTCAAGCCCTCCAAAAGTAATTTTGCATTTATGTTCTGTGCAGTTTTTATTTGCCTTGCAATGAGAAATAATGTGCTATAGTAGAAAGAAGTAACATCAGATGACCCGAGTCCAAATCCCAGCTTTGCGACTTACCTGCTACATGGTCCTGAGCAGATGGCTTAGGCACAGCTTAGCATACTGCCTGGCACATGGTAAGCCTTAATAAATGTTGATTGATTGATTGACTGACTGATTTAACCTCTCTGGCCCTTAGTTTTCTCATATGAAAAAGGAAGCAGCTGGACTAGGATGACCCAACCATTAAGTCCTTTGTGTTTTGACCAGGACAAAATAGAATGGGACCATGATCATCTGAGTACTACCAAAATGCTATTACTTCCTATAGTCTATAATTATGCCCATCTGAATGCAATGACAACTGTGATATTTCATTCATTCATCTCTCTTTCTAGATTATAAGCTTCTTGGGTCCAGGGACTCTCTCTGATGCTTTGTATTGTCCCTAAAGTTTAGCATCTATGAATGAATAAACAAGCACTGAACAATAAAGATGACATTATTGTTCAATGCTTGCTTGTTCATTCATAGATTTAAATCTAGGATCTAGGATCCTGCAATCACATTGTAACCTGTCTATAGAAGGTAAGTCCTTTGCAGAAGAGCCCAGGTTCTTAAGTGCTTTTAAAACAAAACAGATTTTTATGTTTGACCCTGGAAGTATTAAGGAGATACAGGAAAATGATGTGGTCAGATCTGTGCTTTAAGAAGATCATTTGGGCAGCTAAGAAGTAGCTAGAGTGCAGGGAGAAGAAACTTGAGCCAGAGAGTAGAATCAGCAGTCAATTGCAATAGTTCAGGCATGAGGTAATGAGGCACTTGTCCCAGAAGAGAGAAGGGGACATTGACAGAAGACTTTATGAAGATAGAAGTGACAAGACCAGGCAATAGACTGGATATGCAGGATCAATAAGGGTAAAGAATCAGGAAAACACCTAGGCTGTGAGCCTGGGAGACTGAGAGGAAGATGGTGCCCTGGATAGTGATAGGGAACTTGGAAAGAAAGTAGGGTTTGGGGTGGGAGAAATAGAACAAGTTCAGTTTTGGACACGTTGAGTTTGAGATATTCAATGAGCAATTGAAGGTGCAATACCAGAGGTCAGTAGAGAGATTGCTGTTGTCGTCCAGTCATTTTCAGTCTCATCTGACTCTCCATGACCCCATTTGGGGTTTTCTTGGCAGACATACTGGAGTGGTTTGTCATTTCCTTCTCCATCTCATTTTATAGATGAGAAAACTGAGGCAAACAGGGTTAAGTGACTTGTCCAGCCAGTAAATATCTGAGGCCAGATTTGAATTCGGGAAGTTGAATTTTCTTGATTTCAGGCCTGGTACTCTAACTACTGTACCACCTAGCTGCCCCTGGAGAGAGATTAGGGTTGAATAAATAGATTTATATTATCTGCATAGAGATTATCATTGAATCCATGGGATCTGATAAGATCACCAAGCAAAATACTATAGAGAGAAAAGGGCTTAACACAGTTCCTGCTCTTCAAGGTTTACCATTCTAATAGGGAGAAACACACACACACACACAAACAAACACACACACACAAATTCAGCTATAGTTATGTAGATGGAAAAGCCAAAAGTCTTCAGAGTTTAGAAGTGCCACAAACAGAACAGATTTTGATTGGAAGAAGATGGAAAAAGAGAAACACCAGCATAAAGATGCTAGAGGCTTTTGGTAGGGAAGAGAGATGTCATGAATAAAAGGAAAGGTCAGTGTGAAGAAAGAGGAGACCAATTTCTCTGACTTTGCCCTGATCATTTGCCAACTGCCTCTTGACTGAGCAGACACACACTGACGTTCCTTCCCTCTTTTTGTCACATGCTGCCACCATGCCAGAGTGAGGCCTTCCAGCTTCATTGACATCTGAAACTATCAGCCAACTACTGCCAATGAGAAGACTTTGTCTTGTTTGACCTTTTAAAATCATCCTTAATAAAGAAGGCAGAGACACAAACATGTACATCAAAAGGTCTTTTCATTGCCCCTGGAATAGGGAGAGAGACAAAGAGAAAAAAAAATCCCTGTTTCTCAACTAGACAAATGAATCTTTCTCTCACTAATAGTAATGAACCTTCATCCTCAGGGCCAAATGAGACTAATGATAGAATGATGGGGGCTGGGACAGAAAGGAAAAGGGGGCCAGAGATGTTGAAGTGGGTATTTCATAATTAATTGAAGAATCTAAATCCAATCCTGCTCCACTGAGCAGAGACAGCACTGAGCCTGATGGGAGAATTTGTCTGATTAACAGATTTTGCTGGACTCTCTGTGAAAAGGAATTTCATAGACCAGAAAGCTATTTGACTAGGAGAAGAGAAATTTTGAAGCAAGTCCACTATGATACAGGTTACCCAAGAAGCCCAGAGCTAGGATTTTACTGGAGGGGTACCTCTTTTTCTGGATTTATATTGACCCTTCAGGCCACGACTTCAGTGAATGGGGGGCTGATCTGGGTCTCTATACCATTTCTACCTGACAGTTCAACCTGGTCAGTGAGGAGATGGCAGACTCTCCCTACCTTGACTGATAAGGTATCAGAAAAGGTAGGAAAACATTGAGTGGGAAAACAAACAAATTCAACTTGTCAAAATCCCAACCTGTAGCAAATCTCTCAGTATCATGTATAAGGAAAGTATTAGGCTCAAGAGTCAGGAAATCTGCATGGATACCTTGCTTCACTAGCTACTTGATCCTGATATCCTCTCTGGACCACAGTCAGTTGGTCAACAAGCATTTATTAGTTATTAGGTGCTTATTATATGGCAGGTACTGTTCTAAGGGCTGTAAATACAAAGTAAGGCAAAATCACTTCTGCCCTCGAGGAGCTCACAGCCTAATGGAGAACACTATATGTAAAAACCAGGAACATGCAAGGTATGTACAGAGTAGATGAAAGGTAATCTCTGAGGGGAAGACCTTCACAACAGAGGGACTAGGAAAGGTTTCCTGCAGAAGGTGGGATTGGAAATCTGTCTTGAAGGAAAGCTAAATGATGGAAGTGAGGAGGCATTTTAGGCAGGGGGCAGAGTCAATACATAAAAACAAAAATGTATGTAAAGAGTATGAAGAGGGGAATAAATAATAAGAAAACAGGAAAGGTAGGAAGCAGCCAGGTAATAAAGATGCTAACAAACACTAACAAAACACTATTTTATCCTGGTGTTTACTGATTAGAGGAATGGAGTATTCAGACACATACTTTAGAAAAAATACTTTCACAGCTGAATAGAGGCTGAATTGGAGTGGAGAGAGACTTAAGGCAGTGAGAAAATTAGAATACTATTGTAATGATCTAGGTAAGAGGTGATTTTAGCCTGAACTAGGGACTGGAGAGAAGGAGATGTAACCTTAGCACAAAAGGATTCGACTCAATAATGTATATTGTTTCTTTTTGTTCAGACCTTCTATGTTCTAAGCTTCCTTCCAGGCTCAACATTCTATTTTACCATTATATGTTCTAAGGTTTCCTCCCATCCCTGAGAGTCTGTGTTCTAACATTCTGTGTTCTAAGGTTCCCTCCCGTTCTAACATTCAATAATTTGGTGATCACCTAATCTATCCCCACCTCATACACTAAAGACAAGGAAACTGTGGCCCAGGGAAGTGACCTGACATGTCCAAGATCACACTTATTCCCTTTCAAGCACTCCAGGCTTGGAGTACTCAGCAATCCAATGGCACCTCCTTGCTGTTAGATTTTCCCAAATAGGCATTTTCATTCATTCATTCATTCATTCATTCATTCATTCATTCATTCATTCTGCTTATTTATCTATCTATTTAGTTAGTTTTAGTTTTTACTATTAACTTCCATAAGATTTTGAGTTCCAAATTTTCTCCCCATCTCTCCCCTACCCCAAGACAGCATGCAATTTGATATAGGCTCTCTATATATATATTCTTATTAAATATATTTTCACAGTCATGTTGTAAAGAAAAATTAGAACCAATGGGAGAAACCACAAGAAAGAAGAAACAAAAGAGAGAGAGAGCAAATAGTATGTTTCAGTTTGCATTTAGACTCCACAGTTCTTTTTCTGGATATGGACAGCATTTTCCATCATGAGTCATTTGGAGTTTTCTTAGATCCTTGCATTGCTAAACAGAGATAAGTCTATCAGAGTTAGTCATCACACAGTGTTGCTGTTACTGTGTAAAAAGTTCTTCTGGTTCTGCTCACTTCACTCAGCATCAGTTCATGTAAATCTTTCCAAGTTTTTCTGAACTCTGCCTGTTCCCAAATGGGCATTTTCAAGGGTGATCTCCCATGCCTGGCACTCTCTCCCCCATCATCTCTTCCTTTTGGCTTCCCTCACTTGCTTCAAGTCTCTGCTAAAGTCTCACCTTCTACAAAAAGTCTTTCCTAATCCTTAATCTTAATGTTTTCTCTCTGAGAGAATGCCTCATTTAACCTGTATATATTGTTTTTGTACATAACAGTTCACACATGTTCTCCCCAATTAGACTGTGAGTTCCTTGGGGACAGGGACTATATTTTGCCCTTTTTTGGTATTCCCAGCACTTAGCACAGTATCTGCCACTTAGTAGACATGTAATAAAGGCTAGTTGATTAACAATAGTTGCTTGGTTGGCTAACACTGTTAAGTTAGGGACAGACCTAGGAACTAGAACCCAGGTCTACCATTTCCTGTTCTGGTGCTTTCCCCATTAAACTAGGTTTTCTAGTAACATTCCCCAAAGTTAATTGTATTTTTGGCTGATTTCAGCATTCCACCTGCAAAAATCCCAGAGCCTAGGGGCAGCTAGGTGGCACAGTGAACAGAGCACCAGCCCTGGAGTCAAGAGGACCTTAGTTCAAATCTGGCCTCAGACACTCAACACACAAACTGGCAGTGTGACCTTGGGCAAGTCACTTAACCCCAGTTGCCCTCCAAAAATAAAAAGCAAAAAGTAAACAAAAACAAAAACAAATTTTTTTAATCCCAGAGCTTTACACCCAGACATTAACTGGAACTTCTAGCTGTGAGAGATACCAGGGGACAGAAGGGATCTTATGTCTTGTTTAGCAGCAATAGCCCTTATAAATCACTTCCTTTCTAATCCCAAGGCATGTGTCCTTGATTCTAATTTCTTCATATCACGCAGACCTTTATCCTTTTGGTAGGATTGGCGAAATGCTGATTTAGTGGAGAATTAATGATATGCTTGTGAAAAGCTGTCGCAACAAATAGTTTAGCTAAAAAAATAGAGTAAGACTTATTAGAAAATGTGTAAAGAAAATAATCTAAAACCATCACTTCAAAGGCCATTAAAAAGCCCCCTCGTTCTCTTTGCTTTTTGCTTTGGTCTCACTAACAGTCGAACCCCAAGGATTCCCCTTTCTGTTCCATGATAACAAGAAAAGAGGGCATCCGGAAAGAGACTAGAAGCCTCAAAGAACTGGGTATGAGCCTGAGGTGGGGAGGAGGGAGGGGAAGGAGAAAGGTATAAGTATTTATTAAGCGCCTACTATGCTCCTGGCACCAAGCTAAGTGCTTGTCATATATTGCATCATTTGATCCAGGCTAAGACCTGCTACTGACAGTGTGACCTTGGACAAGATCAGTTACATTCCGTGGAGCATCCATTTCCTCTAGTCATACATTTCCATGCGAAAATGGGATATTAAAACCTGCGTCACACATCTCAGAGCTGTTGAGAGATGTAAGCATAATAATAACAGTGATTCAAATTTATATGGTACTTTAAGGGTGACAAAGCACTTTTTCTAGCAATAACTCTGTGAGCTTAATTCCCCGTTTTGCAAATGAGGAAATAGAAACCCAGAAAACTCAAACATATCCACAATGCTTTAAAACTATACAATGTGTGTGTGTGTGTGTGTGAGAGAGAGAGAGAGAGACAGAGAGACAGAGAGAGAGAGAGAGAGAGAGAGAGAGAGAGAGAGAGACAGAGACAGAGACAGAGACAGAGACAGAGAGACAGAGAGAGAGACAGAGAAAATAATTCAGAAAGAAGTGTCAGGGAAGGCATGCAACACAGGGTGGCAGGTATGAATGTCGATCCAAATTGGTTTGCAGAATTTGAGTAAATCTCATATTCTTCTCCTGGAAATCGCTGTCTGCAATAGCAGATTGGACCAAGCTTGGTACTTTTAGGAGCCACTGGAGGGCAGACAATAATTTGGGGGTTCAGGGAGGAGGCTTTGAAAGGGTGATCTAATTGCCTCTTGCTTTCTCCTAAGTAAATAACCTGTCACTCAGGGCAGAAAGCATGGTTCCCCACTTTGCTCTTTCACCCAGGATCAGTGAGCACACAGTGTAATTTTCTAATGCCTAGGCTGCCTCTGTGTTTGCTTCTCCTGTTGCTCCAAGATGAACAGCCCATGAATTTTATATAACTTCTTGCATTTGCTACGAAGCTGTGCTGGTTTTAAATTTGCTGCTGAACTGCTGAATCGTTGGTGTAATTACACTGTGTGTGCATGTGTGAGCAGGTGTGGGAGAGAAAATAAAACCGTCAAAATGAAATTAAAATGAGGATGGGGATGTGCAAGGTTGGATGCACACACCTCCAAATAGCACTAGGGAAGGAAGGGTAATTTGGCTTGAGCTGTACAGCTCACCAAAGGACACCTGTGGGAGAGAGCTTCTGTTATCTCCAGAGGACATCCGCGTCCAGCTAATCACCCTCTCCCCTTTTCTGTTAGGAATCCTGCCCAAAGCTAATTTCTAACTATTTTTGCCTCAACAAGCCTTCCGTTCCAACATCATCTTATTCTATCAAAATATTTAGATTCTAAGCTCCTTTTCCATTAGATTGTAAGCTCTTTGAGGAGCAGGATCATATCTTATTTATCTTTTTATCTCCCTTAATGTCTAGCACAGGACCTTGCCAACAACAGGAACTTAATATTTTATCAAACAAATGAATATTACAAACAGCTATTAAATAACAACTAGGAAAAACCCTCTGCTAGGTACTGGGGTGATGAAAAGCTTAAATAAAATAGAACCCCTGCCCTCAAAGTAATTACAGTCTAATACAGTGGTTCTCAACCTCCCTAATGCTGCTACCCTTTAGTACAGTTCCTCATGTTGTGGTGACCCCCACAAAAATTATTTTTGTTGCTACTTCATAACTGTAATTCTGCTACTGTTATGAACCTGATATGCAGGATGTATTTTCATTGTTACAAATTGAACATAACCCACAGGTTGAGAACCGCTGGTCTAGTAGAACGGAAGAATGAAGCACACAAAAGTCAACTTTATGAAGACAGTCTAGTTCTTATAGGTACATCTGCAGGATACAAAAGGTGAAGGTATTCTGAAATACTTTTTCAGATCACAAAGCTCCCGCTACACTTTGACCTAGTCAGATTTTGATGAGTTCTGTATATTGCATTTGAGGAGATTTGAGTAATATTATTGAGTAATTATTATTATTATTATTATTACAATTGGCATTAATATAACACTTTAAGTTTTGCAAAGTGCTTTATAAATAGCATCTCATTTGATCTTCACAACAACCTTGCAAGGTAGGTGCTTTCTATCATTATTCTCATCTTACAGATAGGGAAACTGAGGCAGGCAGAGATTAAATAACTTGCCCAAGATCATAATCTACTAAATTTCTAAGGCAAGATTTGAACTCAGATCTTTTTGACTCCAGGCCCAGGGTTCCACTGAGAGTGTCTAGAAGGGATTTCAGAGGTCATTTAGTCTAAACTCTCATTTCATAAATGAAGGATCCTAGGCTGGAGGGGATGGTATGTGATTTGCCCAAGGTCACATAACTAGTAAGGATCAAAGGTAGAATTTGAATCCAAGGTCTTTGACTCCAGAGCCAGGGTTCTTTCCACTGTACCATAATAAAAGGCAGCTGAGATTTTAAGGGCCCTCCAGTCTATGCCATACAAGTATCTGTAGCAGCAAGCTCCCAGCATACCCAGGATGGCTGCTAGCACAGGTTCTTAGATCTGCTTTTCTAAAGGAAAGCAACTCAAAATGGGTTAACAGTCTTACTTTAATCAATCAAACATATATCATTTACCTAGTTCAGGAAAAAAAGTCAGCACCCTGAACAATCCAAACAGTTACAACAGAAAATAACACAATTCAGCAGACAGGGCTTCCAGCTGTTTGACCATTACATCCATACCTAGTTAATTACCAGAGAGGGAAGCACCAACATCGGGGTTTTCAAAGCCGGGGGGCTCAATGGCTGCCCAGAGTCTCATCTGGCCAAATCACACAACTCTTCCCAAAGTAAGCCCGGAAGCAAAACCTCACATCAGGGTATATATAGCCTTCTCCTGGCTCAGAGAACATCACAACCCTCTTGACCCACTGCCCAATCACAAAGTAACAAGGTGTGGGCATTTCTGAAGAACAAGCCTCCTGCCACAAGCTCCATGTGACCACATTCAACCTATGGGAGGACAGAGTATATTTTCAAATCAGGGAAGGTTCTCAGATTCACTTAAGCCTATTGAGGGGCCGAGGGGCAGGGAAGAGCTTCAGACTCCCATTACAGTATCAGATGAAGGTAGTGGGAATGTTAAACTTAGAGAATGTCAGAAGATAAAGTGATCGGACTTGTTCAGCCTGGTCCTAGAAAGTAGAACTAATGGAACTTGGGGAAAGGATCATTTACCTTCCAAGTAAGAAAAAATTTCTGAGCAATTAGAGCTATTCATACTGACTCCTGACTCTAGGCCCAGCACTCTATCCACTGAGCCATCTATCTGTCTCTTCTTCAGATGGTAATGAATCCCAAAGTCCCCTCCTCTGCCATAGGTGTGGTTTCTGATGCAGAGGGTAGAGCTCTACTGACTCCCTAGTAATAGGCATATAGATTTAGACCTGGAAGAGACTCTAACAGCCACGTAATCCAGCCCCTTCATTTTTCACATGAGAAAACTGAGGTCCAAAGAAGTCGGGTCATTTTTCCAAAGTCACACACATAATAAGTAGCAGGACCTGAATTTGAACCTGTGTCATATGACTCCAAATTTAACATTCTTCCCACTGTATGGTACTGTCTCCCAGTCAGCCACAAGGAAGTTAGCAGATTATCAGGACCAAGTCAGAAGTCACCCTTTCTTTTGGATGACCTGTTCATTCATACCATAATAGACTGTGTGCATGTTCCATTCTCCCCAACAAGGTCTTTAATTATAGGAGCTGTGCATCTTGGCTCATCTTTGTATTCCCAATACCTAGCCCAGTGGCCAATATAGTTTATATATGTGTGTGTATACATACATATATATTTATATATGTATATTGCACATATGTGTGTAATATACATATATGCAGAAATGTTATAGTATATATATAATATTACACATATACTGTTTATATATTATACCTTAGTCCTGTCAATGGAGGGGAACTCCCTCTGTCCATGCAAGTCTGCATTTGTTCTTTACCTTATAGTCATGGAGAGTTACCCAGTGTGTTGGTACCCAGTGCCCCACTAAGAGTTTAAGAAATTGACAAAAAGCCAGTGAAAGTCAGTATCCAAAGCCAGAGCTTCCTAATTCCAAGAACAACTCTCTGTCTACTCTGCCAGGTGGCTCTCCAATGTTTGTTATTGAATTGGAAAAAGCTAAAAGAGAGACTTTCTTTTTATCAGATCCAAAAAGTAAAACAAATGCTTCTAATTCAAACTATATGTGACTCTTTGGTGTGGAGGTGGGTGCCTCCTTTTGTCAGCTGAGCAGTTCACTGTTCAATGATCTCTTCCTTCTGTTGAAGCTTGAATTGCAGTATGTACAAAACACTTGGTTAACTATGTTGATATAAAGAGAGCTAAGAGGGATTTGCAAGAAAACATATGACCTATCCAGCATATGACAGATAGTAAACAATCCAAGAACTATTCACAAATGGCAGGTGTTTGTGAAGTTTTTAAATCCATCATGAAATTGGTGAAAGATCAGGGATTCCTCATTTCATTTCTATAATTTAGTTGTTTGTTTTTCCCATCCAGGCAATGGGAATGTAATCTTGGGGATTTTTTTTTCTTATGTTGATTGATAACCAAAGGCCACTTACTCCAAGCTCCAAGCCCTGGATCACAGTTTTGCTGATGGATCTCTGCTACAGCAACCTCTCTGCAAGCCTGCACTCTCCTTATGCAAGGATGGCTATAGCAAGATACACCAGTGGAGAAAATGAACAGGAAAATAAAGTTTGTCGACAGGCCCTTCCCCATCTTAGGAGCTTCATTCTGTTCATGGTTTATTCAAGGACCCTATTTTAAAGTGCCCAAATTGTGTCTGTCCTCCCAAAAGCACCTCTGCTGCTCATTCTTCCAACCTTTCCAAAAGCTCTGTTCTCCCTCTCAAAGCCTTTTTGTTTGCCATAGACAATGATAGCAAGCAAACTAGGCATACTTTAGGGCAATGGAGTGGAGTGAAAAGGGTACCTAAGTCTGAGTTCAAAGACCTAGGACTGAGTTTGGGCTCTCCCACTTCCCATCTCTGAATCTTAGTTTCTTCATCTATAAAATGGGAACAATAATTATAGAACCTGCCTCATATGGTTGTTCTAAAAAATCAAAGAAGGAAATGCAGGTGAAATCATTTGGTAATCACAAAGTCCTATGTAATATAAATGAATATGGGCAAGGCTATCTGAGAGGTTACCTAACACCAAATCACTCTGGGTACTCTGGAAGAAGTTTCACTGGCTTTGAGATCCAAAAAAAACAATGCGAAAAATTTCCCCCACACATGTTGGGGGTGGGAGTGATCTCACATTTCACAAATGTGACTAACAAACACCCAGAGGAACACAGTGTTTTATTTTGGGGGTGTGCTACAATCTTTCTGAGATCTAAAAAGTTTCTATAATTCCATAGCTATACCACACCCTTTCTCTTGGGCCTCCAAACTGGTACAGAAAAAATTTCAATTTTGATTTAGAAAGATTTCATAAGATGCTAGACAATAAAGTCACTCTCTACTTCAAAGAAAAAAAAAGTATCTAATTTGAATCTTGTGATGTTCTGTTACCTCCAGTTCTGGTCACGAATATTGTAGCCCCAAGCCAACAATTATAATGAAGTTTTCTGCATAGCAGTGAGTGATGAATGCATTACTTGGAACTCTGAGTAATTTCTGTTACCTTAGACCCCGGTGGGGGGCTTCTGATTCGTGTGGCCCTAGGCCAGAAGATAGGGAGAATGGTTTGTTCTCTCACAGCCACTACAAGGTTGGTAATGACCTTCTCCCCCAGGCCTTAGAAAACATTTTGTTTTTCAGTTCTCTTTTGTGCTTATCATGCAATTGTTAGAATTCTGTTTATCTGTATTTGAGTAGTCCTGGTTAGACTGTAGGCTCAAGGACTGTGTTATTTAAATTTTCTCTCTCACCTAGTCACTGTGCTCAGCAGGCTCTTAATAAAAGATGGTGAATGAAAGAACCAAATCAATCACTCAATGAATCCTCTTTCTGTCAGTAGGTAAAAAGTTAAAAAAAAAAAGACTAAGGGCAGGTCTAGAGCAGGCATATGGAACCTCTGACCTCGAGGCCACATATGCCCCTCTAAATCCTGAAGTGCCACCACCCTTTGGCTGAATCCAAACTTGTCATAGCAAGCGAACTAGACGTACTTTAGGGCAATAAAGTGAAAATCCAAACATAGATTCAGTCAAAGGTTCACATTTGAGGACATAGAGGGCCACGTGTAGTCTTGAGGCCACAGGTTCCTCACCCCTGGAAGCATCAGTTTCATTTGTGGACAGAGAGTGGTATAGTGGGAAATGTTATTGACTTGAAGATAGGAAAGAAGTTCAAACCCTGGTTGCCACATTTAGCTTCTGGGTGACTGTGGGACATCCCATACAAAAAGGAGTTTTCTTCATCATCATTGTTGTTAATCCTAGCACTGGATCAATGGCCTTTGAAGACAAGGTTAGGCCCTTGGAGAGAGTCCATGGCTCTCTAGATTTGAAACATATCTTTGAGGTTTTGATTGGAAGAAATGTGAGTTAAAGCACAAAGCTGAATTTAATGCTTTTTCATGATTTCCAAAGAACTAGAAATAACAAGGAGATGAGGCTGGAGATGTCCAGCCAAACTGGCCTTCTCTCTGTTTCTCACTTGGGATACTCCATCTCCCACGTCCATAGCTTTGTTGATGCCGATGCCTGGAATGCACTCCCTCTTTACCTTCACCTGACAAAATCCCTCCTTACCTTCAAGACACAGCTCATACACTATCTTCTACATAAATCCTTTCCTGATTCTCACCCCCCTCCAATTGCTCTCTACTTTTTATTATTCTCTTTATGCTTATTCTATGTATGTTATAAATGTTTAATCTATATAGTCTATGCACATATTCTTTGTATAGAGTGGAAGTTAGAGGCATGGTGAATAAATACAGCACTAAGCCTGGAGCCAAGAAGACCTGAATTCAAATGCAGCTTCAGACATTTGCTTAGCTGTATAAGACCCTGGGCAAGTCACTTGACATCTGTTTGCCTCAGTTTCCTCATTTGTAAAGTGCAGGTGATAAAGCACCTACCTCCCAGAGTTTTCGTAAGGATAAAATGAGCTAATATTTGTAAAGCACTTGGCATAGAACCTGGCATATTCTGTGTATATGTATATCTACACATGCGTATATGTGTGTATAAATATTATACAAAGGTATATATATATTATATATACATGTATTATATATAATGTAAATATTATACACAGTATAACTAAATACTATACATAATAAATTTATACATAGCTGCTATGTATAAATATTAGCTAATAGTTGTATCTTCAATACCTGGCACACAATAGGTGCTTTGTTGATTAAGAGAGTCAAGTACATTATCATTATTTTAGTTGCAAAAAAGATGACTTTTTGGTTCTTTACTGTGTTCTAGATCATTGATGAATTACTCTAATAAGTGAAATATTTTGATTAATGTGGCATGATTGTATATGTATAACCTATATCAAATTGGTTTGTGTCTTGCGGAGGGAGGGTAAAGGGAGAAAAGTTTGAAACTCAAAATTTCGCAAAAGTGAATGTTGAAAAATATTTTTACATGTAATTGGAAAGAATAAAATATCATTAAGGAAAAAAATTAACTTAATTGGGTTCTTGATCTCAAAGAACAGAAACACAGCTCCAAACTCTATTTCTAATTACTAGACTTCTTATTCATTAGTCTTATGCTACCCTAACAGTGTCTCAGACACCACACCTGGAGTTGGGGAGACTGTAATCTCAGGCAAAAGTCTAATGCTCCCCAACCTCAGGCAATGCCATCATATCAAAAGGAGCAGGGCCTCAGTTACCAGGCCTGAAAAACAATCTAATGCATGTTCCATGTGTGGAATATATTTTAGCTGTGTCTTAAATTCCATCTTCTTGGAAATATAACTAATATGCTTGTATATGAGCGTTGAGTTCAGTTCAAGGGTACTCAGACTATCAGCCCAAACTCTACCTCCTCCCCACCACAGTCAGATCCCTGTTTTTTGGAAATGAAACAACAATGACACCCTTCATCATCACAGATCCTGGGACCCAATGGTAACTATAGCCAGCAAATTCGTGTCCCTTGCTTCTTTAAATTCAGACACCATCCCCCAGGGTACAAGTTTCCTTTCTGGTAGTCTCATACTCCTTTAACTCAGTCCTACTACCTTCCTGTCTTTCCTTCATTATAATCTTTAGAACTTTGGCTATACCACAAACAAACTTGCCTCCATCCTAGGCCTCCCCTCATACTATGGAAGGGGTGGGTAATCTGTGACTGTGAGGACACATGTGGTCCTATAGGTCCTCAAGTATGGCCCTTTGACTGAATCCAAATTGGAGCCAATCAAAGGGTTTCACCTGAGGACCTAGAGGGTCACATGTGGCCTTGAGGCCACAGGTTCCCCACCCCTGCACTATGTCCTTCTTATTGCCTTCCTAGAAACTTACCTATTACTAAAGACACTGCATAGATGTCCAACCTCTTGATTGCTAGTTGATCAATGTGCCCTGACACACTGGTCATGAGGAAGAGATTACAAACTTCTTACTTCCCACCAGTTCCAGACTCTCCCTCTGTGAGGACCACTCTGCAACCTCACATCCTTTAAAGTTCACTCCATCCATCTATACCAAATGATCAGATTTCTGTCTCCATCTTTCCAGCTTGCTCCATCTCTTTTCTCTAAGAGTTTAGCACCTAACTCACAGACACATGAGGAATCTAGTGTACACTCTAATGCCTTTTCAAATATCCTCACCTCCAAAATCATCAGCCTTCTCAAGGATCATGACTTACAGTTTCATTCTACCTCAGCTCCCCATAAGGAGAATCATACCTTAGATCTCACCATTGCTCATAACTGCCACCTCTAGGATTTGGGGGGGAAAGCTTTAAAAATACTTTTCTGATCATAATTTCATGTCCTTCCATCTCCCCTTCTTCCTCATTTCTCCTAAATCTGTTCTTCATCTTCATGACAACTTCTAATTCCTCTCTCTTCTCTTAGACCATCCATCACCCTTGCTCTGACCTCACTTTTCTTTCTTTCACAGTATTTATGTTATAATTGACCAATTCAACTCTACATTGACCTCCATCCATGATTCCTTTGCCCCCTTGAAATTCTAATATTCATACCCTGCTTATCCTTCACCCTACATTATCCCCACTGTCAACCTTCTTTGCTCTCATTCCAAAGTTTCTGGGTGCTGCTAATGGTAGTGACACCACCATGCCAAATGGGTCTATTACAAATTCATGTGAGCTATTCTCAACTAGACCCTTACTGCTGCAAAGCAAAACTTTCATTCTTCCTTCATGAGCCACTTTATTCCCCTCAGCATGTTATTCTCTTCCCCTTCTAAGGTTCCTCATCACCACCCTCACCCTTCTCTATCTCAACAGATAATCTTCTCCTCCTGCTTTACTAAGAAAACTGAGATCATGCATTATGAGTCCTCCCCTTTCTCAAACTACACACTTAAAACCCTGCTATGTCATCACCATCCCTTCCTCTTTGGTCCTGCCTTTCCAAGGTCAGTCCCTCTACTGTGCCCTCTATTCATTCCTACCTCGGGCCCCACCATCTTTTACGGGCACTTACCCCATTAATCATTCCCTTTCCATGTCATCTTCAGTCTCTACCTATCCCCTGGCTCCTTTCCCTCTCCCTGCAAACCTGCTCAGGTCTATCTAGTCCTTTAAACACTTTCATTCAACACAGCCAGACCCTAAAACTATTGTCCCAAATCTCTCCTCCTTGCTACAAAACTCCTAGAAAGAATTTTCTCCTTTTGCTGCCTCTACTTCCTCCACCCACTCACTTATCAACCCCTTGTAATCTGGATTCTGGTGCCACCCTTTCACTGAAACTGTTCTCTCAAAGGTTACTGATGATCTATCAAGAAGGCAACACAATATAGTGAAAATACTAGTACCGCTAATTCTTAAAGCAGGGAATCTGAGTTCAAGTCCCGACTGTTATTTACTACCTTTGTGACTTAATCTCCCTAAGTGTCAGTTCCCCATATGTAAAATGGGAGAGTTGGGCTGGGCTAGTATGTCTCTTCCCTCTCTGAATCTATGAGGCTATGACTCTATGATCACTTAATCACTAAATCTTACAGTCTTTTCTTCATCCTTCTCTATGATCCCCCTGTGATGCAATTGCTGAGCCCACTGTCAGTATTATTTGGAAGATCATGGAAAACAGAAGAGGAACCGTAAGATTGGAGAAGGGCAAATGATGCTCTGTTTTCAAAAATGGAAGAGAAGAGACTTCAAACTATAGATCTACGGGCTTGACATCAAGTCCTCAGAACATTCTAGAACAGATGGTTAAAGAGATGCTTGCTAAACATCCACATAGGGGAGTGGTAATTACAGAGAGCCAGCAAGGCCATGCCAGACTAATCTCATTTCCTTTTTTGGCAAAATGACTAAAGTAGCACATGAGGGAAAAGTGGTGGATACCTAACCTAGATTTTTGCAACGCTTTTGTTAAAATATCTCGTGTTCCATTCTTGTGGGGAAAAAAAGATGTGGATGAAACAATAGCACAATCAGATGAATTCCAAACTGATCAGATAGCGGGACTCAGAGACTAATGGTTCCCTGTTATCAAACAGAATGAAAGAAGTAAAAATGGATGTATGTTTAATACTCATTTAAAATATGTATTTTCTAACTTTGACCTTCAACACTCCAGTCTCATCCCAAAGAACACTAGCTCTGGAGTCAGAAAACCTGGGTTTAAATCTTACCTCTGATGCTGACTTCCATGTGACAGTGGGCAAGTGACTTATCTTCTCTAGACCTCAGTTTGCTTATCAGTAAAATGGAGAAGTGGGAACAACTGGCCTTTGAAGGTCATAGAAATTGGAAAAGAGAAGGGTCTCCCACCATTTTGCTACCAGAGTTGTCCATCCTTTCAGGTCAAACTGTGCTCCTCAATGTCTCACACACACACATTAGACTCATACCCCTGCATATCTTTTACCAGCTTCCTTCTCCCCTTTCCACTTAGTTGAATCCTTCTCATCCTTCAAAAACCTCCTCCTCCATGAAACTTCTCCTGATGATTCTAGCCCATATCAAGCCCCTCTCTGAATATCCACAATACTTATTTTCTGTCCCAGTCAAGGACAATGCCTGCCTAGGAAGACAGTACCTTTTCCTTCCCTTTATCTCCCACAGTGTCCGGCATAGAGCCCTCTATAGCATAGACACCTCAGAAATGGTTACTTATTAATCTTGTTAGTCCTTGACTCCTTTTTCATCCCTGGCTGGCTCGCCCCTGACATCCCTGCTATTGCTGGCAGTTGGTGCACGTTCCAAGAATGCAAACCCATTTTAATATCAGCCTCAGCAAAACAGAATTAGGAAGGTAACGCCTCTGGAGGAGAAGAGAATCTCAAGATGCATTCCAAACAGTAGCTTTTGGATTATTGGATGTTTTGACTTATCTATACCCCTGCTTCACTCTAAGCCAGTCACAAGAGTGATTAAAAACAACTTGTAATGGAATGAGTCTCTGTTCCTCTGGGACACTAGCAATAAGGGTGTACTTTACAGCACACCAAGAAATAGTAATAACAATATTGACTCAATAAATATTTGATATGCTAATAATACCTTGCATTTATATATAATATTTTACACTGTGCTCTGAAAAGTGCTTTTAAATCCATTTAGAGCCTAGGAGCAAGGGAAGAACTGTGGTGCTGTCCCCATTTCACAAAGAAAGAGACTGAGGATGTGGGACAGGACAGGTGAATAAGCTTCCTATGTGTCTGGGGGTAAGTAGAGTGGATTGGGAGTCAGAATTCTAGGTTTGTATTCATGTTCTCCTACTGTGCAATCACTTCTCCCCAATGAACCTCAAGTTTCCTCACCTGCAAAATGGAAATAATAACACTTCATAGGAGTGTTTGAGGAAAGCACATTGTAACCCTTAAAGTTTGTCCAAGGTCACAAAGGGAGTGAGGGGCCAAGATTTAAGCCTAGGGCTCCCAGGGAAGTGGTTTTTCTACTGCCCTATTATGTGCTATAGTCAGCTTTAGGGATTTGTCCCCTCTATTTAAAATTTTTGCACCACTGGACCATATCCCTATTTGAGAAATGAGCAAGCCCTGGGTGCGCCTACCACCACCTGCTTGTAGATCTCCTAGTAATGCTTTTTTTTTCCTCTCCTATCTCAAGTCCAAAGGCTTTTAAGATGTGTCCTTTGGAATCTCAAAGAACTTGATCATATTCCAGCCCTTCAATTTAAGAGAAAAAGGGCTTTGTTATAGCACCCACTCACCTACCCCCAGCAGCCTGTAAAGGGTGTGAGAATTACACTCTGAATACCTGAATTAGTACCTTGGTTCTACTATTCATTAGCTGTGTCACCTCAAGCAAATGACATACTCTCTCTGAGCCTTAGATTCCTTATTAGTGCAACTGGGATGCTATTAGCATTACCGGCTTCATAGGTTACTTGTGAAGAATCATCTGGATCAAGGTTTGTAAAGTGCTTTGTAAACTTTAAGATGCTGTATGAATTCAGGCTGCTCCTGAAACTCTTATTGTTATTAGTATTTTCCTGAAGTCCAAGAAGGTTTTTGGGATCCCTTGGGTTATTAGCAAGCAGTGAAGCAGACACATAGGAAGCTTATTCATGCTTTCCCCTGTCCTCTGTCACATCCTCAGTCTCTTTCTTTGTGAAATGGGGACAACGCCACAGTTCTTCCCTTGCTCCTAGGCTCTAAATGGATTTAAAAGCATTTTTCAGAGCACAGTGCAAAATATTATTTGATTTGAAATGATGGTAGGATTGCAAAATTGCCCCCTCTGGTAGATTTTTGTGAACAAGTGCCTGACTATCCTGACTAGAGCAGCAGGCGTCTTAGATAAGAAATGGCAGAAGGCAGTTGCAACTTAAAGTAACCCTCCACTAATAAGTGCCTAGAGTCCCAAGTGGCCCCATAAAAATCTTCTCTCCAATCCTCCCCAACTGTGAATTATGAAGACTAAGAATACGGAGAAATCTCAACAGCCCACCTAAACAAATACCTGAGCAGTACCTTCTACATACAAGGATCCTGGGCCAAAGCACCAAACAGAGTATGAAGTTATACAAAGCGTGACCCTTACTCTCAAGGTCTTGTAAAGAATCAGACACACAAACAACTAACTCCATTGCATAACTGAACATGGTACATGCTCCTACTACATCCAGAGCCATCTCTGGTTGTCTTGGCCTCTGCCTTTCCATTGCATTCTGTTGAATCTGGAAGGTAGAGTGAGGCTGATGACTCTGCACAGCCCTGACTCACTCAGATCCAACTCACTTGCAAGTCAAGGTATCACCCTCATGATGTCATTGGTCCTCTTTGAGAATGAAGAATGAACAGCAATGATCTGGTAAGTACATAGGAAAAAAACTGAAGTGCCATGAGAGGGAGGGCCTGCATTCTATCTTCACACTCAATACATGTATACTAAGAACCTGCATATGTGCAGGGCCCTGTGCAATGCTCTGGGAGAGGTGCAAGAACAAATAAGACAAGGTAACTGCCCTAAACAAGGGGCTTTAGGGTTTAACAGAAGCTTGCAGTCTTGTATTTTTAGTAATACTTCGTGCAAATATTTAACAAATATGTGATTTGCTGATCCCAATGTGAAAGGCAGAGCATTCGTTATTATGCTTGTCACATATTAGAAGTAATGGTGGAAATTCTCCATCCATTATTCCCTTCCCTTGAAAAAATGGAATCAATAAATAAAGAATGGGGGAGATCTCTGTAAGCAGTAATGACAGCTTCAGAGAGGGCAGGAGGGATATAGATAGATAGATCTATTTGAAAATATTCTGTTTTCATAGTGAACAGATCAAGTGTAGACCATCTGGAGGAGAGGATGTTGCAAGGGCGTGTGTTGCATGGATAATGAGAACAACAGGTGGTTGAGATACGGCAGAGCAACTGGGTCGCCTGGCTCAGTGGGCGAGACGAACGGAGAAACAATTGGGGGAAAGGCAGCACTGGGGAGCTGAGCATCCACTGATGATGAGGCTGACTCTCACTTGACCCAAATTGAACTCCCCATAGAAAGAGGGTCCCTAATCATTCTTAATAAGCGAAAAGAGAGTAAGTAGAGAAGGAAAAGAAAGAGGAAAGAAGGGAGCACATATCTTAAATCTGCTTATGAGGGTAGCTCAGACAATATGACTGCCTTTAGACATTTGTAAAACTCCATTGCACTACAGAGACTCCTATATATTTGGATAATCAAAGACAGGACTAGTGGTAAAAAGCCTAGGCCATGACACAGCAGAAGATCATATTGGTTTGGTTTTTGTTTTTTAAATACCAAATGGTTGTGGAGTTTTTTTAATTCCTGCAAATTCCACTTTCCATGGCATGTGGGTATTTGTGTCCAGACAAGTCAAGCTAAGTCAAGTCTCACACATTAGAGTGAAGACTCAACCACCCTCTAGTAGACAATTCCACACAAAGCAGAACAATCTTCAAACCTTGCCTGCAGAGTGTAAATGCTTCATATCATCTCTGTGGGGAGGGTTGCAGAAATGGACAAATGCCAAGAGACTCACTCTGTATCCATGGGATAGGAAATGTCTAGATAGAAACAAAAAAAAATTCATTTACTGATCTGAACACCTCCAAATGATCTAAAGGGCTGTCATTGCATGGGTACCAATAACCCTTGTGCTGAATTATTCAGCTTTCATTTACATAATTGAATAATCTGTATAAGAATCAACATAAAAATTTCTAGCACGCTGTCTGTAACTTCCATAGGTCTTAAAGGTTTACTGCAAATGTGAACACAGAGTATAATTTTGCCATCTTTTCATTAGGTCTGATGTTGAAAGACAATAATCAGAGAGCAAAAATGTCTTTTTTTCTTTTTGCAGCCAACAGCCCAGGACAGAATTTCTGGCTTCATACAGACAAATTTCAATCATGGGGGCATTTTAATAAAATCTCTCTTTAGTTTGTGCCCCCCCCAAGATTTCCCATGAGAATATCAGAATTTGTCTCCACAAAAAGGGCCATGAGAGTAGCAATAATAATTGACGTTTATAAATTGCTTTAACTTTTCACAAAGTGTTTCACTCAATCATTCTAGTTAATAGCATGGTGAACGCAGGACAAGTGCTATGTTACCAGACCAAAAATACAAAGTACAAAGGACTCAGCTCCGACTGGACTTCATAAACAGTCAAAACAACTGTCTTCCTCTTTGTAGTGAGCTTCTACCTCTCTCAAGGACCCAGAGGGTACAATAGACTGATCATAGTATCTTGGGGTGGTGCCACAATAGGAAAGGACTTCAGAGTTGCTGCTTAGTGAAGCAGATCCCACTTATGGTGAGTACCCTCTTCCCCAGGGCCCATTATAGTCCTAAAGACATATAGGCCTACCCTAAAGTTAAGGCTCTGCTATAAGCAAAATAAAGCACTTAAGGTTAAAAAAAAACAGCGGTCTCTTCCTCCCCAGGACTGCACAGTCCACATAACTCACAGTATTCATAAAGATCCAGGTCCGGGCTTGATCTCCGCATCATGCCTTTATGTTTTGTAGAACTATCTCTTCCTTAGTCCAGGAAATCCCCTGTGTCCAAGAGGCTTGGTGGTAGAATTACTCTGCTAGAGGTGGAGCCGGTTCTTCTTCACGCCCCCATTACTAGTCCACTACTGCTTGGGTTGACCCAGGGATTCCTTGTCATTTGGCCATTTCTTCTATCTGTCTGGGGTCACATGATTCCTTGATGCATAGGGTTCCCTAGAGGGGTTATGGGACTTGTAGGAAGTCTCTAAGGAAGCAGTGCTTGTATACATCGACCAGCTTCCCTCCACCACCTCAGCTGAGGCTGTCTCCATCTCTTTAGTTCTTCCCTTTTAAAGGCCTACTCCAAGGTTGTAGCTCAGGTGCTCTGAAATTGGTGGTGAGTCAATTATTCTCACTATGGTCTCAACTGGGCTACTTAAAAGTCTTGCAAATTAATACTTAAGGCAACTGGGTGGTGCAGTGGACACAGTGCAGGACCTGGAGTCAGGAAGACTCATCTTAAACCAATTAACCCTGCTGTTTGCCTCATCTGTAAAATGATCTGGAGAAGGAACTAGAAAACTACTCCAGTATCTTTGCAAAAAAAAAAAATGGGAACATGAAGAGTCAGACATTTTTGAACAACAATCTCAACACTGAAAGTGTTTAATTAAGCATTATCTTGTGCCTCACAACAACTCCATGAGGCAACTACTACTACTACAAGTATTATCAAAATCCCTATTTTACATATAAGTTAACTGAGGCCCAAGGAGGTTATGTGACTTGCCCAGGGTGTAACAGCTAGTAAGGTAGGCTTTGAACCTATGTCTTTTTTACTCTAAATCCTGTACTCTGTCCACAATACAATGCTCCTTTCATATCTCTACCTTTCAGAATTCCACGATTCCTTCAAAACTTAGCTCAAGTACCACTTTCTACATGAAGCCTTCCATGACTCTTTGGATAGATTTGCATGAAATAATGAAGAGTGGAATGAGTAGAACCAAGAGAAAGTTGTATACAGTAATAGTGATATTGTTTTAAGAACAACTTTGAATGACTAACACATTTTGACTATTATAAATATCCAAATTAACTACAAAGGACATATAAAAGAAGATGCTACCTACATCCATTGAAGAAACTGACAAATAGAAGCATGTATAGAATGGTTTTACAGATAGATAGATAGACAGATGGACAGATGGACGGACGGACAGACAGACAGACAGACAGACAGACAGACAGACAGACAGATAGATAGATAGATAGATAGATAGATAGATAGATAGATAGATAGATAGATTTTGTCTAATAGTAGCCATCTGGGGGGAGGAAATAAAAGAAATTTACACAATAACTTTATTATATATTTAAAAGGAATAGCAAGTTGTACATGATAGATTTCAATTTCATGTGCAGTAATCTTTTTTATTATACTATGTTATAGAAATGCTTGTTTTATTCCATAAATTAAAAATTAATAAAAATTTAAAAATAAGAATTACAAGAAGAAGAAAGTCATCCAGACTAACCCGTACCTGAACAAGACTCTACTTAACAATATTCCTGACAAGAAGCCATCTGTCCTTCAGTTGTGGATCTCTGGGGAGAGGTTCTTGGTGATTGATTTGAATAGGAAAAATAGGGAAACTCATTCAGTGCCAGGACAAGACAGAATCCTTTAGCCTTGTTAACAAGGAGTTGGTCATTCACCTCCTTGGAATATCTTCTATGCTTCTTTATGCCACTGACCCTCTTTGGCCATTTGACATCAGAAAACTCTGGGGAGAGATAAAATGCTGTAGGGAAGAGAGTACTCAAATCAGATCTTGGTTCTGGGTCAGGGTCTCCTACTAGCTTCTCTAGGCCTTCCCTTTCTTCACCTTTAAAATGAGGTAGGGGAAGGGGTGAGGAGAGGGAGTATGAGTCAGAATTATGGCTTAAATCCCATCTCTCCCCCTTACTATTTGAGCAAGTAAGTCACCTATAGTCTTTGAGCCTCAGTTTCCTCACCTGCAAAATTCTAATATTGGACTGGATGGCTTCTAAATCCCTTCTAGCTCTAAATAGATGAATCTCTAAGTCCCCTTCCAGTGATGACATTCTATGATCCTATGTCTTGATTTTGTTCAGTCCTGTTTGAGGTCATAGTGGGTGAGTAGAGTCTGTTTAACCTTCTTTGCATTCACCTTGTCTCTTGAAATGAATAAAGACTCCTCAAAGGAAAAGAGAAAAATGTGAATGGGTTTGTCCTTTCTAGGATGCACAAATCAACATTCCAAACCTCCCAGCATTCTATCATTAGCCTGTGATTAGGGTGCAGGCCTAAAACATGATGAAAAGAAATACAAAAAAACTAGGACCTACCTGCTGCTCTTCAAATTCTGTCATAATTCACAAGATTGTGGAGAAAATAAATATCCACCTGTCTCTTTTCAACCTTTTCTTTGCTCAGTTTGGGGACAAATTCTTGGAAGCTCATCAGACCTGGGATTTTAAGAGTATTTCTGATCTCTCTGTTTTAAAGGCTTTGGGAATTAACCTCCAGGACTCAGGATGTACACAGCTGCTCATTACCACTACAGAGGCCCTGGTGGATTAACCATCCTCCTCTGCTCTCCATTTTCAGAAGCTGTGTTTGATATATGTCCTTTAGGGCCCTTGGTGGGATAACAAAGGCCTTATAATCCATTCTGCATGGAGGCCCTGAGCAAATAGTAGTTATAAAGGCTAACATCATTTAGCAATCCCCCTGCCCCCCAAAATATTATTACCACATCTGAGGAAGGCTTACTATAATGACATCCAAAGGATTCTGCAAAGCATTAGAGAGGAGATGACAGAGTCAGATCTCTGACATA
Organism: Pseudocheirus occidentalis; assembly: GCA_028646575.1. Lineage (NCBI taxonomy): Eukaryota > Metazoa > Chordata > Mammalia > Diprotodontia > Pseudocheiridae > Pseudocheirus > Pseudocheirus occidentalis. The sequence continues at coordinate 113,686,351 of CM053595.1, read as the reverse complement.
GATTAGCATGGGGCACTCGGGAGGGAACACAGGGCTTCCTGATTAGAGAGCAAAAAGAGAGTTACAATTTTGTCCATGAACTTAAGCTTCCATGAGACTTTAGCCAATTCCCATATCTGAGGAAGAACATTGAAAAAGTAGGGCCCAGCACAGCCAGACTATGAGAGAATCTTAGAATCAGGCCATCCACCGCATAATAAATAGGGTATTAGACGAATAGTCAAGAGGACCCAGATTTATATTCTGCCCCCAACATTTTCCAGATGTGTGACCTGGGTCAGCCAGTTCACTTCATTAAGCCTCCATTTTCTCATCCATAAAATAGGGATAATAATAGCACCACTTCACAAGATGCTTGCAAGCACCAAATTTGGTAATATGTGTGTATGTATATACACATACATGTATGCATACACATACATAAATGTATTTATATATATATACATATAGATATGTTTGAAAATATATGGATTTGAAAACCTTGACACACTTGACATATTTAAAGTCACTAACAACTAATACTTTAAGATGCATCTCATTCAAACTGTTTAATTTTATTGATGAGTAAATTGAGACCCCAAAGAGATGGAGGAATTCATCCAAGGTTAATTCAACTTTAAGCATCCCTTACTCTCAAGGCTAGAATAAACAGGTAAGTATATATTATAATGCATACAAAGTGATTTTTCAAGGGGAGAGAGCGGTCACACAGCTTGTACGAAGTGGCAGAGTTGGACTTTGACCCCGGGCCTTCTAACTCCCAGTTCAATGCCCTTCTACAACATTAGGCTATGTCGAGTCTTGCACATGGTGAGCACTCTTCCATAATCTACTTATATTTTCAGACGGCCGAAGCATGCTCTGTGACAAGACAATATTTGGATGGCATAGGCAGAGTGTAGAGCTTTCCCGTTGCTGTCAGCCACAGGCAGTGTGGTTTGAAGCACGGCAGCATGGACACCTAGTTTGGAACCCCAGGTTTGTAACTGACTAGCTATATGACTTTGGGTAAGTCACTTTCTTTCTCTGAGTTTCAGTTTCTGCTTCTATAAGATACAGAGGTTGGAACAGATGATCTCTAAAGTGCCTTCTGACAATGAACAAAATATATAATAACAACAGCTACAAAATGTGTATTCTAAATAAAGGCACTACTTGCTCCTGGGGTCGTGAGGTCAACACTTGCTAACACTGACCCTTGGTATTAAGGAATAATACAACAACAGTCTTAACAACCAAATACAAAATCAGATCATTATTAACTGAGTCAGAGGTATAGTAGACATAGTGGCCACAGAGTTTGGAAAAAGTAGATTTCAAATCCTGCCTCTGACACTTATTAATTATGTGGTCCTAGACAAATCATTTCATCCCTCTAAGACTTCCTTTCCTCATCTGTAAAATGAAGACAATAGGACATTTAATATCTACTTCCCACATTTGCTGTGAGTCTCAAATGAAATCATGGATGAAAAGTACTTAACAGTATACAGGGGCAACCAGGTGGTGGTGCAGTGACTAGAGCACTGGCCCTGTGGTCAGGAGGACCTGAGTTCATATTTGGCCTCATATTTGACACACTTACGAGCTGTGTGACCTTGGGCAAGTCACTTAACTCCCAATTGCCCTACCTTCCCCTCTCCAAAAAAAAACCCAAGAAATTTTTAAAAATTAAAAAAATTAAAACACAATATACAAATGTCAGCTATTATCCTTACAGAAACTCATCCTATACCTTTCCTATAAAAGATATATGGCGTGTTACTTTCCAAAACCATTACTTATTTTTTATTTCCTCTAAACTGATTCCCCTAAGAAGGATCTTAGGGTTTTCTTGAGAAAAAGCACCCTATGAATGCAAAGGGAGCTGTCATCCTGACCTACAAAGAGTCTATTTAAAAGAGTGATGAGAGTGGGCAGTGAACACATATGGAACACTGCCCCAGGCACTAAGCAGCTTGCTTGAGTTCTGATGGAGGGTTAAGGAATCACTTAACAAACATTTATTAAGTGGCTATTGTATATGGAGCACTGTGGTCATTGCTGGGGAAAATACGAAGCTGGAATAAGTAGTCCCTGCTGTCATGCAGCTTACAGTCTGTGTATTATGATGGAATGATGACCAATGCAAATTTATATACTACTCAATATTACAAGACAAATGCATCAGAAAGCTATATATATATATTACCAAACATTAGTGCCATAGCCCAATCCCTTTGAAAATCCCATGCAACATAAATATACTGAATGACTGAGATTCACGGGGCTTTTAGCCTCCACTATTCCCTATTGTCTGTATACAGTCATTTGGTTTGTTCTGGGCTCATTCCTAAGGAAACCTGAGGTCTAGCTAGGAGGACTTGGCTCATCATTCCTACACTCATTGGCTCCCTAACAAGTCCTTACCCCAGTGTCCCAGGTACAATATTAATTATAATGTGAGCAATAGCTTGTTTCTAAGTCTCCCAAAAGGGAAAGCAATAGGAACTAGATATGGGACAGGTGGTTAATGCTAAGCATAAGCATACATTAACAAAATGATTTGAACAGTATTCAGTAACTTAACTTATAACTACTGGTACAATATGGTGGGAAGCTGGTAGTTAAGCTTCATCAGGGAATAAAACAGTTTAAAAGGCCACCAATTAGCCCTTTTACATTTCACCTTGACCAACTGCTGGTATCAACACGTCATTAAAACAGCCAAACTGGACTAGTTTCCTTTCCTGGGCCTCTTCTCTGCCAAGAAGATGCCCCCTCTGCCATCAGCACCTGCTGCTCTGGGGACCCCATCACCCACGGCTACCATTCAGCTCCAAATGCCAAAGGCCTCTGAGCCAGACCTTCTGAACTTTACAAGGTCCTCAAGACACATATTATTTGGTGTACTTATTTCCTTGAGATGAAGAAATAATATATAAAGGATGAAGACAGACAGGTCCCCCTGTCTTTCATACAAACCCTCCAAGTTGAGCCCATGCTCCATATACAGGATGTAGCAGTGAAGTTGCCATACAATTGAGGTAAAGACCCGTCCTGCTCCCTTCGCTGAAATCATACCACTTGGAGAATCATAGCAAAAAGAGCCCCAACTGGGAGATGCAGCTGTTTCATTAACCAGATGCAGTACCTTCCCTACACCATCCTTGATAATTACCAAAGGGTAACTAAGGACTAGTTAGGGGCTATCACATCATATTAAAGCACCAAGTTCTTTCAGCCATGACTGACTATTTTGCCAGAAGCAGCCCCAAAGTTCCCATGAGATTGACTGGCAGCAGGTAGAGAAGCTCTCTGGATGTTCTGTATAACCCATAAGCATGGCATAGTGGATGGAGTAATGACTTTGGAAGCAGGAAGACCTGGCTTTGAAAGTGGCTTCTAATGCTTACTTATTCTGTTACCATAAACAAGTCCCTAAATCTTTAAGTGCCTCAACTAAATCCTTAAAACTTACCTATGAAGTCACAGATAGGTTGTAAAGTAGGGGAAATTTCCTCATACTAAGATGGAAATACAGAGTTCTTCCTGCAATTATTATTATTGGCTCAAATGAGATTATGTCCATAAATCACTTTGCAAATATGAATTGCTACATTAATGTCAATTATGTTGATAATTATTTCTGTAAGCTGTATGATAAGCCTCCCCAAACTCTGCCACTTTCTGTTTAGAGAATGGAACATTTCCATCCTTGTTAGAGTCACATGAAAAGGTAGCCCCAGGGCCCCTTCACCAAAGAGTCATGTGACTTATACAGAGGCCATCGACTCAATCAATCAATCCATGAACAAGAATTAATCAAGTGCCTGCTACGTGCCAGACACTGTGTTCAATATAAAGACAAAAATGAAACAATCTCTACTCTGAAGCAGCTTATATTTTGCCTGGAAGGGGTGACAAGATTCTGCAGAAGAGGTTTAAAAGGATCCCTTAAGAACTACAGAACTAGGGTCTGCGCCCTCACCAAGCAACCTTTTCTGTTTTCTCTCTAGCCAGACTGCCATTCTAAGTCAGTTGAGACCCAGTTGGTTCCTTCACCCTGCTTCCCTACCTTTGGCCATGGAGGGTGGAAACGAACAGGCCTGAGAAGGGGGCAATGTTGCTCAATGAACAGAGCACTGAATTTGGGATTCAAAGACCTGAGTTCAAGGTCCAAGTTAGTTAATTACTACTAGTGTGGCTTTGGGCATGTCACCTAACCTCATCCTTCATCTGTGAAATGAGGGAACTGGTTGCTATGATGTTTAAATTCTCATTCCAGCCCCAAATTCTATTGGTTGTCACCCTTATTTATAACTGATCATAGCATCTGGGCAGCTGGTTTTCTCCCAGAATCAAATTATAAAATCATAGATCTAAAAGTGGAAGGGACCTCGGAGGACATCTAGTCTACCACCTCTCATTTTGCAGATAAAGAAATTGAGGCCCAGAGAAATTACAGAGGCAAGATCTGAACCTAGTTCTTTAGATTCCAAAGCCAGAGATCTTTCCACTATACTGTGAAACCCCTTGTAAAAACAAAACAAATAGGGCTGAGGGGAGGGGCAGAGGGGGCAAAGCCAAGATGGTGGAGTAAAAGCAGGGATTTGCTTGAGATGTTCCCCAAACTCCTCCAAATACCTATAAAAATGACTCTAAACAAATTCTAGAGCAGCAGAACCTACAAAATGACAGAGTGGAACAAATTTGCAGCCCAAGACAACCTGGAAGGCTGATAGGAAAGGTCTGTTGCACCAGTCTGAAAGAAGAGTGCAGTCCAGTGTGGGTCACATCAGCACAGATGGAACTAGAGCAGGCCTCAGGGGACTAAATCACTGGAAGCTGTGGCAGTTTTTGGATTTCTCAACCCACAAATGCCAAAGACAGCTTAGAAGGTCAGTAGGAAAGGTTTGTCAGATTTGGGTGAAAGAGGAGCATGGTCTAGCCCCAGATGCAGGGCAGCAGCAAAGAGTGGCAGTGGCTGCTTCCAGAGCTCTAGACCCACCGATGGTGGAGTGATTGAGTGGTGCTCAGAGGGGGATAGCAGGAATCTCTTTGCTGAGGCAGGATTATCTTGCTTTGTCTATGCTTGGATCTGGATCTCAGTCCTGGGTGGTGATCCTGGGGCAAGAAGGAGCCCTGGTATGGCAGAGCTGGTGGTGGTGGTAGAAAGGGAATCCTCCTCACAGTGCCACAACAGAAAAGAGTGCATTGTGGTCACTCATAGACCAGAGCACAGACCAGGAGAGAAGTAAATACCTCTTCTTTGATCATACAACCTTAGAAGAAATCACATTTGCCAGATGGAAAAAGAATCTCAAAAGCTTTCTTAAAAGAATAATTCCTTCAGAATCAGAGTGGAGCAAACGGGAGCAAATGACTTTATGAGAAATCAAGATACTATTAAACAGATACAAACAAAGGAAAACTAGAAGTAATGTGAAATATCTCCTTGAAAAAAACCACTGACCTGGAAAATAGATCCAGGAGAGACAATTTAAAACTTAATGGACTACCTGAAAGCCATGATAAAAAAAATAACCTAGAAAGCATCCTTCAAGAAATTCTCAAGGAAAATTGCCCAGATATTTTAGAACCAGAGAGCAAAATAGAACTTGAAAGAATTCACCAATCACCTCTTGAAAAAGATCCCCAAAAGAAAACTCCTAGGAATGTTACAGCCAGGTTCCAGAGCCCCTATATCAAGGAGAAAATATTACAAGCTGCCAAGAAGAAACAATTTGAATACTGAGGAAACACGATTAGGATAACACAGGATCTAGCAGCTTCTACATTAAGGGATCAAAGGGCCTGGAATATGATATTCTGGAGATCAAGGAAGCTAGGATTAAAACCAAGAATCACCTACCCAGCAAAACTGAGTATAATGTTCCAGGGGAAAATATGGTCACTCAATGAGGTGGAGGACTTTCAAGCATTCTTGCTGAAAAAAAAACAGAACTGAAAAAAATTTGACACTAAAATACAAAAAGCATGAGAAGGTAAACATGGGGAAAAAATCATAAGGAACTTAATCAAAGTTGAACTATTTACATGCCAACATGGAAAAATGATCATTGTAACTTATGAAACTTTTTTTAGTATGAGGATAGGTGAAGGGAATAGAAATGTATATATACATATATATATATATACACACATACATCTACATAGGAGCGTATATATATATATATGTGTGTGTGTGTGCGCGCGTATGCATACATATCTGAGTATGTGTATATATGTGTACACAGAGGGCACAGGATCAACTGAATGGGAAGGGACAATACTTTAAAAGGTGAAATTCTGAGGTGGAAGAGGAATAGAATGAGAAGAGACAGGAAGAGATAGAATGGGGTTAATCATCTCATATAGAAGAGGCAAGGGATAAAACTGTTACAATGGA
>CM053595.1:113657562-113679460 GCA_028646575.1 Pseudocheirus occidentalis | reverse complement strand
CTTTCTTTCTTCCTTCCTTCCTCCTTTCTTCCCTTCTTCCCTTCCTCCCTTCCTCCTTTCCTCTTTTCCTCCCTTCCTCCCTTCCTCCCTGCCCCCTTGCTCTGCCCAAAGGGAATGTAATCTCTGAAAGTTTGTTGTTGTTTTCTCTTGAAGACCAGCCTTAATTCCAAATCTCTCTGGTCTCAGACCAAGCTGCACTTGGTCACTGTTTGGGCATGGATTGGCTCAGAGTGAATGTAAATAGCAATTGTTTCTCTTTGGGCAGAAATCTTGAGGGCTTTCCTCAATCAGATCCACTTTTTTTTTTAAAAGAGGCCATTCTTTGCCTCATTTTTATTAAGCCTTAACCATTGAATAGGCACTGCCTCAGTCAAACTGAGACCTGTGAAAGACCTTAGCTTGAAAAGGTCAAAGTCTCCCACTGCATCCTAGGTCATCTTCAATTGTTCTGGTCTATATCTGGCCACTGAATCCAGATGGCTCTAGAAGAGAAAGTGAAGCTGGTGACTTTGCACTGCCCTCCCTCACTTAAATCCAGTTCACTTGCATGTCATGGCCTCACCTCCTTGATGTCATGGTCCTCTTTGAAGGACAGTTAAATTATGATATCACTAGCTGTACTAACTATTCACTAGGCATCAGCAAGTATAAGGAGACAATGGCTGGCCAGAGTACAAAGCCAAAGTCCTGGGTTTTGTTGTTGACAGTAGATATACATAATAAAGGTAGAGAGAATATTGGGAGCTAACTCACCTTTTGAGTTGCAGACTCCACAAAGCTCTCTCATTTCTTTGTATCTTTTATTGGGTAGCTAGGTGGTACAGTGCATAAACTGCCTGGCCTGCAGTGAGGAAGACTCATCTTCCTAGTTCAAATCAGTCCTGGCTGTGACATTGACTGTGTGACCCTGGATAAGTCACTTAAATCTGTTTGCCTCAGTTTCCTTGTCTGTAAAATGAGCTGGAGAAGGAAATGGTGAACTACTCCAGTATCTTTGCCAAAAAAACCCAAAACAGGGTCATGAAAAATCAGACATAACTGAACAAGATCTTTTATTGGAGTTCAAGTGTGTTTGGCTACCCAATATTCTGCAGTGAGAAGTTGATGTCTGTCTTTGAAGCCCTATATACAAAAGAACTATCATCATCATAGATTATCAGAGCTAGAAGAGACCTTTGGGGACATCTAGGCTACATTCTTCATTTTATACATTTGGAACTGAAGGCCATCAGAGGGAAGTGATTTTCCCAAAGCATGTGCATGCACACACACACGCACACACACATGAACATATTTAAGAGAATCTACTCTGGGAAAGGACTATGAGTAGATCAATACACACATTAGGACAGGGCCAGAGTTGAAGTCAAATGGCAAGTGTATAACTTGGACTGGAAAAATATTAAAACCCCAGTTATAGCCTATAATTAGTCTTTAACATCCAGTGTACCAAATATTGTGGGAGAGATCTAAAAGAAACCGAAACTATAATCTCTGTATTCGGGGAACCTGCTGATTGTGAACCCCAAACCTCTGTCTTTCTCATGTCTGGAGTTTTCCGTTTCCTTACCTAGCAGGAGGCTTCAGGGAATTCATTTCATAGGGCAAGGGGCTGAGGACTGTACATGGAGTGAATGTGTGTGTGTGTGTGTGTGTGTGTGTGTGTGTGTGTGTGTAGGGGAGGATTTTGTGTTGAGGAAGGAGGATGATGGGAAGGAGAAGTTGCATATTTGTATATGTGAGAAGGGGCACAGACATGAGGAGAGCTTATACATTTATATGTGTGCGAGAGAAAGGCATAGGGAGATTGTATATGTTAAGTGTAAAAGAAAGAAGAGAGAAGATCCATGGGGAGATTTTCCTCCTGTCTTTGTGTGTGTGTATATGTGTGTGTGTGAAAGATAGAAGGGCATATATGTGGCAAATGTGCATATATTTGAGAGGAATATGTAAGAGATGTGTATGCCTATAAGGAAGAAATGGATATGTGGTAAACAGGTATGTGAACCTAAGAGAATTATGAATACGCAGCAGGTAGGGCTGTATGTATGTATAAAAGAGGGATACTTACATAGTAATCTGGGGTGTGAGAGATGTTTATGTCAGAGATTGGTATATGCATATCATAGAAGCACAGATTTATAGCTAGAGGGGGCCCGGAGACCTTTGATCCCAGCCTCCTCATGTTGCAGATGACAAAACTGAAACAAATGATTTGGTCAGGGTCATACAATCAGTACATATCTAAGGACAATTCGAACTCAGTTCTTCCTATCTTCAACTTGAATGTCCAGAAGGTAGGTGTGTATAAGTGAGAGATATGTATGCAGGAAATAGGTGTGAGTGTATATGAGTGTGTCCGAGAGAGACAGAGACAGAGACAGAGAAAGAGAAAGAGAGGAGTCAGCCTGGTACATAAGAGAAATATGTGTAGTTGTCTATCTGCATTATGTGTATGTAGTAGACAGGTATGTGTGTGAGAGAGATACACATAGTCAGCAGGAGTATGTTCCTGTTTTGGGGAGAGATACATGTAACAAGTAGGGGTGTGTGTGTGCATGTGTGTGTGTGTATGTGTGTGTTACAGAGAGGGGAAGAGGGAGATGGAGAAGAAGAGGGAAAGGAGAGAAGAGGAGAGAAAGAGAGAAGGGGAGGGAAGGAAGGAGAGGGAGAGAGGGAAAGAGAGAGAGAGGGGAGGGAAGGGAAGGGGAGGGGGAGAGGGAGGGAGAGGAAGAGGATCCATATTTTTCAGGTAGATATTCATGAAAATGTGTGAGAGGTATGTGAAAAGATTGTATATGAGTAGAGACTTTTAAGCAGCAGACAGAAACACACATGTGAATCTAAGAAGAGATATGGATGCTGCAAAGAGATGTGTGTGTGTGTCCATGGCAGTGCTGTGTGGGGATCACTGGCAGCACACACATTCTGGAGTCACTAGGAGGCACTTAATTAGGCCCAGCTCCCCAGCCCTTTGTTCCTCTCAGCCCCGCAGGTTTCCCTGGAAGGGGCATAGTTGTCTGCCCAGTTCTTCCCTGAATCCTGTATCACCTGGGGATCATTCTTAAAGTGGCAATTTTACCTTTTTCCCCACCCGGTTTGTAACTTTCGCTAAAACGTTTCATTTTCTCTCTCGGACAATACTTGCATCTCCAAAAAGGTGGTAGGTCCCATTTCATTTTTGCTTCCTGATTTTGTACCACTCATGCTCTGCCCTAGGGAGCCCCTAGTGATCTTTATGTTCCCCAGGAAAGCAAAGAAACACATTGAAATGTCCACTGGCTGCAGCTGATTCTGTTTATCAGACACACCACCCAAACAAGTTTATTTACTATTGGCCATTCCTGGCAGAAATCAAACATCCTTTGCTATTTGCTGCTTCCAAACAGGACTTTAAAACATTTTTCAGCCTTTCAGCAAATGGAGCCAGCTGAAATCCTCCCTTGCAGAGCTAACCTCCCTCCATCCTGGCAGAAGCAGCCTGCTAGAATGACAATTGATGGCGGGAGGCAGTCTGCGGTATATGATTGCATGTAAGAAATTGTCAACTCTACAGCTTCCTTACAGTCAATCTTATTTACTTCCCAAAGAAGTATTATACTCAATCAGATAGAGCAAATCTCTTTGCTGGCTTCTATGCATGACTTGCAGCTTGGAGGAGTTGTAATTCTAGCCCTCTGCTGTGTTTTCCCAGATGACACTAAACTGTTTTCCCCTAACTTACAAGTTTAGTTTGATGAGAAATTACCCTTTTCCCTTGGAAAGGTTATATATTGCTCAATGGATAAATGGGTCATTGGTGCTAAAGGGAAAAAGGGGTCTTCAAAATGACCACATTAACTCAGTCCCCCAGTCCCCCAGCTCCACTTAATTCCCAAACTTCCATCTGAAAAAATGCCACCTTTTCCCTGAGGCCTTCCCTTAAACTTCCCCAGAAAGAAGCCACATTTTCCATTACTGAGTATGTTGACTGTATCATTCTCATTGGACAAAGAATGTCGGACTTGAAGTTGAGAAATGTGAATTCTTGGCCTAGCTCTGCCATCAGCTCTGTGACCTCTCAGAAGTCACTTCTCCTTCCTGGGCCTTAGTAACATCTGTGTAAAATGAAAAGGACAGAGCAGAGTCTTTAAAACTCTACTTGGTTCCAAGGGTGTAGATAAATGGTATCTATACATGAGGTATCATGGCTACTATACTGATGCACCCTAGGAATTTACAAACCCTTTCTGTAATCAGACTCAAAGACTCCAGAAGAAATCGGGCGAGAGATGTGTGAAATCTCATTCTACTGGCATTGTTCCGCTTAGTCACATTGATTAGAAAAGTCAGTTGTGATCTCCTGAACCAAAGATTATAGTTGTCAGAAGAGGGGAAAGGCTGAAATATGACCCCAGAGGGAACTGTCCAGCCTATCCAGCTGTTGTGATGGAGCACAGTCTTCAGAGATGTCCCTTCTTCCTCCTCAGCTGAATGCTTGAATGTGGAGAAAAAATGTCTCAGAAAAGGAATCAGATGTATGAAATGGAATGGTCCCAGAAAAATCTGTTCTTTCCAGAATCACCAGGCCAAGTGACTCTAATTAACTAAGAGACAGGAAGGTATATAATCAGTACTTCTAGAATTATCTATCAGTTGAAAAAAGTATTAAGCACCTGCTTTTTGCTAAGTACTAGGTGAGATAGCCATGGTTCTGGTCCTCAAAGGGCTTACTACCTAGCATTGTTGTTAAGAGAATTACCAGGGTAATTAGAATACACAAGATTAGATAATAAGAACACTAGTGAGGTACAAGTAAAGTGATGTGAGAATCTGAGGGGAAGATTGCCAAGTAGAATGGGGAGGAGATGATAAGGGAAGGTTTGGGGCGGGGATCGAGTTTTAAAGGATGGCAAGAAATTTAGTAGGCAAAAAGGGGTAGGGAGAATAGTGCAATAAGCAAAGGCATGAAGACAAGAAAGCACAGGAGGTCTTTGATTTGGTCAGAGCATAGACTATGTTATATGAAGTAGTGTGAGATAAGGCATCAAGGACCCACTGACATACTTAGTGCTCTCAGCCCAGATACTGAGTCTATATAACCCTACCCTCAGTGTTCTCTTTTCCCATGAACACACTAGTGGGGGCTCAAGGTGGTACTATTCATATATTTCTCATCTGGCAGAGTTCTATAAGCCTTGGCCCTAAAACTGGAATTGTTCTGTGGGCATCAGTGCCAGTACCCAGATGGCCTTTCTTCTTACCAGCTGCTTTCCTGTCTCTATATACCTTCTTAATTTAATTTTCTCTAAGATCCCTAAATTGAGGTTCACTCTATGACACTTTCAGGTCCCTGCACTTAAAGATACCTACATACTACTAAGTTTCCATATCTGAAAAATGCTCTGATTGCTTGGGAATCAAAACTAAGAAAACCCCTGTTACTAATCTTCTGGTTCACAATTGTTCAGCCTCCAGACTGTTGCAACACTTTCAAATCCCTTTGGATCCCTCCCTATAGCAGACTGCATTCTACTCACTTTCTTTCAATACTCTTTTCCCTTTCATTGGTGAAGAAACCAAGGCCCAGGAAAGCTAAATGCTTTGGATGAGGTCAAACACAGGGGATTTTTGTCAGAATAGGCCTCCTGACTTACGGACTATGGCTCTTTATATTATTCTATTCTATCTATTTTTAGAATAAAAGTACATTCAGCTATTCATCACATGTAAGAGTTTCAACATGATTCTCAAAGGCAAAAAGACCCTTAATCTGGATACCTCCTGAGTCACTGCCCCAGCTTTTCCCCATGCCCACTGCTCCCCTACCTCCTCAGTTAGACAAGGCCTGCCCTAAATTTCAAGCATATTCATACTTGATGGTGTCTTTCTCAGATCCCTAGGTTTTCTTTAGCTTCAAATTCTGGGAGTACCTCTGAATCAAAGTCTCAAAAGATTCACCTCCTCTAGGAATCCTTACCTGATCCCTATATTTTCTGTCACTTTAATTGATAATTTACAGAATTACGAAATGGGGGCAGGCATGTCCACTTCTTTTGGTAATCACTGGGAAAGACTATGACGGCAGTGGGAAATGAGGCTATGATCACACTACAGCAAGGCACAGAGGATGTGGGGGCAAACAGCCTAGAAAGTACAGACACAGGCATACAGAGACGCGTACAGAGGCAAATGGCATAGGATCAAGGGATAAGGTGGTGAAGGAAAATAGGCAATGTGAGGAAAAGGATGGGGAGCAGCAAAGGTAGAGAGTATCACTCGTAATCATGGATTAGAGTTGGGAGCATTGCTAGGGGGGTGGTCGGGGAGAGGGACTTTGAGGTCTCATTTTACTGGGTTTTTTCAGGGGTGAACAGACTCTTTTCTGTTACTTGTAAAACTTTAAAGATAACGTGTCCACATCATCTAAAAGTTCTCAGCACCATTTGGTATTCTGCTGGTCTTCTGGAACTTGTTTGAAATTTATGTATCATAGGACCAAAAGGTCCTCACAGCAAAGCCTAGATGGTTTCTCCTGATTCAGCACATATTAGCAGGATGTGATTTTTGGTTAATATATTACACAACTTGTAAATTATGCTCTTTTGATCTTTGGGATGGTTTGTACAGGACTTCAAGGTTCCTGTTTGCAATCTTACTTCCTACTGTTTCCCCTCTACACTGGCTACCTATAAACTTACCATACTGACTAGAAGGTGGTCAAGAGAACCAGAACAAGATGCAATTTGAACAGATCACCCAGGCCTATCAGACCACCTCAGTATCATCCTTGACTTCTCCCTCAAATCCACCCCAAATATCCAGTCTGTTGCCAGGCATCATCATTTCTACCTTTATAAAATCTTTCATGTATATCTCCTTCTCTCCACTCATTTAAGTGCTACCCTATTTTGAGGCCTCATCATCTCTGATCTGGCCTATTGTTGTTTTTTCTATTCCTAACACAATGCCTGGTGCATAGAAAGCACCTAACCATGGACTGACTGACTAACCCTATCCATTATTCTGAACATTTATACATATCATCCCAATACACATATTCCTTTGGAATTAATTTAAATTTATATAACCCTTTACAATATCATATACAATTTAGCTTTTAGATTTACTGATTTAAACTGTAAAAGCTGGCACTGACCACAGCATATAAAATGCCACAATCAGAAGACATTGGGAGATATCTAGCAACTTCTCCTTATCCTATAGATGATGAAACTGGGGCCAATGGAGGATGGTGGAGTCCAATATACCTTAGCTAGTCAACCATAGAGCTGAAACTGGATCCCAGATTCCCTAGTTCTTGGTCCAATTCTCTTTCTGCTCTATCAGGCTTATTACCTGCCCTCAAAGAGCCTATTCAGTCATTTTTCAGCTGTGTCTGACCCTTCGCGAGCCCTTTTGGGGTTTGGCAAATGTGCTTGGAGCGGTTTGCCATTTTCTTCTCTAGTTTGTTTTACAGATGAGAAAACTGAGGTAAACAGGGTTAAGTGGCTTGCCCAGGGTCACACAGCTAGTAAGTGTTTAAGGCTGCATTTGAACCCACAAAGATGAATCTTCCTGATTCTCAGTCCAGCGCTCTATCCAGTATACCACCTAGCTGCCCTACATTGGGGAGCCTACATTTTCCCAATGTTCTACCAAATATTCAGTGATTACACGAAGAACATTTAGCTTCTATGCAGCATGATGGAGATATTAGTGAATTAATGAAGAACATGGTATATACACTGGATTTGGATAGGAGATCTTGCGATCAATCTGAGCTCTTCTACCAATTTGTATGATCCCGAATGGGCCACTTTGCCTCCTCAGTGTTCTCAGAGATTCTTAACCTGGGGTTTATGAATTTTTCAAATGTTTTGGTAATAAAAGAAGCTAAAAATGACTTCCTTTGTAGTCCTATATATTTTATTTTATGCTTTTAAAAACATTATTTTGAGAGAAGGGGTCCATATATTTCACCAGATTGATAAATGGGTCCATGATGCATGGTTAAGAACCTGTGATCTTAGATCCCTTCCAATCCTAACATTCTAATATTCTTTCTAACTCTAAGATAAAATTTTCCAAAGTCCCTTCCAGCTCTGACATTCAGTCTCCTAAGGTCCCTCCCATCTCTGACATTCTGTATTTTAAGGCTCCTTCCAGCTTTGATATTCTGTGTCCTAAGGCCCTTTCCAGCTCTAACATTCTGTATTTTAAGGCTCTGACATTCTGTATCCTAAGGTCCCTTCCAGCTCTCACATTCTGTGTTTGAAGGCCCTTTCCAACTCTGATATTCGGTTCTAAGACCCCTTCCAGACTTGATAATTTTGTGTTTTATGGTCCCCCAAGTTCTGATACTCTGTGTGCAAAGATCCCTTCTAGGTCTCACATTAGAGGATTCTATGAATTCAGTACCTAGCTACACTGCTGATCTTATACATAATTATTTTTCTTGGGGATTACACATTCCTGAATAAAAATGAAATAAGACCTTCAGAATAACAGATGAAATACTTTTTGACCTAATATTAATACACCACAGTGCAGGCAAGGAAATGAATCAGTAAGATTAAAAGGCTGGGGAGTTCAGGCATCTAACCCACCAGCTAAAAACAGCAGTAGTGAGGGAGGGTTGTTTTTGTTTTCATCCTCATATATTTATTTGCTCTGACATTAGTGCATTAAGCCAGTGCATATGTAATTTCACATAAAAGCTAATGCTGGTATGATATTCATCTACTTGTCTATGTGCTAGTAATCAAATACCTTCTAATTAATATACAAAATGCTACATTCCCCCAAGACAAAGCCCACTGTGTGACAAATGCACCCCTGTACTTGTGTGGACAAACTTTGTGAGTGGGTGGGAGCCATAGATTAATGGGGATTTCTGGTGGGGAAGAGACTAAAATCCTAATGGGAGAGTAAAACCCATTGAATGAGAGTTAGGTCACAGCAGCAAGGTTCTAGGGTTAATCCCCAAGGCTTGTTTTTTCTTTTCTACAGATCCTCCCTAGTTCTCAGGTCAGGCTGAACACATCTCGAGGACCTAGAGATGAATAAATGATTGTTAAGGGAAACTGAACACCCCTGCCAAGGAAAAGGATGAGTTGATGGTCAGGGTTGACTTTGCATCATTGAATGTGATAGTGAATATGCTCTCTATTAGATAGTGAAGTTTTTGAGAGCAGAGACTACTTTTTGCCTTTCTTTGTACCCTGTGTGCTTAGCACAGTGCTACACACCTAGTCATCATTAACATCCACAACAAAAAGTATGCATGCAAAATAGAAGTAAGGGACTGACATGGGGCAGGGGAGGGAACTGAGAAAAGCCTCTTGTGGAAGGCTGGATGTGAGCTGAGTTTTGAAGGAATTGAAGGAAGTTAGGAGATGAAGGTGAGGAGAGAGCATTCCATCACAGGGAGAAGGCATACAGTCAGGAGGTGAAATGCCTTGTATGAATAACACCAAGTAAGCTAGTATCCTTGGTTCACATAACAGGAGAAAGGAGTGAAGTAAAAGAAGGCTGGAGAGATAGGAAGGAGGCAAAGCCTGGAGGTCTTTAAAAACTAACCAGAGAATTTTAATATCTGATCCTAGAGTTAATAGGGAGCCACTAGAGTTTATTGAGTAGGTGGGGAGACATGGTTAGGCATGTACTTTAAGAGCACTGCCTTAGTAGCTAGTGGAAGATGAATTGGTGTGGTTCAGTCAGTCCTTCCAAAAGCATTTATTAAATACCTACTATATGACAGATATTATGCTAAGCTCTGGAGATACAAAGAAAGGGAAAAAAATCTCCTGCTGGCAAGAAACTCAGAGTCCAATGAGGGAAGCAACATGCACACAAAGGTACAAACAAGATATATACAGGGTGAATTAGGAAGATCTTTGGAGGGGAGGTACTAAGATTAAAGAGAACTTGTAAGGCTTCTTATAGAAGATAGGACTTTGGCTAATAGTTGGAGGAAATCAAGGAACTCAGGAGGTTAAGATGATGAAGGGGAGAGCTCCATGCATGGAGGACAGCCAATGAAAATGCTCAGTTAGGAGATAGATTGTCTTGTTCAGTGAAGACTGGTGTCAATGGATTGCTGTGTGTGTGTGTGTGTGTGTATGCTGGAAGAAGGCAGGAAGTAAGGTAAGATGACTGGAAAGGCAGAAAGGAGTCAGATTGTAAAGGGATTTAAAAGCCAAACATATTTGGGCCTGGAGGTAATAGGGAAATGTTGGAATTTGTTGAAACTGGGCAGAGTGTGAGATGGTCAGATCTGTCCTTAGGAAGGTTAAATTGCTCAATAAGTGGAGGGTAGAGTAGAATGGGTAGAGACCTGAGGCAAAGACACCACCCTATCATGATATCTAGGTGTGACTTTAATGTCATTCCCACTGATAAAAATCATAACAGTCTATGATGTTGAACCATTTCTCAATGTCAATGGCTTTTGTGGCAAGAACTCTCTTTTCTGGGGCTGCAAAAATGCAGTTGCCTCAGTGAATCTTCTCAAGGGTTGGTTCCCACCATGATAGTGGCAGGTATTGAGTTGAAAGTGCTGATATTCAAAAAGCTCTTAAGTTTAGGATCCCTGGATATCTCCATCAGGGTCTGATGGTAATACATGTTGGCAATAGTTTGAATGGTTTGACCTGAGCTGTCTTTCCTTCATGGTGCCTGGTACATGATGCTTTGCAGCTCCAACTAGGCTAGCTTGCCTGCTCTGTGAATAGCAATTGTTAAAGATGATTTTTCCCTTTCCAGATGCTGCCTGTGAGAACTGGGCTGGAGGTAGCACTAGTGGTTTGAGTGTGCGTGTGACTCCCAAGACTATTATATTAATGAGCCTGTTATTGGCAGTTGGTAAGTCATTGTTGATGGTAGTAATGAAGAAGGTGGGCCCTTTCTCCATAATGATTCTCCCTTCAATGACAGTGACAGGAGTCTGCCTAGAAGGCAAGTTTGATTGGTTGGGGGACACTGCTATCCTTAAGACTTGGATTTATGGCCCTGGGTTGTCTCCATCAGGGTCTGAGGCAAAATGGTGGTCAAGATGGTTACAGCACATTCTGTCTGGTACTTGCTGCCTCCAGGGGCCTTGCATCTCTGGGAGCTGATGAGAATACCAAGTGAAACAATATATAGAGAAAAAAATGCCCAAGACACAACCTAGGGAACTCCCAATATAGCCCAGATGAAGTTTTAGCAAAGAAGACTGATAGGTAGGAGAAGAACCAGGAGATAATCATGTCATGAAAACTTGGAGAGGAGAGAGAATCTAAGGTTGTCAAGAAGTCAAACAAGGAGAAGACTCAGAAAAGATTCTCGGATTCTGGCAATTAAGAGATCCTGAATAGCAGTTTTAGTTGAATTAGGAGGTTGTAACCCAGACTGCAGAGGACTGCCATAGGTTTGAAGAAGGATCAAAAGGTTGGGCAGAGTTGCAGTGGAGAACGGAATTGATAAACGCTTATTGATTATTGATCGACTGTCCACGGAGCGAAATGAAGTCAGGAAGTTTGGGCTCAGAGGTGTACTAGAATCAGTTCTAACTGGCTTGTGGGAGCCAGGGTCTAAGTTTTCAGTGTGAGCATTCCCACTTTGGAAATTAGCAAATGCAAAAAATCAGGGCTTGCTTTACCATTTGTTAATTGTTTAGACTTAAGAAAGTGATGGAAAATATTTTAATAATGCAGATTAAACTTAAAAAGTATGTCATGATGATTTTTCCTTCTAGAGAGCTGATTGTTATACCATACAAGTATACCCTTGCCTGGATTTGAATCATGATTCTGACACTTAGTAGAGATTAAATAGCTTAACCCCTATGACCTTGGTTCCTCAACATATAAAATGGGGACAGTAATTCACTATCTAACTCAAAGAACTGTTCAGAATAAAGATCTACATAAATGTGAGTTGTCATTATTATATGGGAACTAGTTCCAATATTTCTAAATTTCAGTGTTCTCTAAATACTCAATATGATCTATTGAACAGTCTCTTGCAGGTGACAGCCTATACTATATACTCTTAAAAGTGACTTTATATGAAGTTTTAGACTTCTGTAAACTCATGGGTCCCAGACTCACAGCTTTTCTTCAAGATAATGCTAGCTAGCTTAGTATCCCTCAGGGTTAAGGGATTCTCTCCTGTATGGTCAAGAACAGATCCATTTGTCAAGGATTTTCAGGTAGAGGAAGTTTGCCTGGATAGCATATTGCATTAACTTTCCCACAGAGTGAATTCCAAAGGGCAAAGGTGGCCTTATCCTCTCTTTAAAGGAAGTCAGAAAGGCCTTTCCTGGGTGAGTGGAACAGAGCCAGGGAAATTCTTTGAATCTAGTTGGAGAACCCAATAGTACAAATTTCAAACCACATCTGGAGTTGATCATTTTATTTTGTTTTGTCTTTTTGCTTTTTGGAGGGCAATTGGAGTTAAGTGACTTGCCCAAAGTCACACAGCTAGTAAGTGTGTCAAGTATCTGAGGCCGGCTTTGAACTCAGGTTCTCCTGACTGCAGTGCTCTATTCATCGAGCTACCTAGCTGCCCCCGGAGTTGATAATTTTGAAATCCTACATTTTAAGAAGGACACTGGCATGCTAGAGGAGGGCCAAAGGAACTGACCAGAATAGTGAGACCAGGACGTATGAAGCTCATTTGAAGGGACTGAGAACCTGGAGAAACCTGAGAACCTCAGCCTGGAGAAAAGGTAAATGGTCATTATTTCCTAATATTTCAAGGCATATCATGTGGAAAATGGGGCTAGACTTGTTTCTGCTTATTTCTAGAGAGCAGTTCTATAAGCAGTGGAGGCAAATGTAAGTGTCCTTGTGGTGGATTATTTTCATAATGTGAAAAGATTCTGTTAGGTCAAAGTAGGAAATAAAAGGTGATAAATGAATAAATCCAAAATATCTATTTTTAATATATGTAATATATTAATAAATAAGTAAATATAAATTTAATAAATAAATTAAAAATATTTACTCCCTCTTCCAGAGGCATCCATCGCTGGAATGTTGGCATCCATGTTCTTTTCTAGTCACTTCCCTTCTCCCCCTGTTAGGTGTGACTTTGTCTCTATTCACTGCCTCAGCGCCACCTCACTGAGAGAATATAGAGTCTGACCCCGAGGAGACAGAAGTCATTGCTGAGCTCTTTTTGCCCAGGGGAATATCAGCTTTATGCTTTTAGTTGCTTTGGGAATTTATTTATTATTTATTTATTATTTATGAAATTAAAGCTGTCTGTCTGTCTCTGTGCCCATTCCAGTGTCTCTCTAGCTTAGTGTAAGAATTCAGCAAAATTCCTTTTCACTTTAGAGCTCTCAGTCAGGAAGAATTCTGGCAACTTGAACATAGAGTCAATTTTTTCTATCTTCTCTCCCTGTCTGTCTCTGCCTGTCTGTCTCTCTCAATCACTTCCCCTCTTGTTCACAATCCCATTCACTATAATAAAACACATACAAATCAGAAATTGGTGCTGATTTTTAAAAATTTTCTTCTGTATCTCAATATAAATGGAATAGAAATATAAACAAATTTTTAAGAACAGGTAAGTTTGGGAGTTAACGTATGTTCTAGCATATGAGCAAGGACAAGAAGGAAGAGAAAATACTCATTCACTATCACTTTTCCCAAATATAAAGTTTATCATTGACTGGTCCACCCAGACACGCCCCTCACCTCAGTCTCAAACTGTTCTGGCTCTGTTAACCAGAACAAGCAAAGTGACCAGGCAGAGGTTGCCCAAACACAGGTCGCACTGTCTGCTTCTGGGCTCATTCCAGGCCCTTTCCAGCATATGTACAGAGTAGCCTAGCTCAATCCATTTGACCTTTTCTGCAACTTCTCCAAGCCCAAAAAGAGTTAGCAGTCTCTTTAAAGCATGTTCCCTGTTTGTCAGCGGGTCAAAACAAACTGCAGGTTTTCATCCTGTCTAGCAGGCTTCATCTCAGGTGTTTTACATACCTTGGTAGAAGGATGGCTACATTCTTCCCCAGTCAGGAATTTTGTAGTTCCTTGGAAAATCACTACTTGCCATCTTCAATTAACTATCAAAATAACATAAAAATATGATAAGGATAAACAACCCAGTATCTCAAGTACTTTTCACTGCAAATATACATCTGCAACAGATGCGATAGGCATTGTTTGGTGTAGAACAATCACTTGACAAGCTGCTTCAATTACTACATGCCTAAATTGCATACAGGATATATTACATGCATATGTTATAAATGTAATGCATATCTCTAGGAAACCAGCAAACATACATAACCACAAAGAAATGTAAAGCAATAATAACATGAGTAGGCCTAAAAAGCAACAAAATATGAGGAAATAGCAATATGTACCCAAATAAACAAAAGTAAAGCTACTTCCTGACCAACCTCATGCTTATTTCAATCCCTCTCCAGCTTAAGCTCACTGCATCACAGCCCATCCCTGCATCCCATGCACATGCTGCCTCTACTCTCTGCCAGGCAAAGGGGAAGTTAACAAAATCTCTCTTTAATAAATGCATACAACAGAGCTGGAGATTTCTGTCCAATGCAGCAGGTTTTATCTCAGCTGCAACCAACATAACATAAAGTGGGTATAAGGAAAAATTACATAAAAATTGAAGTGGTCCAAAGATACACTGAGCTGCCTCAGGAGGCAAGGAGCTCTCCCTGCTAATGGAGATTCTCAAGTTGAGGCTGGACAGTCATTTGTCAGAGATGTTGTTGAGAGAATTCCTATTCAGGAAGCATTTAGACTAGGTGCCCTATAAATGAGACCCCTTCCAACTCTGAAGTTCTGTGATTCTGTGAAAAAATATTGCTCTTTTCCAAGATACTCCTCCAGAAGAGATTATGTTACTTCTTTTAGTTCCTTGTTTTATAGTTTGAGGTTGTGAACCAATGATGCTGACACCTCAGGCTGGGATCTCTTGTGTGGTGCTTTGCAAGCCCAGAGTTAGAGACTTGCTTCCTACGAAAAACATAATTGCTTGCATGTGGCACTGATTAAAAAATACAATAACATTTATTCACTGCTACTCTGGGATGGTGTGTGAGTGTCACTCTAACACAAATTTGCATTTCATAATTGAATTGGAAATTAGCAACAGCAACAAAATTCCCACCCCACACCTTCTTTATGATGACGAATTCTGAGAAAGAATACTCAGAAATAACATGTCCTGGGAGTGACTGGCTGGCTGCCTGGCCTCTGCACAAATTTCTATCAGATCCTAAAATGGCCATGAGGTAGAGAGCAGAATGATTTCCCCAGGCCTCACTGTCATCCTAGACTTGGCTCATATGTTGTCTCTCCCCTATCTTTGTTCCACATGTGGGAGCTGTGAGGAATCAGAGAAGCAGGAGACAGGGTCTCTGCCTTCGAGAGCCTCAACTCTAGCTGAGGAGACAAGACAGTGGCGGACACTCAGGCATGAAACAATTAGGGAAGAAGACAGTGTATAATAAACTGCTAAACTGTGCTGTACAGACAATTAGAGAATCAGAGTGTATAATAAGGTGCTAATTGCATAGTACAGACAAGAAGTGTGAGGATATCCTTGGCACTGGAGTCAGGAAAGGCCATTTGCCAATTTTGAGGGAAAATGTTCATTAACGGGATAAAATGGCTCCAGTTTTCCCCCACAAATATTTCACCTGGACTCCCACAGAACTCCAGCTGGATGTAAATCAAATAACTCCATGAATCCACAGAAGTATGTGTCGACATTTAGAGGTTAATATAGAGTGGAGAAAGTTCTGCACTGGTAGGTAGGAGACTTGGGTTCTCTCTTGGCTTTGTTACTAAAATTCACTGTGTGACTTTGGTGAAGTCATTCCCATGATCTAGGTTTTCCAAGCTTCAAAACGAATAGATGGGACTAGAATCAGGGGTGGGGAACCTTTGACTGAAAGGGCTGCGCTTGAGGATCTAGAGGACCACATACGGTCTTGAGGCCACAGGTTCCCCACCCCTGGACTAGATGATCTTTATGATTCTATCTAGCTCTGGAATTCTGTTTTAAAAGCCCTTTCCAGGTATGAAGTCACAAGGTTCTAGGATTCTATTTTGTTCAATTCCCTACCCCCAAGAAGGACACTCTAAGTGATTCCCAGTTAGCTGGCTGATTTGTTTGTATGGCTTCTCAAGAAAGCAACCCCCTTCCCTATCTTGGTGGACTGGAGTATAAACAACATAAGGGCAGGGAGAATGCCATAGAGAAACTCTGTACCTAGTGCCTGGAACAAGGCCAAGTGGTAGATATTTAATAATTGTGGGTCGGTTGGCTGAATGAACTAATGAATCTTTGGTTATACAACACATAATACCAGTTTATCAGGGAATTTATTTTTTATAATTTAGTTTTGGTCCTTTTGTATTTTTTTGTTTTTTATATCACTCTCATTTCCCAAAATTTTCTTCCTCCCTCCCTCTCCAAGAAAACCATCCCTTATAACAAAGAGGAATTGAGAGGGAAAAAAAGCTGGTTTTGCTAACCTGCTTCTTTTCCTCCTAAAAAGAAATGTGGTATAGTGGATAGAATGCTGGACTTGGGAATCAAAGAGTTGTTTTTTCAACCGTATCCAACTCTTCATAATCCCATTTGAGATTTTCTTCACAAAGATATTGGAGTGGTTTGCCATTTACCTTCTCTAGCTCATTTTACAGAGGAGGAAATGGAGGCAAACAGGGTTAAACGGACTTGTCCGAGGTCACACAGCTAGTAAGTATCTGAAGTCAGATTTGAAGTCAGGAAGGTGTGTCTTCCTGACTACCTATGAGACCCTGAGCAAATCATTTAACCTCTATGTGCATTAATTTAAGAGGACATTGGAGTAGATGGTTTCTAAGGTTCCTTCCCACACTGAAGCTATGATCCTGTGATCATTTGAGCCTGACAGCGTACACAGTGTTCCACCCTTTGTCTTCTACATTCATAAGGAAGCTCTTACATATGTCTAACCTCTTCTTTGGTATTCCTCATCTACCAGCCACCCAATCCTTCTTATCACCTATTTCCTCTTGTTCTGTTTTCAGGAGAAGAGAACAGGAGAGTTTAAGACACTGAGAGTCTCCTAAGCTAACCCTAAGGCCTCCTGGCCCAGCAGTAGAGACAGCAGCTTGTCCTGATTAAGTGATGCAGCTTCGCTAGCCCTTCTGGCTGCCTCTGAAAGCTTCCTTGCTGTTCTGAGTAGCATATTTCTGGGAAGAAAATGGTGCTGCAGTTGGTTTCCTGCTAAGGAGGTGCTTCCTATTAATCCATGAGGATTACACAACCCTTCCAAACTTGGGGGAGGGGGTGGGATCGGTGGTGGTGTGAGAGCAGGAAACCCCAGACTTTACCCTTGATGAATTCAACAGCATCTCTGTCTGGTGCCCGGAATATCCATTCCTCAAAATGATGAATGTCCCTTTCCGCCTTGTTGCTTTTGGTGTTTAGCATGAAAGCCAAAGACACATGTAAAAGCCCTTTAAGGATCCTAATTTACATGACAAGTACACAGATTACAAACTATTGTATTTCACTCAATTTTACAGCTGGTCAGGCAATTGGAGAACTGTCCCCCTGCAGACCTTCCTGTTATTAATCTAGAAACCCAACGAGGGAAGCCTGATTGTCTTTGCTCTCTCAGCTGACATGCCCTGTAGCCAGAGAGCTGAGGTACATTGCATCCAGATTTTTTCATCTTCTCTCTAACAGGTTCAATACTTTAACAAATTCATAGCCTGTATACACTACAGGCAGCTTCTACGAGGCATGCTGTATTATCAATACCTCTGACATCTGTAATTAATTTAGGAGGGTGTGAATTATGGACTGCGGTGCTCTGGTCTTTCTCTCTTTGATTGGAGCTGTCTTTGGAATTATTATCATCCTGGTTCAATGACTCCTTTTGCATCCGGTTGGTCAGGGACCAACCTGAGTTTGGAGATAATTCTAGAATTTCCAGGAATCACGTGAAAAGGAAGAAGAATCCTTTTAGAGAGAAGCCAGGATGGGGCCAACACAGAAAATGGATCTGACTCGAGAAGGGCCACCACTCTAAAATCCTGGCAAGGTTTTGATCCCTGTTGGGTTACTGTAGTACAGAACTGATTGTCAACAAACCTGTGTTCAAATTCTGTCTTTGACATGGCTATGTGACTTTGGAAAAGACATAACATCTTTGAATGTATGTATTTATCTGTAAAAAAAAAAAGGATAAAATATCTATGAGAATAAAGTGATTTAATGTTTACAAAAAACTTGTAAGCCTGAGTGTTATATAAATGTCATTTATTATTTTTAGTAATAATATCAGTAATAATATAATTTCCCCATAAGTGATTCACACTGCATAAAAACTCATCTTTTCCAAGAAGCCTTCCCTGAGAAACTCCACCTGATGAAAGCTCCTTTGTTCAATACTTTTGCCTTCTGTTTGCAGTATATTTAGGATCATAGATTAACAGCATAGTTCTTAGAATTACAGCATTTTCTAGGTAGGAAGAGCCTTTATAATCATGTAGTCCAATCCATTTTAAGGATGAGAAAAACCCAGGTTCTAGGAGACATGACTTACCCAAGGTTATATGACTTAAACCTTTATGCCTGTATAATACTTTCTATTTTGAAGATCCTTCCATATAATTTCACTGTGATAATCCTCTAAGAAAAGAGATTATTATCTCAGATTTACAGATAAAGGGGGCCAGAGGAGGGGAGTGACTTGCTTGATATCACACAGCATGAGGTGGTTGGTGTCCCTGGGACTTCTTGTGACTCACAGTCCTTCACTTTTTCCATTACCCCACAGTGTCTTCCTTTGCCCCATCACCAGACTTATTTCAGTGTTTAAAACCTAGTCTTGCCATTTCTTAGATATATAATCTTGGCTACGTCCATATCCTATTCTGATCCTCAATTTCTTTATCCAGATGATGACAAAGTTAGGCTAAATAATCTTTAAGGTTTCCTCCCACTCTAACTTATTATTCCATTATCTTATAATGAAATTGATTGGAAACAGTAGTAATATAATCACCCACCAAAAGTAGCATAAAGTACCCAGAAAATGATTTGTTGACTGAGACTGGCACACTGTTCTTTCCTTCCTAGACCAGAGATTAGGAGCTAGATGCTCTTTTAATTTTCTTAAGGGAATGAAGACAAATCTATGCTCTATTTGTTTTTATTCTGTGTTAGTCATTAATTAAAAATTTGCTTCCAAGAAGCAAGTGATTAGACTTAACGGCCACGATATTGGGATTTTTTTTATGTTTTCCATCTTTTCCAGGATGTCAAGGCTGGAAGGAAACATTGACTCAACACCCAAATGTCAGAACTGATTGAGAGAGAAAAAACATTTTCTATATGAAACTGTAAATGCCAACACTTCAAAGGGTCTGTGATTCCCCCTTCTGTGGGGTCACCAGATACCAATTCCCTTAATCCTTTAGCTGATGAATTGATGTGGCCCCCAAAACCCCAAAACACCACCTTGTGGCCAACCTTCTGAGGATGAGAATCAGCAGAGTGAACAAGGCTAGGCCTTGGAAGACAGGCAGTTAGTCCATCACTGGACCAGCTCTCCAGTATTCTCCAGTACAATTTTCTTCAGAGCTTTCACTTGTCTGGCCTAGCTTTTGAGATGCTATGAAGAGGCATTGGAGCAAGGCCTCAATGGAAGATGAAAGAACACACAAATCACTTAATTCTGAAGGAATACTAAAACTTCCTAGAGCAAAAAAAAATGGGAAAGAGATCATGCACATTATTACCCTCAGAGATGGAGTTGGATACTACACATTTCATGTAAATCTTGATTTGGATAGTTACCATACTTTAAGATTATCTACCGATCAACCAGCAACCCCACCAACCAATCAACATTAGGTAGTTGTTATATATACAAGCTTGTGGTAAGAGGAATGGAAAATGTCAAAGGTTGGGGTCTTGATCTCAAGAATATTACAGTCAAATTAAGGAGTAAAGGCTCTCACACAGGTTAAATCAAGAACAAAATTAGAGAGAATAGAATTTGGTGGTGATGACCAAAAAGCTGTAGGAGTTCAGAAACTCTGGGGAGGGAGCACCATGGAACTGAGTGGCCAGGGAAACAAAAGTTTGATTGAGTTTTGCCAGTTCCATCCATTCAATTCAGCTTAATTTGATTTAATTCAATAGCCATTTACTGGGTACCTATCACATGTAAGCAGCCCTTCTCACTCAAATCAAATTCAGTTGCAAGTCATGTCATCATCTCACTGATATCATGGTCCTCTTTGAGAATGAAGGACAAGCCATAATCACATGTAAGACATTGTGTTTGGGGTTGGGGGTCTTCTGATGACAGACCCTGTATTCTAGGAGATTACAATGTATGGGAGACAGAGTAGGACGTATACAAGTCAGAGTGGTCTGGTGACACAGGATGGGGCTTTGGAGGACCTGGACACTGCTATTTGCTGTGTGACCCTGGGCAAGCCTGACACAACATGCACAAAATGGAATTGTGATATGTCACAGCCCAAGTGCAAAATCTAACCACTTGGCAATGGCTTTGTCTCCTTCTAATAAGAAGCAGCAGAGTAGAGGAGAAAGAGCACTGGACTTGGAATCAGGAGAGAACTGGGTTCAGATCCTGCCTATGACCTATACTAGAAGTGTGATGATACTCAAATCACTTAACCTCTCCCAGTCTCAGTTTCATCATCTATGAAAGGGGGCAATAGTATCAACAGAATCAACCTCAGCAGCTAGATGACTCAGTGGATAGAGCAGTGGGCCTAGAGTCAGAAAGACCTGAGTTCAACTCGTTCCTCAGACACTGACCAACTGTGTGACCCTGGGCAAGTCATTTAACCTCTCTATGAATCCACTAGAGAAGGAAATGGCAAAGTATTCCATTATCTTTGCCAAGAAACCCTGTAGATAGTATGGTCCATGCAGTCACAAAGAGTAGGATATGACTGACGGAAAAAAATCAAACTTAGGTGATGTAACGAGGTTTAATCAATAAGGTCCAGTATTGGCATCAAGGTGGCCTTGCTCAGGTACTACTTCTGAGTCCTCCTAATAATATGATAATGGACAAGTACAGAACCTCTCAGTGCCCTGAGGCAATTCTCTAAGATTATAAATTACAGATGACTTCTTTGCATCTGGGTCAAATGTTATAATAATTGGTTTTGGGGGGGGGGGAGGCAAAGCAATTGGGGTTAAGGGACTTGCCCAGGGTCACATGACTAATAAGTGTTAAGTGCCTGAGGTCAAATTTGAACTCAGGTCCTCCTGACTCCAGGGCTGGTGCTCTACTCACTGAGCCACCTAGCTGCCCCTGAGATAATAATTGTGAAAGTACTTGATCTGGTACCTGGCACTCAGTAGCTACTATGTAAGTGCTTATTCCCTTCCCCTTCCCTTTGCATCCATAGAAGGAATTTCTACCCTAAGAATTTCATACTTTGACGAAATTATGTCTGGACCCAAAACAAAGAAAATACTCCCTCATGGGGGTGTGGAAAATGTAAACCTTGAAGGCACTGTATCAATATTGGATAGTATAATTAATCCTTAATTATATAATTATACGTAAAATTATGCATGCATATTATATGTAACTATGAACAATTATAAGTACAGAGAAAACAGTGCTGTAAATGGAGTGCTGGGCCTGGAGTCAGAAGAAGCAAGTTCAAATCTAGTCTTAGTCACTTACAAGCTACGTGACTCTGGGCAAATCACTGTCTGCCTCAGTCTCTTCATCTGTAAAATGAGGGTAAGGACAGTAACAGTAGCCATCTCCCAGGATTGTTGTGAGGATAAATGAGGTCATATTTCCAAAACACTTTGCAAACTTTAATAAATGCAAGCTAATGTTGTTGCTGCTGTTTGTGTGTGTATTATATATGTATACACACACACA
>CM053595.1:113617183-113657462 GCA_028646575.1 Pseudocheirus occidentalis | reverse complement strand
AGGTACAAATGAAGGATTAGAAACAGCTGTGTGTTGTATGAGTCCTGGAATCTAATGGAATGACTGATTGATGACCAAGACTTTCTGTGGGATCAAATTAGCAAAGATCTTCACACCTACCCAATGAGAGCTTTGTGGTAGACTCATTTTTTTTCCTGGGGGGCAGAATAAAGGACCTATTATGTTCTTGCATTTAAGCTGGGAGCACAGCACAGGGGGTATTTATCAGGGCTTAGAAATAGCACTCACCATATAACCAAGATTAGCAGAGAAGAAAACTATTGGATGGAGCAATAATGCCTCTTTGAAAATGGAACCTAGTAATGAACAGTATGATTGTGAAATTCTTAGTACCTCAGGGGCACAGGGGCTGATAACAAGCCAATTGGTGAGGATACTGGAGATCTCAATAGGAAAATGGTGCCTACTGAGTTATCTTAGTCCTCCCCATAATCACCAGGGGAGACATGACTTTGGTCTCATATCTTCTTAGTTCCAGGTTTGACTTCTCTATTTCTTGTGGGAATTCTTTGTTGGTTAGCCAGGGTCTTGACTTGACTCAACCAGATGTTTACTTTTAAATGTTTCTTTTAGATGTCTTTTAAAATGAAAGAATAGTGGCGAGAGGAGAGGTGTTTCAGTGGATAGAATGCCAGGCCTAGAAACAGAAACATCAGAGTTCAAATCTGGCCTCAGACATGTATTAGCTCTGTTTGGGCATACACTTAACCCCTTTTTGCCTTAATTTTACCAACTGTAAAATGGGGGATAATAAGAACACCCATCTTTCGGCCTCTGCCTGATGAGGGGCTTGCTTCTCCCTGGGGCAGTCCATTCCATTTTTAGACAACTCTAATTGTTAGGATCTTTTTATCTATATTGAGCTGAAGAGAGGCAGCCTGACATGATGGATGGTGCTGCCCTGCTTAATAAGTTTCGGTGGTTCTCTATTGGTTTGTCATTTAAAACTCTTTATAACCTGGTCCCATCCTATCTTTCCTGTCTTTTTACAACGTTGCTCTCTTCTACAAACTTGATGGTCCTGTCATACAGTAAGAACATTGTTGTTCTGCGCACAAGGTGCTGCTACTCTCATCTTTGATCCTTTGCACTGACTGAATGCTTTGTTTCCTCACCTCTGCCTCCTAGACTCTCTGGCTCCCTTCAAGACTCCACTCAATGGCCACCATCGAAAGAGGAGGCCTTTCCACAATCCACCAGTTGGTAGTGCCTTCCCCTTTAAGGTTACCTTCTATTGACTCTCTCTGTGTTTTGTATGTACATAGTCATTCACTAATTCACTCTCTAAGATGGAACAAGTCATTTTTCTTTACTATGACTAACCATAACATAAGATAATCAGATGACATAATTTCTAAAGTTCCTTATAGCTCCTAAATTCTTTGATTTTTGCTTACTCTTCTTCCACACTGCCCATTCCTTGGTGCCACTTTCCTCAACTTGAAATAAATCACTTAAAAGGAAAAACAAGTCTGTCTTAAAATGTTGAAATGTGTTGAGCTGCCTCTCACTAGGCAAGGCTAGCACAAGGTGAAAGGTCCTTTGAGGAGAGAGGCCTTTTTGGGTGGGAATGAAGGACTCAAAGCTGGATGCCTATTACCAGCTGCTTCAGGGACTGACTGTCAAAGAAGAAGGATCTTTGAAGAAGAGAATTCAGACATCAGGGCAGGACCTTCTCCAGGGCATCATGAGAAGAAAGAACTGAAATGACTGGGAGTAAAGCTGATGCAATTTCTCAGTTGTGGTCCAAGCCAGACAGGCAGTTCTACTTTTTCCTGGGAAGGGGAGAGTGAGGGAGGATGGGCTGGGTGGGATTGGAGGTAAAAAATCAACAAGGGATGAGCAATATTAGAGAGAGTGGCCAGGGTTCTTACTGACTGATTTGGAGGTCAGCTGTCCACTCTCCGTTGGTCAATCCAGGTAGATTTTATGGTAGAAATGGAATTCCAGAAGCCACCTAAATTATGGCTTAGAAGACATGGAGGGGGGAAAAGGTGTTCTGAGTATTAAAGTGATTTAGATAAAGCTCAGTAGTGGGAGTGGGGTGCACAGACAGGGAGCCCTTGCTTTCCTTGTCACCATCATAACTCAAATATACAGGGGCCTAGGCATGGAGGGCAGAAATGAAATCACGTGACCTTATCTATGCTGTATAATTTATAACAACATATCCTAGGAGCATCAAATTATCTTAGATCTCAGAGACCATCTAGCCCAGTCTCCTCATTTTTATTCTTTCATTTGAGGCTTATCATAGACTGGATTGTTGTTACCACTTGAACAGCTGACTAACTAACCTGAGACCTAGGGACTGAGCAATCTGCTCAAAGTGACAGAGTGAGTCAGTGGCAAAGCTGAGACTACACTGTAGGTTTCAGGACTCATACTCTGGTATTACTCTCTGACCTTAGGGCAGTCATTTTCTCACCCTGAAGCCTCAGCATTTTTGCCTGTAATAATAATTCACAGTGCAGTCCTAGTGCTTTAAAGTTTACTAAGTGCTTCCTTAACAACACACCTATGAAGTAGGGAGTACAGGTAATACTGGTTCCATTCTGTAGATGTGGGAAGCCTAGATGAAATGACTTGCCTGGGGAACAGAGAGCTATTAAGATTCAGAGCTAGGGTGTCAGCACAGTCTTTTGGACTCCATGAAAAGTGCTCATTCTGTTACCATACTCTGCCGAAATGAAGTAGCTGGTTTAGCTCTTTACAATCCCTGCTAACAATGAAGTTCTGGAACCTTCAAGTCCATTCTTTCCACTAGATCATAGCAGTTTTAGGACTCGGTCGTGGTCATGGGAACAAGAGAGTAACAACCAGGGGTTTCCTTCAGTCCACTGAAGAGGAATGATTTTTGTTCCTCCATCCCGGCTTTGTGAATGTCTCTATCCCCCCTGTGAGTGATGAAGTATAGAAATTCAGGTGGTTTCCTCCCTTACAAGTGTAGATGCTGAAATTTTAGTAGGGGCAGTAACTAGAATGCTTGAGTTTGGATGAAGTTGGTGAAATTTACAATTTTTCATTGGAAAACCAGGCAGTTCTGTTTTATGCACTTCATTTCCTGCTGCTTTTATGGAAGGGCCTTTGGGCTCTTGAATCTGCACTCTTTACAACAGCAGAGATGGTGAAATTGAATTAGTCTGCACATTTGGGCTGCTGATAGGTTTACTTGCAGTCATTTCACTCTCATTTTTAATCGCTTCTTCTCATTTTTAAACATCTGGACTCCAAGTGCAGGCTTAAGTACATGTTCTAAGGACATTGTTTTTATGCTCCTCATTCCTTCTCTCACAACCCCTAAAATCCTCTCCTCTGCTCACTTGGAAGTTCCTCTTTGGTGCCTGCAGAGGAGAGAAATCATCCTAGTACTCAGAGCTCAATGTAACTCAAGAAAATCAAGTCTACTAGAGGAGCACCATATACATCTTCTCCAGCTCTACCTTCAACTAAAGAGGGCAGGTCCAACCCAGTTAAGTGATTGGTTAGCTCATCTTATAAAGTAATCCATAATAAGGTACTAATCATGGATAATGGCTTGATGTTCCCCCAATACAGCAACACATATGCATTTGAACTGAGTATTTCAATGCCTTTACCCAAAAAGCTGTCTTTAAGTATCTTGGAAGGATGAATGGAAGAATCTTGTTCAATGTCAGTCAAAAACCATTTAATGAAAGTTAATTGTATGTCAGGTACTGGGGATACAAAATACAAGCAAAAAGAAACACTTTCTGCCCTCAAGAAACATACTCTAGAGAGGGAAGACACCACATAAAAGGAAGCCCAGATCACTGGAAGCAGACTCTGGAGAGGAATGAAAGAATGAACATGGGTAGTCTTGGCATTATCCTTATGATGGAGGTTCTGGGAAGAACTGACCAATCATAGGAAGTAGCCAAAGGGCTGAAGGGATCATCTAAAGTAAGAAGGCCACAGGGAAGGAGTGAAGGTCCACAGTGAGAGGGAAATTCTAGGATGAGATAGCTATTGTGGCAAGGTGGAGAAAAAAGTGACTTCAGAGGGAAGAACCCAGGATGACTACGTGGAAATTCCAAGGAGCTAGTATTTGGCTCAACAGGATGAAGAATTTCTTAATAATCATAGTTGTCTAATCTTAGAATGGACTACTTTATTAGGGTAGTAAATTCTTAATGGTAATTTGAAGATCTTCCCTGCCCCTTAATAAGCCTAAGGGAATTTGAAGACTTTCCCTGCTTTGAAAATATACTCTGCCCCCTAACAGGCTGAATGTGGTCACATGGAGCCTGTCGCTGGAGTTTGTTGAAGGGTGGAGCAAAGCCCACAGGAATCTGGGCAACAGAGCTAGACTAGATGGTTGGGAGGAGAGTACATGTCCCACGGAGTCAGTCATGCTTGTGAGTAAAAATATTGGTTTGTGGGAAGGTTAAAAGATGCTGTGGCTCTCTGTGCTGTTATGGATTATTAACTTCTTTGCTACTATGATTGAATCAGCTTACTAGTTTTGGGATTGGGTTTTCTGGTGTCTGAATAAATGTTTCACTTGTGCCTTATCTATGGAGAGTCTGCTATATTTTGTGATCGAGCACCATACAGGTATATTTATAGTGATAGTGAGAACTGTGAATATTGCCTTGGTGCTACAGTTCCCTATAACTTGACATGTTTGGATAGAGGCTGATTTATTTTTAGTTGCAGATGTTGTAAAGAAGATTCCTGCTTGGAGTCGAAAATTAGACTTGAGCAGGGGTAAACAAACTGTGGCCTTCTGCCTGTTTTCATATGGCCATCAAACTGAGAATGATTTTTATTTTTTAAAATATAACTTTATTCTGAAATATAAAAACCATTCTTAGCTTGTGGGCTACAAAAAAAACAACCTGTTGGATGGTTTTGACCCTTCAGACCATGGTTTCATGACCCTTGGAATAGAGACCCTCTAAGGTCACTTTTGGTTCTTGAGATTCTATGGTTATCTAAGTGATACATGGGAGGAATTTCTAGCACTGGGGGAACTTGAGTTAATCCAAATAGCTTTATTTACACACATACACTCTTGGTAGTCAGGAATCTTCCTCTCCATATTTACTTCACATACTATGTTATGATGCAGAAATCCTTAGAGCAGTGAACTTCGTTCACTCGAGACAGCACACAGTGCCGCATAAAATAAAGTCCAGAATAACTGTGAGGAAAATACATTTTTGGGATGGGTGAAAAGATCCTTGAACAGATTGGCAGATTGAAAACCAGAGCTTAGTTAGAAGACCAACTGCACAAAGAGCTGGCATTTGAGATGAGAATTACTAAAAGACTACCTTAAACCCGAATAGCCCCTTCAATGGCTTTGTTACAATTCCTAAAGTCTATGTGTTATTCTGTGGGTTTTAAATATGCACTTTGTTTTTATGTATGTACAAGATGTCTCTCTCCAGTAGAATGTTAGCTCCTTGTAGGAAGGACTGGCTCTGTTTTATTGCTCTTTTCTTTGACTTTGCATATAGTTGGTATATAATATTTGTTGAATTGAATTAATCAAATTGTTGATGTCCTGGTACAATACAAAGAGTCCTGGCTCTGGAGTAAGAGCACCTGGATTCAAATACTGCTTCATAGTACCTGTGTGAACCTGGGCGAATCTCTTACGCTCCCTGGGCCCTGCTTCTCTATATGTGAAATGAGGGGAGAGGGGTCCCTTCCAGCTCTTGTTCCATGATCCTATGACCCTATGATCTTCTACTACCCCATTAGTTGTCCAGTGATTTTTGAGTTCCTATAGTAGGTAGGGGTTTCTGCAAGGCATTAGAGAGAGACATGGAATTTGAATAAGACGTGGTCCTTGCCCTCTGGGAGTTAAATATGGTCACCATTATCAGTCATAATTAAATTAACTTAGTAGGGCTCTACGTATTAGATATATGGATAAGTCTGGACCTGGGTTAAAACAATGTGTGGATTAGAATGGGATTTATTGGGTAAAGCTGGAGATTAGAGAGAACAAAGTCTAAGAGAGGCACCATGATCCCCATATAAGCAGAAGAGGGTGTCCCAAAACCTGTATCATGCTGGGTATATAGTAGGTGTTTAATAAAGGCCTAAGGATTGATTGATGTCTCTTCAAGACCAGAAGTTACAGCAGGCTCTGCAAAGAGCATAAGATACATCAAGAATCTAAGCAGTAGGTGGGTTGGAAATAGCATTCAGAAGTTGAGGATGAATCATCAGTTTGAAACAAAGAGGAAGAGCATACCAGAATTGGCTATTATGTGAACCTGGGATGGACCACATAAAATCTGGGAATTATTCATCAGCCCCCAAGCCCTCCATGGTCATCACCTTTTATCTTGCAAATAAGATGTCAAATCTTAAGAGATTTAATTCTATTTCTGCTTCTACAATCTGTAGGTCTATATATAATGAATTACCATTAAATAGCCTCTTTTCACAAATTTACACCTTTATTGGCTCCATCTTAGGGAATCATGGATGTCTTTTTATGTCAGTGGAAGTGATGACAGAGTTTTTCCATGAAGAAACATGACTATTAAAGTGCTAATAAAGGAATCGATCTATGTTTATGGCACATATTTAGAATTAATTCTACTTTTTAAAAGCCAGAGATGGCACCTAATAAAAGAAGGTTCATTTGGAAAGTGATATACCTTGATTTAAAAATTGATAAGTGTCAGGTAATGGAACTGAAAATAAGTTGGCATCTTAAACACAGGAAACTAACATTTCTCTCTATGTCCTGGCCCACAACAGCAGGATAAAGAGAAAATGACCCATCAATGGAGATCTTTAAACTGAGGCTAGTGTTGTTGTTTTTCTGTCATTTCAGTCATGTCTGACTCTTCGTAACCCCATTTGGGATCTTCTTGGCAAAGGCACTAGAGTTGTTTGCCATTTCCATCTCCAGCTCATTTTACAGGTGAGGAAACTAAGATAAACGGAATTAAGTGATTTGTCCAGGGTCACACATCTAGTGTGTGAGTGTCTGAGGCCAGCTTTGAAATCAGGCCTTTTTGATACCAGGCTTGGTACTCTTATCTACTGCGTAACCTAGCTACCCCATTTTTGGGCATACTCATGAAAAATGAGATTCTTTATTTTGAAACAGCCTCTTTCTATGATGACAGAGGGAAACATCTCCTAAAAGCTCTCTCTCCCCAGCTGGGTTGCAACTGAATAGAAAGTGGCAGGCTCCTGTGTTTCACGCCATGTTTTCACCTTTTAATAGATGGGGCTATTTTTAACCAGCCTGTCAACACCTCTGTAATATTTTATTTTTCACATTGAAATCTGACAGGGATGCTACATCTGAAGAGACATAAAAGCCTCTTCCCTCCAAAGCAATCTTAGGGGTTAGTGTTTCTGAAGGGAGCCCCTCCAACACCGTGCCTTTGATACCAAACCGCTGCATTCCCGAGGAGCCCATCTAAGCATTATGTCCTGTCATTTTGCCACCTAGGCTGCAAGATTCAGCATTAATATCACAAAGGGGAGGCTTTGTCATCTCTCATTCGCTGCCGTAAAACAAAATTCAGAGAGGCGAGATGAGGATGGAGTCATTCTCTGGAATCTCCATTCCCGGGTGGGTGAAGCCAGGACAGGAATCAGTCAGCCTTCATTCATTCTACAAACATTGATTGTGAACCTACTGTGCGCAGGGTCCTGGGCCAGACACTGTGAGGGAGAGACAAAGATCAAAAGGACACATCTGGGAAGGAGCTCATATTCTCATAGGAGAAATAAGACCTGGCACAAATAACTTCAATACAAACTAGACATCTAAGTACACAGGAGAGGTACAACAAAGCAGGAGAGCAGAGAAGGTGTGATTGAAGCTGGAAATTGGAGATGCTGAAGGTTTATAATCTATACTCTGGGTAGTAATAATGGCAGTGGGGAGGAGGGGGTGGCATCCAGACCTCTGATGTCATCAGTACTAAAACAAATTCTGGTAAAGAAATCTATGATGGGGTGGCTAGGTGGCATAGGGAATAGAGCATTGGCCCTGGAGTCAGGAGGACCTGAGTTCAAATCCAGTCTCAGACACTTGACACACTTACTAACTGTGTGAACTTGGGCAAGTCACTTAACCCCAATTGCCTTGCCTTCTCCCTTCCACAAAAAAGAGAAACTGATATCCACGGGCAACTCATCTATAACTTATTAATTAAAAAAATCAACAAACATTAGTTGGGCATCAGCAATATGCCAGGCACAATGGCCTGCTGTACTGAGGCTTATAAATATAATGGATGAAATGAACTGCAAAGGAGTTTCCATTCTATGGAGAAAAATGACAAATACATACATAAGTATAGAGGAAGATAGCCTGGAACTGTGATTTCACTGGCATGGGGAGCTTCTATGTGAGGAAATTCTCTCTACCAATGCAGGTAGTTTGGGGGAACTGGAAAGGCTTCCTTCAGAAGGTGGAGTGTTTGCATTGTCCTGATGGAGGAGAGGAATTTTCTGAGAAAAAGGTAAGAAGGGAGCGAATTCAAAGAGTGGAGAGGAATCAAGGCAAATTCATGGAAATGGGAGATGGAGTGTCATGTGTGAAGGAGGGAGAGAAGACCAGTTTGTCTAGACCAGAGAATGGGAGAGTGGGAGTAATGTCCAATGATGCTGGAAAGACGGGTTGGTGTTATGTTGAAAAGTGTTTTTAAAAACTAAACCAAGGGGGCAGCTAGGTGGTACAGTGAATAGAGAGCCAGCCCTGGAGTCAGAAGGACCTGAGTTCAGATCTAGCCTCAGACACTTAGCCCTGGAGTCAGAAGAACCTGAGTTCAGATCTAGCCTCAGACACTTGACACACTTAGTAGCTGTGTGAACTTGGGCAAGTCACTTAACCCTAATTGCCCTACCTTCCCCCCTCAAAAAACAAACAAACAAACTAAAGAAAGGAAGAGTCACAGGAGTTTTTGACCAAGTAGAATTGATGCAGACCAAGATTAGAAGGAAAGCAGAAAGCTGGGAAACAATCTTTACACAAATGTCTCTGATAAAGGCCTCATTTCTCAAATATATAGAGATCTCAGTCAAATTTATAAGAATACAAGTCATTCTCCAATTGATAAATAGTCAAAGAATATGAATAAATACTTTTCAGATAAAGAAATCAAAGCTATCTTTGCTATGCTCTGTCACCTTTGATTAGAGGAATGCAAACTAAAACAACTCTGAGATACCTCTCACACCCATCAGACTGGCTAATATGATAGGAAAGGAAACTGATAAATGTTGGAGAAGATAATGGGGAAATGGGAACACTAATGCATTGTTGGTGGAGTTGTGAACTGATCCAACCATTCTGGAGAGCAATTTGAAAGTATGCCCAAAGGACAATCAAATTATGCAAATCCTTTGATCCAGCAATACTATTGCTAGGTCTGTATCATAAAGAGATCATTAAGAGAGGGGAAAGGCCTACATTTACAAGCATATTTATAGTAGCTCTTTTTGTGGTGGGAAAAAAACTGGAAATTGACAGGATGGCTATCAATTGGGGAATGACTGAATGAAATGAAATGGAATGCTATTGTTCTAAAAGAAATGAACAGGTGGATTTCAGAAAAAAACATGGAAACACTTATGCAGAGTGAAGTGAACAGAATTAGGAGGACATTGTATGCAGCAACAGTAACTTCAACAGACAGTAAAATTTGGAAGGGGGAAGTTTTGTTTTTGTTTTGTTTTTTTAGGGAAAATAATATGTTCATGGACAGGTTGAGTTTGTGATGTCTCTGGGACATCTTTTTTGAAAATGTCTAAGAGTCAGTGATACAAAACTTAAGCTCAAGTGGGAGGCTGAGGCTGGATATATAGATGCATGAATCATCTACATAGAGTTGATAGCTACACCCATAGGAGCTTATGAGGTCATCAAGAGAGAGCAAGGAAGGAGTTTTTGTGCAAACAAAACCAATGCAGCCAAAATTAGAAGAAAAGCAGGAAATTAGAAAAATTGCAGCAAGTTTCTATGATAAAACGTCTCATTTCTCAAATATATAGAGAATTGAACCAATGTTATAAAAACAGGAGTCATTCCTCAATTGATAAATGGTCAAAGGATATGAACAGGCAGTTTTCAGAGGTAGAAATTAAAGCTATCATTAATCATAAGAAAAATGTTCTAAATCACTAATAATTATAAGAAGGCAAATTAAAACAACTCTGAGGTACCACCTCATACCCATCAGATTGTCAAGATGTCAGAAAAGAAAAATGGTAAATGCTGGGCAGAATGTGAGAAAATAGGCACACTAACACACTGTTGGTGGAACTGTAAACTACGCCAAACATAATATAGAACTGATGGTCTCAGAGCACAGGTTGAAGCATATTTTTATTTCCTTTCTGTATATTCCTTGTATTTTGGAGGGCAGTTATGGTTAATATCTTGCATGGCTTCATATGTATCATATTTCTTACCTTCCAAATAGGTAAGGGAAGCGGTGGAGGGAAGGAGAAAATTTGGTACTGAAAAAAAATATTTTTAATAGAGTAGGGGAGTGATTGAAGTTTCAGTTTCTTTGAGAGGACCTGCTTGAATGAATTAGATCAAGGGAGCTTGTAAAGCAGTTAGCTTTGGCAAGAAGGGCCAACGCCTTGTTAGAGACTGGAGGAGAGGAAGAAAGAATGGTGGAAGACACCAAGGGTTTTGGAGATGAAGAGAAAGAGAGAAGGAGTTAACTTTGAAAGGCTTCAGTTTTCTTAATGAAGTAAGAAATCTTCAGCTTGTAGGAGGCTGGGGAAAGCATGGAATGGGAGAGGTATGGAAGCTTGAGGGGGGAAGATAAGGTTTGGAATAACTTCTGTGCAGTGTGAGATAAGGAGGCAATTAGGGAGAAATAAAATAATTGCCTTGTTAAGGTGAGGGCCCAGTTGAAGTTAGATAACAGGAATTTGTAATGTACTGAGTCAGCACAGTTGTGAGACAGTCTAGCTCTAATTTATGTAGTGAGATAGTTGCCTAGGGTACAGAGGAGGTAAATGACTTGCCTGTGGCCACAGAGTTAGCACTGGCTGAAGGAGAATTTGAACCTATGTTCTTACTAAATCTAAATCTAGCATACTCTATCCACTTTGGCATATTGCCCCCAATAACAACAATAATAATGTGGGAACAAGATAAGAGGTGTATCTAAAAGGGATGCCTTTTGGCTTGTCTGCTAGTAGAGTGGCACTAAAGATTCTTTCCAAATTTTTTATTCAATTACGAAAAGCGGTTATTTGCCCATTTATGCATGAGTCCATAAACAGTAAATAGAAAAGAATCATAAAGGGATGGTAACTTGTCCCAGGACAATTTTGTCTGAATGCCATTAAAAAGACAATGATGCCCTATCAAAAATACCCTAGCAAGAATGAGAGGATAACAAAAAGAATCTGCACGAAGTTAGTCAACAAATGTGGACAAAGAAGTAAGTATCAAATAAATGGTTGAACAAATTCATATGGAACTTTTTGTGTGTGGAAATAAATGGAGAGATTTATTAAGATAATTTAGAACCAGGTCACTATACCAGAAATTACAAAAGGGTAATACTGAAGCATCCCAGGCTTGGTAATCAATGCAGATTAAGGAAGGAAACAGAAGAAACTGTTATAGTCTACAAATAATTTGTACCTACAGAATACCTAGTAAGATATGGCATGGGGGTTAGAATCATATATCAAATATTGTCTTTCATAGCTTGATAGGTGAAGAATCCCCTTACGACATGTATAGACCTCAAAATATCTTTTAGAATTTAGCTAATAAACTTTACTGGATCCATACTATTATCATTAACAAAATTGTTTTCCAAAGAACCCAGACATGACATTATTCCATAAAAACTTAAGAACAATATTTATAGTAACTGACACCATACCAAATATATATAATCTCTAAACTTCATGAAACAATTTTTAAAATACAGAGACCTAACAAAAGTCAGAGTAATGTGGGAACCAGATAGAGGGTTTGCTGTTTGCTACTGGAGATATTCTGAGAATACTTCCAGGGAGCTGCCAAAAGATGAGCCTGCATTTTTAATATTTTTATTCAACTACAAAAAGCAGTATTTTGTGCAATATTCCAGAGAGCATTGACTTTAAAAAGAGTAAGAGCAGGATAGGAACTTTTCCCAGGACCATTTCTATTTGTTTTTCATCAAGCAAGATGAGAAGAATGACTTTCATATCATGGTGATTTTCATAATAGTAGTAATAAAGCATTCATTAAGTATCTATTAATGTCAGGCACTTTTGAAGAGACACAGAAAGACATAAACTGATGCAGGATGAAGTGAACTGATCAGAATAGTAATTTATTCAGTAACAACAGCTGTAAAAAACCAATAACTCTAAAAACTGGAAGAACTATGGTTAAAACAAGGACCATTCATGGTTCCAAAGGACTGGTGATGAAACGAATTATTCATCACAGACAGTTGATTGATTTAGGTCAGTGGCATCAAACTCTGCAGACTACATGCATATTGACTTAGAAAACCACAAATTAAAATGATTAATGTTAAATTTTAACAATTTAATAATTGTTTATTTTGTTAAGCATTTCTCAATTACATCTGATGCAGATTGAGTTTTTTGGCTCATTGACACCTCTGATTTAGAGTACCAGAATTTTTATACATATGCATGCATGTATGCATGTATGTATGCATGCATGTGTATACACACATGTGTGTCGATATGTATATAGATACACAAACATAGTAGCATATAGTATATATGTAAAATATCTATATCTATGTCAGTATCTCATCTATATAGTTGATGTCTGACTATCCATATTCATCTCTCTTTCTGTCTTTATAGCATATTTTTCTCTATATAGTTTACAGATAATGAAATAATGTGTTTCTTTTGACTATACATCTAGGTTACCAGAAAAACACTAACCGATAGGAGTTAAACAGATGGGCAAGTTTAAAAGAGACATCACCATGCTAATAATAATCATTTCCAAACTACTTGGAGTAAAAAGTTTTTAAAATATAGGGACTTAACCAAAGAAGTCAATACCTTGAAGGAACAAGATGAAAGACATATTGTTCTTATCATCTTATGTGCTACTGGTTGGGTCAAAAAGATGCTTCCTTTCAGTGAGTCTGTAGATTATCTTATATTCACATATATTTATTCAATTAAAAAAATCCCTTTGTGCAGTGGTCCACAGACCCTTAAATATAAAAGAATGATAGCACTTTAGTCTCAGGACCATTTCTATTTAAACTCCATCAAAGATCATATAAATGCCTGGCATTTTTATAGCTTGCCAAAGTTTGCAAATCACTCCATTCATTTTATCGGAAAATTGAGTGTAGAGTAAGGAGTCAAAGGTGGGTGGAAGACATTCTAGGTAGAGGAATATGAGTGAACCATGATGTCTGAGCAAGGTATGTTGTCACATGCCTCAGAAACAAAAAAAAGTTTATGTAAATAAATTTGTAACTAAATTGGTACCTTCTTTTTTTTTTTTTTGGAGGGCAGTTGGGGTTAAGTGACTTGCCCAAAGTCACACGGCTAGTTTTTTGTGGTACCTTCTTGAGAGTAGGCATCATCACTTTTGTTCCTTATTTATGCACTATCCAGAGCACAAAAGAGTGAGGTCTGGGTTGGGGTGGGAATTGGAGAGGGGATGGGGTAATAATCTTCCCTCTGTTCTCTGGTGGCTCATTTGGTGGCATCCCTGCAACTCCTGTGTGACATATACACCAGAAATTACAGAAGGGTAATACTGAACACTTCTCTCCTTCCCCACCCCATCCTTAAATACTGGATCAGCATATGTTAATGGCCATGAGAGGGATAGTCTGAAAAAGCAGGCTGGGTTCAAGGCAATGTGTACATACTGCTAGAGATACAGCTTAGGCTTTCCTAATTTACTCACTTTTATATATGAAGAACCAAATTTTTAATAATTCCTAACTACTGGAGGAGCTCTGAATGTCAGGAACTAGTATCAGTGCTGGGTGGAAAATATAATTTAGCTCATACAAGGGGTATCATGTGAAAGAGCTATAATAAGAAAGGAAAAGAGCCTAAAAAAGATAAGGGGAGACCATTATAGAGGAAGAAATGTGAGGGAAAAAAAGGAAAAAAATAGTCCTTAGAAATGTAGTGATGTCCTACATAATTCATGTGTTTCTGCAAAGTGCTTCCTTCTCCAAAGTGTAACATGCCCAAAGCTATTTAACAGGAAGAAAGACAACGACAGGTTGGTCTGCACCCTCTCCAGTGCGGTGGCTGCAGCAGGCCCTTGATTGTGCTTTTTGAATGGACTCTTCATTTTTAGGA
The DNA here is from genome assembly GCA_028646575.1 of Pseudocheirus occidentalis. Classification (NCBI taxonomy): domain Eukaryota; kingdom Metazoa; phylum Chordata; class Mammalia; order Diprotodontia; family Pseudocheiridae; genus Pseudocheirus; species Pseudocheirus occidentalis. The sequence goes on along the minus strand of CM053595.1, from coordinate 113,643,140 downwards.
AAGACAACCAAGCAGACAACGTTTCAGTTGTTTAGAGGTTCTTGTTGTTATTATTTTTCTTCCGAGCCCATCAGCTTTAGAAACTCATTTGCAGACTAGCTATAAATGACCAGGATGTGTATGTATTAAACTATTCCACAAATTGCAGAAAAAAAGGCTTTTTAAAAGCCTTATTGGTGCCGTTGGTTATTTATACTTCCCAATGTCCCCTTTCCCAGTATTCCTTTCCAGAAATCTGCCTTTTTTGTTTTTGGTTTTGTTTTAGTCTTTTTGGAGGGGGGAAGTCGGGGCAATTGGGGTTAAGGGGCAATTGGGGTTAAGTGACTTGCCCAAGGTCACACGGCTAGTAAGTGTTAAGTGTCTGAGGCCTGATTTGAATTCAGGTCCTCCTGACTCCAGGTCTGGTGCTCTATTCACTGTCCCACTTAGCCGCCCTGAAATCTGCCTTTTTGAAAAAGAAAAGCAGTTAAAAAGAACTAAGCAGCACAAGTGACCCTAATATATATGTGTGTGTATGTATTACCTTTCTTCCTGTCTTTGACCTCTGTATATACAAATACAACAAACATACACACACACACATGCATATATCTTGAGCAACATGATTAGTAGTAGGATCCTAGGGTTGAAGAGAATGAACAATAAATTATTTTTCTTGTATAATTTCAAATTATTGCCAAGGAAGCTGCATGTGGGGACATGTTGCTCTGGCACCCCCATTTCCCAGGATTATTGTTAAGGCAAAATGAGATAATATTTGTAAAGTACTTTCCAACCTAAAAGCTCTGTATAAATGCTAGTGCCATTAAAATTATTATTATTACCTTGGACATTTACTATCTGTCTGACTTTGGGCAAGTCACTGACCTTTCCTAGGTCTCAGTTTTTTGGATTGTAAAAGTAAAGGTTTGGATCAGATGAACCCTTAGGCTTCTCTGGAGTTATGGGCTATGACCCTACATTGTTCGGAATGGTTGGGCCGATTCATATAGCTCCATCAACAGTGTATTAGGGTGTCTTCCTAAAAGCCCTCCAAAACTGGCTGTTCCCATCTATTTTCTTTGAAGGGGCTTTTAAAAGATCATGTTATCAGGTTTTGTTTCTTTGTCTTTAAGCCTGAACAATCAAATGTGTGAGACAGGGAGTAGAAGGAGGATTTCAGGCCAGAAAGGGGGCGTCTGGCAACTGCTAAATGATGGCAGATACCAGAGGTATTATGTCCTTTTAAATAAAATGGATGCTTTATTATGCTTAAATTAAATGTACATTTAGGGTGGCTCATTAAAAACCATTTCCAACCTAATGAGCAAAGCCCTAAGCTTTGGGCATTATTGTTGATCCAGAAAAAGAATTTCAGTTGATGGTACTTGCACATTTGAATCCTTCCTGATAAATAGCTCTGAGGAAACATTACTGACCTTCTGAAGGCAAAGCTAGTGATGAGGGAGTAATGATGAATGACCAAAGAAAGGATTGTTTAATTCCTGAGCATCCCTTGTCATTCTTAGGTCATCAGTTAGCTATTACGGAGGGGACTGAGGACTCAGGGTTGTTTCCTTCTGCTTATCAGAGATCTCAGAGAATATCTAGTCTCACCCACTTGATTTGCCAACAAGGAAACTGAGGCATGGTTAAGTGACTTGCCCCCTCCCCCACCTCTGCCAATATCACACAGATTGTGTTAAAGGCAGGATTTGACACTGGACCATGTTGTTTTTTTTCAGCCAATATTTTGCCAAAACTACTTCTGCTTTCAACTGTACCTCAAATGGGAATTTCAAAGAGCCCTTGCTTTGGGAGAGGGCTATGTATGTTTGTAGTAGCTGATGTGGGCAAAAGAAGTCATCAGGGAAGTCGTCCAAATTAGAATCCAGTCTGAAGACAATCAGCACAGAATTAAGTGAATGGAATAGAGGCCAGAAGTGTTGTCCCCGATATGGACAAATTTGCTTTGTTCTACTTACTAACCACAGAATTGTTATTATAGTTTCCTGGCCCTAAGGAATAAGGGGTCATTCTGTGGTTAGTTACAGAGTGACATCTCAGTCCCAGTCTGCCATCCCACAAATTTATGAATATATGGTAGGTGGGAAGGAGAGTGAGAGAGCGAAAGCAGGAGCAAGAGCGAGAGCAAGGGAAGGAGGGAGGGAGGGAGATAGAAACTAAGAGACACAGAGACAGAGACAGAGATAGAGAGAGACAGAGGCAGAGAGAGAGAAACTGAGAGACACAGAGTGACAGAGAAAGAGAGAAAGAATGAAAGAGACAAAGATAGAGAGACACACACAGAGAGACAGAGGCACAGAGAGAATAATGAATGACTCTGCATCCTTTCCTTGTGGCATTATCCACAGCTAGCCAAGATCCTCTCTATTATAGTTACATTGCTAAATACTCCTGGCCATTGATTTCTTCTTGAAATGCAATGTTTTGCTCTATATCCTCTTTTATTGAAGTCCTCCTCATTACCGCATCGTGAAGCAGAGGTGATTCTGGGTTCTCAAAGCCTATGCCAATGGTGCGTAAATTCAGACTGATCCTACCAAGCTGGCAAGTCTTCAAGTACAGGCCTGGTGACAGGTTGTATGTTTGCTGTCTGATGCCCAGCCAAGCTAAGTTCCATCATAGGATTATACAATCTAGAGTCAGAAGGAGTCTCTAAGGATAGTCCAATATATTAGGTTTACACATAAGGAATAATTTAGATAATTTAAGTGACTTGATAATAATATATTTATTATAATATAATATGTAATAATAATTTAGATAATTTAAGTAACTTGTCCAGAGTCATGTAGGCAGAGAGTTCAGATTCAAAACCATGTCTTCTGGCTTCCAAGCCATCACTCTTTCTACTATACCACACATTCTTTATGCCATGTATGAAAACCTTGTCTCCCCAACTAAACTGGAGCATCCTTGAGAGAAGTCATCCCTTTTGTTCCTTACTAATGCACTGCCTGAGTTCCAGAGCTGGCCGGAGCATGATCCCTGCCTATTAAGCCACTCTCCTGGAAGCGCAGAAGAGATGCCATTCCTGTTTGTAGTAAGAAAGGATACTTTTCCTAGTGGATGGTCCTGTCAGAAGGAGGGAAGATACTGAACACTTTGACTCCATTGCTTTTATAGTTAGGTGCTCTGAAATACCAGTGAGTAGACAGTGTAACCTGGTTCAATCAGAGGAAAAGACAGATAAAATAAGGCTGTATCCAACAGCTGAGATGGTGTGATATCACAAGTTTAAATGAAGACCTAAAAATCCTTGCTTATTTTTAAAACTGGGGAGTGAATCATTTACTGGTGTTAAGAGAGAAAATGAGAGCCAGCATGGTGTAGGGGATTCAGGAAGGCAGGAAGATCTGGTGTCCCAGTCCAACTCTGACACACACTAGTCGTGTGACCTTGGGCAAGTCACTTCAACCTCTCAGTGACCTAGGTCAATAGTGGCAAATTAAAAAAGAAATGAGGGCCACTAAACCATATATAAGAATCTGTGCTAGCTACATATTGACTTAGAAAACTGCATATTCACATTACCTGAATCTTATTTATTTTGTTAAATATTTCCCAATTACATTTTAATCTAGTTCTGGCTGCACCAGAGTGTTGTACCCACACATTTGACACCTCTGGATGAGACAACTTCCAAAACTCTAAATTGCAGAGAAGTGCCAACCTGCAGCAATAGAAGGGCTTCCTCATTTCAAGTTCTATATATCAATGAAAATCTCAGATCCAGGTTCTATCCCTAACCATAAAACAAAACAAAACATCAAAAAGACAGTTTCATATCCCGTCTCTCCTATTCCCTCCTATTTCTTCTTACCAAATCTGGTGGTGGAGGCGGGGTGGGGATATTCTGATTCCTAGTCAATAATAGCTCTTTGATGGAAGGTCCCATTGAACCAGCCCTTATACACCTGGAGATGGGAGGCAAGTCCTACGCACACACAGAAGAGTCAGCCACCAGGTGATGAGATGTTTTGGTTATGGTGACATGTGAAGGGATTGTGATTTGTGTTGAGAGGTGGCAAGGATAGAGCTGCTCTGCTCTAGAAATCACGGATCTCTGACAAAGTCTCTAGCTATCTCAAAAAGTGAACACAACAAGAAAGATACTCTGTTTTCCTCCCACCATTTTATTTTTTTTAGTGGTCATAGTTGAAATTTTCGTTGTTTGTAAATAGCCAGGGAGAGCATCCTATATGTTAGGAACAGATATTACATTGATGTTGTCAGAAAGAGATTGTTCTGAACCTACTCTTTCTTTACTCCCTTTCATTTCCTGGTGACTTCTCTTGTTTCCAGCTGGATAAGCGATACAAGACATAAAAACATGATCTGCCAAGCCCTATGGGGTGGGGGGGAAGGACCTGTAGTTCCTACCTCAGGTTTGGTTGTGAAGGTGAAATGAGTTAGTATACACAAAGCACTTTGTAAACCTGATGTAGACAAAGTTACTCATTTGGACTCATTTCATTTCTCAGTTATTGTTGTTACTATTATTTTGATGGTTCGTGTAATTTCATTGGTAGAGAATTCTTCTACCCATGTATTCTCTTCAACTTCTAGAGTTGCCCAAGACACTTTAAGTGACTTATCCACAGTCACACATCCAGTTTGTGTCAAAATTTATATCCAGATTGCTGACTCTGAGATCAATCTCTATTGAGTCACATTGCCTCTTGTATACAAGTTACTACTATTAATGATTAATATCAGTACTAATTGCTATTATTAATTAGGAACATCATTGATTTTATTATAATTAAATAATAATATAAATAATAATTTATGAATTAACAATGAATTTCACTATAATTGTTTCTTCAATGTTTCTAAATTTAAAGTTGTCAGGTAATTCATTCCACAGCTAGTTTCAGCATCGTAACAAGAGCTCTGAGTTTGGAGCCAGAGGGCTTGGGTTCAAATCCCAAATCTACTACTTACTACTTGTTTGACCCTGATCAAGTTAATGTAACTTCTCTGAGTTTTAGTCTCCTTATCTATAAAATAAGAGATTGTGGCTTGAGGATCTTCCTGGATACTTTAAGTTTTACATCCTAAATTGTCCCTCCTCTTTCCCACCTACTCTGAGCCATCAGCACAAAGCTATTTTAAATCACAAGACACTCCTAAAACAAAATCTTTGGAATTACAATCACTGCTGTCCCCAATACCCTCACTTTCCACCCATTTTGACAGTAATAAAAGTAACAAGGAAAATTATTTCGCCATCTGCTGTAAAATATGTTCTATGTTCCCTAGACCTGCTATTTTCAAAGGTGATTGGTTTACTTTTGAGATGTTTTTTTTAATAAATGACAACCTGGCAGTTCTCTTTGCATGCAAAAGATGACAAAAAAAAAAAACTCCTGTTTATAGGGTAATGTGGAGTTTCTTCCCCCTCCCCCCCCACTGATGAGGATGGTTTTGCATTGAACCATCCCTACCCTTTCATATACTCCTTGTAGCTCTAGTAAAGTATAATTTGTGGTCCTGGAAGATGCATAGATGCGTAGGAAAGGCAACTGAGGTGGTACTCCAGAGACCTAAGTTCTACCGCTGATTTTTTCTTTCTTGTCTTCAGTTTCCACATGTATTAAATAAAAGTAGATCATGTGATGCTAAAACCCACCTGGGACAGCTTGGTGGTGCTATAGTGCTTGGTGTACAGGGCCTAGAGTCGGGAAGACTCTTCTTTGTGAGTTCTAATCTGGCCTCAAGCACTTATTAGCTGTGTGACCCCGAGCAAGTCACTTGACCCTGTTTGCCTCAGTTTCCTCATCTGTAAAATGAATTGGAGAAGGAAATGAAAAACCACTCTAGTATCTAAGCCAACAAAACCCCAAATGGGGTCATGAAGACTGAAATGATGGAGCAAAAAGACAGCAATGACTTTGGTTTTACCTAGGCTGAATTTGGTCAGGGAGACTGGGAGTTGACACATTGGCATGACTTCTTTATCTCTGGGGGCATGAACAGGCCAACCTGCAGGGAACTGGGGTGCTAGAGGATTTGCAGAACTTCCACTGTGGGGATGTATTTCTGACTCAGTGTTTCTGCTGTGGTAAATGTGGAGGCAGAGTGCTTAACAAGGCAACTTATTCATGTAAACAACCATTAGTAAGGCTCTCTAATCCAGTCTCACCCAATAAACATTTATTTAGAACCTACTACATGCCAGGAAGTATGCTAAGAACCCGGGCCGCCCACAAGCTCCCAGCTAGAGTGCCTTTTGCTTAAGGAGCTTGTAGATAAGTATTTTTGCCATGCCAATTCAACCAGCTAGAGGTCCCACACGAGGGACTGTCTTAGGTGGCAAAGAGCGCTTTCTGCATACCTGGTCCTCTGCAGATGAATTTCCTCTGCAGAGCTGGATTTATACTCCTTGCTGTCCACTAGTCTCCCTGCTCTAACGCCTATGACCAGTCTGTGTCAGGAGCAATTAAATCTTGCTTTCTGGGCAGAGCTGAGCAACAACGTCTGAGTAACAACAGGCTTTACCTATGTACCTCCCAGTCATATCATAGACTTGAGCAGACCAACTAATGGTGGCTCTGTCTGGTTTCAACTCCACAGAATCAGATGTCTCCCAGTGTCCCACTCCCCTTTTCTGCCCCCTTTTATGTTGTCTCCCCCAATTAGAACACACCCTCTTTATTTTGCTTGGCTTTGCATATTTCTTTAAAGGGTTTTGTTTTTCTCTTTCTTTTTCAAGGGGGAGCAAATGAGAAAGGGAAAAAAATGCTTAATTGAAACAAAATTTAATTTAAAAAAGAATGCTCTCACTGATAATTGTTCTTATGACTCATAAGATTTCCATGTAAACTTCTTCTGTGTTCTTTGGTATGAAAATTCACCCACCCTTTGATCCCTCTACCACAAAATTGCGATGTGACTTCAGGCAAATCATTTTACCTCTAGGATATTAATGTTCTCATCTCTAATATGAGGGGGGATGTCCTAAATGGTCCCTCTCAGCTTTGACATTCCAAGCTCCTCTGAGTCAGTCTCAAATCAGGCCCTGCTACCCCCATCTAGCTATTTTCTTTAATTTTACTGGAAGCATTAAAATGTTGACATGTTTTGAGCTCTTCTGCTCTCTGGAATACAAACACAAGAGACATTCAACCCAAAACCCAAATCTGGAGGTGGGACTTCAAGAGTGAAGGAAGGCCAAAGATTCCCAGTGCCTTATTGGAGGACCCAAGAAAGTCTCAGTCAAACTTTGAGTTTCTGCATTCAGGGCCCTACACTTTTCTTCTCTGATTGTCCTTCACTTTCAGGGGTGACTGCAGATTCTTCTCAAGTGAACTTGGCAAAATGGATTGGTCCAGTTTTGAAAACACAGCAATCATCACAAGGTCATGACTCCCAAGAGATTTCAACAGTTGTGCTTTTTGTACCAACTAACTAATTAACATTTAAACAAATACTCTGCTGGAACCTGGAGGAATAACATCATCTTAGAAATTTGTCTGGGCTCCTTACAATGTTCAACTTAGTTTCTCTTCACAGTTCCATTAACCTTTAAGGACATGACTTCTCTCTAACAGAAATAAAGACACCAAATCTTTTCTCCAACATTTACATCATTCAGAATTATCTGATTTTCAGATTGGAACCTTGGGGTCTGGAAGTCTGTTTTCTATTACTAGGTCTTCCTACCACTTGGTGACATCACTCATACTTGACTTACAACAATAATAATAATATATAGTTCCTGTGAGTTTACCTAATGTAAAACAATTTACCTAAATTTACCTAAAAACCTAGTGAAATTTCATCACATCATTATTAAGCAAATATCATGGCACAGAGGAAAGAATTCTGTGTTTAGAATCTAAGCAACTGAGTTTGACTCCTGGTTCTAATTCTTTAAATGGAGCTCGAGTCAACATTAATTCAAAGTCACTGAATCTCAGAGTTGAAAGGGACCTCAAAGGCCTTCTAGTACCACTGATTACCTGAACAAGATTCCTCATAATAATAACAACAATAATAAACAATGATAGCTTCCACCTGTATAGCACTTTAAAGTTTGCAAAGTCCTTTACAAATCTTTACAAATCCTTTTTTCCATGTTATCTTCACAACATCTCTGTGAGGTAGATGCTGTTATCATCTCCACTTTACAGTTAAGAAAACTGAGGTAGAGAGGAGTTAAGTAAGTGTCTGAGGCCAAATTTGAACTCAGGTCTTCCTACCTTTGGATTCAGTGCTGTATACATTGAACCATGTAGGTGCCTCTATAAGTATATAAATTGTTCTAACAATTTCTGCTTGAAGATCTAGAATGAAGGGGCACCTACTACATCCTGAGCCTGTCCATTCCACTTTTGGACAATTCTCATTAAGTTTTTCTTTGATCCTAAATTTGTCTCTGCCATTTCTACTTTGATGTTGCCTTTTGGGGGTCGACTAGAAGAGTCTTTTCTACTTTGGAGCCCTTCAGACTTGGAAACAGCTATCATGTCATCCCCCTCCCGCAAAGGATTCTCCTCTATTCCTTCAACCAGTCTTTGTACAGTATGAAATTGTGGCCCTGCACAATTTTGGCTGACCTCCTCTGAATTCTCTCCAGCTCATTAGCGATGAGATATGGTCTCCAGATGTGGACATAGCACTACAGGCATTGCACAATCAGGGCTGAGTACATTTTCCTGTGTCCCTATTTCTGGACAATATGACTTTCCCATGGTGGCCCAGGTGGTATTGGCTTTTTCAGTTTTATCATACTAAAGACTGCTAACCCTCTACTATATGCAGATTAAGATAAAAGCCATGGCCTAGTGAATAAAGAATTGGACTGGGAGCCAGAAAGACTTAGGTTCAAGTCTTGCTTCTGACACATAACTGACTAAGTGACCCTAGGCAAGTCATTTCACATCTCTTTGCTCTAGTCAACTCTCTAAGACTCAAGGTGCTGATCTTCACTAGTAGAAGGAGTTTTTCACCCCTGGGATTTCCCTACATCAATGAAATCACAGGTCTACTCCCCATCTCTTATTGCCAGGCACTTATAGGCCTGGCACTGAGGGTACAAAGAATAATTCCTTCTCCCAAGAAGTTTATATTCTACTGAAGGTGGCTCCAGTATATACCCAGAGAAATAAATACAAAGTAATTTCAAGAGGGAGTATAAATAAATGGGGGAATCAAGAAAGGCTGTATGTCAACTCCAAAGGATTCATGATATAAAATGCTATCCACCTCCAGAGAGAGAGAGAGCTGATGGACTCAGAGTGTGGATGGAAGCATTTTTCCTGCTTTCCTTATTTTTCTTGCCTTTTTGTTGGTCGTTTGTTTTCAGAATATGCTGAATGTGGAAATGTGTTTTGCATGACTGTATATGTATAATGAGTATCATATTTCTTGTTTTCTTGGTGGGGGAGGAGCTAGAGGGAGGGAGATAATGAAGAAATGAAAATAAAAATAAAATTAATTTAAAAGGAAGGCTGTGGTGGTACGTTGTGCTTTGAAGGAAACTAGGGGCTCTCTGCAGCAGAGGAGAGGTAGGTATGCATCCCAGACACAGGGGAATTCTTCTGCCATGGTTTATAGGTGGAAAATAGAATGCTATATACAGGGAACAGCCAAGATGCCAGTCTGGCTGGAATGGAGAGTGCGTGAAAGGAAGCAATATAAAATAAGGCTCAAAATAATAGAAAGGAGTCATATTGTAAAGGGCTTTAAATGCCAGGCTTAAAATTTTCATATTTAATTTTTGAGACAATGGGGAGCCAATAAAGAATTTTAAGTGGTATAATGGGCAGCTAGGCAACACTGTGGATAGAGTGGGGGGTGGGGGCTTGGTTCAGGGAGACTCATCTTTGTGAATTCAAACCCAGCCTCAGATACTCCCTAGCTGTGTGACCCTGGGCAAGTCATTTAGCCCTTAACCTCAGTTTCCTCATCTGTAAAATGAGCTGGAGAAGAAAATGGCCAGACCTCAGATGGGGTCTCAAAGAGTTGAAAATGACCAAACAACAACAATATTGGATTGGACTGGATTGGTGGTAAGAAATGATTCTATCTGTGTTTTAGAAATGACCATCATTTTTTAGATATGGAGATCAATTTAGATAAGATCATCCATTTATGTGAAGGATGTATTGGAGAGGGGAAAGACAGGAAGTTTACTGCCTGTGTGACTCCTGAACAAGTCATAGCCTCTCTGGACCTCAGTTTCCTTGCCTGTAAGATGAGGGAGTTAGACTAGATGATCTTCAATGTCTCTTCTGCTTCAAAATCCATAATTTTCTGACCGTCTGTGATCCTATCTAATGCTCTTCCTTATTATGTATTGACCTGCTGTGATTAATGAGGACTTTGCTATTCAACAGATCTGTGTTCTCAAGGTATGGCATTGATCTGTGAAGATCACCATCCATTCACACCTTCTCGTTCTGGACAATTCTCATGAATCTTTTCCCATAGATGCTCTACAGAGGATCAGCTCAAAGATGTGCAAGAAGACATCCTCTAGGTCTTTTTGCATTTTCTGGATACCTGTTGATTACTTAGACTGTCCATCAGTCATGCCTTACTTGCTATAGAACTGGCCTACTTTATTTTCCAACCACACATTTCTTTCTGATATTCTCTATGCTTGAAGAGGCAATAGAGAGGAGTCAAGATGATCTGGGTTCAGGTCCTTCCTCTGACACAAACTGATGATGGGACCCTGATCAAGCCAGCCATGGACCCTCCCAGGGCTCTAAATAACCATCTAAGATCACATATAACAGAGCAGGGGCCAATTAGCCTTGGTGCAAGGGACTCTTCACTTAGGAGTGTTCTTGAACCAGTGAAATCGCAGGTTCATAAAAAGCAAGTAAAGAAACTCAACCAGCAACCACAACTCAAAACTTTTGTTTTTCCATGCCACTTCATCTGTGTAGATGACTGTTAGAGATATAATATTGCCCACTTACACCCAGCACTTGTCTCCCCATTGACATTTCCTTTGCCATCACTTGTAATTGACCCATTTGTTCAGATGAGTGCTGACTTTCTCGTCTCTGCAAAGTATTTATAAGAATGATCTGCATACGTATCTTAGAAATTAACATGCCCCAAATTTTTCATTGCTTCCATAGGCCTCTAAGATAAGATGAAAACTCCTCCGCGTGGCATTGAAACCCTCCAGAATTTAAATCCCACCAGGTATTTTGTATCACCTCCCTTCACTTACTCTTTGCTCCTACAGTTTCTCTGTGAATGTGGCATTCCCCCTCCTGGCTCTCTGTGTTTGCTCCAGCTGTCCTTCATGCCCTGAGTATACACCTTACTCCCCTCCAATTCTTAAACCCTTAGTCTATTTTGAGGCTCAGATTATGTGCCAGTCAATCAATCAATCAATCAATCAATTAATCAGTCAATAAGCATTTATCCTACACTTACAATGCGCTGGCTACTGTACTAAACACAGGAGATTGAAAGACAAAAATAAAATAGTCCTTGCTTTTGGGGAGCTTACATTCTAATATAGGCATACAACATATACCTATGTAATTACATTCACAGAATCACAGAATTTGTGAGATGAAAGTGACTTCATCAGCTACCTAGCCCACGCTCTACTCCAAAGGAATCCCCATGATAATATACTTGATATGTTGGCATTCATCCTCTGCTTGAAGATTTCCAAGGAGGGGGACGTGCCATCTCTGCAAGCAGCTCATTCTACGTAATATATGCAAAACAAACACACCATAGTTCAGGGAGGGAATGCACTAGCAAGTTATGTGATCAGGGAAGGCTTCCTGGAGGAGATGGCTCTTGAGCCTTTCCTGCTCCTCTGGGTAGGTGGTGCTCTCCAGCACCTCCAGTCACTTTGTATGTACTTATCTTTGTTATGGCCCAGCAGAAAGTGAGCTCTGTGAGGACAAGAGTTTTTATTTCTTTGTATTCCCGGGGCCTATCACATTACCCTTAATATATTAGATATTGAATATATTAGATATTTAATTAATATTTAATGTTGAATTGAGTCAAAGATATCGTTGATGGAAATATGAAAAAGAAGAAGACAGAATTTACAGAGGATTTTCTGGAACATAACCTATCTTTTTAGGCTCACAACTGACTGAAAGGCACAGGAAATACAGTGTCCTGTTGTTTATGGATAGCAAAAAAGCAGTTGACTAAGTAGAATAAAATGAAGGCTCAAATGTCTCCTCTTTCCATTAAGAAGTCTCTTGTACTCATGTTAAGATCATATGAGATTGCTTGATAAATGCAGACACTTCTTGATAATGAACAGAGAACTCAGCTCTGAGACACTCTGACTTGTAATAAGTAAGTTGTAGAACCAAGCATATGTTTATGCTTGTAATGGAGGCTGTCTTGTGCAAGGCCAAATCAAAGAAGGATTTCCTACAGGTAAGGAGGTCCTAAAAATGCTTCTGCTGAAAATGGCATTGGGCTGATTGCATTAAACTCCAAGAACTCCTCAATAAGGTTCATGATTACTCCAAAGAATGGAGCCTAATGATCCTTGTAGAAAAAACTAAATGAATGAAAAATGCATAGTGTTGTAGCTGTAATGTGCAGGCAAATGACCAATCCATTGAGCTAGGTGGCACAGTGGATAGAGTGTGAGGTCTAGAGTCAGGAAGACTGAGTTCAAATGTGACCTCAGCTACTTACCAGCTATGTGACCCTGTGTAAGTCACTTAACCTCTGTTTGCCTCAGGTTTCTCATCTGTGAAATGGGGATAATAATAGCACCTACCTCACAGGATGCCTAAGTACTATATCATCATTAACTATTAATGAGTTGAATTTATTTGCATACGTATAATAAAAAAAGACACTTGGGCATTCTGTGAAGTACCTCCATGGAGGGTCCTCTGTGATTTATAAAGATCCTAACTTCTTTGTGACTGTCTTAACCCTCAGACCAGCTGCTGAGGGCCATCAATAAAGTGCCAGCTTCTCAGGATGGGACACACACATAGAAACTTATGTTCATGACAAGATAGGTTTGTCATCAGGATGCACTGAGAAGCTCAGACCCAAAGCAGCTTTCTCAGAAGGTGGGAGAAGATGTCCTGGTCAATGGCCCTTCTTTGAATAGCAAGCAATGGGTCACAACAGCAAAGGATAATGAAGGCTGCTGGCAGGATATCAGTGATCTGCCCTTTTCTGGTATTGATGGGGCTTTATATCCCTCAGCAGGCTTAGATGGAGATGTATTAGCAGAGTGCATGAAGCCCTTCTTGGGGGTTTTCTTGCCTTTTATCTCCCAGGAGGTCTCCCAAGTACCTCAGGGAGAGGCTTAAGACAAAAGGATCTTATTTTTTGCGGTAAGAGTACACAGGCAGAGGAACTCAGGGGAAGTGAGCACATCTGCCCCATTGGTGGTTATGGCACAGGAGTGCTGTCAGCTATGGTACTTACAGGAACAGTTTAATGTGCTGCTGTGGCCGAACCCCCCCCCCCCAAAAGCCAAAGCCCCATCATCTTAAAGTCAATCTCCTGATAATGAGTCTGTTTAAAATTAGCTAGTTTGGTCATAGAGGCATAGAATGAATGTTAGAGCTGGAAGGACCCTTATAGGTCATCATTTAGCCCAGGGCTGGGGAATCTGTGACCCTGAGGCCACATATGGCTCCCTAGGCCTTCAAGTGTGCTCCTTTGACTGAATTCAAACTTCATAGAACAAATCCCCTTAATAAAAGAATTTATTTTTTAAAACCTGGACTGAGTCAAAAGACCCCCCCACCCTCACCCCGCACCCAAGGTCCTAGAAGGTGACATGTAGCCTTGAGGCGGAAGGTTCCTCACCCCTGGTCTGTGGAACGGACTCTTTCATTTTACTGATCACGCCCAGCTGCTTCTCATTCATTACATCTCTGGTCTAAATGCCTTTATACAGTGGCTCCTTTACCTCCTCCTTATAGAATCCCTGTCTTGTTCAGTAGTCGTGCCTGACTCTTTGTGACCCCGTGTGGAGTTTTCTTGGCAAAGATACTGGAGTGCTTTGCCATTTCCTTCTCCAACAGATTAAAGCAAACAGAGGTTTAATGTCTTGCTCAGGATCACACGGTTAGTGACTGTCTAAGGTTAGATTTGAACTCAGGTTTTCCTGACTTCAGGTCCAGAACTCCATCCACTTGAGCCATCAAGCTACCCCCATAGAATCCCTAGTTATTTGTGATATATTCCTCAGAAAGTCACAGAATCTTGTGAAATATAAATTACTCAAAGGGAAAAAGATCAACTACTTTATAGGCAATTAAGCAATAAAAGTTTCTCTGCATGGTGAATTTCTGGTGAGTTAATGTGACTCTAAGTCCTAAGATGATAAGATTTAGAACTAGCAGGGAATTTCGATTTCATCTAGTCTCTTCCTCTTCCCTTAGTTAAAAGTGAGTAAAGTGAGGCACACAGAGATGAAATGGTTGCACATAAACAAGAAGCAGTGCAACTGGAATTTGAACCCACATTTTTGGACTCCAAATTTAGCATTTTACTACAACATTTTGCTTATTAAGAAAACAATCCAGGAGCCGTGCTAGCCTTTAGAACCCAGACATAAGATCTAACAGAGACTGTATCTTGGAGAGAGGCTTCCAATAACAATGACAATAGCAATGACATCAATCTTTATATTAATATGGTGGTTTAAGGTTTATAAAGCACTTTTCTCCCAGCAAACCTCTAGGGAAATAATGCAAATATAACTGTGCCCATTCTACACATATTGAAACTGAGGCTTTGAGAGGTTAAACAGTCATTAATTTTATTCTAATTAATTGATAAATATTTATTCAATGTTTGCTGTATGCAAGGCACTGGGAATACAAAGAAAAAAACGAAAAAGTCTCTGCCCTCAAGGAGCTTACATTTTGCTAGAGGAAACAGTATATACACAGATCTAAGTAAATACAAGGTAATCAGAAGAGGGGAATGTTATAAGGAGAAGACCTATGGAAGGGGTAACTGAGCTGAATTGATCTTTAAAAAAAATCCTTTTACAATGACTCTCTAGCTACTTAACTCCATTTTGCACATGGCCCACTCCAGACTACTTCTCACTCCTTAATTTCATCTAAACCCCTTTCTCTGTTACCTCCAGACCACCCCAGGCTACTTGCCACTCCTTAATCCCATCCAGATCTTTCCACAGTCTTTCTATATAAAATATTAATCTTGCCCCCCATTAAATTGCTCAGATTCTTAAAATCTGGCCCACTTGTATTGGCATCACAAATAGTGCAGACTCACTAGGACTCTCGCACACCCCAACTGGTATTTTAGTAAACCACTTGGAATGAAAGGGGAAAAAAAGAATGCTAGGGATTCGATGAGGTAGAGGTAAGGCTAGAATGCGTTCCAGACATGGGAAACCAGAAAGGCATGGAAGTAAGAGATGGGATTTTGTGTATTCAGAAAGTCTGATGAGGCCAATTTAACTGGAAGACAGAATATAGGAAGAGCAGTCATATAGAATAAGATTAGAAAGGTAATGCGAGAACTAGAATGTGGATGGCTTTAAAAACAACAGACTGACTAATTCCTATTTCATCCTAGAGACACCAAGGAGCCCCTGAAAAATTTTGGGTTGGAGGGAGGAAGTGACATGGTCCGATATATGTTTTAGAAGTGTCAACTTGACAATTATGTGAGAAAAGGACTGGAGTCCAGAGAGAATGGAAGTAGTGAGACCAATCTGGAGGCTATTTCAATAGTGCAGGTGAGAGGTGATGAGGGGGCCTGTACTAGGGTGGAGGCTGTGGGAGAAGGTGATGGATACAAGAGGTATTCTAGAACAGCGGTTCTCAACCTGTGGGTTATGTTCAATTTGTAACAATGCAAATACATCCTGCATATCAGATAGAATCACAACAGTAGCAAAATTACAGTTATGAAGTAGCAATGAAAATAATTTTATGGTTAGGGGTTACAACAACATGAGGAACTGTATTAAAGGGTCGCAGCATTAGGAAGGTTGAGAACACTGCTCTAGAAGAAAGGCATTGACTATGTAACACTCCAAAATGTGGACTGAACCAGACTAAAATGTAATCAGGAAATATTTAACAAAATAAATAAAAATACAATAAAACACAGATATCATTACATTTTAAAACCATGTGGATATGTGACCTGCGGGGTTTTTTATGTTTAATTTAATGGCCCCGTTTCCTTTTGACTCTGGCACCGTTGCTATAGAAAAAGATTTGACAAAACTGAACAGCTGATTAGACATGGGGGTTGAGGGTAAGGTCAAAAACAACTCCAAGGTTTGAAACCTGGGAACTAGATAAAAGCAATGCCATCAACACAAATAGAGATGCTTCCAGGATGGATTATTTGGGGAGAAATATGCTGAGTTCTGTTTGAGACAAATCCAGCCTGAGATGCTTCCGGAATATACAGGTGGATACAGGATATACAGATTAGCAGTCGGTTGGTGATGTATGCCAGGGGAGTGGAAGTGAGATCAGGACTAGATATGGATATGATGGATATGGCTATTCTTCATGGATATAATAATTAAAGTCATGGAAGAAGATGAGATCACCCAGGAAGAGAAGAGAAGTAGGTCTGTCTCCTCATTCCAAAATCCAGTATTCTTTCTGTCACACTGCATGTGAGTGCAACTCTGTAACCTGTCCTGGTATAGGAAAATCCAGGCCCAACTCCAGGCTGATAACCCCTTTTTGTGATGATATTTAAGAGTACTGTTCTCTTGATCATTTCTATTCTTGGAGATAGCCTTTAAAAATCAAGCCAAAAGGCAGCGATCATGTCCACAGGTTCCTGAACTCCAGCCAAACATCAAAAACAATTAGCACCAAGCAATCCCAGGAAGACCACCCTTTTGAGCCCTCTCAGCCTGAAGCACAACGCAGAGTGAATAATTGTCTGCTGAAGCCAAGTTCCATCTCATCCCACACCTTCCCTGCGCCATCACCTTGAGCTGACAAAAGCCAGATGGCCAAAACCCTGGGCCCTTCCAAGGACATGCTTACTTCTGTTCAAGGAATAAATATATCAAAACTAAGAGCACATGTGAACAATCTTTTCAGTCCCCATGCATCTGCCCAAATCTCTCTCCTGAGTTACAGTTTGTCCATTTCTGGTTCCTTGGAAACCGAGGGACCGGGTGTTGAACTAAAGGGTGGGGGGAGGAGGTGAGAAGCCTGCCTTGGTTCCTGGAATTGGAGGATATGGGTTCTAATTCAGCCTCTAAAGCTTACTGTTTGTATGGTCTTGGATAAGTCACCTTTCCCTCTCTTGAACTTGTTTTCCTCCTCCATAAGATGAGATGGTAGAATCTGTGATGCCCTGATCCTCCATGCCTTTCTTCATGCCTAAGATATCCCCAACATTTATCTTTATCTCTTGAATTTCTACCCCTTCTTTAAAGTCCAGCTCAAATTCCACCATCTTCTGGAGAGAACTTGACCTGATTCCTCCAGCTGGAGAGAATCTCCTTCCAATCTCACCGAGGGGGTATCTTACCAACGTGCTTAGTCGTGTGCTGTTGATTATAAGAACTCCATTTGATGTCTCATGCTTCTACTGGTTATGGCAAGCTTTTGGCTGTTCTTCACACATCACCCATCCTCCTTCCTGCCTTTGCCTTTGCATCACATCAGGGATGTGAAGGGAACTATTTAACAACCAGCTCCCTGAAAACCACGACTTACTTTTAAATTTAATCCACATTGTTAACACTTTCTCCATCACTTTCTTAGGTTTAGACAATCGACAAAACAGTAAATTGGGGCCTGATGTGCAGTGTTTGCCCATTTCCGAAGTATGAATGTTCTCACTGAAAATTGAACAGAGTCCATATCAGCCGGCTTTTGCACCCTCCTGTCTGCCCTCTGTGCCTGTCATGTCCTCCCTCCTCTCCTCCACCTTCTCAAATTCCTGCACTTGATGACCTAGAGGGCCACAGGTGGCCTCAAGACCACAGACTCCCCACCCCTGCTCTAGTCTCTCTCAAGGCTTATTTCAGGTACCCCTCCTGAGGCCTTCCTAATGCTTATGGCCGAAAGTGCCTCCACTTGCCCATTAACTTCTATTAATTTTGCATGTATCTCATATATCCCTGTATTTTTTGTCAGTCAGTTGTTTCAGCAGAGTCCAGTTCCTCATGACTCCGTTTGGGGATTTGTTGGCAAAGATACTAGAGTGGTTTGACATTTTCTTCTCCAGTTCATTTTACAGATGGGAAAACAAGCAAGCCAAGCTAAGTGACTTGCCCAGGGTCACACAGCTAACTATTAAGTGTCTGAGGCTAGCTTTGAACTCACTGAGTCTTCCTAACTCTGGGTCCTATGCTCTGTCTACTGCATCACCTAGTTGCCTCTGTATGCCTATATGTGTGTGTGTGTGTGTGTGTGTGTGTGTGTGTATGTTTTCTGTCCTGATAGAATTTAAACTCTTGGAGGGGAATGACTGTTTCATTTAAATACATACACACGCACACACATGTACACATACATTCCCCATACCTAACACAATACTCAGCACATAGTAGGTGTTAATGAAAGCTTACTGATTGGTGGATAATCTAAATTCCGTATCTCTTTCCAGCACATAGATCAGTGCTCTGCACACATTGAATAATAAGTGTTTATGTGTCCTGTTCTGCTACAGGGGTGAAGGTGAGGGTGAAGGTGAGGGCAGTGTTGAGATCTATCCAGCTTCCCTTGTGAAGAGCTGATTGTCTTTCATGTTTTCTTACCTGACTCAACAGGGCAATAAGACCATTTCATTAAGAAAAACGTGAGCATTCTGAGTCTGGCTCCCTTCCCTCCATATGCAAAGGAAGAGAAAAAACTTCATTGGGGACTGAGAGCAAATGCCACTTAGATGCACTATCATTTGCTGGATAATTATTCAAGCAATTACTCAAGCTACCCTATTAACTCAGTTGTGGGGAGGGGGTGGAGCCTGAGCTGGACCAGAAAATCCTAGCTCATTCATCAAACAGGCAAGGGTGAGGCAGGCACCCCGTTTAAGCCTCTTGGCAGACTTTAAAGTTGTGCTTCCCCCTTTGCTTCCAGATGATGGGTATGGAGAAAAATCCAGGCCTCTGGCCCTGATCTCTCTTGAGGGGTGTGTAGAGGCCATCCATTACATGTCATTCCTTTAAAACTTCCAAAATTTTACCCCCTTAATCATGGTGAAGAGAGGTCTGTACCAGGAGTGCAGCCTTTCTAGTTCCAGCTTTTCCACTAATTCTCTGTGGGGCTTCAAGCAATTTGCTTACCCTCTCCGAGCCTCAGTTTCCTCATCTGTAAAATGAAGGACTAGATATTCTTTGAGAGACCTCTCAGCTCCAACACTTTATATTTTAAGACCGCTTTCATCTCTCCACATTCTGCAAATCTCTGGCTTTAGTCATCCTTCCACTCAACAAGTATTTAAATTACTCCTGTGCATCACTCACAAACCAGGGAAGATACAAGAACGAATGAACGAAAAACATTCAATAAACACTTATATGTGCTAGGCATTGTACTAGGCTCTAGAGCAGGGGTGGAGAAGCGGTGGCCTGGAGGCCACATGTGACCCTTTAAGTCCTCAAATGTGGCCCTTTAACTGAATCCAAACTTAACACACGATTCAGTGAAAGGAATGCGTCTGAGAACCTAGAGGCTCACATGGGGCCTGGAAGTTCCCGGTTCCCCACTGTATCTACTCTAGAGATACAGACACAAAAAGTTTCTGCCTTTAAGGAAATAACATGAGGAGACAAGATAGTAGTGGCCAGGGATGGTCATCAGAACCACAGGGTGATCGAATAATGGACCTTTCCAGAAGCAATGAATGGATTTGATTGATTGGAGTTTTCAGAGCAGGAGGTTGTGAGGTAGGGGTAGTAGGATATGTGGACCTAACAGAAAGATAGCAATTGTCGGGGGGGCAGGATATAGGGGGTGGGGTTGGCTAAGAGAGATTAGCTTTCAAAATTCAGCAGGGCCCCAGGGCAGGAGGCGGAGGTTCCGTCGGGATGGTGTCCAAAGAGTCAGACTGAAAACAGCTAAACAATAACAAAATCAATAAATGCTTGTTGAGTGGTACATCATGCTTCAGTTACGATAATAACCCACACTTCTAGAACTCTTCGGTTTATAGTGTTTTCTTTACAACATCTTGCTGAATTAGGTGATGTGAATATTAACCTCAATTTATAGATAAGGGAACTGAGGCCCAGAAGTATCCAGAGCCTTACCCATGGTTACAGAGTTAGCATCTGATGCAGGATTCATGCCTCTTGTTTCCAAGTTTCAAGTCCTTCTCATTGTTTACTACACCTGTACCTTGATATCTATACCATTTTAAAGCTGGATGAGACTGGAAAGGTTACTTAGTTCAACTTCCTGCATTTTACATTTACAGATGAGGAAACTGAGGCTCAGAGGAAAAGTGCCATGTACAAGATTATACAGTGGGTTAGTAGCAGAGGTAGAATTAGAAACCAGGTATCCTGGCTCATGCACTTTCCATGGCTCCACACTGCCCCTGAGGTCTCTGGCCAGCCTTCAAAACAGCTCAGAAGGGCAGGCATCTTGGCTATGATACTCTCTTTGGAGGTGTATCAAAGGAAACATGTGTTGCCTACAGATTCTCCAGAGCCCTTTAAGATTGAGGTCTGAACAGCTTTTGCCCCTGGAATGCCATGTGAGGAAGAGAGCAAAGTTGAAATGTAGTGGCCAAGTCATCCTTGCCTTCCTCTGAATTCTTCTAGTATCGATGAGGACAATCTGTACCACACTTACATAGAGAACTGTGCAGAGGAATTCATAACCAGATATACTGGTCTTGGTTTAGCAGCTAGACTGTAAGCTCTTCAAGGGTAGAAGAACCCCAGGTGGAGAATCAATGGATATGGGTCCAAATCTAGCTCCACTCCTGTGTGACTCTGAATAGATCATTTCCCTCTTCAGGGCCTCAGTATCTTCATCTAAAAATTTAAAGACTGGATCAGATAAGGTCTCTAAATCTGATGATCCAGTAATTTTTACCTTCTCTTGAGTGTTTTCAGCTGCTGTACCCCATTTGGGAGTTTCTTGGCAAAGATAAGGGGGTGGTTTGCCATTCTCTTCCTCAGCTCCTTTTACAGATGGGAAAACAGGCAAGCAGAGTTAAGTGACTTGCCCACAGCTAGTAAGGGTCTGAGACCAGATTTGAACTCCTGAAGATGAATGTTCCCGACTCCAGGCCCAGTACTCTGTCCACTGTACCATCTAGCTGCCCAATGAGTGCCTACTGAGTGCCAAATATTCTGGAAAGCAGTGGGAATACAAAGACAAAATTGTAAGATCTGAGATGATGGTTTAGTGAGGGGACACAACATATACCTAATTTGGGGAGAAAAGCACTAGAAAGAGGTCCTTGAGCTAAGTCTTGAAGCAAACCAGGGATTGTAAAAGATGAAGGTGAAAAGGGAGAGCATTCCAGGCACGGGGGAAAGCCAGTGCAAAGAGCTAGGATGCCATGTGGAAAAAAGAGGAAGAAAGCAAGTTTGGTTAGACCATAGTCTTTGTGAAAGAAATATAGAAGGTAGGCTGGAGTCATCTTGTGAAGGACTTTCAGTACCAAATAGCAGAGATTATACGTGATCATAGATGTAACAGGGAGCCCCTTGGAGTTTATTGAGAAGACGAACACAGTCAGAGCTGTCCTTTAGGAAATCCTTTTGGCAGTGATGAAGAGGAAGGATTGAAATAGGAAGAAATGTGAGGCAGGGAGAATAGTTAGGAGACAACTGGTGAGAACTAATGAGGTTGTGGACTAGGTTGGTGGATATGTGAGTGGAGAAAATGAAACAAATACTAGACATGTTGTTGAAATAGAATTGGCAATATTTGGCAACTGATTGGATAAGTTATGGAAAGAATGTTAGACTGCAGTTCGGTGATACCATGGATAGAGAATGGCCCTAGAGCAGTGGTTCTCAACCTGGGGTTGCGACCCCTTTGGGGATCAAAAGGAGTAGCCTAAGACCATGGGAAAACACGTATTTCTGATGGTCTTAGGAACTGAGACACAGCTCCTCTATCTGTCTCCAGGCGGGTCCGCCCACATGCAGATATGCCCATATACAAGTATTAAAGGGTCATGGCATTAGGAAGGTTGAGAACCACTGCCCTAGAGTCAAGAAGAACTGAGTTTAAATCCAGTCTCAGATACTTAGTAGCTGTGTGATCCTGGGTGAATCACTTAACTCCATTGCCTCCAAAAAAAAAAAAAAGAGGAATGAAAGACCTGTGTTAGAATCCTTCCTCTGATAGCTACTGTGTAACCATGGGTAAGTTCCAGTAGCTCTGGGTTTTAGGTTCCTCATCTACAAAGTGGTAATAATACTAATTATAGTATCAACCCCACGGGGCTCATGTAAAGATATTTTCTTTTGGGACAGGATGAGGATCTTTCCTATGGTTTTGCTGTTACAGGGAACTGTATGCAGTTGGAGAAATTTCTTCTTTCGTGGAAGGTCAGCACCTCTTTGACAACTTAGTCTTAGGGAATGCAGGGTCCCACATCTAGTATGATATGACTTGAACCTATGTGTTAACAACCTTGCGGCTGGTTCTCTACCCTCTGGGCCATGTGGCCCCTCTGAAGGTAACATGAAATAATACAGGGTAATCTTTAAACTCTATATATGTTAGCTCGTTTGTGATTATAGTTCTGATGCTTCATCTTTTATGTTTGTAGGTCTCTTTCAGTTCTTACATTTTAACTTTTAAGGCCCCCCTTGCAGCTCTAATATTCTATGTGCTTCTTACAATGTTTTATACGTGGCATTCTATCTCCTTTGCATGGTCTGTCTTCCATGCCTAGAATATTCTCCCTTCCCACCTTCATCTGTTAAAATCCCCGGCTTGCTTCAAGACTCAGATCAAGGACCTCTTTCTATATGAATCCTTTCCTAATTTTCCCAGCTGCTAATGCTTTCCTCCCCAAATTATATTGCATATGCCTATATATGTATATGCCTCTATATTTTACTTGTAGAGGATGAGAGTTTCATTCTCTCCTAAATTCAACCCATATTTCCATATAAAACTTTTTCAGCTCTAGGAAATGCTAACATTTAGGTAACTTTTCATAGCATAAAATTTTCCATACTGTGGGAAAAAAACTCTTTGATATTTAGGAAGTGCTTAAGGATCCTTGATTTTAACCCCAGATATTGCCCCTCATCCTCATAGAGCTACCTGGTGTTACCTGGCATTTAATAAATGTGTTTTCATTCATTTAGTAAATTTAATAAATGTAAATATTTAATACATGTGTTTTCATTCATTTATCCCTCCATGCATGCATGTATCCATCCATCCATCCATCCATCCATCCATCCATCCATCCATCCACCCATCCATCCATGCACGCATGCATTCATCCATCCATCCATGCATTAATTCTACTCATTTAGTGGTTAGCCACCAAATATTGTCTGTCAAAATTCTCCTATTTGTTTGGAAATATTACCTGGGTTTAGGGTAAGAGTGTAGGCATAGTGATCTATGTAATCCTGTGCCCTTATTCTGGAAGGTTTCCCTCTCCCCCTATTTATACCCCAATGATTGTCAGCCTTTGGGGCAGATTGTATAGTAGGTAATATTTTCCGGAAATGAGGAGTGAGAGGCCTTTCGATTTGCAAGATTTATGGGCTCTGTCTCTCGGCAGGAACCAATACTCTATCACTTATAGGCAAGGTGCCTCGTCACTACCAGTGCACATATCCCCCTCTCCAGCCCCGAAGTGACCCCTGATATTTAAAACCCTGGCTTCTAGGTAACGATGATAGATTGCTTCAGCCACTTCAGCAGTTCCAGCCACAGCTGCTGACAGAGGAGAGAAGGGAATGAAACCAATTGAAAAACACAGGGCAAAGGCTCCTGCTGTCCCTGCCAGCCTGAGTGAGGTCACATTGGAAGGGGAGAATTTATGGTGTTCTTTGGAGTTCAGTTTATTCCAATGTTTCATACATTACACACTCTTTTATAAGACTGTTGTCAAAGGACAAGGAAATATTAGTACGACAGATTTATGTTCTCTCACACTCATTACTCTATCAATTAATTCAGTTTAGTGATTAAGAGCTCACTGTGTAAAGGCACTGTGCCAAGTAGACAGGACTGGAAGACAAAATTGCAACAGTTCCTGACTTCAAGGAGCTTACATTCTACTGGAAACTTTCTAATTATTCTATTGATCAAAACTTTATTGAGCAGCCAACAAAAGAAAAGGAGGATAGGCTTTCAGCCCATTCTCAAGAAAATTAGAATCTAGGTGTGTGTGTGGCGGGGGATAAAATAAGAGTACCAGTAATGGCATTTCAGAAGCACATGATTTACTCACAATAACCTGAATCCGTATACAATTGAGTGAGGTGTGTTTTAACACCAATAGGTAGAACTGAGGAAAATGGCCAAGGCTCTAGGCGATTATACCTTTTGAAAGCATGGTTACACAGTCGATTAAGAAACTGACATCTGTGTTGTGGTTAGCAGACCAGAATCAGTCATAGAATGTCTGACTCCACATGCCCCACAGTCTCTCCAAGACATTTTCATTTTACATAATCACAACTAAAAATGGGCTCCCCAACCTATTTCACATGGATATGAGGATCAGAGATGCTTTAATAATGCACTGGTCCCTTCTTATTATTGATCAATCAGGGAATGACAGGGTGATTTGGGTTTAAAGGCACCCTGGGCCATCACCAGTTTGTTCTGACCTATATCTTGCCATTGGACTCTGATAACTGGAGGATAAAGTGAGGCTGATGACTTTGTGAAGCTCTCCTTCACTTTAATCCAATTCACTTGCAAGAGGACATTACTGGTGGGGTGGAGCCAAGATGGTGGCATAGAAGCAGCAAAGGTCTGCAGCTTCCACACAGCCACCTTAAATATCCAGAAAATACAATTCTAAACAAATTTTAGGGCTCCAAAACTCACAAAAATACAAAAAACACATCTCTGGCTGAAGGCAGCTCAGCAGGTGGGGCTCATCACAGTAGGCTGGGGGCCAAGGCCAGCCTAGCCCAAAGCCTGGCCCTAGTGGGGTCGGGAGAAGCTGCAGCTGGAGTCTACAGTAGAGTAGATCCATGGCACCTGGGGAAATCTCCACATTTATCAAGCCAGAAGAAACAAAGCTAAGAGAAAGGTCAGTGGAATTCAAACTAAATTTGGGGGGAAAAAGCAGTCCAGCCAAACTGCCCCCAGGGCAAAAAATCAGCCCAACCCAGCTGCTTCAGAGTCCCTGGCCAGCAGCGGGGCCAAAGTGATTGATCAAAGACCAAGGCGTTGAGCAACTTGGATCTGTATCATGGTCTTGGGTGGTGGTCCTGGGGTATGCTTTCAGTGAGCCAAAGCTGGTGGGGGCTACAGCACCCCCCTAATAGCTCTGGCAGCTGTGAAAACCCCAGCAATTTGGGACAGAGCTTTCCCCGCTGGAAGCAGAGTTCGACAGAGCTAAAGAGTCAAGCAATTAATTGACTGGCCAACATGAGGAAAAGGAAGCAAACTAAGAACAGCAATAAAACTCTAGAATCCTTTTTTGAGGACAGAAAGGATCAAAGAATGGAATGGAAGGAAGCCAACACAGTCAGAACTCCCACACCAAATGCTTCCAAGAAACATGAAGATTGCCTACAAGCTATAGATCAACTTAAAAAGTACTTTGAAAACCAAATAAGAGAAGTGGAGGAAAAATTGGGAAGAGAAATGAGAATGATGCAAGAAAGAGTCAACAAACTGACTAAAGAGAATAACACCTTAAAAAACAGATTAACTCAAATGGCAAAAGAGGCTCAAAAAGCCAAGGAGGAGAAGAATGCCTTAAAAAGTCAAATTTGCCAGATGGAAAAAGAATCTCAAAAACATTCTGAAGAGAATAATTCCTTCAGAATTAGAGTGGAGCAAGTAGAAGCTAATGACTTTATGAAAAACCAAGATAC
>CM053595.1:113574397-113617083 GCA_028646575.1 Pseudocheirus occidentalis | reverse complement strand
AATAAATTCTCAAGGAAAATTGCCCTGATGTTTTAGAATCAGAGGGCAAAATAGAACTTGAAAGAATTCACCAATCACCTCTTGAAAAAGATCCCCAAAAGAAAACTCCTGGAAATGTTATATCCAGGTTCCAGAACCCCCTCATCAAGGAGAAAATATTACAGACTGCCAGGAGGAAACAATTTGAATACTGTGGAAACACAATTAGAATAACCCAGAATCTGGCATCTTCTACACTGAGGAATCAAAGGGCCTGGAATATGCTATTCTGGAGATCAAGGGAGTTGGGATTAAAAACAGGAATCACCTACCCAAAAAATTGAGTATAATGTTCTAGGAAAAATATGGTCATTCAGTGAGATGGAGAACTGTCAAGCATTCTTGCTGAAAAAACCAGAACTGAACAGAAAATTTGACCATCAAACACAAGAAACATGAGAAAGTAAACATGGGAAAGAAATCATAAGGAACTTAACAAAGTTGAACTATTTACAAGCCCATATGGAAAATGATAATAGCAACATATAAAACTTTTCTTAGTATGAGGATAGGTGAAGAGAATACAAAGGTATATATATGTATACCTACACATATGTCTATATAGAAGGGTACATATACGTATGAATACATATCTAAGTATGTGTGTATATGTGTACATAGAAGGTACAGGATCAATTGAATACAAAGGGATGATACCTTAAAAGGTGAAATTCTGAGGTGGGAGCGGACTAGAATGAGAGGAGACAGGGAGAGACAAAATGGGGGTAATCATCCCATATAGAAGAGGCAAGGGATAACTGTTACAACTTTACTTTCATTTACTCTCATTGAATTTGGCTTAGGGAAGGAATGACATAAACACTAAAATGGGTATCATGCCACACAGGAGAGTAGGGGGTATGGGGATAATAGGCGGGATGACGGAGGGGAGGGCAGAGTCTGGGGGAGGGTTGCTGGAAGCACACACTTCAGTAAAGGGACAGGGACAGAGTAGAGAATAGAACAAGGGGCGTCAGGATAGGAAGGAGGGATATATAATCAGCCTCTCACGATAGGTCCACTGTGGAGATGTCCTGTATAATTACACATATACAGCCTGTATTGAAATGCTTGTCCTTCCAGTGGTGGTGGGTGACAAGGAAGGAACCAAAAGAATCTAGAATTTAAAGCTCTACAATCAAATGTTAAAAAAAAAAACAAAAAATACGTATACACACATATATAATAATAATAATTATTATTATTAGCTACATGCACCTGGGAAATTAAGATATACAGGGACTGGGGTAGGGAGACCCCCCCCACCCTACCATAAAGTTAGAGTGGCTTTGGAGGAGGACATAAAAGAGAGCAGATTGGGGGAGGGACTTTACAGTGGGATTGCTGTTTTGGGGTTGGGGTAGGGGAAACACAGGGAGAAAATTTGTAACTCAAAATCTCATGGAAAGGAATGATGTATACAAGAAAATAAAAAAAAATTAGAAAAAAAGAGGACATTGCCCTCCTGATGTCATCAGTCTTCTTTGAGAATGAACAATGAACAAGTCCCTTCTTATATTGGCATTCATAATTTCTTGTGACACAATGATATTCCATTATATTCATACTCTGTAAACTTATCCATTCCCCAGTTGATCAACTAGATTGCAAATTTATTAAGAGCTTACTTTCACTTTTTCTAATCCTTTGCATTTAGACTAGTGCATCTCACATAACAGATGCTTCATAAATGCTTGTTCATTGATTGATGGGCACCCACACTGTTTACAATTCTTTGTCATAAAAAAATGCTGCCCTGAATATTTTGGTATATGTGGGATCTTCCTTTCTGTCCTTGATCTCCATGGGGTATATGACTAGTAAGGTTACTCTTTAAAAAAAACAGATTAAACAGTTTTGCCAGACACTAGCACAGAACACCAATGGCCAGCAGACACAATAGACTTAGTTGCAGGTTAAATGCGATTATCAACATTCCTTTATCTGATTGGATAGGCAAACTTCCCCCACATGGCTCTGACCAGTTGCCAAAATTTTTATTTTTACAGGGTTGCTTTCAGTTCTAGGTCAGTGCTTATTAGGTAGGCCAGACATGACTGACTGCCTCTGGTCTAGCCTGTGAGAACAGGGAGGCAATTTTCAGCTCAAAATAGAGAACTTCCTAAAAATTAGACCTTACCAACAATGGGAAGGCCTATCTTGGGAGTTAGCTCATCCTCACTGTCAACATTTAATGACTCCTTAGGAAATGTTATCAAGCATCTTGCTTAGGTGATCAGTCAGAGACTGACTGACCATCTGTCAGGGATGAATAAAGTAGAGATTCTTACATTAGATGGGCAGGTTGAACTGTAGCATCTTGGGTCAATTCCAATGCTGCAAGTCTAAGATTGTGTGGCTCAGATACCATCGTGCTCTAGGCTGAAGACCTGGGTTTGAATCCACTCTCGGACACTTGCTAGCTCTATGACTCTGGGTGAGTCATTTAACCTCTGTCTGCCTCAGTTTGCTCACCTGTAAAAAAAGGGGGTATTGATACCTATGTCACTCACCTGACAGGGATGTTGTGTAAGCTGAGAGATAATAATGTAAAGGATTCCGCAAATTTTAAAACTATATTTAACTGTGAGTGATGATGCTAATGGATTCTGGGTTCTTTTTATTCCAAGGGAGAGTAGATTTTTTAAAATTTTAATTGCCTAGAATTTGATCCTGACTCCATGGATTTATACAAACAAACTCCACAGACTTGGACCTGACCACTTTGAGTCACAGAATCTCACAGATGAAAGAAGCTTAGGTAAGCAACTTACCCAGTTCATACCTGAATAAAGAACCTCTGCAATATATGAGTGTGTATGTATGTATGTATGTATAGATAGATGGATGTAGGTATGTAGGTATACATATATACATAGTTATGTATGTATACACACACACGTATAAATCCTTCTCCTTCCCAAACTAGCCCATTCTGCAGTTAGCTGGCTCTAACTAGGAGGGTGCTTTTCCTCAGCTCAAAGCTAAGTGGGTCTCATAATTTCGATTCAATATTCCTGGATCTGTCCTCTGGAGTCAAGCAGAACAAGTCTAATGCCCTTTTCAAATACCTGAAGACAGCTACCATGTCTTGCCTCACTCTTCTCTTTTCCAGGCTAAGCAGCCTAATTCCTTCAATTGAATCTTATATGGCATAAACTTAGCTGTTCCCCAATTTAGCAATAAAATTCTAAAATGTGACATAGAACTCCACAATACTCCAGGTAAAATTGGGAAAGATCATAGCTGGATGATTATAAATGCATGCATGCATATATGTGTATATGTATATGTGTGTACATACATGTATAGATAATACATATATCATTGTATATCTATATATGTTTAGATGCTTACATATGCATGTATGACAAAGCCCATGTAAGGCATATTTTTATATGTACAATGCATATTTATGTATGTATAATGCATATATGTACAATGTATATGTACATTCATGCATATGTGTGTAATATACACACTTACATATGTAATGTACTATTATGGGAATCTGAAGATCTTCCCTTCCCCTAGGCCCTTTGATAGGCTTAAATGTCTCTGAGAACCTTCCCTGATTTGAAAGTATACTCTGCCCCCTAATAGGCTGAATGTGGTCACATGGAGCCTGTAGCAGGAGGCTTGATTTTGGGAATGCCTGTGCCTTGTTGCTTTGTGATTGGGTGGTGGGTCAAGAGGGCTGTGACATTCTCCAATTGATTGAGGAGAAGGCTATATATACACGCCTTGATGTGAGCTTTTGCTTTGTGGCTCACTTTGAGAAGAGTTGTGTGATTTGGCCAGAGGAGACCCCCCGGCTTTGAAAAATCCAAATGTTGGTGCTTCCCTCTCTGGTAACTGAATAGGTATGGATGTAATGGTCAGATGGTTGGAAGCCTGTCTCTGCTGATCTGTTTCTTTGTCTACTTGTAACTTCTGCTTGTAACTTCTGTTTGTATTCTGTTTGCATTCTCTGAAGTTCAGGGTGCTGACTTTTTCCCCTGAACTAGGTAAATGATATATGTTTGTTTGATTAAAGTAAGACTGTTAACCGATTTTGAGTTGCTTTCCTTTAGAAAAGAAGATCTAAGAACCTGTGCTAGCAGACACTCTGGGTATGCTAGGGTGCTTGCTGATACATGCACATACATTTCTACTTACATGTGTATAGGCATATGCCCATAGTTTTGTATGTGTGTGTGTATGCACATACATATACACGTATACACACATATAGATACAATACACATTCATATACATATATACACACACACATATATACACATACACATGTATATATATAGGGTATCCCAAAAGTCTCAGTGCGTTTTTAAACTTAAAACTTAGAAGAATTTAGAAGACTTTTGGGACAAGAAGGCAGAGTAGAGGCCTAGTTGAACTCTGTCAATATTCTCCTCCTAACAACTTTAAAGAAACACATCAAATCAGACTGGTGTGGTAGAACCAATAAAGAGTCAGGGTGAAATATTTTTCCAGCCTAGGATAACTTAAGAGGTTGGCAGAAGAGATCCGTGACACCAGGGTGGGGGCAGTGGGAGCACATGTGGTGACAAAAAGAGTGGTGGGCTTTGAAGAGGGCAGCAGCAGCATCAGCAGCTTCAGGAGCTCTCAGTCCCCAAGTAAGGGGCTCAGACAACTGCTCAGAAAGTAATTACAAGGGAGATTTGGCAGGTACTGAGTACAGAACCAAGTACTATTTGGCAACTCCATTGTCCATCCATATACAGTTCTGTGCTTCAGTTCCAGAGTGGAGAAGAGTGCTTATGGTAAGGCACAAGGGAGCTGGGCCCTGGTTGCCGTTCCAGGACAAAGAGAAACACTAGCACTTGTGACTGCAGGGGAGCAGGACCTCATCACAGTATAACGGCAGACAGGAGTACTAGTGTTTTTGGCCACAGGGGTATAGGAACCCTTCCTAAGTAATGACTAGAGCACAGACCAGGCAATCAATGATAATATCTGTCCCAGGGTAACACCACTTTGGAAGCACCAGAAACTTGCAGACTCCCAGAACTAGCTCTGAAAACAGTAGCATGAAAAAGACTGACGGTTGGCCTCCCTACCCCCAGGTGAGCAGAACCAACTTTAATGTAAAGTTCAGAGTCAAGAAATGGCCTAGAAAAATGAGCAAATAACAACAAAAAGAACCTAACTATATAATGACCTGGAATATTGTGGCGTTCTATGTCACATTTTAGAATTTAATTGCTAAATGGGGGAATGACTGAGTTTAAGCCATGTAAGGATCAGTTAAAGGGATTAGGCTGCTTAGCATGGAAAAGAGAAGAATGCGTCAGGGCATCGTAGCTGTCTTCAAGCATTTGAAAATGGCATTATATATTGTTGTTGTTCATCCTTTGTCCTTGAAGAGGACCAATGACAGCATGAGGGTGATGTCTTGACTTGCATGTGAATTGAATTTAAGTGAGGCAGCAGAACTGTGAAGTCATCAGTCTCACTCTATCCTACAGAGTCATCAAAGTCCAATAGCAAGATAAAAGTCAAGATGATTGGTGATGGCCCAGGATGCAGTAGGTGACCTGAGTGCCTCAGACATGGGATAAAAATTTATTATGGTAGCAGGGAAGATCAAGATACAAACTCAGAAGAAGACAACAATATGAAGACAGCTATAAGAAAAGCCTCAAAAATGCAAATTAGACACAAGCCCAACAGAATTCCTAGAAGAGTTAAAGAAAGAAATGAGGGGTAGAAGCAAAATTGAGGAAAGTAATGAGAGCAATGCAAGAAAATTATGAAAAGAGAATTAACAATTTGGCAAATGAGGCACAGAATTAAAAAAAAGAATTGGCCAAATGTTAAAGAGGCATAAAAATTCACTGATAAAAAGAACTCCTTAAGAAGCAGAATTGGTCAAATGGAAAAAGAAGTACAAAAGCTCATTGAATAAAATAATTTCTTAAAAATTACAAGAGGGAAACTGGAAGTCAATGACTCTGTGAGACATCAAGAAACAATGAAACAAAGTCAAAAGAATAAGGAAAAACAAAAAAAGTTAATATCTCATTGGAAAAAATAACTGACCTTGCAAATTAATTGAGGAAAGATAACTTAAGAATTATTAAACTACCTGAAAGCCATGATCAAAAAGAGAGCCTATGCATCCTGTTTCAAGAAATCATAAAGGAAAACTGTACTGATATCTTAGATCCAGACTATAAAATAGAAATGGAAAGAATCTACCAATTACTTCCTAAAAGAGATTCCAAAATGAAAATTCCCAGGAATATTGTAGCCAAATTCCAGAGTGCCCAGGTCAAGGAGAAAATACGGCAAGTAGCCAGAAAGAAATCATTGTAATGTGGTGGAGTTACAGTCAGGATCAGACAAGATTTAGCAGCTTCCATATTAAAGGAGTGGAGGGCTTGGAATATAATATTCTGGGAGGCAAAAGAGCTAGGATTATAACAAAGAGTAACCTATTCAGGAAAGCTGAGTATAATCTTTCAGGGAGAAAATGGACATTTAATGAAATTGGATTTTTTTGTTTTTTTAAATTGCATTTTCTTCTTTCTCAATTACATGTAGACAATTTTAACATTTATTTTAAAAGTTTTTGAGTTCCAAATTTTCTCCCTCCCTCTCTCAGCTTCCCCCTCCCTAAGATGGTAAACAATTTAATATATGTTATATATGTGTAATCATGTAAAGCACATTTCCTTCCATATTAATCATGTTGTGAAAGAAGAAATAGACTGAAAGAAAAAAGTAACCTTGGAAAAAATAAAGTGAAAAATAGTATGCTTCAATCTGCATTCAGACAGCATCAAGTCTTTCATTGGATGTGGATAGCGTTTTTAGTTGTAAGTCTTTTGGAATTGTCTTGCATCATTGTATTGCTGAGAGTAGCTAAAGCATTCATAGTCAATCATTGTACAATATTGCTATTACTGTGTACAGTGTTTTCCTGGTTCTGCTTACTTCATTTTGTATCATTTCATGTAAATCTTCCCTGGGTTTTGAAAAAGAAAACTTTAAACCATTCCTGATAAGAAGACCAGAGCTGAATAGAAAAATCTGACTTTCAAATAAAAGGCTTAAGGGAAGCATAAAAAGATAAACATGAAGGAGAAATCATAAAGGATTTAATAAGTTAAACTGCTTACCTTCCTACGTGGGAAGATGATACACAATATGATGAACTTAAACATGATTAGGGCAGTTAGAAGTGTGAGTGGATTATCTTGAGATAATTTCAAAAAATAAATGAAGAAGTGAGAAAGAAGGATGCACTGAGAAAAGGAGGAAGAGGAAAAATGAGAAAAAATATCTCACATAAAAGAACACATGAAAGAGTTTTAAGAGTGGAAGGAAAAAAGTGATGGGGGGAAGAGGTGCAACACTTGAACCTCCTCAGATGGAATTGATTCAAAAAGGGAAAACTATATATACACACTGGGTGTAGAAATCTATTTTATCTAACAGGGAAGTGGGAGGGCAAGATAATAAGTGGAAAGAGGGAGATGATAAAAAGGAGGAGTGGATTAAGGGTAGCCAGGTCAGAAGCAAAAGAGACTCTTGAGGACAGACAAGGGTAAAAAAAAGAGAAGAATAAACAAGAGAAAATAGAATGGAAGGAAATACACAGTAAGCATAACTGGGACTGGGAATGGGATGAACTCACATATAAACAGAAGAATAATGCATTAGAAACAGAATCTAACAATATGTTGTTTATAAGAAAAAACGTGAAACAGAAAGATATACACACAGTAAAAATAAGAGAGTGGAGCACCATCTATTATGTTTCAGCTGTGGCAAAAAAAAAATGCAGGGTAGCAATCATTATCTCAGGCAAAGCTAAAGCAAAAATAAGTCTAATCAAAAGAGATAACCCGGGAAACTACATTTCGCTAAAAGTTACCATAGACAATGAAGTAATATAGTAATATAAAAAATTTTTATAGCAAGAACTTGCTTCTCAAATGTATAGGAAACTCAGTCAAATTTATAAAAATAAAGCCATTCCCTTATTGATAGTCACAGGATATAAATAGGTAGTTTTTAGAGGAAAAAAAACCAAAGTTATCTATAGTTAGAAAAAATGCTCTAACATTTGATTTGAAAAATGCAAATTAAAACATTCTGAGATAGCACCTCACAGCTATCAAATTTTCTAACATGACAGAAAAGGAAAGTGACAAATGCTGTTAGGGATATGGAAAAAAGGGATACTAATGCACTGTTAGTGGAATTGATAACTGGTTCAACCCTTCTGCAGATCAATTTGGAATTATGCCCAAAGGACTATATGATTGTACATACCTGTTGACTCAGAAATACAACTACTAGTTCTTTATCCTAAAGAAATCAAAGAAAAAGAAAAAGGGATTATATGTACAAAAATATTTATACTAGCTTTTTGTGATGGTAAAGAATTGGAAATTGAGGGGATACCTATCATTTTGAGAATAACTAACCAAATTATGGTATGTGTTATATTATGTGATGGAATAGTATTGTGCTATAAGAAATGATGAGGGAGATAGTTTCAGGAAAAAAACAACAACAATAGTGTGGGAAGACCTAAATAAATAGATGCAGGATGAAATGAGC
Organism: Pseudocheirus occidentalis; assembly: GCA_028646575.1. Taxonomy (NCBI): domain Eukaryota; kingdom Metazoa; phylum Chordata; class Mammalia; order Diprotodontia; family Pseudocheiridae; genus Pseudocheirus; species Pseudocheirus occidentalis. Next base: position 113,608,449 of record CM053595.1, on the reverse strand, counting down.
AGAACTCTGATCAATACGATGATCCAAAAGAATTCTGAAAGACTCATAATGAAAAAAGCTATCTACTTCCAGAGAGAGAATGTATGAACCCTGAGTGAAAACTGAAGTGTACCTTTTCACTTTCTTATTTTTCTTGCTTTTTTGTAACATGGAAATGTTTTGCCTCAGAGTGTGTGTGTGTGTGTGTGTCTGTGTCTGTGTGTCTGTGTGTATTTAACAGGGAGGAAGAGAAGTGGGAAATAATTTTTTTTCCCCAAAAATGATAAAAATACATAATAAATTTAAAATATTAAAAAAATACTTTTGGGACACCCTGAATCTCTATGTTGCTGGCTGGGGTGGCATATGCCTGTAATCTCTACTACTGGGGAAACTGAAGCTGGTGGCTTGCTTGAGTTTGGGAGTTCTCAGTTATGGCAGAGCTGAACTGTGGGACGTCAGCACTAAATCTAGCACTTGGATGGTGAACCCCTCGGAGCAGGGAGCCAACAGGCTGTCCAAGTCAGAAGTGGTGTAGGACAAGGATTCTGTTCTGATCAATAGTGGGATTGGGCCCATGGATGGCTGTTGTGCTTTAAGCTTTGGAGACCCCAGGAGAACTAGTCTCAAAAAACAAAATTTTTAAAAATATATGTATATGTTGTCTTCTTCATTAGACTATAAACTCTTTGAGAGCAGAGATTAATTTTTTTCTTTGGTTTCCCTAATGCTTAGCACTGCACCTAGCGCACAGTATATGGCTAATAAATTCTTATTGATTGATTGATTGGCTATCACCTCCTTTTTCCTGGATGCTCTGGCCCTCCTGATGCAGTTCAAAGTCACACTAGCTTTCTTGACTTTTATCCAACCTATATGGGATGAGAAATTTGGACTAAACACATTTAGATTAAACCACTTCAAACACCTTTATCTCTGACTCTTTTTTCTCAGAATGAACTACCTCTTTAAGATCAGTTTCTTGTATCCTTAATTTTCACATGCTGCCGGTAGTCATATAGCTTGTTAAAGAATAGAGATATTTCCACAACTATTTCATCATGGCTGCTTTTAATATTTTGGAGCAAAATCCATTTCCTGCAGTCATTCTCTGCTACAGTAGCTTATCTTTCTCCACAATTTTATGCCCTAGTTAGCATCCAGAAATCAAGGGAAGCCATTCTTTGTGGAGAGATAAGAATCAGCCCTTGTGCTTCTTAACAGAACTCTTTTATTCAGAAAGAAGAGGAAAATTTACCAAGAACTTAGACTGAGCTAGACAGGGCAAAATAGGGTAGAAGGGGAAAAAGATGACCATTAAAATAGAATGAATCTTCTCTGCTGTTTGGAAAGCCAGCTCTTCTCTCGTTGGCCCTGGCAGCTCTGATGTGAAGGAGCTCACGGCAGAGAAATGGGGTTCCTTTGCTGCCTTAGATATATTACCTCATATACAGAGTCAGAAATCTTAGTCGAGAATTTTATTTTGGAGCTAGAAAAGACCTTAAGGCAGGACACAAAAGCATAGAATATCAGAGCTGGAAGGGACATCAGGACATAGAATGTCAGAGCTGGGAGAGACCTTAGAACATGGAATGTCAGAGCTAAAGGGATTATAGGATTATCACAGCTGAGAGAGACCATAGAACATAAAATACTAGGTTTGGAACAGAATTTTAGAAATTAAAGATCCTTAGAACATAGGATGTTAGACCGAGAAGGAACCTCAGAGATCATCTTATACAATCTTTTTTTCATTTTGCAGGTTAAGAAACTGAGGCCCAGAGAGGTGAAATAATCTGACCCAGATGAAACAGAGAAATAGTAGGAGTGTCCAGACTAGAACCTCCATCTCTAACCCAGTGTAGAGTTCTTTATCATACCCCACATTGCCTTACTCACCCCAAAAGAATGACTATTAACATGAATGACATAATGTCTCAGTATTTTGCCCTACATTGAAGAAAGTGGCTAAACTTTCATCTCCCCTATTAAATGTGCATACTTTGCAGGCTCCATGCTGTAGCCCATCCCGCAGGACTGAAAGCTTGGCGGAGTTTATAAACAGAATTCTTGATTTTTGGACTTGTAGCTAACAGAAGGGGAAAAAGAAAAGACTTTTCAGAAGGAACATAATTTGAAAAGGAGATAGCTCCAAGCTTTCTCCCCCTCCCCTAACAAACAGCATTTTTAATCGTTTTTACCCTGAAGGACAAACATTATTTGGCGATTTGGATGTCTGACAGCTTGCTAGAGTCTGAAACGTTTCTGTAATGTAAAAGGTCTCGGTTTTGTGGGCATCTCACATCTCTGTTTCTGTCAGCCAACCTCCAGCTGAGGTTGTAGGACCAATAAGGTTGCAATCCTGCAAGATATCCTTAATCATTACTCTTCAAGAAGGTATTCCTGCTCCATTGGGATCATTATATCAACACCCTTCCTTGCCCACTACTCTTCCTTACCTTCCACTCCAATCCATCTTCAGACTAATCTTCTTGAAACATCATTTTCATCCTGTTTTTCCCTACTAAAGAGCCTACAATGGTTCCCTATTGCATACCACATCATGGTTCAAACCACCTGACTTTATCTATATGGGTCTATGATTCACTGATTCAACATTCCTTTGAGTCTGAGGTAGAGATGGTGAAGAGCTACAGTTAGAGTCAGAACAATTAACTCCTTCAAAGCATGAAGACCTCTTCATGTAATATAGAATAGTTTCTATTTTATTCTAAACACAATGGGGAGCCACTGAAGGGTCTTAAGCAGGGGAGTAACATGAACAGATCTGTATTTTAGGAATACCAATATGGCAACTTGATAGAAGGCAAATTGAGGGGAAAGACTGGTCAGGAAGACCAAATAGGAGCCTATCACAATACTCTAGGAATGAGCTGTTGAGAACCTATGCTAGGAAGGGACATTTATGGGCTAGATTAGCACTTAAACTGTGGGTTGTGATGCCATATAGAGTTGTGTAACTGAATGTGGGGGTCATGAAAAATTTGGTAATGATAAAAGGTTTCTGCACACACAACAACCAAAAATTAATTCATAATCAAATGTATAATGAATCAGAGGTGTTTCTGGCAGCACTTGTCTTCCCAGAAACAGAAACTGCGAAGGACTTGAGGTAGATTAGACACTGTAAGCTTCAATGTGGAACTGGATGAGGAACTGGAAGAGGAGCTGAGAGCTGCCTACCTGGATTCACTTTTGGCTTAGTATTAGGACAGAATTTCCAACAGTTTCTGAAATAGTCCTAAACATATCTCTGTCATTTTGTACTACGTATTTATGCAAAGTGGCATTCTTAGAATTGACAATTATAAAATCAAAATGTCGATCAACTCTGAAAAACACTGAAGATGTTCTGCATTCTGCAGTATCAAATATTCTGCCAAGATTTAATTCTTTATGTAAAAATAAACAAGCATATCTATCTCATTAATATGCAAATTTGCTTTCATCATTAATAAATAGTAAAATTATATGTATACCAAAATTATATAAAATTATATGTATACCAAAGAATTGTTTTAAAATAAATTTCTTCATGGTTTATTATCAGTAGATGTTTGGTTTGTATACCTGTTTTATATACCTATATACGTAGGATCACAGAAAAATTTCTTGTGTGAAAAGGGGTCACGAGTAGAAACCGTTTAAGAAGCCCTTGGCTAGATGAGAAAGATGCTGTGGAGGTAGAATATTTTATATGTATATAATATATGTATATATATATATACATTCATATATATGTATTACATACAGAGAGAGAGAAAGAGAGAGAGTAGAGAGAGAGAGAGAGAGTGTGTGTGTGTGTGTGTGTGTGTGTGTGAGAGAGAGAGAGAGAGAGAGAGAGAGAGAGAGAGAGAGAGCACTTGTTTCTACCTAGTTATTTGCATGTTTTCTCCTCTGTTAGATTCTGAGGTCCTTGGGTTATGTCTCCAGCACTTAGCCCAGTGCCTGGCATATAATAGGTGCTTAATACATGTTTATTGACCGATTTACATTTAGCAACTAGCTCAATATGAGGGTTGAGAGAGAGTTGAAATAAAGAGCTGAAAATTGCTCTGAGGTTTCAAACCTAGGTAACCAAAAGAAATATGTTCCCCTTGCCAAAATAGGATAGTTAGGGAGGGGTGTAAATTTTGGGGGAAAGATTATGAACTCCATTATGGACATATTGAATTTAAGGTACCTAAAGGATATCTGTTTGGAGATGTTCAACAGATAGTGATGACAAACTAGAGTCAAGGAGGGAAAGTAGGGTGGGATATAGAAATCTGGAAACAATTTGCAAAGAGATTATCATTGGACCCATGAGACCTGATGATATCGATGAGAGAAAATAGAGTGTAGACTGGGGGAAAAAGAGGGCACATGACATAGCCTTGGAAAAATCCAAGGTTAAAGGTCAAGACAATGATGATCCAATAGCGGAGAGTAACAAGGATCAGTCAGACAGGAAGAGGAACTAGAGGAGAGAAACATCACAAGGTCTCAGGGATGAGAGTATATTCATGAGGAAGGAATGTCCAAGGGTGTCTGATGCTTCAAAGAGGTCAAGAGGGTTGAAGTCCAAGAAAAAGGCATTGGTTTTAGCCATTAATAGGTCAATGACGGTTTTTGGAGAAAGCAGTTTCAGTTGGATGATGAGACTGGAAGACAAATTGAAGTAAGTTGAGAAACAAGTGAGAGGAGAAGAAGGGGAGACATTGAGTATACTTATCTTTTTCTAGGAAGCTGGTTGTGAAAAGGAGAAGAGCTAGAAGATGGTTGAGCGTCAAGTCAAGGTTCTTAGAGATGGGAAGACCTGGGCATGTTTGGAGTTAGTAAGGAAGAACTAGTGGACAGAGACCAGAAAGAGGATCAGGTACTAAAGGAGGCCGTAGAGTATGGGATTAAGAGTTCAGGCAGAGGACTTGAAAGGGAGAAGTCTCACCTTTTAATGGGGGAGTAAAGGAGGTGAAAATGAGGGGGAGTCAAGGAGTTTTTACCAGAAGCTGTTTCCCAGGATGTAGTATTCATAGAGTGACAAAGATACCAGAATCTATTAAACTATATGCATTTATTCATAAGATCAAAGATTGAGAGATAGAATGGACCCTACAGACCATCCATTCTAAGTCCCTTATTGTACAGAAGAGGAAGCTGAGGCCCAGGGAGGTGAATTTCTGGGTCCAAGGTCATATAGGTAGCAAGTGACAGAAATATGATTTGGACCTAGGTCTAGGTGGTGGAATGGAGAGAGCGGTGGGCCTATAGTCAGGAAGAACTGAGTTCTAATGTGGCCTCAGACATGTAGTAGCTGTGTGACCTTGGGCAAGTCACATAGCCCTGTTTCCCTCAGTTTCTTCATCTGTAAAATGAGCTGAAGAAAGAAATGGAACACCACTCTAGTATCTTTGCCAAGAAAACCCCAAATGGAGTCATGAAGAGCCCAGATGTGACTGAAATGATTGAACAACCACAGCAACCAAAAACTCTAATTTCAAATTCAAAGCTCTTTCTACTGTACCACACTGCCTCTTCATTAAGCAGTAAACATTCAACAATTGTATTAAGTTCCTACTATGTGCCAGGCACTGTACACAATGTTAGAGACAAAAAATAAGAACCAAGAAGTCCCTGCCATCCCGCATCTGCCCAACAAGGGCTGACACAGGACTTTGCATTACTGCAAAGAAGACAAAATAGATTTTTTTTTTTGCTTTTTTAGAGGGCAGTTGGGGTTAAGTGACTTGCCCAAGGTCACATGGCTAGTTTTTGTGTTAAGTGTCTGAGGCCGGATTTGAACTCAGGTCCTCCTGACTCCAGGGCCAGTGCTCTATTCACTGCCACCTAGCTGCCCCAACAAAATATATCTTGAAACTGTCTTATTATCTTTTCAAAGTTTCTCCCTTGTCTTTCCCTGTAAGAAGTGAATGATTGGCCTCTAATTGTCTCGCTCCTCCCAGAACCTAAGGAGGAGACCCAGGCTAACCCTACACTCTTACCTCACCCATCTTCACTGCCGACTGAACGTCCACGTGTCCCCAAGCTGGGTACTGTCAGCCCCTCTTTGCCACCTACCCACTTCTTAGCTCCTTTTCCTATTTTGTATTTCCTCGTTAAAATTGCTTTTTGAGAGCAAGACTGTCTTTCTCTTTGCTTCTTTTTGTATCTCCAGTGTTTGGCACAGTGCATGAAACATAGTAAACACTTAATAAGTGTTTGTTGACTGTTGATTGACAATAATCTCAAGTCCAGTGACAGAATGATAGGGGGAATATTTTTCAGGAAGGGAGCCTTCCAGCATCCCTTAAAACTCACTATGTGGTTGTCTATGAGTAACTCTAGCACTGAGAGAGAATAGAGTGTAGACTGGGGTAAGAAGAGGGCACATGACATAGCCTTGGAAAAATCCAAGGTCAAAGGTCAAGACAATGATGATCCAATAGAGGAGAGTAACAAGGATCAGTCAGACAGGAAGAGGAACCAGAGGAGAGAAACATCACAAGGTCTGGGCTTGCTTGAATCAATGGAAAATTTCAGATCCAGATACCAAGAACAAAATAAAATTTATCAAAAATAGACCTAATTACTGCTGGCATAACTTAGATTAATCATCTCTTGTGAGCCCCAGAGTTTGTGATTTTAGGGGAGAAAAATATCTTATATCCTCTATTTCCAAAGAGATTTCCTATTGAGATTCACAGTGTCTTCTTTGAGTAGAGAATGTCAAAAAGAGATTGATTAAAATTTAAGTGCCATGTAAGAATGGCCTCTGATTGAAGAATTCTCTCTGCAGAATATTTCAATACCTACTGCAACTGTCTTGAGATACCAGCATCCCTGATCAATCCAAAATTTACAGTCTTCCTACTAAACTTTCTCTTCACAATCTATCATCTACTCAACAGATGGTGTTTCTTCAGGCTACCTTTAATAGCCAAAAAAATTAAATCAGTAAAAAGTGAAAAACTTCTGTAATATTAAAAGTCATTAGTAGCTTCAGGAATCTGGTAAAATTCCATCAACTGAAGAAATTCTCAAGTAAAAAAAGTTTTGGAACTGAGGTTTCTGTATTTAAACTGGAGCTTTCTGACCCCATGCCCTTGGACCTAAGTTGGATGACTGGACTTTTGGTTTCACCATAATTTTTCAGATGAGGAAAGCGACATCTAGAGAAATCAATGACTTTGTAAAAACAGTGAATAGAAGAGTCTAGGTCAGAAGGTAATGACATACTGGGTGACAGAGGGATAAATAATATTCCTTGCCTGAAAGCTGGTATTAAACAACTCAAGTCCTTTTTTTTTTTAAACTGAATCTTACTGGAGCAACTAGGTGGTGCAGTGGATAGAGTGCAGGGTCTGAAGTCAGGAAAACCCAAGTTCAAATCTGACCTCAAATACTTCCTAGCTGTGTGACCCTGGGCAAGTCACTTATCCATGTTTGCCTCAGTTTTTTCATCTGTAAAATAAATTGAAGAAGAAAATGGTGAACTACTCCAGTATTTTTGCCAAGAAAACTCCAAATGAGGTCATAGCGAGTTGGACATAACTGAAAAAAATCAATGAAACAACAGTCTGCCTAATCATGACATAGTCCCAGAATCACAGAACTTGAGAGTTGGAAGTGACTTCAGTGACTATTGATTAAACCTGTAAATGAAAGGATCCCCCAGTATACCATACCTTGTAAGTCATCATGAGCTTCTACTTGGAGGCCTCCAGGGAAGGGGAACCTACTACTTCTTAAGACAGTCCATTCTCCTTTTGTATGCTCTAATGTTAGGAAGATTTTCTGATATCTAGCCTATGTTTACCTCTTTGCAACTTCTATCCTCTGGAGTCAAATAGAACAAGTCTAATGTCTCCTCCATATGTCAGCCCTTCAGATACCTGAGTCTCCTCTTCTCTGGGTTAAACATTCCCACTTCCTTCAACCAATCCTCTTCTGTGATGAATCCATGGCCCTTCACCAGCTTGGTTGACCTCTTGTGGACACTGTCTGGCTTATCAAGATACTGTTTGAACTGTGGTTCAAGTCCCAAACCAATCACAACATTCAGATGAGGCCTGAGAAGGGCAGAATACAGTGGAACTATCACCTCCTAAACTAGAAACTATGCCCCTCTTAATGCAGCCCACTAACACAGTACCTTGTTTTGAATACTACACCACATTGCTAAGTCATATTGGGCTTGCAATCCACCAAAACTCTCAGATCTTTTTCAGAACCATGGCTCTCCCATCTTGTATTTGTTTAAAAAAAATTTTTTGTACCCAAGTGTAAGACCTTGCATTTATCAGTATTGAATTTCATCTTATTAGATTCAACCCAATTCAGCTCTAGCCTGTCAAGATCCCTTTGGTTCCTGATTCCTATAATCCACTGCGTCAGCTACCCCCCCTCAGATTCGCATCATATGCAAATATGATGAGCACACAAGCTATGCCTTCATCCAAGTGATTGATAAAGATATTAAACAGTACAGTAGGGCCAAGCACAGAGCCTGAGTCTAGTTCACAGTGACAGTAAACAACCAGTGACTACAGTTTGTGTCTGGCCTTCCAACTGGTTCCGAATTTGTCTGATTCTATCATCATCTAACACTGATCTTTCCATCTTCTTTCAAATTCATGCTAAAATTTAGGTAAACTATAGTCATGAAAGAATGCCTAATGTTTACTATCCTGGAAAACCTGCCCAAAAAGCAAACAAGGTTAGGCTGGCAGGACCTGTCATTGATGAAGTGATTCTGGCTCTTTGTAATCACCACGATCCTTTTTAGATGTTTACCAACCATCTCTTTAATGATCTGTTTCAGAACTTTCTGAGGAATCAAAATCTAATTCACTGGCCTATAGTTTCCAGATTCAGTTTCCTTCCCTTCTTTGAAAACAAGGACTTCATTTTCCCTTCTCCAATCTAGTGGTCGGCCTGGTGTTTTCTATAATCTTTCAGGTCTTGTTGACAGTGACTCAGCACTCATATCTGATGGCCTTTTAGGAACTGAAGATGTAGTTCATGTGGGTCAGGTGATTTAAACTCATCAAGGGCAGCTTAGGTGTTTTCTTACTATCGCCATATATATCCTGGGCATCAATCCCATTAGTCATTTTTTGTTCTGCCATTTCCAAGGGAAAGGTCATTCTTCTTGGCAGAGAAGACAGAAGTGGAATGGGAATTAAGCAGCTTGACTTTCTCTCTGTTGTTAGTTATCATTGTTCCATCTACCCCTAAGCAAGGGGTGATTCTTTGATCTTTGATCTTTTTCTCCCAATAAAATTAAATTTACCTCTTTTGTTGATCTTAGTTTCTCTTGCCAACTTCAAATAATTCTGAGCTTTAACATTCCTGCCACTAATTTTAAGGGCTGTATTTTTATATTCACCTCTTACCTGGCGTTACAATTTTCTGTACATTTCTTTTTGAAAATTTAAATTGGTAGCTTAGGTCTCTGTGCATACACATTAGTCTTCAGAAAAAAAATCCCATTCTTCCTCCTTATGGAAGCTAACTCCCTTCATAATTTCATTCTTGAGCATCTCCCACTTCTCCAGAGCTGAATTTTCTTCAAGCTTTTTACTCCATGGGATCCTAGCTATCTTTTCTCTGAACCCTTTAAAAATCATTTTCCCAAAATTGAGAGAAATACGATGCAGAATAGAATTTCCACTTATTGGTGCCTCCACTTTTCAAAGGATGAAATTATTAATGAGGTATGCCAAAAAGTTATTAGCTACATGCACAAATAATTAAAAAAAATTATTTGCTTTTGGCAGAGGGAAGACCCCACCAAATGCCCGGATTACTGAAATTCCCCATAACCATATCATGCCTCTGTACCAGGCTTGTGATCTGTTTCTGAAGATCCTTATCTATTTCCTCTTTCTGTGGAGGTGGTCTGTAGCACTGCATCTTAAATTGTGGGCCATGACCCTATATGGGATTGTGAAAAATTTGGCAGCAGTAAAAGGTTTCTGAATGCACAATGACCAAAAAATAATTAAAAATCCAACTCCTAAAGAATCTGAGGTGTTTCTGGAAGCACTTGTTCCTGTTGCATTGTGTAGCTTCACTGCAGCCTTGGTTCTGAACACAAAGCATGTGCACTTTTCACTGTGCATGCCCTCAGGCCATGCAACACCAAGGAAAGTTGCCAGGACAGGAAGAGGGGTTCAAGTGGAAAAAAGTTTAAGAAGCCCTGGTCTGTAGTATACTTCAGTGACAAAATCATTTTTGTTTCTCACTCCTATGATTTTCAACCAAATAACCTTATCACTTAAATAGTACATCCCACCATTCTTGCATTTCTTCACATAAATATGCCTCTGATGTCTTGACTCCCAGGAGCAGATGGTCATGTGACTTTCAAGCTATTTATTCAGTTCATTGCAACAAACATTTATTAAGTACCTATTGTATGCTAGGCCCTATGCCAGACAAAACCAAAACCTGGTCCTGGAGGAGTGTCTATTCTAGTGAGGGGAAATGGCCTGTGAGCAGATTAGTATATATAAAACAGTACAAAGGGGTCAGGCCTGGATCAACTGTTGTTTCATTGAGTGAGAAACTCTCTCTACCCATGCAGCTTCTTACCTTCTCTGCAACTATTACTCTCAGAGGGGAGAAGATTGAGCATTGAGAGGTTAAGTCACTGGCCTGGGGTCACAGTCAGGATGTATCAGAGGAAGAACTTGAACCTAGGTCTTTCTGGTTTCAAGGCTGGTTCTCTATCCACTAAGCCAGATTGACTCTCAGCCTGAATTTCCAAGCCTATGTAAAAACATTTGTTTGACACAATGTAGGTCTTCATGAGAGAGGCAACATGGCATGGAAGAGTCAAGAAGACGTGGGTTTGAATTCTAATTCTGACCCACGCTAGCTGTGTGATTGTAGGCAAGTCATGTGTTCTCTTCTGCATCTCAGTTTTCTCACTGGGAAAATGGGATAATAATACTTGTAGTATCTTCCTTACAGCCCGAAGGCTGTGTGTCCACCAGAAACACACAAAAAACAAGACAAATCTAGAGCATCATTCTTAATCCAAAGAGTAGATCTTTCCCATAAGATTTATGTGGGGTGATACATGAGCATCTCACAGGATAAGAAGGCTTGGATGAGCATGTGGGGGGGTATAAGGGGGAGAGAGAAAGAGAGAGAGAGAGACAGAGAGAGACAGAGAGACAGAGAGAGAGAGAGACAGAGAGAGAGAGAGAGAGAGAGAGAGAGAGAACTCCATTGAGAAAATCACAGATACATTAACTTCTTGAACTATAAGCTGTCTTGCACTTGAGAATTTCCCAGTGGATAAATACACAGGCCATTGTAAAAATTAACCAATTGTCTAAGCTAGGTCAAGACATCTTCCTTCTTACTCCATCTCCCAATTAAATCCAGTGGCTGTCTCAGAGATGGGAATTTCCCCACCCATACACATATCTACCCCCTCCCCTCTAAAGACACAATAGCCAGTGAAGGAAACATGGTATATCAGAAGCCTGGGCCTGACCACAAAGCAAGAGGAAAACATTCTAGAGTTCTGGGCTGGGGATCCTGTGGCCTTGAGGCCATATATGACCTTTGAGGTCCTTGGGTACAGCCTTTTGACTGAGTCCAAGTTTTACAGAACAGATCCTTTTATTAAGGGGATTTGTTCTGTGAACTTTGAATTTAGTCAAAGGGCCACACTTGAGGACCTAGAGGGCCATATGTGGCCTTGAGGCCATATTTTCCCCACTCTTGCCAGGTGAAATATATGTTTATCTCTTCCTTTCAGCACAACCCAAACCACCTCCTAACATCATCAGTAGCTAGGGCATATCAGAAACTTTCTTTCATTGTCCAGCTGTGCCTCACCTTGACGTCTGTAGGTATCAAAGACGAGGGGGTTCTAGGCTCCTTGAATAGTCTTGCTTCTGGAATAGAAGACTGCGAGTCCAAAAGACATGGATCTCCCACCTGGAGTCATTCACGACAGCATGTGTCTTTTTATAAGCACCATCTGTGCCTGGAACAAATGCCTGTCCAAATAAAGGGAAAGCTGTTTAAGGTTGTTAAAGTGATGAACAGCTCAAGAACTAAGAAGGGGTGTGCACGTGTATATGTGTGTGTGTGTGTGTATGTGTTTGGAATCCCTCAGGAACTTTGCCCTCTCTATTCAGCATAGCACAATAGAAAGAATTCTGATTTTGGAGTAAGAGGACCTGAGTTCTAATTCTACCTTTGACACTCATTATTTGTATGACCTTGTGCAAGTCACTTAATTTGGCTGGCCTCAGTTTTCTTCTCTATACAATGAGGGGTTGGATTTAGTTGGTGTCTGAGGCTCTTGGTTCTAGAACCATGAGTTGATGATTCTATGAATTGTTAGTCTAAGTTAAAAAGCAACCCATATGCAATCTCTCTCTTTTATTTGAGATATATTTGACATATGTTTGAGATAATTTTTTTAAAAAATTCACAATTGCAAGTTGAATTTTGAGTGGTATTTCCCTCCCCCTTACCACAGTGTTTTTGAAATTCTCTGCAATTTCTTAAAACACTAGTCTGAAAAATGGATCCTTGGAAAGAAAATTGACTATTGCTTGTTTTTTTCCCCATGGGCATTCTTCAAGAGTTCAATTATTTTAATGGCCCTTGATTTTGTTAGAGTGGGTGCTCATCCCACCAAAGCAGAATGTGACCACATTGCACCTTGGGGGATCTTTGAAAGATCATACTGTAACCAATTTAGTGATGAGTTCCTATGAGCTTAGATGGCCTGGTCCTTAGAAAACAAACATATCCCAAGCCTGCACTTGAAAGCTTTTTGGCTTGGCAAAATCTACCACCAGTTGTTTTCCCAAAGACATAATCTTTGAGAAAGAATACCAGGTCATCTTTACACCATAATGAGGCTTTGGAGAAAGATATCTGTGGAGGTAACAAAGAATAACTGTAGCTTACATGTATATTGTTGTTTTTGTTCAGTTGTTTCAATCATGTCTGACCCCATTTGGGGTTTTCTTAGCAGAGATACTGGAGTGGTTTTCCATTTTCTTCTCCAGCTCATTGTACAGATGAAAAACTGAGGCAAACACAGTTAAGTAGCTTGTTCAGGGATACACAGGTAGTAAATATCTGAGACCAGATTTGAACTCACAAAGTTGACTCTACCTGACTCCAGGCCTGGCACTCTATCCACTGTACCTAGATGCCCCATATATGACCTTTGACACAGGCTTGCACAAGAGAATGGCCCTAGAAGAGCTTTGAAGGTGTTGTCCTGGTTATAAATATCTCTGGTCTTGTGTGACATAGTGTCATCATCACCTGAATTAAATACTCTGTGCTCAAGACCTTGGAGAGATGGCAGCATGACCTAGTAAACATCCCAATGGTAGACAGGTACCATCATTATCATCTGACCTTCACAGAGTACTTTGAGGTTCACGAAGTGCTTTATATTATCTTACTTGATCTCCCAAACAACCCTATGAGACAGGTTCAAATGGATCTGCTATTCTATAGATGAAGAAACTGAGTCAGAAAGAGGTTAAATACTTTTCTCATGGTCAAACATCATGGCATCGTGGATAGAGATTTCCGTTTGAAACCTAAAGACCTGAACTCAGGTCCTGTCTCTGATACACACAGACTGTGTAACACTGGCCAAGTTACTTTACATCTCAATCCTCTAAGAATGGGAAACTCTCTAAGAATATTAGTTGTGGAGAATATTCAGTCCTACATTGACAAATAGATTTTTCTTCACCTGCTAATTCCCTGTACCAATGAAATCAAAGGTCTAGTCTCTACCCTTATCTCATGCAGTTAACTATATGATTCTAGGCTAGTCACTTAACTTCCCTGGGATCAGTTTCTTCAACCATAAAAGGAGGTAGACTAGATAGCTTCTGAGACCCTTTTTCATAACATCTTATAGTCCAATGTCTAAGGCAGGGCTCAAGTCCAAGTTTTTCTGACACCAAGTCCATCCAGCATTTTATCTTCTATCCCACATTTCATCTAACATTTGGGAACAAAAATACAGGTACACAGGGAGAGAGTCCAAGGAACTTTGCAATACCCCTATGCTCTCTCTCCCTCTTTCTCTCTCTCTCTCTCTCACTCTCTCTTCTCTCTCCTCCCTCCTTTCCCCATCTCTCTTTCTGTCTCTGTCTCTGTCTGTCTCTGTCTCTCTGTCTCTCTCTGTCTCTGTTTCTCTTTCTGTCTCTGTCTCTGTCTCTCTCTGTCTCTCTGTTTCTCTGTCTCTCTCTGTCTCTCTCTCTGTCTCTGTCTCTCTGTCTCTGTCTCTCTGTCTCTGTCTGTCTCTGTCTCTCTGTCTCTCTCTCTCTGTCTCTGTTTCTCTTTCTGTCTCTGTCTCTCTCTGTCTCTCTGTTTCTCTCTCTCTCTCTCTCTCTCTCTCTCTCTCTCTCTCTCTCTCTCTCTGTCTCTCCCCCCCCCATTCATATACAATCTGTTCTCTACATTGTGGTATAATGGAACAGCCACAAACACTTGGAGGTAGCCACAGAGTGGTATCTGTGGTGGTGGTCTCTTCAGGATTACTGGCTAATGTTCCTGCTTATTGACTCCACATCTCAGCTGTTTTGGCTTCCTTAATGTGGCAACAATGCCTTACTTATTTCAATTCATTTAATTTCATCCTCATAACAACCCTAGCTAGTAAAATTAACCCCATTTTACAAATGAGGAAATAGAGGTGAAATGACTTACCCAAGTTGCCCATATAGATAGTAAGTTCTAGAGTTGGGGCTTGAACCCAGACGTCTTAATAAAATGTGGGTGAACCAGCCCACAGGTATCACTCACTGGAACATGGGCAGATTTTTTTCTACCTGGCTCCCATTCACAGAAGAAGCTTTGAGAAGGGGGTGGTATTTTTGGCCATGCATGTGGCTGGAAGTAGGGCCCTTCAGTTTTCCACTTGTTCCACTGGAATTAGGCAGGAAGGCATCCATGTATACCCCAAGGAATGTCTCCTCTAGGCCAGATTCACCCACAACACAGTACTTAGGCCATTACTCTTTCTACTGTCCTACATTGTCACCCATACTTGCTGAATGTTGGTCCCATTATCTTAAGGAAATCACTTTTGCACATTTTTCCTTACATGAGAGAAGCTGCCATATTTTTCTGTAAAGGTCAAGTCTTGTTATTTTCACTACCATCAGAAGGGAGGGATCTATCTACTTTCCCAGCCATGTACATGTTCTTCACCCCTTCCCTAGTCCATCACACAGTTTGACACTCCACCCATTAAAGGACCTAAGATCATCAGATCAGCAATACTTCAAGCCTGGTTCTCCACTTGTCTCTTACTCCCTCAGCTTTGGGAATCAGAAAAAGCTTCTTGCAACCTTGACCTCTGTTCATATCTCCTATAGTTCCTTTCTTTGGAATTATATAATCCAGTTCCCAAATCCCATCTTGGTCCTTACCTGTCCCTTTTATTCCATCTTCCTTATGTGTTTTTGAGCACATAGCTGAAAAGACTAATTACTTTTACTAAGTGGGAAATTAACCGCCCAGTTACTTCTATTATCAAGCAATTTGTTTTTCTGGAAGCTAAAAGGCTCCAGATGATTTTTCTCCCCCACACCAAACAAAACCGTTTCTTTCAAACCCACATAAAGTTTCCATGCTATTCCCTGCCCCCAACCCCTCCACCTCAGTCAGATTCTTTCTTTGGTGTCCAGGATATTAGCTCATCAATTTTTTTCTTTCCCTTTTTTTCTGCCTTCATGTTGAACCAACATCCCTGAGTTTACCAACAGCCCCATTTATGGCTAGAATTATTTGCTCAGTATAAATGCATTATTTCTCCCACTTGCAGCTTAGTGGGGTGTAATGTGCAATGTTAATATTTTTATTGCATTATTAGCAAGTTCCAAAGCATTGAGGCAAATCAAAACTCTCTATTTTCAGGCAGTTTCCCCTCTTCAGTTGACCCAACTTTCTATAGGCTCTAGTCCTCGTCCCTGTGCTTTCCTACAGAACTTTTCCTGGGGTTTAAGAAGCCTTGTAATTTGGTCAACCTTCTCCATGACATATATCATTTAATTTCATCCTCATGTTACCTTTGCTTAAGAAGGAAACTGAAGGAAACTCCATTTAAAACTGTAATTTCATCATCTTTAAAAAATAGCACTTTCTCCTACAAATCCATTTCCATGTCCTGACATTACTCAAGCACCTCTCTTCACACCTTCTTTAACATCACTCTGTACTCCCCAGCGCCAATTCAGTCATCTCGGGATCCTGAGAATGAAAAAATGTCTCCAATTTGTATTCTAGGGTTTGAATTAGAAGTGACAGTCCCACAAAGACTTGCATGGACCTTCAGTTTGACTGACAACCCCACTCTGACTAGCGACTTGCTATGCAGAAGCCCGTGGTCCATCCTGTTAGTAAAGGTGACCCTTGACTCATTTCTGTGCTAAGAAGCCCACTTGTCTGCCCTGGCACTGGAGGTGGCAGGCCATAGGAACAGAGGACTGGCAGATAGGAAATCGTAGGTCTAGAACTTGACACTGACACTCGCTTAGTTGTTTGACCCCAGATAAGGTTAATGGCATCTCGGAGTTTCAGCTTCCTCATCTGTCAAATGGGGATAACCCTGACCACAAGAAAGATTTGCCTCAGTTCATATGGAGTGTCTGTTTTTAAAGTAAATGGCTTAGAAGGCGATGAAGGCAGAGGATATAGTAGAAAATGGTTGGTCCAGGCTCCACTGAAGCTCAGGTCAAGGTAACTTTAATTTTAGTTTCTATTTCATCACCTCTACAATACCTGTCTTGGTCACCACGCAGGACTCTTAAGAGATATTGCCAAAACAGACAAGACTGAAGCAGGGAGGGATTTCAGAGATGATCTTTTACATCATATTTAATTATAACTTACATAGGCACATATTGTACTTCTTGATAGAACAGAAATTCCTTGAGAGCAGGGTCTGTTTTATTCTTGTTTTTTTTTTAATTTTAATTTTTTGCTTTTTTGGGAGGGCATTTGGGGTTAAGTGACTTGCCCAAGGTCACACAGCTAGTTTTTATGTTACGTGTCTGAGGCTGGATTTGAACTCAGGTCCTCATGACTCCAGGGCCAATGCTCTATTCACTGCGCCACCTAGTGGCCCCTTTATTCTTGTTTTAGTATCACTAAGACCTATCACAATACTTGATACATAGCAGGTGATTAATAAATGCTTGTTGTTTGATCTCATCGAATTTCTTCCTCTATATAAAGACAAACTGAGAGTCAGAGATATGAAGTGAATCAACAGATAAAGCACTTCTCATCTGAATGACCTTAGAGCTAATCTTATCCAACTTCCTTTTATGTAAAAGCCCTTTGCAGACAGTAAAGCATTATACACATTTAAAGTGTTATTGTTACCATCATCATTATGGAGAAATTTTATTTTCCTAAACTAAAGGCATCTCAGCTTTTCAGTAGATAGAGCACTGGGCCTGAAAGTAGAAAGACCTGTGTTCAAAGCCAGCCTCAGAGACGCCGTAATTATGTGACCCTGGGCAAGTCACTTAACCTCTGCTTCTACTTCTTCAACTGTAAAATGGGTGTCATAGAACCTACCTCTGAAGCAATAGGCTACCCAGGGTTGTTGTAAGATCAAAAGACAATGTTTGTGAAACTCTCACCACAGTGCCTGCTGCTGTAGGTGCTTAATAAATGCTTATTCCCTTCTTCTTCATCTAGAGTCACACTATTCCTAGAGTCACACAGGAATATGTATAGTCACAGACCTCTGAAGGCCACACAAAACACTAAATGAGCACCTTGCTGTTTTCATTGTCACGTCTGACTCTTTGTGACCCTGTGGACCAGTGTCTGTAAGGTTTTCTCATCAAAGATACTGGAATGGTTGGCCATATACTTCTCCAGTGGATTGAGGCAGACAGTTTAAATGACTTGCCTAGGGTCACACACCCCACGTTAAATGTCTGAGGCTGGCTTTGAATTCAGGTCTTCCTGACTCCAGGCCCAAAGCTCTATCCTCTGAACCACCTCGCTGCCTAATTAGCACCTTCGAGAAGCTTGGTTTCATCATGCCATGTTTATCCCCTTATTACATAGCTTGTCATCCAGGCAACAGCAAGCAAGAACAAGAGTAAAAGTAAGTAAAGTAGAAACAATTCACAACAGTGAGATGAAAAGGAGAAAGAGCCGGCATAAAGATTTCCCTTATTTGTGTTTTCACAAACATCCAGTCTCCTCAGACAACAGGGGAAGTTCCTTATCTCTGACTTGTGTTCAAAATCACAGATCCGATAAAACAAAAACAAACAAAATTCTCCTATATTTTCCCCTTCTTTCTGACTTCCTTAGATGTATCCAGGACTATGAAAAAAGAAATGAACAAAAAATCTCATGAATCTCTGCCATATCCCTTTAGCAGCGGTTCTCAACCTGTGGGTTATGTTCAATTTGTAACAATGAAAATATATCCTGCATGTCAGATATTTACATTACGATTCATAACAGTAGCAAAATTATAGTTATGAAGTAGCATCAAAAATAATTTTATGGTTGGGGGTCACCACAACATGAGGAACTGTATTAAAGGGTTGGGGCATTAGGAAGGTTGAGAACCACTGCTTTAAAAGGAAGAGAGAAAATCTTGTTTGAGGTGGAGGGGAAATTTCCCTATTTCTGTAGACGGAATCAACATACTTCCAGGTACCTTGGAGCCCTAGACCCCATGCCCCACATCTGCTAGTCACCAAGTCCTATTGATTTTACCTCCATATGCCTCAATCCATTCTCTGCTCTCCCCAGATACAAGAGTCTTCCCAGTTCATGTCCTTATCACCTTTTCCCTAGACAATGATAACAACCTCCTAATTGGTCTCACTGTCTTCAGCCTCTTCCTTCTCCACAAAGGCACCAGGTTGATATTCCTAAAGTATAGATCTGACCATTCTCCTCCTCATATCAGGAAGCTTTGGTGCCTCCTTAATTGCTTCTAAGACAAGATACAAATCCATCTATTTGGCATTTAAAGCCCCCTATAATCTGGCTACTTCTTCTTTCCAGAATGATGATAAACTCCTCTCTCCTCCCGCAATCCTACATTTCAGTCCAACAGTCCTGCTTACTGTTCTGTACAGGAGTTTCTAGAGCTAGCTCAGACCAGTCCAGAAGAAGTGATTATTAATTTTCAGCTTGAGCATTTACATTTTAGAAATCAAGAAACACTAGGGGTGGCTAGGTGGCACAGTGAATAGAGCACTGGCCCTGGAGGCAGGAGGACCTGAGTTCAGATCCGGCCTCAGACACTTAACAACTAGTAGCCATGTAACCTTGGGCAAGTCACTTAACCCCAATTGCCCCTCCAAAAAAGCAAAAAAATCAAGAAACACTAAAAATTAAGGTATGATTTATGGTTTTGTTGATTTTTTAGACATATTGAAATCATGGGGGAAATGTTAATAATACAAATTAAACTGAAGTCTTGTGTCTACATTTTGATGAGTGAAGGGACAGCTGGTTGTTCAGAATTTAGCAGCACAGCTCTTGTTTGCTCACAACATTATCTCTCCCATCTTCATGCCTTTGAACAACCTGTCCACATTGTCTGACATGCTCTCCCTCCTCATATTGACCTCTTGGGATTCTAAACTCTCTTCAAGTACCACCTTCTATAAAAGGTACTTCCTGATTCCCCCAGTTATTTAGGGACCACCAAAAATAGTTTGAATTTATTTTTATATCTAACATTTATTTCTTTTTCTACATGTTGTGGATGTCCTTTCAGTAGAATGTAAATTCTTTCAGGTCATGGACAATCCTACTTTTGTTTTTATATCTCTAAGACCTATTACACACAATAGGAACACAGTATGGCTCATAGTAGGTACCTAAAAATACTTGCTAAATTGAATTTAGTTGAAATAATTACTACAGCCAATTGAATGTAAGGTTTTCTGAAGAAAACAGAAAGGATTAGGGATGTAAACAGCTGGTTAAGAAGATGGTGTCTGGCAATATGATTTGGGTTTCTGGACAATAACTTAACAAGGGTGGGGAACGTGCAGCCTCAAGGCAACCTTGAGGTCCTCAAGTGTCAAGCCCTTTGACTGAATCCAAACTTCAAAGAATAAATCCCCTTAATAAAAGGATTTGTTCTGTAAAACTTGGACTCAGTCAAAAGTCTGCTCTCAAGGACCTAGAGGACCACAACCTGTCTTAAGGCTACAGGTTCCTCACCCCTGGCTTGGGATATAGCAATAATTGTGAACTCTTTGTGGACAAGGATTATCTTTTCCTTTTTTTTTTTCTTCTTTTTGTATCCCCAGCTCTTAGCATGATGCCTAGCACATAGAAGATGGTTAATAATTATTAATTGATTGAATGAATGAATGATAGATTCTTAGCTAGGGGTGGACTTCATATACATATATACATATACATGTGTATGCATACATACATACATGTATACTTACATGCATATGTACAGATGTATATATCTGCATAAATGTGTGTGTATATCTGTATGTATGTATTCACACATATTTGTTGAGAAGCTGATCTAAGAGAACATCTTTAAACTAAAAAGGAGGGAGAAGACAGGAAAAAATGCCCACACATATCTATTAAGTCAGATACCATTGAATAGCAGGCACAGCTTCAGAAGAATAGCAGCGGAAAGGCCAAGCATTTCATTGAAGGTGATATCCAAGAAGAAATCCAGCAACAAAACCATTGATAAGGCTAAGAGAGAAGTCTTAGCAACCTTCATGGCATTGTAGCACCTGACCAAACTACCTGTAGCCTCTAAATCTCAGTTGGAGAGAGCACGAGACCAATGAGACCCAGATCATAGATTTTAATTCTCTGATAGGACGTTTGACTTTGTTAGTTATTATGACTGCACTGCTACACTTAATATCAGACAGCTCTCGTCAAAGAAGTGCACCAAGTTTTGTGGGGAGCCATGTGGAAGAGTATGCATGACTCAGTGCAGTCTATCCTCACAACTCTAAACACAGCTCAGAATGCAGTCCTGCTAAGTCATCTTCATTTAAGAAGGATGCCAAATTCACATAAGCAAAGGCCTAGTCTCAACCCTAGCTAACCTAGATGGATGACCACCTGTCAAAGATTTTGTAGAAGTGATTCATGCATAAATTGCATGAGATACCTTTAAAAGTCGCTTTGTGTTCTTAGATTCTATGGTCTTAGACACACAAAGAGTTCATAGTCCAAGGAGGAGACAATTATAGCCTGGAAAGTACAGAGTGGAGTGACGTCTAATAGTAGGAAGAAGATGGCAAAGGCAGTCAATTAGGTTTAATTAGATAAAGCCTTCCTGATAATTGAATTTCTGCCTAGAACTGTGGCTATAGTACAGAGGACTGCTGAGTGTAGGTTCTATGTTCATTAAAGCATGGCTCTGAATTTGTGACTTACCCATAAAGGACAGCAGAGGGAGCTAGTGCCATGTCCTAGGAAAAAGTGGCAAAAAAGTCCCTCAGTGGGACAGAGCGTATTAAGATAAAAGGTCAAAGTGGCATCTAAAATCTATCAGTAGGAGGAGTAGAGAAAAGGTAGTTAATTAGATTTAATTAGAAAAAGCCTTACTGGTAATTGCATTTCTGCTTTGTATTCTTCCACAAAGGGCTGCTGGAGGAAGCTTCTGTTTGCATTAGGGCTTGGCAAGAATCCCAAAATTACAAATTAAAGGTAGCTAAGCAGTTACCTTACAGCTCAGAGAAAAAGATCATAGGGCACAGGAACTCTTAGAGACTGAACACAAACCCATCTCCCTTCTCCACTGCTCCTCAGTTCACTATAAGAATTAGTCATGAGAGCTACCATCAAGAAAAATAGAGAACTGAGGTTATTGTTTCCAGTAAGTATGAAGGGCGTGGTGAATTTTTCTATGAACTAAAGAGAATTTTTGATATATTATTCACAGTAGGTATATATCCCAGGGCTTTGTCCTGGATTCAAATCTCTTTTTTCCTCCATGCTGACTCTCTCCATGGATTTGTCACATTTACACAGCTGATTCCCAAATTTGCATATCAAGCCCTTGTCTCTTACCTTGCGCTCCTGTCCCGTGTCTATAATTGCCTGCTTGACATCTTTGCCTGGAACGGGCATCTTACTGCTGAGTCACAAAGACATGGGCTGAAGTCTTGTTTTGATATCTACTGTTTGTGTGACTGTGGGTAAAGTTACTTAAGCTCTCATAGATGTCCCAAGAGACTCTTTAAGACTATACGTTGGCAGGGGGCGGCTAGGTGGCGCAGTGAATAGAGCACCGGCCCTGGAGTCAGGAGGACCCGAGTTCAAATCCAGCCTCAGACACTTCACACACACACACACACACACACACACATACACAAACTAGCCGGGTGACCTTGGGCAAGTCACTTAACCCCAACCGCCCTCTAAAAAGCAAAAGAACAAAGAAAAAAGATTATATGTTGCCAAGAATGTGTCAAATTTCATTGGTAGAAGAAGTTCCTCATCAGAAGCTCTCCATGTTGATTAAATTACAAATTTGTTTTAAAAAAACCCCAAAACCCTCTCACTCTGAATCCTCTACTTTTCTTAACTTCAGTTTTTCTGTCAAGGTCAATTGGAAGAATTTAAATGACAATCATGAGCATACATCCTCTTTAAACAGGAGAGGAAGAGTAAAATCCACCTGGCATAGGGGAAGAAAGAAATGAAGAAAGAGGGGGATGGGAATTGCCTAAATCTGTCAATCTAGTTACCAGCTTGGGTAGCAAGTAAAAGCTAGGAAAGATAGGTGTAGAAAGCACAAGAAACATAGAAAACAATATCTAAGAAGAGATTTCTCAGGAAAAATTGTGGCCTCAGATAGAGATGCATAAATACATAAAAGGGCATGATAAACAATGTAAACTTGAAGTTGTAAAACATAGAAGCAAATTCAAACTCATTAAGTATCACTGAGACTTGGTAGGATTCAACTAGCTACTAGAATAGGGCTGTGAAAGGGTATACCTTATTCTAAGGTAATAGAATAGCTAAAAGCTATACAGAATGAGTCCTATTTATAGAAGATATATCCCGGTGAAAAAATCTAGGAATTGGTTTTGGGGAAAGGGAAAAAGGGGTGAATATTTTAGGCTAACATCAGGAAGAAATGAGACCAGGAAGGAATAAGTAAGCACAATATTATCATGGGAGTACACTATAGACCACCTGGATGGGAGGAAGAAATGGATGATGATTTTAAGAAACATATTTGAAATGTGGCATGGACATATTCTATATGGGTGGGGGCTTCAATCACTCAAACAACTGCTCGAACTTTCTGGAAAAGTTATGTTCATTATTTTTAATGATAATTTAATTCTTTAAAAGGTGAAAGGGGCAATAAGGGAAACTGCCATTCTGGATCTGATGCTAAATAATATAGTGTGAAAGATGCTAATGTAAAAATGATGGGAACTTTTTGAACAAAGCAATTATTTTATCTTACAATTTGTGCTAAAGAGAGTAAAGCTGGAAAAACTTCCATGTACACCCTAAATTTTTGGAGAGTAGGTTTCAAAGAATTTAGAAGAAAAGATCAACTGCCATGCCTCAACATTCTGTAAGATAAGTTCATTCAAGAAGGATAGAAAGCTCTCAAAAATGAAATACTGAAGAAAAAACCAGAAATGATTCTGATGGAAAGAAAAAGCGGTCTAAAGAGACTGATGTTTACATGCAGGGGACTCATCAACCACTTAGATTTTTAAAAGACATGTATAAAAGATGAAAGCAAGTGGAAGCAATAAGAGATGAATCCAAAAAGCGGCCCCATCCTATAAGAATTGTGTCAGCATCACTAAAGCTCAGAAGGAACTGAACTTAGCCATGAACTCTAAGGAAAACTAAAAAAAGTATTTTAAAAAAAGACATGTTGTGAGTAAGAGGTAGAGCAAAGAAGGACAAGATAGGCCTGCTGCTAAGAAAGGATGGGGCAATGATAACAGATGATAGAGATAAGGGCAGGAGGCAGTACTGTCCAATGCATCTGTTTCTTCTATCAAGGAATGGTCAGAATTAAATAGGGTGTTGAAATCCAAGATAAGCGGGAAGCTTGTTAAAAAAAAAAAGACCTGTATAGGTCTGTTTATGCAGGTCTTTATATAGGTCTGTTTATAATTCAACAACCCTGAGATAAAGGTGCTAGTTTTTTTCCAGTCTTACAAAGGATAAAACTGAGGCTGAAAGAGTTTGGGCACTTTGCCCAGGGTCTCCTAAGTTACACTAGTAAGTGACTGAGGTAAGATTTAACTGGGGGCCTTCCTGCCTCCAAGTCTATGTACTCTATCCAATATTCTTACCAACCTTCCTCCTTCATTGTGTCCTGGTCATTTGATGCCATCCATATGAAAGCCAGTCCTGCACAATTGTATTCTTTCTTCACCTTGTGTGGTTGTTTAGAATTTCCCTTTGCTGGTGGTTCTAACTCATGCTGTGTGGAGTGTAATTCATGGTACAGGCCAGGCTACAGAGACTACTTGCTTTGCAAATCCAATTAGGCCCTGTTGGGGGAAAAAGATGTAACAATTTGAGCAATTTATCTCACTTTTAGCAGGATAACACATCCATGATAGTGATATATAAATCTGAACCAAGACAAGATGCATGTACCAGCCAGACAAGTCCATTAAGGGAACCAATCTGAGTCAGTGTCCCCACAGATACCGGGTCTACCATCTTCAACCCATCACTAGGATGAATGATTTCTATTTTTGACTGAAATTGGGTAAGATATGTTATTAGAATAGTTCGTGGCCACTAGAAACAATAAGCGTTGCTATATATTTGTATCATATTCATAGGATTATAGGATTTGACACTAAGAATGGAAGGGACCCTAGAGGTCATCTAAAGAGTCTAATGCCACATTTTTCAAATGGAGAAACTGAGGCTCAGAGCAGTTATGTGACCTGCTCAAAGTCACAAAAATAACAATACCATAGGATTGAAGAATAGGAAGGGATGTAAGAAGTCATCCAGTTCAAGTACTACCTGAAACATAGAAGTTCTTCCTGGGATCTCTGACAAATAATGATGGAGCCTTTGCTTGAAGACCTCTACACCTTGAGTCAGGTCCCTTCTATTGGATAACTCCCGCTATTTGGATGTTTGCCCTTATTCATTGATTGTAGTTTTGCTTTTTGGGGAATATCAAAATAAGTCTCACTTTCCCATACAACTCTTCAAATATTTGACCACAGATCATCCCTAACCCAAATCTTCCCCTTTCCATGCTAAATATTTCATTTTCTTTCCATCAGTCTTCTAGGTCATGGTTTTTGATTCTTTTATCATAGAAATGGTGGTCCGTGGGACATCTGCTTTCACTGTGTATTCAGTGATAAGAATGGACAGCATGGAGTGATTTACATCTTTGCCCTAAGTCCAGTTGAACATTACAGTACAAGCAGCAGAGTTCCAAAGAGCAGATGAATCTATAGATTCATCCTAAATTATGATCTGGTAGATTTCCACCTGCTACCCCAAATCTCATGTCAAAAAGCATTTAGAGATCCAAAGTTTACCAGGAGAAATAAGAATACTTCCACAATTATTTCTCTCATCTCTCCTTGGGTCTGCTAAGGAAATTTCCCATCTGCAAATAGTACCCCCATTTTACATATGGGATAAACTGAAGTCTAGAAAAGGGAAATAGCTTGTCACACAGCAAGCCAGTGGTAAACCTAGGACTAGAAGCCAAGTATCCATTCCTTCCATTGCATTAAATTAACAGAGATCTAATTGGTTATTTCTATTGAGACCCTTTTTCTCCCTTAGTCCCTCCTACCTATTGATTACCACTTGATGGAAGGGAGTGATTGATCCTTGATGAAAAAAGGCAACATAGCTACAATTAGCAGAGAAGATTCATTCCCACATGGTTCTCAGTGCCCCCCACACGTTACTCCCTCTGCTTTTGTCCCCAAATAAACTGCCTGCCTTTCTCTTGTCTGTAGGATATTTGTCTCCCTCAGAGCAGTGTCTGCATGCACAGATCTAGATGCTCACATCTGTCTCTATCAAAATGCCCAAATCCATCTCCATTGCTTTTGAGATCTGTATTTGGCTGCAGCAACATCCCCTCCAGGATGGGAATGCATTAGCAATAGTACAGAGAGCTCCTGGTCTCCCAAATCAATCCCCTTCTGGGCTTAATTTAGGGCAGCAACATGCGCATCTATTTATATGACTGCTCACATTTTGTAAATATAATCACAGAGATGGGCAGAAAATCGCCACCCAGAAGCCCAGATGTTTTTTTGATAAATGGGAGTTTGCAGCAGCTTGGTTTCCCTGAACCTAATCTATGTATCCACATGCAATAATGTAGGGAAGCCTGGAGTACTACAATGCTTGCTGAGGAAATAATGAAGTACATCTTTCTTCCCAAGTGGTAGAAAGAGAAAAGAAAGTGGAAAATCATATGGGGTTTCTAGAGGGAAATGGGACTAGATGGATCTGTTGAGAAATGAAGACTTGCCTGAATTTATTAGGGAATACATTTGCATTTCTCATTTTATGCCCCCACCCCTTGGTACAGTGAAAAAAGTCTTTCAGAAACTTGGCCAAAAGTGCCTGGAGATCAAAAATTGAGTAGACTAAGAATGAAGCATATGCCCCAATGAGACCTGAGGCTGTTTACCTCACATATGTTAAAGTGAGAGGACAATGCTCAGCTCAGAGACATCTAATGCAATTCCCTCATTTTACATAAGAAAAAGATAGAAACGAAAGGCATTAAATGACTTGCCTTGGATCATAGACCTAGTAAGCAACAGAGGTGGCATATGAACCCAGACTTGAACTCTGATTCTACAGTCAATGCTCTTTCCACTGAACCAATGAAGCTTCCTTGTAAAAAAAAATCACCTATACAAATCAAAACAACTCTGAAGTGTTGCCTTATATTCATCAAACTTTCCAAAATGACAAAAGATAGGAACAATTAATGCTAGAGGGTTGTGGAAAGATGGGCATGCACATGCATTGTTGGTGGAGTTGTGCATTAGTCCAAACATTTTGAGACAGCATTTTAGAATTATGCCCAGAAGGTAACTAAAATATTTATAACTTTTAACCTGAAATTCCTCTTCCAAGTATATGCCTTACAAATGTAAATGACCAAATGAAATGTCCCATATACAACAAAATATGTGTAACAGTTTTTCTTGTAAGTAGGAAAGAACTGGAAATAAAATAAATGCCCATCCGTTGGGGAATGACTAAAGAAGATGTGCTAAATTATAATAAGAGAATATTACTGCAATGTAAGAAATGATGAATATTGTGAGTAAAGAGAAAAGTGGAAAGTTTTATAATTGCTAATACAACAGAAAATAGGCAGGACCAAGAAAAATAATATAAATAATGACTCCAACAATCTACAGGGAGTTCCTCTTCCATCTGGATCTTATATAAGACATTCTTAGCAGCATGAGCAATACCTTTGGTGAGCATCTATCTACTGTTTTATACCTCATGATGTTAATAATCAAAGGGTCATTATCTCTGTGGTTGCATTTGTTAAGGGATCTTAATATAGGCATGAAAGACTACTAGACTAAAGCATTTGAGGATATGGTTTTCTTTTATTGAGTCAAATGCTGTTCTGTAATCAGCAAATAATAAACACAGCAGGGCACTGTATTTTCTGCACCTTTCCATCAGTTGTGTGACTGTAAAGACGTGGTTTGCCATTAAGGACTATTTTTAAAAGCCTGCCTGTTCCTCCTCATATTTTCAACAAGAATACCTCATCTACATGTAGCACATACTTAAAAAGATTTTATAAAGGTAAAAGGCAGATGCATGGATTAGCAGTTGTTAGAATGCTTCATATCCTCTTTGGGGGTATAATACCATCTATGAATTTTTGTATTCTTTTGGTGTCTTCCCTACTTGAGATAATCCCATAAAGTAATCTCCAAATGTTGTTAAGACTTGTTTGCCTTGAGCTTGGGTTTCTTTTTTGTTTTTTTTTCATTGATGGAAAAAATCTCTTTGATACTTAACATAGACAAGAAGAATAAGTTAGTAAGTGTACTCGTTCGTAGGTGTCAGTTCTAAAATTATATTGACTTTCATACTTCACTTTTATTGAATGTGTGTTCTCCTTCAGTTGGGGCAGATTGTATTGTAGCTGCAGCCTTTCACCCTGTATAACCAAGAACCCCTATAACTCTTCTCCATTTCTTCCCATAAGCTCAGGTATAGCAATAGTACACATGGATTGTTAGTTACATGATAGGTTTGTATCCATTTCTTATCATACAACTTTATGATGATGTAGTCTAATCCACTCCTCCCATGCAATTCTTCATTGGTATGCTACAGCTGTCTGCTCAAACCTACCATATCTCTCTACATTGTACTCATCTTTAATTCGGCAGGGGCTGTACTATTCCATAACTTGGAACCATACAGAACCATTAGAACATTGAAGTTAAATACTGATTGAGTTTTTTGAAAGATGAATCTTCCTGACTCTAGGCCCAGTATTCTAACAACTGCCTCACCCAGTTGCCCACATTGATATATGTACTGATGGATCAGTTCTATAGATTGTCCATCTAATTTTGTATTATAATAGAAACAACAGGAATTCTTCATCCACTTGGTTTTCCCCCCATCTAACTAATTAGGTCAAATTCTATTGAATGATTATAGATCTCATATAGGAAACTGAAGATTTTTGGGGTTCAGTGGAATCAATAAATTGCCATTCACAAACAGGAACATCTAGAAGTCCTCGCCAAAAATGTTTCATAAGCCATCCTGTTGAACATTATCAATCAATTAATCCATTAACAAACATTTATTAAACACTTAAGTCAAACACTGTGATACAGACAAAAAAGTATTAAACACCCCCACCTTCAAGGAGATTACATTCTAAGGGGTCAGTAACAATACATATTTTCTACATGTATCATCTGCAAATGAATTCACTTTATCTCTATTGCTGTCAGTGGAAGAAGCTTCATTAATGCCCTCAACTCGTAATTTATTATAGCTCTAGAATGGATTTCCTTAGTGTATACTTGGTCTAATCCAATTGATCTTCTCAACTTCATCTTTTAAGTGCCACTTTTACTTCTTTGTGTAGCACATTAGCATTGTGATTAATGTTTATTAGGGTCCATGTGTATGTACTATTTCCTCTGTTGTTGATAATGACATTCAAATGCTATAGAAATATGACAATTTTGTGCTATTATCTCTCTCTTGTTTCCCTTCCAGGTTTATCAATGAATTCTCTTGGGATGGATAATGTGGCTTGTTTGTGTCTCTCACCACGATTTCTGTAGACTTGTTTTGGTTTCTATTGATTTTCACTCTTTTATACTATGACACTACTTAAAACCTCCTGCCAGCTTTCTCTGGAGTGCTTTACAAATGAGTTTGAACTCTAAGTTGGTGTTGCCTTTGGCTGCTATCCCTCTCGACCTGGCAAGACAATTAAGCTTTTGTTGGTTAAGAGAGTTTCTGGGTTCCTTTTGTCTCTTAGTTGTGTTGACTGTTTTGTACTGATTAAATTTTACAATAAAAATTGTTAATACAGGTTAATATCTTTATTTTTTCCATTTCCCATTTTTCAGCCTTGCTGGCTTATTTGAATAGGTCAGGTTAGAGCTACTTAGATTATGTAAATCACATGATTATAGGTTTAGGGGTAGAAGAGACCCTATAAGTCATCTGGTTCAACCATCTCATTTTAAACATGAGCAAACAAGGCCCAGAGGAGTTAAGCTGTTTTTCTCAAATCCCACAAATCATGAATATCACACCAGGAACTGAACTCAGGCTCTTTGGCTCAACGTTTGTTATCCTTTCAATTGGACCATATGTCTAATGGTTGAGGGGCTTCTCATCTACGCTTTTTGATAAGTGTGAGAAACTGGGCATCTTCTGTTTCTCAAAACTGAGCTATATGTTCCAATATAGTTTTTACTATGCTCCTTATGCTCATCTTTGCATCAGAGTCACTGCAATCAAAGGATGCAAAGATTTGATCTGGAGGATATTGTCAAGTTATTCATAGGACCAGTCTCACTTTCCTCATCCATAAAATGGGGATAATAATAGCACCTGCCTTCTAGGGTTGTTGTAAGACTTAAATGAGATAATATTTATAAAGTACTATATGAATGTTAGCTATTATTATTATTATTAATTTCTCTATCTCTTCATCTTTTGCAGCAGTTCTGGTGCATAAGCTACATTTATGTACATGGTGATCTTTTTTGTTTATGTTCAGCATGAGCACTACTTTGTGAAATGATACTTCTTGTTACCTTTGGGAATATAAGGATACTAACTCCACCAACTCCTTTATCTTTATTTCCTGAAAGAACCTGTGAAAAATTCTTTGATTTAGCTGCAATTTCTTTTGGTTCTTTGGGTTAGTTTATGTGAAAATACCATTATTGATGTGGTTCAGCACTTCTGATTGTAACTCAATTCATTGGCTATTAGACAAAGACCTCACATTTAGAGTATTTACAGTTAAGTTAATGTTTTAGGCAGCCTAAAAAATGTGTGATCCTTAGCACCCTCTGCCTTACCCCTACCCCTTCCATTACTCCACCGTCACTATAGAAAGGAAAGGGCGAATATGGCACTAAGAGTCATTTTCCATTTTTATTTGTTTCATAGGTTGCCATGATCAAAAAATTCATCACCTAGGGGCTAGCCTCCTGGAAACGATATCCATTCTTAACTAGATTGGTCTTTGGACAACAGACTCAGTATGTCACTGAGACAATAATCAAAGCTATTTGAGAATAATAGAAATCGTGCCTAGACTTTGAGAACCTGGGGGACACCTGCACACTATAGTGTGACACTCAGAACTTCATGGGGCATTTTATCATCAGTCAGCATTATACAGTAGGAAAAGCATTGCTCTGGAGTCAGAGATTGTTGTTGCTCAGTTGTTCAGTCATATTCAACTCTTCATGACTCTATGAATCATAACACACCAGGCCCTTTTATTCTACACTGTATTTTGAAGTCTGTCCAAGCTCTTGTTGTTTCCATGACACTATCTATCTATCTCATCCTCTGCTGCCCCCTTTTCCTTTTGCATTCAATCTTTCCCAACATCAGGGTCTTTCCAATTAGTCCCATCTTCTCATTATATGGCCAAATTATTTAAACTTTAGCTTCAATATTTGACCTTCCATTGAACACCTTGAATTAATTTCTCTAAGTATTGACTGATTTGATCTCTGTTGTCCAAGGGACTCTCAAATGTCTTCTCCGGCACCATAGTTCATAAGTATCTTCAGCCACACTCAGCTTTCCTTATAGCTAAACTCTCACAGCCATACATTGCTACTAGAAAAAAACAGAGCTTTGACTATATGGGTCTTTGTTGACAAAGTGATGTCTGTGCATTTTAGTATGCTGTCTAGATTTGTCATGGATTTCCTTCCAAATAATGAGTATCTTTTAATCTCATGGCTGAGTCGCCATCTGCAACGATCAATTTGAGTCCAATAATATAAAATCTGACACTGTTTCCGTTTCTTTTCCCTTCTATTTGTCAGGAAGTGATAGAACCAGTTGCTAAGGTCTTAGTTTTTTTTAATGTTAAGCTTCAAGTTAGCTTTTATACTCTCCTCTTTCATCCTCATCAAGAGATTTCTTAATTCTTCTTCACTTTCTTCCATCAGAGGGGTATTGTCTGCCTGTCTGAGATGGTTAATATTTCTCTCAGTGACTTTACTTCTTGTCATCTGGCCTGGCATTTTGCATGATGTACTCTGCATAGAAGGTAAACAAATAAGGTGACAACATACAGTCTTGTCACACTCCTTTTCTAATTTTAAGCTGATCAGTTGACTGGTACTAACTGTTCAGTTCTAACTGTTGCTTCTTGGTCTCCATACAGGTTCTTCTCTTCAGGAGACAAATGATACTATTGGGTCCTCCCATCTCTTTGAGGATTTGCCACACAGTCAAAGGCTTCAGTGTAGTCAATGAAGCAGATGAAGATGTTTTTATGGAACTCTCTTGTTTTCTCCATAATCCAGAGAACGCTGGCAATTTGGTCTCTAGTTTGTCTGTCTCTTCAAAAACTAGCCGCTCTTTTGGTAATTCTCGGTTCAAATATCGCTTTACCCAAGCTTGTAGAACCTTAAATATAAATATATAACATTGTGTGAAATGAGTGCAATTGATTGGTTACTTGAATATTCTTTGGCATTGCCCTTCTTTAAGATTAGGACATAAACTGATCTTTTCCAAATTGGTGGCCACTGTTGAATTTTCCAAATTTGCTAGCATATTTAGTATAGGATCTAAGTTAAAAACTTAGTTCTGGTTTTTGCTGCCTGTGTGACCTTGGAGAATCATTCAACGAGCATTTATTAAACACTTACTACGTGATGGGCAGAAGCAGCTAGGTGGCTCAGAGGATAGACTTCTAGGCATGGAGTCAGGAAGGCTCATCTTCCTGAGTTCAAATTTGGTTTACACTAGCTGTGTAACCCTGCAGTCACTCAGTCCTATTTGCCTCAGCTTCCTCACCTGTAAAATGAGCTAGAGTAGAACATGACAAATGCTTAGCCAAGAAAACTCCAAACAGGGTCACAAAGAGTGGAGCTGAACAACAAAAATGTGTTAGTCACTAGGAATATAAGTACAGAGAATGAAACACTTCCCCCTCTCAAGCAACTTGTGTGTGTGTGTGTGTGTGTGTCTGTGTTTTATCTGGAGGCAATTGGGTTTAGTTGACATGCTCAGAGTTAGTAAGCCTCTGAGGCTGGATTTGAACTCAGCTTGTGCTGACTCATTGCCAGTGCTCTATCCACTTTACTTAGCTGCCTCAAGGAATTTACATTCTAATGAAGAAGACAAAGAGTAAATGAACAAATCTATAAAGAATAAGTACAAAGTAATTAAACACAAAGTGGTTTGGGAGGGCAGGGAGTAGCCATTGGGGGAACAAGAGATTTCCCTGTGTAGAATGTGTGCTTGAGTTATATCTTGAAGGAGGAGAGGTGAAGATGAGGAGGGAATACATTCTAGTCATGAAAGGTAACAAGTGTAAAGATACAGTCAGGAGATAGTATTATCTGTAAGGAAGAGACAGAAGGCCATGATGACTGCATCCCCAAATATGGGACAGAGAGTAATGTCCAGTGAAACTGAGAAGATAAGCTTGGATCAGGTGGTGAAGGACTTGGAAAACTCAATAGAAAAGCTTATGTTTTATCTCAGGGCCAATGGTGAGCATGTGAGCTCACTGAATAGATTGGTGATGCAGTTGGACCTATACTTAACGAGAATCACTTTGACCGCAGTGCATAGAATGGACTGGATGGGATGAAATGTGAGGCAGAGAGTTTAGTTAGTAGTCTAGGTGAGAGGTGAGCAGAGCCTGAAATAAGGTGGTAGTTGTTTGGGTAAAGAGAAGAAGGTAGATGTGAGAGATGGTATGAAGGAAGAAATGGCAAGATTTGGCAACTGGTTAGATTGTGGGGTAAGGGAGACTAAAGACTTGAGGAGAGAGCTAAGGTTTTTTTTCTCTCTTTTTTATGTAATAAATTTTATTTGTTTCTTGTTTACATCATTCATTTTCATGAGATTTTGGAATTACAAATTTTCTCCCCCTCTTTCTCCTATCCCAACCCCAAAACAGCGATCCCATTGTAGAGCCCCTCCCCTGGTCTATTCTCTAACTTTCTGGTAGGGCAGGGAGGGTCTCCCTACCCCAGCCCCTGTATATCTTAATTCCTAGTTGCAGGTATTGCAGAAATTTAAATTCTATATTCTTTAAATTCCTCCCTTGTCACCCACCCCCGCTGGAAGGACAACCAATTCAATACAGGCTGTGTAGGTGTG
This sequence comes from Pseudocheirus occidentalis, assembly GCA_028646575.1. Taxonomy (NCBI): domain Eukaryota; kingdom Metazoa; phylum Chordata; class Mammalia; order Diprotodontia; family Pseudocheiridae; genus Pseudocheirus; species Pseudocheirus occidentalis. The sequence goes on along the minus strand of CM053595.1, from coordinate 113,574,582 downwards.
ATTATACAGGATATCTTCATAGTGGACATATTGTGACAGTGATCATATGTCCCTCCTTCCTATCCCTCCCCCCTTGTTCTGTTCTCTACTCTGTCCCTGTCCCTTTATTGAAGTGTGAGCATCCAGCATCGCTCCCCCAGACCCTGCCTTCCCCTCCGTCATCCCGCGTTTCATCCCCATGCCCC